>CM040243.1:64013067-64632366 GCA_022545495.1 Chrysanthemum lavandulifolium | reverse complement strand
TATGCCGAAACCGAGAACGTAAAAGGAAATATTACGCCATTATTATGAATGAGATTTTTTTTTTTTTTTTTTTTTTTTATTTATTTATTTATATATATATATATATATACAATAACAGGGCAACTCCCCACACTAGGGTGGTAGAATAGAGAAAGAAGATGTAAATATGGGTGAAAACCCATATGGTGCGTGCTAATGTTTTTGATTCCCGAGTCACTAGCTTGACTCGATCCCCGCATTCATTGGTTCACGGGAAAGTTTGTAGATCCGGACAACCATGTGGGGAATGTCCTCCAAAATAATGCTTCACCGATGACCATTCACTTTAAAATTAGGACCATCGGTTGAGATAACTCAACGGGTACCATAAGGATAAACCTTAGCAATAGTAAATGGACGCACTAACGGGACTTGAGCTTTCCCGAGAAAATCTTCAATCTTGAATTGAAAAGAAGGACTCGATCACCAACGTTGAAAACGCGGTTCTTGATTTTAGAGTCATGAATCTTCTTTGTCTTTTGTTTATAGATCAAAGAGTTCTCGTAAGCTTGATCACAAGTTCATTTAATTCATTCATTTGAACTTTTCTCGTGATCACCGTCTCGAATATCGAATTTGCATGTTTCAAGGCCCGAGAAGCCTTGTGCTCTAGCTCAATCGGAAGATGACATGCCTTCCGACACTAGCTTGTATGGAGTACAACCGATGGGTGTTTTGTAAGTTGTATGAAAGGCCCAGAGCGTCATCTAGTTTATCCGACCGGGGATGCACGATTTTACCAGCCGTCCTTTCAAGAATCCTTTTGATACCACGGTTGGAAACTTCCACCGCCCACTTGTTTGGGGGTGGTATGCGTAGACGGTGGGTAACACCATACTTTGCATGACTCTTTCAAATTGGTCATTGCGAAATGTGTACCACGATCACCGATTATCGCTCTCTGAGTTCCAAACCGCAAAAGAGATTTTAAAAACTTCACAACAACTCGGGCATCATTGGTAGGTAAAGCTTTCGCTTCAACCCATTTTGACAAATAGTCAATGACCACGAGTATGTATTTGTTACCACGAGACGAAGGAAATGGCCCCATAAAGTCAATACCCCAGATGTCAAATATCTCACAAACTTGAATGGCATTTTGTGGCATTTCATTTCTTTGAGATATATTTCCGTGACGTTGACAAGCGCCACAAGTTTTGACAAATTCGTGGGCATCCTTATAGATTGTGGGCTAATAAACCCGAGTCAAACACCTTCTTGGCGGTGTAGTTTGGACTATGATGGCCCTTGGGTCCAAAGATGGCAAGTCGCGAGAATGTCAATAGCTTCGTCCATAAACACACCGTCGGATGACTTGATCCGCACAGATTTTGAATAAGAAAGTGGTCGAAATAATGTTTAACATCTTTGAAGAATTTGTTCTTCCGTTGGTCGACATCCCTTTCATTAATGAAGTTACCCGCATGGTAATTTGCAAGTCGACAAACCATGGGGTGGTAGAATTCCACGAAAAGAAACCTCATTGAGTGTCTTGAGAGGAAATGTTTCATTTATTTCCTTTTTCTCGAAAACATCTTGGTGAGGGTTTTCTAATCGACAGATGATCGCAGCCTAGATTCTCGGCTCCTTTTTATCACGTATAATGATATCAAATTCTTGCGGGAGGAGAATCCAACAGAGCAATCTCGGCTTTGCATCTTGTTTTGCAAAGAGATATTTGAGAGCCGAGTGATCCGTGATACACCACGCATTTGGTCAAGATTAAGTATGGCGAAACTTCTCAAATGCATACACCACGACTAATAGCTCTTTTTACGTGGTGGTGTAATGAGTTTGAGCTTCACCATAGTCTTACTTGCGAGTGGATAGGTGAAAATGCTTATTTCTACGTTGCCCTAGGACCGCTCCGATAGCAAAATCACTTGCATCGCACATGAGCTCAAAAGGCAAGTCCCACGGAGCAACGAGAATGGGTGCTCAAGAAGCTTTTTCTTTAATGTTTCAAAAGCTTTGATGCACTCGGGTGAAAAGATAAAAGGAGCATCTTTTTCAAGAAGATGGGTCATAGGCCAAGCGATTTTAGAAAAATCTTGTATGAATCTGCGATAGAAACCGGCATGACCTAAAAAACTCCTAATACCTTTGACGGTAGTAGGATGAGGTAATTTAGCAATAACATCTACTTTTGCTCTATCAACCTCAATCCCATTTTTCGAAATCTTATGGCCAAGGACAATGCCTTCTTTGACCATAAAGTGGCTCTTCTCCCAATTTAGACATAGATTGGTGTCTTCACACCTTTGAAGCATTTTATCTAAATGGGAGAGACATGTTTGAAACGAATCCCCAATGACCGAGAATTCATCCATAAACACCTCCATTGTTTCCGATCATGTCGTGGAATATGGCCATCATACATCGTTGGAACGTGCTGTGAGCATTACATAAGCCAAAAGGCATACGCTTGTAGGCAAAGGTCCGTATGGACAGTGAATGTGGTCTTCTCTTGATCCCGTGGATCAATGGAATCAGATAACCCGAGAAACCATCAAGAAACAATAATATTCATTCCCCGCTAATCTCTCAAGCATCCGTCCATGAAGGGTAGAGGAAAATGGTCTTACGGGTGGCGCATTCAACTTACGATAGTCAATGCACACGCCATCCTTGCTACCAATCGAGTTGGAATTAACTCGTTATCTTCATTTGTGACAACAAGAATGCCACCCTTTTCGAACACAATGAATTGGGCTAACCTAAGGACTATCCGAGATTGGGTAAATCAATCCTACATCAAGAAGTTTGATAACCTCTTGTTTGATAACATCATGGATTTTTGATTTACTCTTCTCGATGTTGAATCACGGTTTGAAGTCATCCTCCATCAAGATTTTATGAGTACAAAACTCGTGGTTGATACCCTTAATGTCGGAGAGTTTCCAAGCAATTGCTTGCTTGTGTGACTTCAAGACCTTTATGAGAGCTGCTTTTTCATCTTACTCAAATCTCGAGCAATAATGACGGTAATTTATCATCACCCTCAAGAAATGCATACTCGAGATGAGGAGGTAAGTCCATAAGCTCAACCTCGGAAATTCTTCGCTTTTCTCAACCGACTTGACTTCCTTGTTATGAAGCTTGATGGGAGGGAGAGGAGGAGAAGTGTCCGATTTAACAACTTCTTTAGAAGAATATCTCCTCCGTATTAATCTCATTTTGATTAATCTCATCCGGGATTGAATCACTAGAGTGAGGGTTGATGATGGATCACCATTAGCAACTTCTCAATGAGAAGTATGTCCCCTCAATGTCAATTGAGCGTGATCAATTTCCCATGGAACGTAATCACTAGCCAAGTATGCTTCAATCTCATCTAAGATGAAGTCGCCTCAAACAGAGTGAGAAGGAGTAGAATTGGCTATGATAGGTTGAGAAGATGGTGGGATTCCCACCACGTAATTATGAGAATAACCAAGAACTTGAGAGTACTCTTCGAAGCAACATCAATGATATCTATTCGTTAACCGACTCGTAATCATAGTTTGGAGTACCTCAAGTTTGATCAAGGTTAAAGGTGATGACTTCATTACCAACACGTAATGTGATTTCTTGCTCAAATACATCTATGAGAGCACGCCCGCTCGTGAATCCTCGACCAACAATGAGAGGAACCCGATGATCGGCATCAAAATCAACAACCACGAAGTCACCGAAATGGAACTTTCCTATTACAACACGCCTCGGCAATGCCAAGAGGATCGGATATGGAACGATCCGCAAGCTCGAGAGTCATGCATGTAGGAGTAAGTTCGGAAGAAAGTTTCTTCCTGTTTGAATAAGGCATAAGATTGATGCTTGCACCAAGATCTCGCTAAGGCAAAGCATTCAACCATTCCTGGAATACACAAGGTAAGAGAAATTTCCGGGATCTCCAAGTTTCTTAGAAGCTTCTTTAATAATCACGAAAGGCGGTTCTCGTTAGAGGAGTTTTGCCATTTCAAACAAATTTTTCCTTATTGCTTAACATGTGTTTGAGAGTCGATGCGAACTTGGGCATCAAGATGATAGCATCCATAAGCTTATGTCAAAGTGTAATTCTTGGAAAATTTGGAAAAATTTGTCCATTTGATGACTGGCTTTTTCATGAGCTTTTGCTCATTCAAACGTGATGGGTAAGGAATAGAAGATTTGGATTGATTCTCAACAGAGCTATAGGAGGTTCAAAACAACTCCTTGATTTGACTTGGGTTTCGGACAACTTGAGGTTGACTAGAAGGTGGGATGTGCGCGGTACGTGGGCTTGAATAATGCACCTTGTCCGTTGTATCCTTGGTAACTTGACTCATTGCCATAGGTGGAGGAGGCATTGGAGTCGAGGTCCATTGTGTGTCGGAGGTTCACTTTCCACTACCTTTGGGAGAGAGAAGAAGAGGTAGTAGAACAAGCAGTCCATCATATGAAACACCACTGGTTGTGATCGCCTTGCATCGCCCCTCGGGTTAGCGATCGTGTTGCTCGGAAGTTTTCCGAGCCCGAGGGTTGATCATTTAAAGATTTCTTTAGATCGACAATCGACCGATCAACAACCTATTCATTTCATCTTGGGATTTCATGAATTGCTTCAATAACTCATCGATGATGGTCCCGAGGAACAATGACGGGAGGTGCTTGGAGGATAATTTGAGGCCGTATGTTTTGATTGTAGCCAAAATTCCCTTGATTAGGATTTATATTCCCATGAAATTGATTCCTCGATTAAAATTGTTTTGATTAAGGTTCCTTGATGTTGGAAACCTTGATTTGGTGCGGGATAGAAATTACCTTGGTTTTGATAACCTTGGTTCATTCTTGGTTGGTTCGATTCGCTTTTGCATGTTATGATTCTCGATTAAAACCGGTGGTGCTCGATTAGTGTTAGCACGGTAGTGTGGTTCATTTTGAGGACGGTATTGAGTACCTCCTGTCGTGAACTACCGGCTAGAGCATTGGCTTCAAAGGACTACCATCAGTGGCGTACAATTGTAGTAAGCATGAGGACCACCACAAGTAACACAACTCTCGACTTTCTTCACTTCACCATGTGTTGGTGTCTCGAGTGAAGGTCACTTTCTTTTGGTTAGCAAGAACCAAAACCGAACAATGTCGTGAGTTTGTCAATCTTAGCATCGATTGCTAGATGTACCACCGGAGATGAAGAAGAAGAAGGTCCAGATGAGACCGATATGTCTTTGCTCTCGGAAAGGCGGACCCGAGATTTGTTCTCAATGATTTGCAAGGCTTCTTTGGTAGTCTTGCTCAGAAATTACCTCCAGCGGAGGCATTCAAAGAGTCTTGATTGGTCTGATTGAGACCATTATAGAAAGTATCCATTTGCATTAACTCGGTAAAACCATGATGCGGACACACAAGCAACTTTGTAACGATCCCATGCCTCCCGAATGATTCATCAAATCTCTAAGAAAATTTCATTATCTCATTCTTAAGACTTGTGGTTCGGGATGGAGGATAGAACTCGTTAATCTAATTTGGTGACTAGATATTCCCATGTCTCAATGGAACGAGGGGTTGTTTCTCGCCAATTCCGGCTTGTCCTCTAGAGAAAATGGGAGCAGAAGAAGCTTGATAGCTTCATCATGGGACATTCTTGTACTTGATGGTAGATGCAATCTTGTTAAACCATCGAATGTGTGCATGAGGATCATCCCACCAAACCATAGAATTGGCTTTGGGTTACTAGATTAAGCGACCCGGTTTTGAGCTCGAAAGTATCACCACGATGGTCTGGGACAACAATGGCATCTCCAGAACCCTCGATGGGTGCTTGGAGAAGCTCATTCATAGGTTTGTCTCCGCCATTTCGACAGGGGTGGTGGTGGTAGACGCCTCGCTCACTACCAAGGAGCCGAACGTCCTCACGCTCACGAGGAATCTTTCCAAGTTGAAAGTGGACTTGTAGAACTGAAGAACGAGTGCGCATGCACTAAGTATAAAAATCAATTTTCAAAACAAATGAGGCAAAATGACAAGTGAACTTAACCAATAATCACAAATGAAATGGCTTTGAAAAGGTACACCAAATCACAAGTGACACAAAGGCAAGTTTTAAACTGATGTTCGAACTTATTATGGTCACACCCCGGTTAGTAGGTGTATCGCCTTGATTTGCTGGTGGTTGATTTTTATGTATATATTAAGTACCACTAAAAGACGAGGTAATGATTTGTGCAAATGGGTTTAAAACTTTTGGACAATATTTTGGTATCGTCTCGTTTAACCAAATCGTATTTCTTTAAGAATCACCTTAAAAGAAACACAAGCTAGAAAACGTTCGATTGTTTTGTTGTTTTATATATTTTTTTTCTTGTTTTTAACACTTTAGGAAAAGTGCTAATGAACTTTTGATTTTCTTATAACTTTACAAAAACTTTTACAAATGATGGGGTATGTGCAAGAATGGGTCCGAAAAGGTTAAACACACGCTAAAGCCTCCAAGAATGGCCTAAAATTTGATCTGTATAAACCGCTCAAGCTACCTCACACAAGCTAGCCACTTGTGAATGGCTAACCGTAAGAAGCTTAAAACTGCTTAAAACACAAATACAATGAAGTCCTGGAGAATAGAATGAATTCCCGGGTCGTTTAGTCCCACGAAGACTCAATGGTGTGTCAAAACTAATTCAGATGATAGAGTGATCACTAAGGATAGTGATCAGTAAAGGTTTTGGATGAGAAATTATACCACTGATTGATTGGAATGTATTTGGACACAGAATAGAAAAGCACAACAATCAAATAAGACAAACGTAAAACTTACGTTTAAAAACTACGTATACGTACAAAATAAAAAGTGAATCTAAGAAATAAAAGACCTAAAAATATAAAAATAACATTTTTGGAATCCTAAAAATAAAAGAAAATTATTAGAAAAAGAAAATTATTTTTACAACTATTTAATTAATTATTATTAATTAAAAACTATTTTAACTATTTAATAAATACTCTAAAATAGAAGAAAATACAAAACAAGGCTAGAAAAATAAAATTATGATTGAGAAAATCTAAAATATTATAAAACTAATTTTTAAAATTAAAAATATATTTTCACACTTTTATCTAATTATTACTAATTAATTATTATTTAAAATACTCTTAAATTCTAGAAAATATAAAATAAAACTGGAAAATGAAATTTTAACTTGGAAAAATCTAAAATATGATAAAACTAATTTTAAAACTCAAAAGATATTTTATGCTTTTTAACTATTTATTACTAATTAATTACTATTTTTAACTATTTAAAATTATAATAAATACTAAAAGATTAGGAAAATTATGAAACTTTTATAAAAATACTATATGATGACAGAAAACTAAGAAAAATAGAAAAACAAGATTTGCTTATTAATAAGATAAAAAGAAAAATAAAAAAGCTAAAACCTATTAAATAAATGCTATCACTGATTTTAAATTGATCTTTTTCTGGATTTTCTTTTTGAAAACTACTTAACTACTAGCTATATGAAAATTTTACAAAAACAAAAATTTTACCAACTATAAATAAGCTGTTTGACAAGCTTATGGTCACAACAGATATGCTTATGAGCTTATTTTGATGGAATAAGCTAAAACAAGCTCACCAGCTGAAACAAAAGCTAGAATAAGATAAAATAAGCTATAAGCTACTTATATGAATCTAAAAGACACAAAAATTAACACTGAAAAGCTAGGAAGAAGCTAATAAGCACTTAGCTTAAACTGAGAATTGGACAATAATGGGACAAGGTTGAGGCTGATTGCAGCCCTACCAAACAAGCTAGAAAAGGAAAACTTAAGCTTGGGACTCAAAGATGACCATGTTGGCTTTCCAAAGAACCAAGTATCACAGGATTTGAACAACAATTGAGCTCTGTGCAAGCTTATGATTGAGCTTATGAAACGGTGCATGTGGCGCTTTTACGAGACAAGGTACTATAAAGAAGCCAATAATTAAGCACTTAAAAAGCTGATTAAAGGAGAACTAGCATTTTTCTAATTTTGTTTAGCAACTGAAATTTAGTTTCCCAAGAGCTTTTAAGCTAAATCTTACTATTGAACACACAATGAAATTATCTTTTTAATTCAAAAACGACCAATTGAGAATTTGACTTTTTGATTTAAACTAAAAGTTTGACTTATATGAACTTTGATTTGATTCTAAGCACTGAATGTGTTGTTTTAAGATGAGCTAAGACTGATTTGATCAATATAAACAACTTATGAACACAAAACCTTGATCATGATTCATAAAAAACCAACAAAGGAGCACACAAGATGAAATCAAATGCAATTTTGACTTTGATGAACCAAGACTGTTTTATGATTGAGATGAGTTATTAGAACTAAGTTAAACAATCTTCAAACAAGTCCAATGACCGAGAACCTTCAAACACCAAGAACCAAACACCACTTATTATGACTGCTTGAAGATTTTCAAAGCAAATGAATAATTTAGACCATGCTACTTATTACAAACCTTATAACATCATATATTAGAACTAAATAAACATCAAACAACGATCATAACAACAAGAAACCAAGAATTGATGATGATGCAATTTTAATCGTGAAAATAAAATTTTACTAAATACAAATTTAAAAGAACAACTAACTAATTTTAATGATTAATTTCACTTAACTATGACTAATGAACACTAAGAACCGTAAATTATAACTACTAAACAACTAAAACAAAGAAATGCAAAATGAACAAAAGGCTTACAAATGCTATCCAACTGAAATCACAGAACCAATGATCAAGACCAATCCTAAAGGCTTACCACTAAGCCACTAACCCAAGGCCATCCAAGATTTACCCTGCTCCAGCTGTGAACACCATTTCCATATGATTTTTGATTTTTCAACTATTTAATTTGTATTTTTGTGATTTTTCTGTTTTTGATTCTAAACTGATTTTAAATGTTTCTAAAAGCTTGAATAAGCTTTCTAGGAGATTATGTGATCTATTTCAGTCTATATAAACAACCAACAACAACATTACCATAATATGAGATTTTTGAAAGGAAATTTGCATAAACTGAATTTGATACTTAAACACTGAAATTGATAATTTCAAAGGTTTATTACACCATAGATACTTGAAATACAAAGCTTTGAAACTAAAACAAACACTGAAATTCAAAATTAATTTAAAACGACATGAAATTTAAATATTACACTAGATAATGATATACATTGCATCTCAACCTTCCTTTATAGACTTTTGTGAATCTCTGATGACCTCTGAATGTTTCCCACCATTTCTGAGCCATTGGATCATTGAAATGCATCAAAACCGTCCACTTGTAGTTTTGGCGCCAAAATTCTTCATAGCTGGTTTGTGATATTAATGGTTTGGTTTGAGTCAATTAAAGATTTTTGGTGTTAGTGGAGGTGGAGGGGACAAGGTAAGGGGGGTTGAGAAAAAGGTGGGAAAACCATGACTGGTTTTAGGTTTACAGAGGTTGAAGAGGAAGAGCTACAGGGCTGGGCGGTTTTTCTTGTTGTTTGACTTTCGTTGACCGGAGGCTAATATTAAACGGGGTCCAAGGGTCAAGGGTCATGTGGATATGGGCTAGGGGTTTGGATTTGGGCTTTGGATATTAAAAAGGGCCGGTTTGGATTTGATTTGATATATAAGTAACAAGGACCAAATTTGCAATTCCACCAAACTTGAGGGACTGAACTTGAACTTTTTCCAATGCTCTCACAAGGACCAAACTTGCCATAAATGAATAGTACAAGGACCACTTTTGCATAAAATTCCGTTTTTAGATATCCAAGGACTAATTTTGCAATTTTCCAAACTTTAAGGACCTTTTCCGCCATTTGACCAAAGAATCATTCAAGGACCATTTTAAACAACTTAGAATATTTCAAGGACCTTGAATGATAAAATTCCACATTTTGAATTCCTGTGACTAGATTTGACAACTTTTAAAACTTGGGGACTAAAGCGCCAATTTTGCAAACTTGAATCATTTTTCATCCGATTTTGATCTTTTGCATTTAAAACACATAAAACACCGATTTGTGATATTTTCATCATTTTGATGCATTTTTGAGTGTTTTCGATAATTTTGCAGTTTAGATTGTACAAAATGATGAGTATTTAGACACTCATCAATAGACAATCCCTCGAGACACGGGTTACGCTGCATAGTTAAAGAGTTACATTTTCGCTTTTTGGTGACAACTAGCTCTAATAACTACCTTGAAGGTGTAGACAAACCCGAAAGGTTGTCATACCCGCCGAGTTCATGTCTATCAAGAGTTTCTAATGGTACTTTCTACTTGGACAAGTCCTTCATAGACACGTTTACATTACTAGCGAACTAGCTTGAAATTATTACCCGTCCAGACAAGTCTTTTCGAGTTACTAACAGTTTAGTACCGCAATTCGCTGGTTAAGTCCGAGGTACAGATTCATTTGCATTTTGCACAACATATTTCTTATCACACAAATTTTCTCCCTCAAAATGGCATAAAGAATGTTATTTTTGAACGGTTGACAATAAATATGACCATTTCGAGTGTTGGGAAGAGTGACCACCGTGAACAATTTGTGAACAAAGTTTTAATTCAAATACTCCCCTCAACTAGTGATATAAACGGTTGAGGTTTTGAAAATCATAATGGAAGTACTTGTCTTTTGAGCAAAACCTTGAAATATGAAAGGTTTGATAGGTTTTACTCAAAAATAAGAAGCTTTCGCTCCTTTTATAAGGATTGTGGCAATCGAGGCGTACCACGTGGTCCTTTCTTGACAATAACGGGTTGTACATCGTTATGTGCACAAGCCATCGACATTTATTATCACACATCCAAAATTTTTAATGAAAGAACCAATTCAAGGAGTACCGTGGAGTCCAAGTGATTTTTCCAGAGTGCAAACAGGCGTTGAAAGCGGTAATGTTCATCTTGGTCGACCACCAACAAAGCTCTCCAATCGTCTCGAATCGATCCTTCTCGAACAACCTTTCATCAATCATTCGATGATCCTTCTCACATCCCTTCGCCCTTAGAGTTCCATCGCTTTGGGTTCCCAATCTTTTCATGTATATCCTTCAACCGATAAGTTTAATCCATCCCCGACCGCCTTCAAAGTGTGATCCCCAAATTTGTGAAGATCGTCACACACCATTAAGCGCTTCGTTGAAGTTCACGCGTAAACGACCAAAGGTTTGCCGATGAGCGTAAGTTGTGTAAGCTGGTTGATGTCGGGAAGATCAAGTCGTGGTGGAGTGAAGTTTACACGTTTCGATAAGATTCAACGGCAAGTCAAGATCTTCAACACGTTCTTTGATGACTATGCGTCTAATGAAGATGAGCAATGACTTGATGAATTCACGTTGTACTTTAGTTGAAATTGTCTCATGCGACCTTGAACTTTGGCAAGGTACATGTCTTCAATATCGTTGATGTTCGAATTCTCAAAGTCACCGAGAATGCATAGTCCCTTTCGCCTTGTCTTTGACCACAATCTTCTTGAGAAAAGTGTAGTCCCATTTAGACGATAGACCAACATGTTGGATGGCCACGATACTTTTAGTATCGAACACAAAGATGTTGAGACTTCGACCAAGCGACAGTAGTAGATTCTTCGCGCCCGCCAATGGTGAATCCCATACATTGCATCTTGGTCATATGCTACCACTTTGTCGGAGAACATGTGGGTAGCACGCCTCGATGGCTATACAATCGAGTATATTGCGCAGGAATGGAAGTGTCGAGATGTAGCGATTTCCTTGAACCATCGCCACCGTGTTGAAGAAAATCTAAGTCTTTGTTGAAAAAATGTCCGAAAGGAATCCTAGGTCGATCAGTTGGCCAATGGTAGGTAGAGGTCGAGACCGATCGGTGTAATATGGAGGATTGTCCCGCTTGGTGAAGTCGATGTTTGCTTCGGGTTGAGCCAATCCATGTTGTTAGACATGGATCGAGCAATGTTATCAAGGTGATATTCAACCTCGATTGCACTTTCCGATTTGCCTTTCAAAAGTAGGAATGCTTCATTCTTGATGCGCTTCAATTCGATTCGTCATCTTCTTCACACGGAACCTTTCTTGCAAAATCTTTGCATGCTCCAAGGTACTACCGCTCACCAATTCTTGACCTTCTTCAGTAGGAGTGTTGTTAACAAGTGTAGCAAACCATTCAAATTCTTCGTTTTATCGTCATCTAGCCATGATATGACGCCGATGAAGCGCCTTCTTCTTCTTTTCAAGGCTTAGATGATGATTCCGGTCTCGTCCTTGTTTGGGAGAGGTGGGTTGTTGTTGGGGCTCAAGGACCTCTTCATCGTCACCACCCGTATACTCAAAGTAATCACCTGTTTTTGAGTCGGGTGGTAACTCGGAATCGTCCCGAGGTTTATCAATAGAAGACCGAGGTGGAGGAGACTTTTGAGAAGAAGTCCGTTGTTGAGGAGGTGGCATCAAGAAGATTCACCATTGCTTCGACGCTTAGGTGCGAGTCTTTATCCTTATCATCGCCATCTCTTGGCCGTTTGGGTTGATCGGTCGACTCCTTGCATGATGATCCGAGTTGAAAAGCAAGTAGACCTTCGAAAAATTTAGCTTCATCCAAGTAAACGCTCGAGATCGCTTTGACATTTGCATCACTAGTTTAGCGATTAACCTCGATTCGAGAGATCGCCTTCTTTGGCCATTGTATGTTTAACCAATGCGACGATGTTAGGGGTGAGTTGTCCGAAAATACTCTCTAGTCACACCGGGACAAGGTCGAGAAGAAACTTGTGGGTATGATCTCTTGATATCTTCTCCAGCCTTTTGGACTTTAGGAACGATATCCTCAAGGTACTTGTTAGTGTAACCTTCGATCATTTCGCTCAGCCTCCTCTTACGATGACTCTTCATGAACTTCCGAACAAATTCCCTTTCTTTCTCGTGATCTTGTCTTTCTCATCATTTAAGCATTGTATTTGGTCAAGAAACCAATTCGGTTTTCAGAAGCATGTCCTTCTTTCGACTTGTTGGACAAATTTTCACAATTCTTTCATGAGTCCGAGAAATCCAAGAGCGAGGTGGTTTCTTCACGATTTGGATGATGATTGGTTGACTTCTTTTAATGGTGGTGGTGATGAATGAGATAAAGAGTCCGATGATGAGGAGACATGAGGAGGTTCGGGGTCCTTAGGAGTTTCGAGGTTTTCTCCTTTGAGTGTGTTGGACTGTCTAGAAGAAACTTTGTATAATCATCATCGTCATCTCTAGACTTTTCTTTCTCGCACTTCTTGGTTTCCGGTTCCTCAAAGTCATATCTCGATAGTATCCTCCACAAGTCGTTGTTGTTGCGTAAGAGTGGTGGTACCGCATCCCTTATCGGGTTGATTAACCGCATCGATCCGGAGAGGAGTGGCAAGACCACTTGATCCTCCGGGCCACCCATTTGATCTTTAGCAAATTCTTCACCTTTTGAAGGTGTCCGACGATAGTAAACTTCTTCCGTATGATTTATCCAGCTGTTTCTTCTTCTTCTTCGAGCTCTCATCATAGGGTACAATTGTCGAGTCTTCCTTTTCTTGGACAAATTGGAGGACTTGGAGGTTTTGCGCCGAGGCGTGTGCTTGGTTGCGCATTGCAGAGTAATGGAAACTCTTCATCCAGACAAGATCTTCGAGCTCTCGTCCACAAGCTTTCTTTGTGGTTCAAGTGTGGAATAGGTTCGGCTTCCTTTACGGAACAATCCTTTTAGAAGGAGGATTCCTTTAGGAAGCTTTCTTTGACTCACAAGACTTGTTGCGCTTCCTCGCACTTCCTCTTATGGTTCTCCCAACAGTGTTCCGTAAGATTTTTCGTCGAGATGACCAACTTTGCCTTGTCTAACTGCTTCCAGATACCTTTTGTACGCTTCGAGCTTTCGACATCTTCGCTAGAAGGAAATCTGCAACACAAAGACCTTGTTTCTTTGTAGACGATTCCTTGATTCTCGACAGATAGAATAGGTTCCACAACATATCGTGATTGTCGGGTCATTGAGCCTCTTGGGAATATCGTGATGAAGTCCAAGTGCTCTCGGATCAACAGCTTAGTATATCCGATGTAGGGAATCTTTGAGCCAAGCTTGTTGAGAAATGACATCATGTCATCCCAAATCGAGCTTCGATAGCGATGTGTTTCATGTTGACCAATGCCCAAAATATTTGCGCTCCATGAGCTTAGGATGCTCATAGCCACCGTCACGACCGTAAATGACTTGGTGATGATCATGTAGAGAGTTCTCCATGGTTGAGGAATACTTAAGCTCTACATGAGAATGCTTGGTGATTACTCTCGTAGCCTCGCCATAACCGATATCGATTAAGAATTGGAGAGTGAGCTCTTCACAGTGTGGCATATAGTTTGGTTGGATCGACTTCATGAATTAGGAGAACAACCCTTAAGTGTGCAGTGTAATGGTGACTTGTTTGTGATTCGAGTCACCGTCACAAAGAGTCCGTCCTTTGACCCTTTCCATAGTGTTCCGTGACTGCTGGATATAGATCTCGTGAACAGCTTGCAGAGTGAGTGAGCATATTTCGATACGGATGAGTCCTCGTAATATCAATAGCAATTAAACACGAAGATTCCGAGCAAGTGAGGGTGTCAAAGTCAACACGGAGATTATTCTTTCCTATCTTCATTGGATAGCCATAAGGATAGATATCAAGAATGGAGAGAACTTCGATGCATCCACATTCATTTGTTCACCATGTCGTGATCTCAAATAACATTAGCCAAAAGAACCAACATATCGAAAGACATAATGTTAGTCAATGTAAGGTCTTATTGTCTAGTTATTGAATGTATAGTGTCAATGATTGTTACGAGTCCTAAGTCACTTGTTTGTCCAATAGTCTAATGACGCCGTGAAATGTTTCGTGAGTTAGTTAACTTTAAGTTTTAAAGTTTATGTTATCACTTATTGTTCACAACATATCAAACGATTAAGTTTATTAGTGACATTATTGGATTCGTGATGATATGATTAGTTTATTTACAAGTTTGTACACGTAACAATTCATAATGAAGGTCCATCCGTGCTTATGCGTAGCATTGACAAAGTTATGCGTGAGCGCGTTTTATATGCGTAGTTATAAACTTACGCGTAGGATCCTAACTTACGCGTAGAGAAAAGTTACGCGAGGAAAAGGGGACCTTACGCGTAGATCTTACGCGTAGGCATGATAAAAACCTTACGCGTAAGGTTTACCGTAAGAGTAGACCTTATGCGTGAGAGGTCGCCACGCATATCCTTCATGTGATACGCCGTAGTCCCATCAGAGAACCTTACGCGTAGGCATAACCGACTACGCGTAGGGTAATCCTTATGCGTAGAAATGCAAATGACCTTTGTTCTCAATTTTGCGTAACAAATCTCGAAATAAGTTCATCAAATCATTAACATTATCACAAAATATCATTTTAACAACAATTTATGGCAAGAACACATGTCAAAACAGCTGCGTAGAAAACTTACGCGTAGTTTAAAACCCTAAATCTACGCTGTATGAATTTTAGCCATAGAATTTGCACCAAAGTTTTTCCGTATGTCATAGATGTTGTGAGAGTATATTGACCAAGTTTTAACACTTAGTTTGCAAAGTGAATCAAAAATACCCAAACTCAAGAACCTTAAACCCTAATTTCTAATTCGACACAATTAGTGTTTCGGGTGGTTATAGAGCATGGAAATCATCAATTTATCATCATATAAACATTACACAACAACCTTTTGACCAAAACACTTCTCATTTGAAAACACCCAAATTGACTCATAAACCCTAATCATTACAACGTGTTTCGAGTGTGTTTTGAGCTTAGAAACGATATCATAGATGTTGTTAAAACATTTTGACACATTCTTTTTAACCACAAACACCCATTCTTGATTGGGTGTTCATACGCTTACGCCAGAGACCACTAAATCAAGATTACACGATGTTTTAACCGTTGATTCGTAAAATTTAAAACCATTGTTTAAAATCTTGTTAGGAACATGAAATCACTTACAAATTGACGATCTTAAACACGGTTTTGACGAACGATTCTTAGGCGTAGGATGTATTAGGTTTTGAGTAATAAATGAGAAGTGAAATGTTAGGTGGAGGATATTTTTATTCAAAATATCTTTAAGGTTTTGACAGTTTTGGTCCCTCCACCTTTTCCTTTTTCAAACAAAGCCTTTTAACTTCCATTATGGTTACCAAACAAAGTTTTTAGGAAAGAAACTTGACGACACTCCCCCTCGACTTAAGAAATAATGAAAGGTTATAAATTTAGTCCGAGGAGTGTCATTCAACCAGAATATTCACCACCATTGTAAAATGAAACAACCGAGATATGAAAACATGCAAGTACTCGATGTTTTGAAACAGTTTATGAAAATTTTTCCCTCAACACGTGATCGTAAAAATACTGAATTTTGAAGGATTAAAGTGTTGAAGGAAGAAATGTACTTGCCATGTTGAAAGATTATAGATTAGAAGAATATTTTTGTTGTTTTATAAGATTTTATATTTTGTATTTTGTTTTGAAAAATTTATTTACAAAAGATGTTTTGGTGTTTGATGTGTTTTAAGACTGCTTTTAAGAGGTCATCCAATTCCTCTTGAGTCAAACACCTCATACCAATCCGTGGACCAACTCATTAAACCTAGTGGGAGGCAAGGCTTTGGTGAGAAGATCCGCCAATTGGTATTCGCACTCCACAAAGTATAATTCAACGGCACTGCTCCACGTGGTCCTTGATGAAATGATAGCGAAGATCGATGTGCTTTGATTTCGAAGTGCGAATCGAGTTGCACGAGATCGCAATGGCACCGATTGTCGCAAAGACATCGATTTCGTCGAATACGTAACCATAGTCTTTGAGTTGTGTTCTCATCCGATGACTTGAGCACAACATGCGGACATGGCTACATATTCGCCTGGTTGATGACAATGATGTACAATCCGCTTCTTTGATTGCCAAGACACCGTTTATCACCAAGAAATTGTAGAGCTCTCAAGTACTTTTCCTCGAGTCTAAGCATCCCGCGTGGTCATCTCAAAAGCGATTAGTTCAAAACCGAATCCTTCTGATACCGGATCCCCAAATTAATGGTTCCCTTGATGTATCGGAGGATTCTTTTAGCCTCGAGAGGTGGGTTTCATTGGTCGCGATCGATAACGGAGCATAGATAAACGGCAAAGACAATATCAGTGTCCGCTAGTGTTAGATACATGAGGACCCAATAATACTTTGGTATTTGGTAGGGTCAACTAATTTCCCATGTAAATCGCTCTAGCTTCTTGGTATGAGTCATTGGTGTGGCATAAGTATCACAGGTGTTTTCATTCCAAATTTGTTTAACAATTCAAGGGCATATTTGGATCGACTCAAGAAAATACCACGGGTGATTGATGAACTTGCAATCCTAGAAAGAACGTAAGTTCACCCATCATGGACATTTCAAAATTTTCTTCATTAGTTTTGCAAAAGCGATTGAAAACTTTTTATGTGTAGACCCAAAATGATGTCATCCACGTAAATTTGAACAATTAAGATATGTGCCCGTGATATTGTATAAAAAGAGTTGGGTCAACCGAGCCTTTGGTGAAATTATTGGCAATGAGGAAAGATGATAGCTTATCGCACCATGCCCGAGGGGCTTGTTTGAGACCATAAAGAGCTTTGTTCGGTTTGTAGACATGGTTCGGGAACTCAGATCAACGAATCCATCCGGTTGGTCGACATAGACCGCTTTAAGTTGTCCATTGAGAAACGCCGCTTTGACATCCATCCGATAGACCGTCATATTCATATGAGTCGCGAACGCGAGAAATATCCGAAAAACCTCAAGACGAGCAACCGGAGCAAAAGATTCTTCAAAGTCTATTCCTCTTCCCGACGATAACCCTTAGCAACTAGACGTGACTTGTTTCGGATGACGCCCTTCAAAGATCCAATTTGTTTTTCCAATCCATTTTAGACCAATGACGAGACCCTCGCTGGTCTTTCAACCGCCCCATACTTCAAGACGCTTGAATTGGTTGAGTTCTTCCCGCATGGATTCAATCCATTGTCTTTTGTCATTGCGCCTTTAATGTTTTTAGGCTCGATTGGCGAGCGGTGAGTGCATAAATGCAATGTTCACCATCCGTGCGAAGACGTTGTCTCGTAACGATCGGTTGATTCGGGTTGCCAATAATGTTAGCCGAGGATGGTCTTTGTCCATCGGTGTGTAGAGGTTGATGTTGGTATACATTGTGCGATTTCGAGGATTCAAATGGTTTGTTGAAGATTCCGCGACATCCGTGCAGCAGCCTCATTAGCAAACGGGTCAAGAACGATTTGGATCAAAATCGCAGCGGGGTACTTCATTCGTAATATCATCACTGGTTCATCATTGTTGGAAGCGTGTGTTCAATCTGTTGTGTTGGAGTCAATCGGTGTAGGTGCATCTTCAACAAGAGTTGTTGTAGCAGTGTATCGTATAGGAATATTATCGTTGTGCAATGAAACAACGGATACACCGAGCACGCTCATCAATATCGCCACGTAACGTAGGAGCAAATAACCTTTCCATTTGTTGACGAGTTAGTCGGGGCTTTGTTCACCGATGATGGGGTTGAGGAAGTTTAAACGGTTGTGACCGGGTTCTAAGTGTTATACTCGTAAGCCATTTCCGTGAGTTCATCAAATGAGCATGAATCGCTTCCATTACCTCCTTAGTTCGACGATTCCGTATTCGAAACCTTTAGAATTGTCACAAGATCCAATAAAGACTCCAATATCGCCTTTGGCTTTGAGCTTTCCAAAATCATCACGATCATTATTTGGATAGCAAAGGATCCAAATACATGAAAGTGTTTGAGGTTCGGTTTATAGTTGTGGACAAGCTCGAAAGGTGTTTTGTTGTATGCTTTGTGATCATAGAACGGTTTTGAGTATAGCATGCAGAGATACTTCGCCCATAAGTAACTGGAAGTTTAGCATTGATTAACATTGTTCTTAAAGCTTCCACTAACGCTCGGTTTCGCCTTTCAACAACTCCGCTTTGTTCGTGTGTACGTGCAATAGATGTTTGATGTCGAATTCCACTTTCTCATAGAATTCACGAAGGGTTTTGTTAACAAATTCAGCCTTTGTCTGCTCGATTATCCCGACGGTGTTATGGAGTCGAACTCGTATTTTGTGAGAAAGGTGATGATCATTTGTGGAGCTTGGTCTTTGCTTCAAGAAAGTAGACCCAAGTCCATCGTGAGTAGTCATCAACAATTACTAAGATGTAGCGTTTGCCATTGATCGCTTGCACGCCGATCGGGCCACACAAATCCATGTGAAGAAGATGAAGCACATGTCGAGAGTCGTGTTCCACCTTTGAAGGAAAATGAGCACGAGTGCTTTTCCCTTGTTCACAGTCGAGCAAAGGTGATCTTTTGAATACCGGAATCGGGAGTCCTTCAACTAGTTTGTGTCGAGCAAGGTTGGTGATGGTTTGAAAGTTTAGATGTGAGAGACGACGGTGCCATAGCCGGATTTTGTAGATGTTGCCTTTGAAAGTAAGCAGATGGGAGAGGAAGCAACCATGTCTTGCATAGAGATAGTGTAGAGACTAGAATTACGCGAGCCGACATAAGGTCATTTCCTTGTAGATCACGAATGAAACAAGTTTTCTCCCGAAAGCAACCTCCAAATCTCCATCACAAAATTGACCCATCGAAACAGATTGTGACCGAGGCCTTCCACATAGTAAACCTCGCCGATTTCGATGTTCCCATTGACATAATCTCCGTAGCCCATGATAGTCTGCAAGTGATCGCTCCCGAACCCGACAGTGCCAATGAACTTTGCAATAAAGTTTGATAACAATTTAAGGTTGCTCGTCATGTGTCGGGAACATCCGCTATCAACAATCCAGAGAATGATCTCAGATCACCGCATTACACACGCATTTACATGATGGAATAGAAGTAGATGTGGAACCCAAATGTTAGAGGGTTCCAAAGGTATATTAGATATACACACATTAATAAGTTTAGGCATCCATTTAAATCCTAGTGTGTTATATATCCATTTCGCCATCTATAACTACTCTTTGCTTTAGTCTTAGTGAATGCACTAGGTGGTACTACATTCTTAGGAGGTGAAGGTGAGCTACAATGACAAAGCAATGGTTGCCTTAGAATCTAAAGAAGGCGGTCTACCAAGCACGCACTTAGAATGATTAGTGGGCCTAGAGATATTCCGATTCTTAGGATTCCGTAATCGAGAGATTATAGCTTTAGCAACACATTTGTCATGACAATCGAATTCATACTCTTCCGACAAATAACACAAGGTGCATCGATCAATATCAAAAGTACTTAACGGTTTAGCATTCGTTACATCACTATTTCTATTACATTTGCCGACGTAACATCTATAGTGGAAGCAACATGAGTTTTATTCGAGTCCTAGGGTGTTCTTCTACTTTAGCATTCCTTATTGATCTTTTCTTAGGTCGCAACTTCCTATTCTTCGATTGAGTGCTCCTAGGTCGTGAAGTGCGGACGCTTGGAAAAGATGCAACTATTCCTGCTTCAAGAGAGGAAACACATTAGCAACTTGTGATTTGGCAAGTAGGGATTCTAGGTTCACGATTACTAAGTGTGACTGGTGCTAATCTCTTAATCACGGTAGGCGGAAGTTGTTCATACTTTCCTAACATTTCCTTAACTTGGAGATAGTGTGAATCAAATCTTGATTTTCGTAACTAATATTACCAAAGAAAATTCATGACTTCTCTAGTGTGAGCAAGATAGTGATCAAGTTCGTTAGATGCTTCATGACGAGTCTTATTGAGTAAATCAAATATGACACCATATTCCTATTTAACTTTTGAAAGTTCTTGTTCATATTTTGAGATTTGACTTTTCAAAGACACGCTTTGATCATCCAGCTTGCTCAATTTTAGGATCGAAGATTTTGCACTCAACCGAGCGATTTTCTTTTGAAAACTAAGTTGATGATTGTGAATATCTTTTCACACCAATGAAGACGACGCTTTGCATTGTAAATTTCATTGAGTAATCGTTTATTTTCGCTTTTAAAGACTCGATCCAAGCACATTATCGGTGTTCTCAACAGATTACAACATTTTCAACAATATCACAGAGATGTAATCGATGCAAATGGCAAAGAATAAAGTAACACAACATTATGGATATCAAGATGATAACATCTTCCAAGAGTCGATCAACATCTTTTCTCAACATTTTCTTAGTTTAGAAATAGATGGATATCGAAAACGCTTTTCATTACCCCAAGTTCCTTATGAAAATCTTTTCCGTGCAATTGCACAACTTTTCAAGTTTTTAACATTAGGTAAAAGATTTTTCGAAAATGTCTCTTTGTTCTCGCCTGAGGCGATTGAAAGTGTTCAATTTTGATTTTGAGCGATATTCTATCTCATGTTGTAAAATTTTGAGGTCACCATGAAAATGTCAAAATATCTAAGAATATTTCGATTTTCGTGTTTTGAGTTTACTTCACTAATTGAAGGTAAAGGACCATAAGTTTGTGCAAAACTGCTTTGGGATTAACATTAGAAGACTCGTGTGTTTTGATGATAACCCTTGGTGTGTTAGAAGAATCCGTTGGTGTGACGAAAGTGACCGCGTATTTATAATTAAAAGGTTTGTTGTAAACAACATTTTTAATTTTGATCGACTCGCCTTTCGCATCTAATTCCTCTTGACGATGATATTCAACAACACTCATAACAAGATTATCAATTTTGTATTCGTGACCGGAAACTTCGTGAGTTGGTTTGAATGTTTTAGTGAAAGCTTTGGTTTGTTAGATTTTTTCCATATCCTTTTGATTGGGTTTTAAGGTAAACTTTTCAATATCACATCGATTCACCATATTTTAAACTCTTTAAGTTTGTTTTGCAAGCCGATAATTTCTTCAAGAAGATCATCTACCCGATTCGTTGAATGCTTTTGTATGCGGAGAACTGCTTTTGACAATTTAACAACTCACCTTAGCTTTTGATTTTCCAAGGTGAGAGCGTTAATTTGCTTTTTATGTTCATGTTTCAGCTTGTTCTAATTCGCACAACAAAGCATTCTTCGAGGCGGCTAGATCACGATCTGCGTCTCTAAATATTTTTCGCTTTGATGAGATTTTGCAAAGCGGCTTCAAAACCTTTTTCACGGTTTTCTTGAGTTTTGAAAAGTTGAGTTGCATTTGTAAGCATTCAAAATCCTTGGTTAACAAAGCATTTTTACTTTTAAGGTTTGATTTAATGCAACACATTCAACAATTTGGGATTGTTGGTCTTTAAGTAACAAAACAAGATCCGGATGAGGCAAAGGTTCATCGTGTTCAACGTGAGTCACAACATGATCATTATTTAGATCCTCAAGTATAACCACGGAGTCAATTTGATTATCAAGGAAACCATAAGGTCATCCGGATCGTCAAATGTAACTACGGGTTTATTTGAAAATCGCCGAATGAGATGTAGATGACTCATTTTGAACATTATGAGTCGTGCGGATTCGATATTGATGGAGATATTAGTTCGATATGATGATGGTTTGTTCGGTACCGAGACAAGCCATCGTTGTCATACATCGGGCCTGTTTCACTCATGTGTAACTCTTGCATATTAGCCATCAACATAATAAATGCATTGGCCTCGCAAGTCCTCCATATCATCATCCGAGTCTCGATCCGCCATAAAGCTCGTTCTTTGTCCGTGAGAGATCCACCACTTCATCCTTAAGAGCCAAAAGTAAAGCCTCTTTGAAATAAGCACCGCCCTAGTCCTCGGCTTTGGGCATGCATTAGCCAGTGTCCTTCTCATTGCGCTTGTAGCATCTAAGACCATTTAACCGATTTCGAGCATTTACTGCTCCACCACTTGAGCTCTGTTGTTATTCCTACCCACATCATTAAACCCTTGACCACCGCCCATCCGACGACCATAATCACGATTCGAACTTCAACACGCCCATTGTTTACAACAGCTTGAGTCCGTGTGTTAGATGAGGAACGAATACGATTGTTGGATTTGTTGGTGTAACGCCAAAAGCATTAGCAATTATCACAAATCCTTGTTGCAATGCTTCGAACGGATCGATTTCGGCCGCTTCAATCGACATATGCTTGAGCATTGTTGTTGTTGTATGGAACCAATTGATTTTGTTGAGGTTGTTGTTGTGAAGGTGTGTTTGAAGCGCTTGGTTGAGTTGTCGGTCGAGAGGATAATTTTGTTGAGCATACAAGGCAAGTTGTTGATTATCCGGATGTGACTGCTTAGCAATTTGAGCACGGAGAATCCTTTCCCGATCAACTTTCTTTTCATGAGGCTTCAAGTAATCGTACAACAATCCATAAGTAGAATGATGCATATTCTTCGCTTGACGGAGAAAAATGACATACTTCTCCCATTCTCGACCAAGACTACTCAGAACTTAGTATTCACCGCAATTCTTGGCATGATGATGTTGTGTTTATCCAAATCATTGATGATGTCTCAAAATCGATGATGATAGGACTCTAGTGTCTCTCCGTGTTCAATCATGAAGTGTTCATAAGCCAAGTAAATTTTGGATTCCAAATCCTCCCGATTTAGCATGATCCTTCCATAAGAAGACGAATATGATCCCACATCTTTGTGCGTCTTTTGAGCATCAACACTACGAAGAATTGGGTTTGGTAATCCTAAGAGGATGTATTCCATTGCAAGTTCATCGCCTTCATAGTGTAGAAGTTCGTAGCATTAAGATCCGCAACCGTAGCAATGTTGGTTTGTTCATCTCTCGTGGAACATAGCTGGATCTCCTGCACAATGACAAGAGGCATCTCAAATGGACCTTCCAAGATAACCTTCTTTAAGAACTTTCCATGTGGCTTCTTCGATCACAAAACCTAAAGAACCTTATCAACCATTGATCGTAGTTTCGGAGTGAGCATTGGAGGTCTATCAAGTGATCCACTTCATGAATTGATTGTTGGTCGCTTAAAGCTTCACACATCTTTGCAAACCAAGTGGGTTCCTTCATAGTGTTCCTTGATGGATGTTGATTGAAATCATTTGTGTAGGGTTGAACTTGAAGGCTTGGTGGTGGTTGAACCATTTGTGGTTGTGGAATTGCACCAAGTTGTGGAGTATGTTGTCGATTAAATTGTTGTTGATAAATAGCTTGTTGTTGATTCCATTGTTGATGTTGTGGAGTTAATTGTTGTTGTTGTTGATGATTATAAGTGTGAGGAAAATAGTTAGAGTATGGTGGTTGAGACATGTTGTTAAACTTGTGTAGTAAAATGGATCTTTGTAGTCGAATGAACCTTTGTTGATGAAGTGTCCTTAGCGAGAAAAGACAAGAAACCAAGTAGCACTTATGCGTAAAACACCAAAAGTTACGCGTAATAATAAGGAGTTACGCGAGGATTTAGCTTACGCGTAAGTAGGATAAAAGCACTAAAGTTATGCGTAGACAAAAGTTAGGCGAGAAAATTAGGCGAGGATTACCTTATGCGAGACTTAAGTTTACGCGTAAAGTGAATCTTATGCGTAGGATTTCTACGCCGAAGCTTATGCTTATGCGTAAGTTTAGGGTTTTGCTCAAATGATCTTTTACACTATCACAAAGGCAAAAGATATCCAAAGTCGACGATTTTCGACTTATCCAAGTAAGAAAACACGGAATAAACCAGAGAATGAAGATCAAACCAAGGAAAATCTTACGCGTAAATTTAGGGTTTCAATACGCGTAGGATTACTCGTAATGTTGATTTTGCCCAAATGTGTTTCTAAACCGATTTTTGTTATGGAATAGCTTCAATAGTACCAAAAGAACACAAAAGTGTGAAACTTGATGTACTAAAATCGCTAAACGGGTTACGCGTAGAACGACACCCAAGAACAAAACACGTTAAAAACAACTAACCACGATAAAGTTTGAAACTTTTGCCAAAACACGTATTTTAACACCTTAAAACATTGAAAGTACAAGAATCTTGGATTAAAAAGTGTAAAAACAAGTTTTTAAGCGAACCAAAGTATCAAATGTGTTTTAGGCGTAGGACCGAAACCCACTTCAAAACAAACACGATTCACCCAACTAGTAGGCGATTGATACCATCGTTAGTTCACTAGTTTTACAAACACAAGTTATAGAGAAAGAGATGAAGGCGGATGAACAAGTTATCACACACACACACACACGTATAATAATACGGTTAAGGCAAAGAGAGTGAATGAAAAGAAAACTTGAACAACCAACCCTCAAATGAGGGTTTACAAGAGTATTTATAGGAGGGAAGCTAGGGCAACACTCCTAGTTCCCTTCCTTTCTTATATGGGCTTGGGCCTAAGCTTATGGGCCTTCTACATAAGCTTGACCTTAAACAAACATAAAGGCCATAATAAAGCTACCTATTACATATGAAATATAAATACTTGAAATACTGTTTAGGAGTGATTCCAACACACTTGTATTTGTACCCCATGACCGACTCGATCTTCCAGTCGATCTCCGGCAAAGGGTAGTAATCCTTAGGGCAGGCAGAGTTGATGTTCTTGAAGTCGATGCACATCCGCCAGCTTCCGTCACACTTTTTTACCAAAACGGGGTTGGATATCCAAGTAGTATATTTCACCGGTCTGACAATGCCGGCCTTGACCCATTCTTCTACCTCCTTTGTGACCGCCTGACTTCGATCGGACGCCAACATTCGGCGTTTTTGGCATACTGGGTCCACTGAAGGGTTAGCATTTAGGGTGTGCTCGATGATTCCTCTGGGGGCCCCCGTCGTATCAGCTGGCTCCCATGCAAATATGTCAAGGTTCATTTGTAACAGTTCTTTGAGGCCCCTTTTGCCTTCGGGGGATAGGGCACCTCCTATCATTACAGCCTGTTCTGGGAAAGCTGGGTTGATCGCCACTTCCTCCATCAACCCCACCTCTCCTGTTTCTGCTTCTGCCTTATCCTCCTCCGGAACGACGGCCTGTAACATTTCTAACCTTCTGCACTCCGAAATGATGGCGGAGCGAGTGACAAGCGTGGAAATTCCTTGAGGTGTTGGGAACTTCATCATGGAGTGGACCGTGGAAGGTATGGCTCATAGGTCTTCAATCCGTTCTTCCTAAGATTACGTTATACGGGGATGGTGCCCGAATAACGTGAACTTCATTCGACCTTCAGATAACCCTTCATCTCCGAATGAAACATCCAACTCAATTTTCCTGGGCCGCTCGGTCACCGTCCGCGAACCCAAGTAGATCCGCTCGTTCTGCATTTCATCCGGCCCTTATCTCACGAGGCAAGTTGTTGAAGCGGTGTTCAAACATTACTTCCACCAAGCTCCTTCATCCACAAAACTCTTCTTACAAGATACCCCTCCATTGTGGCTTCGACTATGAGGGGATCGTCCGATACGTCTCCTTCGGGCATAGGGGGAAATGTTATGGGCACGTTCATCCATCTTTCTTCTTGCTCGGACAACTTCCTCCTCTTTCGTCCGGGCCACGTTCGGATCATATTGATGACTTTATCTTTGGCTCCCATTTCATTCTTGGGGGGATCTCTCCTTCCCTTCTGACGGAGATCCTTAATCAGATGATTCAACTTTCCCGACTCCAATGCTAACTCTAACTGCTTCTTGAGTTGATAACAGTCATTCGTGTAATGCCCTTTTTCTCCATGATAATCACAGTACTTATCTTGGTTCTCCCTGCGGGGTGGGTCACGCATCGGCTTTGGAGGAGGTAGACGTAGCTGGTGTTCTGTGGCCAAAATTTCTTTTGGGGGCTTTATGAGCGAGTCTAAAGTTAGACGGGGGTTGCCTCAGTTCAGATGGTCACCGCGATGGGGCACGTAAGGCGCCGACCTGTCACTGTGGCGGTGCGAGCTCCCCCAATCTTTCCCTGAGTAAGCGTATCGCCCTTCATTCTTCCTATCCCCTCCGTAATGACTTCTGGCAACCCTTTCGTCCTTTCGGAAGGGTCCGGTTGAGGCCCTTCTGGTTGTATCATAATGCTCCCCTCGAGGTAACTCGGTACTGGCAAAAGCTTCCTCTGACCTTACAAAGTCATCAACCCTAATCATCATCTCCTCCACGGTCTTAGGGATTGTGTTGGCGAACCGCTTGGCCAGCTCGGGGCATTTGCACCCATTCATGAACGAGGAGATCCTCATGATCTCTGGAGCTCCCTGTATGAATCCCGTCTCGGTGGTCCATCTCTCTTTGAACTCAGGCAATGTTTCATTAGCTTTCCTAACTATCTTGGCAATTTCGGTAGGGTCCTTGACACAAGCTTTATGCAGAGAGAAACGAGTTTCGAACTGGTCCTTGAAAGCTTCCCATTCATCTATGCTCCCCGGTGGTAGTCCATCAAACCATCCCCTGGCCTTTCCGTCTAAAGTCTGTTGGAACATGCGGCACCATACTGGCATCGGCCACTCTCCATGCCCTGCGGCTCCGGTGAATCTGTTAAGATGATCTTGAGGATCCGTCGACCCATCGTACAGCTTGATGTGGGTAGGCATCTTATGCTCCGGAGCAGAGAACTCGATGATTCGCCTGCTGAAGGGAGACTTCAAGACTTCCTTAAAGGGCTTCGCTAGGTCTTCGTCTTTCACTTTACTCCCAGTAACTATTTCCTTCTTATTGCCCGCCGGCTCACCCTTATCAAGGGTCGTTTCATCCTCAAATCCAATCGACGGCTCAGCGGTGTCCCTTCTACTGTTGTGCTCTTTTATCATAGACTTGAGTGCGTTACATACCCTTCCAACTGCTCTTTTTTCAATGGTGTGGAACTTCCTTCTCCTCCTCCAGAGGTTTCCGGAGGTGTCAAACCCGTCATTCTATAGCTTTAGTAGATTGAATGCGAGTCCCATGGATGGCGCCAATGTCGAAGTATTTTTTTGTGGGTTGTTGTAGTTATCTTTCAGCCTTAGAGACAAGCCTTCTAGATACCTGCTAAGATGAACAACGCGTTAGTCTCGCCCCGGGTGTTATCCCAGGACCCGACTCCGGCGTAAGAATGAGTATGTGTTTTACCGAAGGGTGTAGTATAAAATGTATGTGTGTGAAAAAATGATACCTTATTCTCAATTACTGTATGCGTATTTATACTACCTGATGTCGTTATCCGTCTCGGGTGCTGCGTACTTCATGGGACCGTTGATGTTGTCGAGCCGACATCGCCCTCGACATCGCCCCTCGGCGTCATGTCTGACATCCAGGAGAATGAGACAAAGCGCATCCAGGCTAGATGCCAAAGGTACTGTCAGGTCAGCGCGTCCTTCGGACGGATGGTTTGTCGATGTATCCTTCGGTATAGCCTGGAATGCTTCGGTAGAATATTGGACCCTTTCGGTATAGTGTTGGACTCTTCGGATAAAGTGTTGGTCCTTTCGGTTCTTGGACCGAATGGGCATATACGTCGTCAATAAAAACCCTCCAACTCAAAACTACCCAATTCTACCCTAACACTACCCAAAGTGGAGGGAGTGCACTACTAGAAACTGGACTTTCAGCGACTGATTTTCCGACGAATACTTTTCCGTCGCTAATTTACCGACTATATTCTGACAAAACAGGACAACTGTGTTTTTCCGAGTAATTTCCGACTGAATTCCAGGAGAGTCGACCGTTGTCGAAAATCCGTCGGTAATTCACATAACCTACCGTCGAATTTCCGACGCCATTCCAACATCTCTTTTTTTGCGTCACTAATCCGTTGGAAATGTTTCAATTTCTAATGATTTTTTATGTTTTAATATTTCCGATTAAAATTTATTATGTGCATATATGATATGTTAAACTATGTCGACTCATGATTCAACTTCACTATTTTTAGTGCTTAATGACTGAATTACTATTATTATAAAATTTATATCAATATACCAAACTTAACTATTTGTAGGGGATTTTGAAACTTTAACGATGTAATTGATGGCATTTCGTGATAGATATATGATTATCGTTTCATTGGTTCTATGTTTTATAAATTATCATTTTAATTTACTGTTTTCATTTATTTAAGCTATTTAAATACAGGGCATAAGCTATTTAAATAGTGGTTTATTTCATTAATTTTAATTTACAATTTTCCGACTGATTTGTGACGGACTTTTTACCGACGACTTTATGACAAATATATTTCGACTGGCTTCCGACGGAAACCATTACCAACGAAATTCCGACGCATGCTCTTCCTCGCTGTTTCCGACAGAATTCCGGCTGAAACTAATTACCGACCATAGATAATGCGACGCAATGTTTTTGTTACAAATCTGTCGGAAACCACTTATACCGACGGATTTCCGACAGAAACAGCCGTCGCTAAATCCCTGTCCTGTAGTAGTGAGATTATGGCAAATTAATCTTGGGTGGCTTTTCTAGTTCACTGGTTAAACGGGTTGAGCAAGTTGGGTAACATGTTACAATAACAATTGGATCGCCACAATGTTGCAGACAATTAATGTATTTGGATGATTTTCAAACCATTTGGCACATCCTTTTATGGTTAAATTTTATAGCTTAACCTGTTAGAATGTAAAATCAGCTAGCTATGTAGCTAATTATTTAAAATTGGTACCTTGAACGGCGTTGCAACATAGTTTACATACATTGATAGTGCATAACCGATTATGTTCAGTAATACAGCACTGTCCCCACACAACAAAAACGACACTCGTAGTAACTGAAGTCTCAACTTTCTAACCCCATAACTGAAAGGACATTGCATCACAAAAGATAATACAGTGTCACATAAACCGATGTGATTCGATCACAACTTCATCACATAACATACTAGCATATGCATAAATTGGAGATTAAACCAGATCTTTAGGACACGAAAGATAATACAGAGACATAAAAAAAACTAGCTTGCAATAACCGTGTAGGAAAAGAGTATAAAAGCTTTATCATAACGACACTGCTTGGGCTTCAAAAGATAGTTTTATGCAGCTCCATATTCCTTACATGAACTGACCAATTATGGAGTTGCATATACGCTCAAATTCTTTCTTCTTGTCGTCTATCACATTGATTTCTGCTACCTTGTTCACATCAAGCCAGTTCATTGCCTCCTCAACCACGTCATCCATCTTCTTCAAATCTTCCGGAAATAGCTTGCGCCTGATGTTGCTATTATTCAATTTTGTTTTTATGGCATAAATGTAATCTTCTAATGCATTATAAGCCTCTGCCTTCTTTTTGAATTGTTGATCGTCATATTTGTATCTTTCTGCATCTTCCAACATTTTATCAATTTCAATCTTTGTAAGTCTTCCATTGTTGTTTGTGATTGTGATGTTGTTCTTCTGACGGGTTGTTGGTTCTTCAGCAGAAACTTTTACAATACCATCAGCATCGATGTCAAACTGAACCCTTGCTTTTGTAACACCCCTGGGGGCAAGAGGGAGGTTGGAAAGCACAAATTCACCTAGTAAACTGTTGTCCGTCGATCGACTTCTCTCACCTTGATAAACCTTGAAAAGAAAGTTAGATTGGTAGTCTTTAAATGTGACAGCCATCGAATCCCTCATAACAGGGATTGGTGTGTTTTTTGGGATCACGACACCCATGACTTCTCCAATTTCCTCCAAACCAAGTGAAAGAGGGGTGACATCCAATAACATTAAATCTCGAACCATTTGATCGCCTTTGCCATTCAATTTTGCTGCCAAAACTGCTGCACCATATGCAACAGCCTCATCCGGATTGATAGTCTTGCAGATGTCCTTACCATCAAAGAAATCCTGCAACATTAGTTGGACCTTTGGAATCCGGGTTGATCCACCAACTATAACTACTTCATCAACTTTACTCTTCTCCAAATGTGCATCATCTAAGCAACCTTGCACAGACTCCATACACTTGTTGAAGAAGTCCATATTCAGCTCCTCAAATTTGGCTCGCGTTATTTTTGATGAAAAATCAACACCATCATATAAGCAATCAATTTCTATGAAAGTTTGAGTCGTTGACGATAGAATCCTCTTTGCTCTCTCAGAAGCAACCCTCAACCTTCCTAAGGCTCTAGAGTTCCCGCTTATATCTTTCTTGTATTTCCTGTTGAATTCTGCCACAAAGTATTCTACCATTCGGTTATCAAAGTCCTCACCACCCAAATGTGTGTCACCACTAGAAGCTTTCACCTCAAACCTCCCTCTATTGATGGTGAGAACAGAGACGTCGAAAGTACCTCCACCCAAATCAAAGATAAGCACATTTAGTTCACCACTGTTCATAGCGTTTTGGTGTAGCCCATAAGCAATTGCAGCTGCTGTAGGTTCATTTAGCAAACGTAGAACATTTAGACCGGCAACAGTAGCTGCATTCTTAGTTGCTAGACGTTGTGAATCATTAAAATAAGCAGGAACGGTGATCACCGCCCTTCTCACGTCAGTGTTGAGGTACGCATTAGCTACCTCTTTCATCTTGGTGAGAACCATGGAAGATATTTCTTCAGCCGCAAAGTGCTTCTCATCACCCTTGTATGTGACTACGATCATAGGCTTACCATTTGCCCCTTTTATTATTTTGAAAGGCCAAACCTTCATGTCACCCTGCACAATGGCATCATCATACCTTCTTCCAATCAATCGTTTTGCATCTGAAAATTTCAAGCAAAAAAAAGTAGCATGCAGGCATTAGATTGAAAATGAAACTGAAAAATACAAACAAGTATCACCAGAATGACAATGGCAATTGAAGTGCACCATGCTTCATATCCAACGTCGACTTATTAAGGCTCTAGATTATTTTTCTAGTCAAAGCATTAGTATGTATTTTCACAAAATGTTGATAACTGAGTGTACTTCCCCGGCCTGTCCGAGAACAATACATAGAAGTCAGAGTTGAGCGGCATACTCAGGAGCGTGTCTGTTCATATTAAGAAATATAACCATATTCGCAAAGATCCCCCCTATGGAACCAACTCAGGTACACGCAGGGCTGCCCCAAAGTTGCAGCCTACGGGGATCCAACTTGGATCTCCATCAAAGAATTCCAAACAACCACCACTTAGATAACGCCTTGGGATTGCATTAGTATATATGTACATAAATTAGTTTGAGCCTGGGAACTTTTTTCTTTTTTTATTTACACTATTTTAGTGCTGACAATAGAGATGCTCAACCTCTATGCTATCTAGTTTATAAATAGTTTGTGAAAAGTCTACAAAAACTGAATATTTCACTACTAGAACAAAATATAATAATGTGTATATTGTTCAAGTTTGGGTACTTTCTGATTCATTTCAACTTTAAACGATATTGTACTCATCAAATGATCTCAGATATAATCAGAAAGCTTCAAGCCTTTTGAAGGTCTAAAGCGAAGACTTAAACCACGTAGGCCTTGAAAATTCAAAGGCCTAAAGTTTTAGCAGTTTTACACTTGAGACACAAATACTGGCCAAGACTTAAACTAAAAAAATTATTGTAGTGAAGAATATACCAAAAACAGTGTTAGTAGGGGTCGGTTGCAGCTTGGTTTTTAGCCGCTTCACCTATCAAACGCTCAGTATCAGAAAAAGCAACGCAAGAAGGCGTAGTCCTGTTGCCTTGTTCATTGGTTATTATCTCAACTCGCTTGTGTCGCCAAACCGCTACGCATGAGTATGTTGTCCCTAGATCAATTCCAATTGCGGGCAATGCATCTCTTCCCGCCATATTATGGATGATGAATTTTTTTAAAAGAACAAGCTTCCAAACACACTTGATCACACAAAATGATAAAGATTGTAGCTATAAATTTGCTACTCCATAAATAAGTTGTTCAGAATTTCGAGATATTAAAGGGTTTTGAAATTTAAATTTTGGGACGATTGAAATGGGTGTTGGGCCATCCTACCTATTGGTCTTTTTTTTTCGTAACTAGTATAGTGAAATAGTGAATGACAGACTTTTAGAAAATTTGTTTAAAACTAGAAAAGATTATATGAATTGCATTAGAATTATCAGAGTAAAAAGTAGGTTTGTGTTAATTTTGAGGGGAATAATTTACAAAGTAAAGTAAAGTTCAAAATACATCTTTGTGGTTTGTCACGTGTCTCGCTTTACATATTCTTACTTTTTTTTGCACAAAATCATCTCTCTATTAGTAAGTTGGCACAAATACATCTATCCGTTAGTAAAATCGGTCAATAAGGACTAACGGTACAAATATTTCTCCGTTATCTCCTAACGCAAGAGAAATTATTTTCATCATTAGTACTTAGGTCTGATTTAACTAACGGAGGGATGTATTGTCGCCAACTTTATCCGTCTTCGTCCATTTTCTACGTTTTCATCTGGTTTTATGCGTTTTCGTCCGGGTTTTTACGTTTTCGCCTTTTTTTTTTACGTTTTCAACTGTTTTCTACGCCGCCTATTTTTACGTTGCGTCATTTTTACGTTTTGTCCGCTTTTTACGTTTCGTCCGTATTTTATGTTTTCGCCTTTTAGGTTTTCAACTCTCTTTTACATTTCGTCCATGTTTCACGTTTTGTCCCGTTTTACGTTTGTTCGTTTTACGATTTCACCGTTTTACGTTTTCGTCGGTTTTACGTTTTCGTCCGCCTTTTAAGTTTTAACCGCCTTTAGCGTTATTATCCGCTTTTCGTTTCATCCATTTTTAAGTTTTCAACCTTTCCCTTACGTTTTCTTCGCGTTTTTACGTTTTGTCCGGTTTTAAGTTTTCGTCCGGTTTTACGTTTTCATCTGCTTTTTAAACGTTTTGTCTATTTTTACGCCGCCAGATTTTACGTTTTCATCCGTGTTTTCGCTCATTATATTACGTTTCGTCCGTTTTTACTTTAAAAGCGTAAGAAAACATAATAAAAAGCGCTGAGACGTAAAACGGATGAAAACTTAAAAACCGGACGAAAACGTAAAAATACTATTTAAACGTAAACGGCCGGACATAAATGTGAAGAGGACGAAACGTAAAATACGAACGAAAACTTAAAAAGTGGTTGAAAACGTGAAAACGAATGAAAACGTAAAATACGGACGAGAACGTAAAAACGTATGAAACATAAAACGGATGAAACGTAAAACCCGGACAAAATCGTAAAAAGGACTAAAACCTAAAAAATGAGCGGAATCGAAGAAAATGTACGAAACGTAAAAACGGACATAAACGGATGAAAACGTAAAAGACGGACGAAACGTAAAAACGAACGAAAACGTTAAAATGGACGAAAACGTAAAAATATAACGAAATCGTAAAAAGCAGATGAAACGTAAAACCGAACTAAAACATAAATAAACGGATGAAACGTAAAAAAAGAGACGAAACGTAAAAACGTAAACAAAACATACGAAACGTAAAAAATCCGGATGAAAACGTAAAATAACGGACAAAAGCGTAAAAATCGCACGAAAACGTAAAAACGAACGAAAGCAGATAAAGTTATTATTAATACGTCCCTCCATTAGTTAAATCAGACAATAGACTAACGATGCAAATAATTTCTCTTGGGTTGGGAGATAACGAGAATATTTGCATCGTTAGTCCTCATTGACTGATTTTACTAACGGATGGATGCATTTGTGCCAACTTTACTAACGGAGAGATGATTTTGTGCCAAAAAAAGTAAGAGGATGTAAAGCGAGATACGAGACAAATCACAGAGATGTATTTTGAACTTACTCTACAAAGAATAACATAAAATTATTTGTGTGGTGATGGTAGGGTATAAACGAGTCGAGTCGAGCAATGCCAAGCTCGAGCTCGACTTGATTACTAAAACTCAAGTTTGAAAATTGACCCGAATGATCGAGCTTTAGATTCATTTCGAGCTCGACTCGATTACTAAAACTCGAGCTCGAACTCATCTCGAGCTCGATTATTTCCATACGTCATGCTCAAACTCAATGAAGAATCGGTATATCAAGCTTGACTTGACCTTAGTGAAATGCAAGTAATTACATGTATACAAAAGGCTAGAAGTGTAATTTAATCAAAGCTCGCGAGCTTAACGAGTCAAGTATTTTAGAGCTTGAACTCAACTCAAAAGTATACTCGAGTAGCTCGAGCTCAACTCGTTTAATCCGGGTCTATTTCAAGTAGTTTACGAGTCGATCTCGAATAGCATACTCAAGTGGCTCGAGCTCAACTCGTTTAACCCGGTTTATCTCAAATAGTTTACGAGTCGATCTCGAATAGCTTGCTAGCTGTCTCATCTCGTTTACACCCGTAGTGATGGGCTCGAGTCCCATACGTCGGTTGGCCAAAAAGTCATAAAATTTGGTACTTGGGTAAAAACAAAGATTGCTGCTTTTGATTGTTTAACAGGAATTGATTCAAGTGATGACATCAACAATATTTCTTTTATATCCATATAGGAGTACAAAAGAGTAGTGCCACCCCTTTTTGGTCAAATTTTTAGCTTAGAAACTTTAGTTAACGCACTTATATATAAAATTCAAAAATGCCACTTTTTGGGCGCTTCGATGAAAATGACATACATCGATAGTGCATAACAGATTGTGTTCAGTAAGAGAGCATTATCCCCACAGAGCAAAAAATGACAACTCATAGCACCCGAGCCTCAGCTTTCTACCTCCATCAGCAAAACGACATAGCATCACACCAACCTGATTTGAGATTGCCTCTGTCTGAAACATATGATTCACTTACGAGGGAGCCATATAGCAGCAATCCGAGGCTGCCCATAAAACAAGATTCCAATGTGCATAAACTAGATGCACACCCATTTCAGAAGCCAGCAGATCCTACTAACGATTTAGTATGATTCATTTTCATCATCAGCTTTAGGCTTCTGATGTGATGATGCTTTTGCAGATGTCTGTGAGGTATGCAATAGAAGTTGGCCGGCCTCTAAATTGGCTATACCACACAGTTTGAGCCTTTGACGTTTTGCTTCCTCCACGTCACCTTCCCAGCAACATTCAGACACTATTTCAAGTGCATTATCTAAATTTTCCTCGGCCACAAGATCCCCATTTTGGATAAGAACTAGATAAACTTGTTCAGCGCAAGCCTTTCGAATCTGTGAAATAGAATGGTGCAAGAATATCATTACTTCATTAGGATGTAGAAGACTGGTTATAAGTAGCATACTAGCATTAGTGGCATTACCAGTGACTTGAGACACATGTATGCTAGAGATGGCAAAATGGTTAAAATGGGTAAGTGTTTGGTATAGGTTGGCTGCTAAATACTTTTTGTCTGAATATTTAACAATAGTTGGTGTGTCAAATATTATTTCAATAATAAATATTTGAACTAAATGATTTAGAAGGTTGTTTGCATTACTTTGAACGACCTTACACCCATTTGAATCATTTCCTTTTAGCTGAACAGTTTTGATTCTACATGTTTGACCTGTTAGGATAATACCGAATAGACCCATTCATAACTATCAATGGGATCAAGTCAAATGAATAGTACCACAATTTATTGAACAAACTTACGACAATCTATTAATAAAACAAGGCCAAAGAACGGACGTAAAATAAGAAGACACTTATAGAGCCACATACCTTGGGATAGCGATGAGAAAGGAAAGACAGAAGATGAGAGAAAGCCTGGATATTGATTGATTCTGAAATTGAAGAAATGTATCCAAGTATTCCAATGCCAGCATATAACTTGGAGAAATCCTTTGTTCCTTTTAACTCGGTAGCGAGAGACTCCAGAACACCCGAACAGAAGACCTGAGTCTGAGCCTGGAAATTGTTATAAAACCCAACTTTGTTAGGAGCACATTATGCTATTACATAAATCAGTTAATACACTTCATAGAGCATATGAATTAGGTGTGGCCACAGAAAGTCTTAAATTAATGTATACAGCCTCCAAAATCATTTAAATCGTAGTTAAAGGTAATGATCAAAATTTTAATCGTTGGAGGTATGTCAAAATTCATAGTAAAAGGTAATAATTAACACATCTAAAAATATAAGAAATTACCATTGAGGAATTGAAACAATTTAAAAGGTAAGTGAACCAACCTCCATGTGTAGGAAGATCCGTTTGCTGAAGAGAATCTCTATAGTCTACAAAACCGACATGATTATAAATACAGTTGGGTGTTATTCACAAAATAATAAAAAAAAATAAAGAAAAGTTCCAACCAATAATACCTTTAAGGTTGGAATTATGACTCGTCCTGCTTTTTGTACTTTTGAAGAACCGAAATAATGTCATTAGATAAACTGAATTCTCTGAGTTTGTTTCACTCTCATCTTTAACTTTAACAGCTTCAAGATACTCTAACAAAGCACCAAGTGCAGCCTTTTTCAAAGATTCTTCTAAACCACCAATGGAAATTACCAACCCAGATAGAACAAATTTACTGTAACAACCAAACTGAAGCAACTGAATGAAGCGAGGGAAAGAACAACCGGGTACCTACAAGACAGTACATGGCAGTTCCCTTGTCAATATGAGAGAGGTGGAAAATGGGCACGCTGGGTAATGGCCCAGAACAGGTCAGGTTAACCCGAAACATAATATGTCCAAACAGTTAAATAAATAATCATTGTACCAAACATGATCACAAAACTAGCAAAAAAGAAAAAGTAATGTTTTGAATGGGATAGTTGGGAGGTTTTGTGATGCAAGTCAATCAAACAAAGAGTCCAAGCCTAACAACCAAGTGAAGAGGAGGAGCACAAGACTAACACGTGTGCCAGCAAAATTGAGGGAACATGAGTAAAGCCTAAAACTACCTTCACAGTTAATTAAATAACAGCAGCACTAGTGGAGAGTTAATTTGTTGATGTCGTGTGTTAGTGGTCTATGTATCAGTTACGTATTCAGTTATTTCCTATGTTTAAAAATATTATGCAATGATGCAATAGGTAACATATGCCTATTTTATCAAATCTCTCTCTCTCAAATCTTCTCTTCTTCCCTTATCACGTCACTAACTTCCCCTGTCCCATTAACTCATTTTTAGTAGTTATAAGTTGCATCATTTTGTGAATAAAGATACTGATTGAGTGACTCTGGGCCCGTTTGAAATGTTCAACTCATTACCTTTTAGCTAAATTTTATTAACCTGTTTGTACCATTAGAGAACAAACATAACCATAATTGACCCATTCATAAGTAAATGAGTAGAAATTGGCATCTATAATATAATAGATTAGTAGTTAAGCACTTACCCCCCATTTCAATTCATCTTCCTTGGGAACAATTTTTTCTATATTTTCCCTGAACGGTATGTGAGGAACAGAAACTTCTTCACTGTATAAAATCCTTTGAAGAACTTTCGCAGCCACTTCTCTTAACCTGTCCATCTTTTCTACTGCTTGTTTTACAATACCTCCAACTAAACTGGTTGCAATATCAGCATCAAAAAGTGATTCGCTTCCAACTGCTTTCTCTCTCTTGCATAAAATAGATGTAACCTTCTCAAGACCATTCATTGCAGCCGTACGAACCCATGAGCCTACATCACCTCTATTATCAACCGAGTAATCTTCCAGAGCGTTGAACAAACTTTGCATCACTGCGGTTTTTATCATAATAAACAGAGACGTGGCCTCATCTAGTTCTAAACCAGAACACTCTGTAGTCGAAGTTAGTGTTTCACACACTGATACAAGTCCTTTAACAGAATTTACACGTGCCTCAGCATCCCTATCTTCAGGGTTATCCTAATCAGGTTAGAAAAAAATCCCGTCATGTGAGATATTCATCTGCCAGTTTCAGTTATCAGGAATATTTATTAAAGAAACTTTACCTCGATTGCACAAGATTTGCAAAGTTTTTCAAGGACCATCTTCCATCTTGTGGCAAGAAACTCAAAGGGCAAAACCCCTATTGCCAATGCAGATCCTCTTCTCACAGCTACATTTGCATCAGTCAGCTGCTCGAGGTATTTTAGGGTAATATCATAACTCCCTTTCTCATCTATCTTTGCAAAGTAAGTTAGAACAAAATGTTTAAAAGCTTGATTGGCAGCATTCTGTACAGAAAAAACATGAAGAATATTAGGAGTTGAGATTGTATAGAGTAGTGGAAAAATTGGAAGACAGAATTTACCTGTATTTGACCATTTGGATGCCTCAAATTCTCATTAAGAGTATCAAGCAGACTTTTCTTTATTTTTTCTGTCAAAGTTATGTTTACAATAGAAATACACTCAATGAACCGAGAAACAGCAGCACGCATTATCTCACCTCCCTTTCCACGATACAATCTTGCTTTCTCAATAGCAGGGACTACACCAGCGACAACTTTCTGCTTATCTGAAATAACAAAATTTAAAATAAATGTTACTTCGTAACTGAAAAAATACTGAAAATAAAATTCAGTAGAAAAAAAATTGCAAACCTTTTGGAAGAACATAACCGCAGTTATTTAGAGCTAATACAAGCTCACCAACTGCCAATGTTGCACCATGACGCATGCATAAATCAGTAGCGAGAGTGCATGGTATTAATTTCTCAAGCACAAAGTTTGCAGAATATTCAGGATCATATTTCACAAGAGAGGATAACGCATTTGAGGCAAGTTCTCTCAACCCTTTTTCCTGGAAGTATCAGTAGCGAGTAAGTTAAATACTTAGAGATAACATATTATTTCCTCAAGTAACATATTTCACAAGAACATACCCAGTGACCAATCTTATTAGACAGGAGTTCATCCATGAATGAATGAAGGTAACCATCGTACTGAGCTATAGTAACAGCAACATGAAGATAAGAATTTACTCGTGAAGAAAGAGCAAAATAATCAGCTGTATTCACAATGTCGATTCCATGAGGATAATTTCCTTGTCTCCCAACATTTTCCTGAAAAGCAGCTGCAGCTGCTCTTCTACAATTAACCTGCAAAATTTGTTACATATTAGAACTCTTAATGAGGTGAGTAAGAATAAATCATGCGAACATGTTGCTATGCACCTCACGGTCATAACATGCGATTATTAAAAGGTGAGGTGCAAGTTGATCCAGTATGCCCTTCATGTCAGTTTGATTATATGCACGGCCAAATGCCCAGCAAACATAAGCAGCAGCATCACGAATATGAGACCCAATACTATGTGGACCTCTTCTTACATCATAATGCAGTGCCTGCAAAACAATAATCATTTCGATTTTATAACAAATTAAGCCACATCAATTATCGAAAACTTTTGTTTTCAGGTGTAGATGAGATGAAGAACCTTTATAACAACAGGTACAACTTTAGGAAGGCTGATAGGTAAAAGTAATCCTCTACGTGCGAGCTCAGCCAATGCCAAGCATCCACCATGCCATGAACCATCACCCTGCAGAGCACATTAAAATTCAATAAGTAAATCAGAGACCACTAGCACACAACAAACAGAAACAAGTGGATGTCTGCCATACCTCACCAGGTGAAAAAAGTTCTAATACAGACAAAAGGACTTCTTCTGCCAAAGTATATGTGAGACGGGAGGTTATGCGCCCAATACCTTTGGCAGCAGACCAACGGACAACAGTATCCTGAAAGTTGAGGGTCAAAAATGTCAATTACAAAACAATTTGGCTTTTGAAATAACAGAATATTGCACATAAACATACGGTATCTTTTAATCCAGTCAATAGTAACTCGATAATCTCTTCAATAATATCAGGAACATCCATCTCTTCATCTTGAAGAGAGTAATCAGGGCCAGAATTTGATACATGACTGTTTGGATCAGTTTGTGATGCATTTTTTGACAGATTCCCTCCAAGGGTACTGTGTTTACCCTACATAAAAGAACATAATGGCATATCAAAAAAGTTGTGTGTTATTATAATCAAAAACTAAAAACAGTTTGTAATATCTTACCACATAGCGCCAGGTTGTTGGACGATGAGGTAGACAAGTGAGGCCCGCTCGTTGTGTAAGTTTAATTAAATATTTGCGAAGTAAAGGACTACGAGCTGCAGGGGTTGACTTAATCAAGACAGACGTGTCATTCCAAACAACTGGAACAATATCAAGTAACGCTTTCCGGCTTCCATTCTAACATAAAGATCATAAAGCAAATTCAACAAAGTGTAAAATATATAAATAAAAACAAACAGACTTCCATATCACACACACGCATATCAACATAAACCCAGAACCTTCATTTTTAGAATTTTTAGGCTTGCAAATTAGTTTTTAAGGCTCAACTGTCAACCATAACATACATAAAAGAAACAAGAAGCTATCCACTCAAATTATATTCCAACATTTATGGAATAATAATGATGCAAACTTCAACAACCTACATCAGAAACCTGCTGAAACCTGTGTCTGATGGATGAAACAATCATCTCCCAAAAATGCGCTATATGATTTCCATAGATTTATCATGGAACGGTTCACATTTGTAAGCTAAAAGTATCTTTATGTCACAATGTTATCAATATATTCCTGGAATAGCTACTACAGAAACAATTTTGCACAGAACATGAAAAAGAGATCAAAAGCAGACCTTGAAAATAGCAGCAAGGGATTCTACAGCACCAAGTAACTGGAAATGATTTATTACATCTTCTGTGGCAGATGACAGGACTTCATGGGTCCATTCAATAAAGCTGAAAAGAAAAACAACTCTAATCAGATCCTTGCATTTCTGCAAAATAACATATATTTCATTGAATTAATGCAAACTACACAAGAATATCAGTGAAGACACTCAAATATACACACAAATTCTGATGAGTAGAACCTGGTAAAAGCAGGCAACATATCTGGACGTGTTAGAAGCTTTGAGAGAAGCAATCCGGCTATCGCTTGCATGGGACCCGCACTAGAAAGGTGCTCCTTTGAGATATCCAATATTCTAGTCACCAAGGGAGGTGGTTCATTTGCATCGACAGACTTATTACTTGCAATACTTGTATCCACTGATGATATATCAAAAGGAACCAATACAAGTATTGATAACCACAATAGTATCACACATTTGGTCTCCATCTCTCCCGTACTTTCCTCCCGCAATGCTGTTCCTGCAGTTGTGCCGTGACATTTCTCCAAAAGAGACACCGCTGGTTCTAGATCAGAAACTTGATGAGGGAAGAACCTGATTACAGCCTTGTACCCACAAACTGTGACCAACGAATAAATTATAATGCATAAAGGCTTGATTATGTCAAGAAGTTCGTTGGACTCTGCGCCTAATTCAATTGTTGTAGAGCAAATTATTTGCATCAAGGGTGAAATTATGATCTCAAGGTACGGTTCTAGCAGTTGTCCTTGTTCCTGATATTTGTCCGTCTATACAAAACAAAAACCAAAAAAGATTTGATTTTAGCACATGAACATAACATTATATAGAGAGAATAGAAATTTCTTGTTTACATCATACACAACCTTTGAAAATAACTTTTATTGACATAGATATGAAGATAGAATAGTAAAACATAACGATCATTAGTGTAGTTTTACAAAGACCAAATAAAAGATTCGCTGATTTTTTATAACTTCTGTTTTTTATAACTTCCAAGTAAAAGAAATTACACACGACTGCTTCATATTCTTACAAGTATTAAAATCCTATGTACAAACACACAATTGACACGTGTCTCATGACTTGTAACACATTTATGGAAATTTCCTCATTCTCGTCCAGTTACTGGTTGAATTATGAGGATGAGAACATACAATAAAGCCTGAATTTTGATTTTAGGGTCAAAAAATACAAATCTAATGTCTCTGTCTAATTCAACGTTACATTGGTGTCTGTTAATGCAACCTATAGGTTTGTCACGGGAAAACTAAAGTTCCTCTATTCTTATTTTGTCAATCACCTATCATTCACGATATGTGAGCACAGCCTATGATTCATTCACGCATGCTTCGGTTTCAATATGAACTCACTTTTCAGCACATTTCAAGCATTAACGAAATCTCCCAATAAAACATCAAACCATCAACAACACAGCTAACACTCAACCTAAATCACCGTAAATCGTAAAAAACTCATCATAAATGTTACGAATCTATTCTAAACATATACAGTGAAAAACATTTTACAATTCAAACTGATAAAAGCTTTGAATCCATTCCACCCACTAAACCTAATAAAAAATAGAAATGCTAATGAATAACTGAATATACTCAACAAACAATGCACAGCTTATTCTCCAATAAAAGCTAAAGTAAGGCACTACCATAACAGCAATCCATTCGTATAACAGCCTTTCAAAAATTCAAAACCAAACGAGCTCCAAATTCAACACCAAACTCTACCTAATAGGAATTCAAATCACAACCGATCACACAACTAACACCTAACCTAAGAGGTTGTTTGGGGTTGCATTTTGGAGTACATTCTCTGATCGCTGTTTATGCAAAGGGCAAATCAGAAAATAGTGTTTGAACACGATTATGAAAAAGGCACTTCTGCAGACGCCGAATCTGTTTTGAAAACACATTCCCAAAGACTCCCTAAGCTAATTTGTTATAATCTAATCACATATTTCTTCTGCGCAATAATCGGTAAATTTCAGTTTATTCTTCAAGCAAAACAACCTTCAACCACAATATTCAAAAATTCTACGGAGTAATGACTAATTGATCAAGGGGGTGTTTGTTTCGGCTTATAGCGGGCTTATGGCTTATGTTTCATATCATATGCTCCCTTTCTGTGGCTTATTTTGAAACTTTCGCTTATATAAACTTATCATGTCAAAAAAAACTTATAAGCGAAAAGTTTCAAAATAAGCCATAAGCCCGCTGTATTGCGAAACAAACACCCTGCAAACTAAAACAATAAAATAGATTCTCACAATAAATTTATAAATACTGTACTAACTGATAAACTAGGTTACATAAAACTGAAATAAAATGAGTGAATAATAAAACATTACAATTGAAAGGATCTTCTAAACATTATTCAGTGAAAACCGCTTAAAATTCAAACTGATAAAAGCTTTAAATCCATTCCACGCTTTAACAACAACAACAACAACAACAACAAACCCAATCCCGCCGAGGCAAGAGAACATACGCTAATGAGTAACTGAACATACGCAACATACAATGCACAGCTTACTTTCAACCAGTGACAAAAGACTCCAATAAAACCTAAAGTAAGGCGCTACCATAACAGTAATCCATTCGTGTAACAGCCATTCATCAAACCAAACAAGCTCCAAATTCAACACTAAACTCCACCTAATAGGAATTCAAAACACAAACGATCACACAACTAACACCTAAACTAAGAGGTTGTTTGGGGTCAGGGGTGGAGCCAGGATCAAGTTGAGGGGGGCTAACTTTTTTTTTTTAATCATGGACGCAATATAATGTGATGTTATATAACAAGGAAGAGAAATAAGCAACAAATAGAAATTTGATAGAACAAATTTATGCCTGAAACTAGCACGAGTTTGTTGATGTTAATCCACAAAGAAAAATCAATTAGAACACATTCATGTACTATATGTTTATACAAGCATATGCTACACCAACCAACAAGGCAAAAATAATAAAAGTAAATTTTACCTTATGCATCAAGTTGGACATCATATATTTTTTTTTCCCAGTGTTCAACTTAAGACCAAAAGGACAGAAAAGCAGTTGTGTCAATATTGTATTGACACCATAGTTTATTGGAAGATAAACCTTTTACCATAATGGCTTGAAAAAACATAAGCCGTCACAAAGTATTTTTATGAAATTGAATTCAAAAACAAAAAACCAGAGGACTCAACATGAACATATAAGGACTGAAGAAGACCACAAACAACAAACTATTTAAAGTTAGAGTACTCAAGATGAATTCCCATGTTCTGCTAGTTATCATTTTCTATTTCGATTTGCAGAAGCTAAAAGCCTACAACGGCCGTTGCTCTTAAGGGGGGTCGGTTGATTATTTCTTTTCCATAATCGGCCATGGGCTAGTAACACTTGGCATGGCTGGGCTGGTTGGGGGAGGCCTGGCACCGGCCAGCCCCCCTACTGGCTCCGCCAGTCTTTGGGGTTGCATTTTGGAGTACATTCTCTGATTGCTGTTTATGCAAAGGGGCAGATCAGAAAATAGTGTTTGGACACGATTTTGAAAACGCACTTCTGCAGACGCGTAATCCGTTTTGAAAAAACATTCCCAAAGACTCCCTAAGCTAATTTGTTATAATCTAGCCACACATTTTTTCTCCAATGACTAAGGGGGTGTTTGTTTCGGCTTATATAGCTAGCTTATGGCTTATTTGGTTTTCGTTTTATGTTTCGTAAGCTCATTTTTTTGCTGCTTATTTTGAAACTTTTCGTCTTGTAAAAGTTTATTATGACCTAAAAAGTGAGCTTATGCTTAGAAGGATAAGCTCAAAACCAATAAACTTACATAAGCCGAAAAGTTTCAAAATAAGCCACAAAAATTGAGCTTATGAAACACAAGCTCAAAACCAAACAAGCCATAAGCGAGCTATATAAGCCGAAACAAACACCCCTAACTAATAAACTGAGTGAAAAATAAAAGCATTACAATTGAGCGGATCTTATGGACATTCGAAAGATCAACGACTCTGCCATTCGAAACGATGTCGTTTAAGATGGATTTAACAAGCTTCCACTCTTGTAAAAAGTATCTCTGAAGCACCACTTCTTTTGAATCGTGTTCTTCGTCTTCTTCTTCTTCTAAATTCGGTAGTGGAGATGAAGCTTTTGTTCTGTCTTCGATTGTTGTCATTGTTAGAGAGAATTGAATTGAGATCTTGTTGGTGGTTGTGTTCCCGCGCTTTGATGTGATGTGTTTTTGTTTTAGAGATGGGTGTGAGAGGGTGATTGGATTTACATAACAGATAATCAGGTTTTAGGGTGAAGTTAAAATAAAAAGACAAATATCCGTAAAAGAATAAAATATTTTTTAAAAAGTTCACGAAAATTTCCAAAAATCCCACAAGATCGGGTATGTTGGTCATAAAACTTTTGAAAACATTTTTGTAATTTGAGTTTGACACGTTTTTAATGCACAAAAACTAATTTTGATGCAAAAAAATTTTGATGCACAAAATTTTAACTTGTTTTAGTTTGATGCGAATGTTATTTTGATGAAAAAAGTCAAAAGAAGTTGGGTGCAAAACCAATTTTGATGCACAAAAAAGATTTAATCGTAAAACGATATATTCATAATTTTTTCTAAAAATATCCACTTTTAGAAAAAGTTTTCACAACTTTTCACGCACCATCATACCCGATCTTGTGGGATTTTTGGGAATTTTTGTGAACTTTTTGAAAAAAATATTTTTATCTTTTTACGGATATTTGTCTTTTTATTTGATCTTTATCCTGTGTTTTAAGTTTGTTTTGTTGTTTCAATTTAAAATTAGTTAATTACTTGCCTACATTTCCTTTGAAAAAAAACAAAACTATATAATAATATAATATATATAAATTACTAAGCAAAAGTAAGCAAGAGGTATAATTTCCTTGTAAGTTTTATACGCAAGTTTGTAAACTTAAGTATTATTTTAACTTTAAACGGTAGTATAAAACTTTAAACTTGAGTGATTGAATAAAATTATTTTAAAACTTAACAAGTATGATTTTAGGTTTTATTTCATTAGAATGTATAAGTTTAGCTCTTAACCACATGGGGTTCTATGTCAATTATTCTAAGTTCATGCCAAAAGTGTTCCCGTCTTAAAAGCTGAAAGACTGAAAAAGCAAAGTTGTATACACTTGAAGGGGCTTTATGGAAAGATAATTCTTGAAGGCTATATAAAGAGAAATCTGCATTTTCTACCATTTATCTCTCAATCATTACTGTGTGTTTTCTGCGTGTATTCTCTCTCAATTATGGTTGTTATTGTGAGTTGAGGAAACCCTTTGTTTCATTGTAATTTTTCTGGTTTTCGGTTTCTTGTATTGTAAAACAGATCCGCTATTCTTTAGCATATTTTGATAAATAAAAGAGTGAACCAAGGGAGGTTGGTTGGGTTCATTCTAACTGGTTTTGTTGTTAATTTGCTTTGGTTTGACAAGGTTTTACATGGTATTAGAGTCGGTTGCTTTGTACCAAAACGTTAAAAAGGTTTTAAAAATAGGATTTCCTTCAATTTTGGGGTTTTGATCTTCTTGGTTAGATCTGGTTGTTTTCATGGATAGATCTTGTGAATTTGTGTTTAGATCATCAAATCAAGAATAATTGAATTTTCAAAATTAGGGTTTTCTAATTTTGGGGTTTCGATCCTGGTGGTTCTTGATCCAATTGATCTCGATCTTGTGATCTTGGGGTTCAATTGTGTTTTGATGTTGGTTTTTGTCGATTGATCAATTTGTTCAATTAGGGTTTTCAGACGACCCTAATTCAAAGTTATTTGTGTTCACTTTGCATACGTGTTTGGTTTAGATCTTCTTGATCTGTTTGGAAGCTGCGTGGTTGTAACACCTCTCACGCCTTTTTTTTTTTTTTTTTTTTTTTGGGTTTGTTGAATAGGATTGTTTGGAGGTTGAGTAGATCACGGGATTATTGATTGTTGGTGATTGGTTGAGATTAATTGGTGGTTTAATTGTGTTTGAGGAGGTATAAGGAGTATGTTTTATTGTTGTCTATATTTGTTTTTTATTTGTTTATCTTGCTATGTGTTTCTTGTTGTTCTGTCATTATGGTTGATGGTCCAAAAGATAAGGGTAAGGTTCCTGAGGGTGGTAGTAGTGAATTAAATCTTGATGTCTATGACCCTCTATATATGCACCCTCAAGACATTGGTTCTCAATTGATTTCCTTCAAACTTGAAGGAACAGAGAATTACAAAGTCTGGGCTGCTGCAGTGCATCTTGCTTTGCACACTAGAAATAAACTAGGGTTTATCACTGGAAAATGTGTTAAGGATCCTACTGATGCTCTATATCAGGCACAATGGGATAGATGTAATTCGGTTGTATTGTCTTGGATTCTTGGTTGCATTTCTCAGGATCTATATAAGGGTCAAGTGTTTTCTAAAAATGCTAAAAGTGTTTGGGATGAGTTAGAATCAACATATAATAAGGAAGATGGGTCCAGTAATATATAATTTGCATCATAAGATCCATACTCTAACTCAATCTGGAATGTCATTATTTGAATATTATCATGAACTAAATGCTCTATGGAGGCAGTTTGATTCACTGGTTGATATGCCAACATGTACTTGTGATAGTGCTCCTAAAATGCAAAAACATTCATACCTTATTAGGCTAATGCAATTTCTTGTGGGGCTTGATGTGTGTTTAGTTCTGTTAGAAGCTTGATTCTTACTTCTGAACCTTTGCTTGATGTTAGGTCTGCTTTTGCTACCTTATCTAGAGATGAGTCACATAGGAACAATCATGTGGCATCTAAAAGTGTTAAAATTGGGTCTGTTGCCTTTGCATCTAGGTCTAATGTTGGTAACTCTCAAAATAATAACTGGAATTTTAATAAAAACAATAATAATAACAACAAAAAATTTGGCAGGGTGTTAAACTTGGTTTGTAAACACTGTCACATGACTGGTCATACCTTTGATAGATGTTTTGAGTTTGTTGGTTATCCACCTGGTTTTGTTAAAAAAAAAAAAAGAAGTGCTAGTCAGAATAGTGTTAATAATGTGATTGATAATAAGATTGATTCTAGTAAGAGTACCACGCATACTCTTACTAGTGATCAGTATCAGAGGTTAATGGCTTTACTTAGTAGTACAGGTAATGCTAGCAAGGTTCATGCTAGTGTTACGGTATTGTTATGACTTTAAATTATGTCATAAGTTTCTTCTCTTGTAGATTTTTTAATTTCAATTCCAATATAAGTACTTATAGTACTTATGTTGGTTGGATTATTGATTCAGGAGCTAGTCAACATATCACGATTGTGCAACATTTCTTTTGATATAATGGATGTTTCTCATTTAAATCTTCGTGGCACATCCCAATGGGATGTTGCTTTAGTAAAACAGATTGGTAGTTTTAAATTTGGAAATAATTTGATTCTTAAAGATGTGTTGGTGGTTTCGTTATCATAAGCCTGTTGTATTTCAAACAAACACCAACTAACACAATAAAATAGCTTCTCATGGGGGTTGTTTAGCTTATTTGGTGGGCTTTTGAGCTTATTGAGATTTTCAAAAGCTCATTATCAATAGCTTATAAGCTCAGTTGATAAGCTTATAAGCCATAGCTTATAAGCTCACGTGGATAAATTTATAAGTTATTAATAATGAGATTATAAGCTTATTAAAATCTCAATAAGCTCAAAAGCCCATCAAATAAGCTAAGACAAACACCCATAATAACAAATTTATAAACACTGTACTAACTAAGCGATAAACTAGGTAACCAAAACCGAAATTAAACGAGTGAATAATAAAAACATTACAATTGAACGGATCTTATGAACATTCGAAGATCAACGACTCTCCCGTTCAAACGATGTGGTTTAAGATAGACTTAACAAGCTTCCACTCTTGTAAAAGTATCTATGAAGCACCACTTCTTTTGAATCATGTTCTTCGTCTTCTTCTTGCTCTAAATTCGCTAATGGAGATGAAGCCTTTTTTCATCTTCGATTGTTGTCATTGTTAGAGAGAATTGAATTGAGATCTTGGTGGTGTTCCGCGCTTTGATGTGATGTGTTTTTTGTATTGGAGGATGGTCCGAGAGGGTGATTGGATTTACATAATGATAATCGTGTTTTAAGTTTGTTTTGTTTCAATTTAAAATTAGTTATTACTTGCGTACATTTCTTTTGAAAAGAAATAAAAATAAAAAATAACGTATCAAAGAGTTATTGTATGTATTGAACTTTTTTTTTTTTTTTTTTTTTTACAAAGGAAATGTAAGTAGTAGGCATCATTTCCTTAGGAAGTGTTTGTTTCGGTTTATATATCTGGTTTATGGCTTATTTGATTTCGAGCTTGTGTTTTATAAGTCTTTTTTGGCTTATTTTGAATTTTTTCGGTTTATATTAGTTTATTATGTTCTAATAAGCTTATCTAAGCCAAAAGTTTCAAAATAAACCATAAAAGTAAGTTTATGAAACCATATAAATCATGTTTAGTATGTGTCGAAACAAACACTCCCTTAATAAATGAATTTATGAAATATAAGGGAAAACTCAAGCTTATGTATAACCTTAAACAAACGACCTCTTAAGTAAGGAATTAGAGAATGGTTTTAAGAAAGGCCAAAAGGCATGAAACTAAATTGTTGGCATAACGAGTGTTGATATAACCTAACTATGATATATTGTTTTATTTTTTGAAATTAAATGATCACCGATGGCGACTTCGATAACGCTACACGGTCGTTCGGGGTCAAAGGAACTTCCTTTTCTTGAGCAAGTTTTATAACACCCTAAGCAAATGAACCTAATCGTTGTAGTGTAGTATTAGGGTAAGCCACGGGTATTGATATCATTCTCTAGGGAATAGGAATGCTAGTGAGAAGTTACTACGCTAAGGTTGAGGTTGAGGAAGATTATTTTTATCTTTTTATGTTTTTAAGAAAAGGAAAGGTACGAATCTGGGGTTTGGATTTGGGGTTGGTATTTCACCGATTACTCTACTTATCTAATTATCTAATCTAAGGTGTATGTAGTCTATGTCTAATTATTGTGTGCTCGTATGATGAGTTTAAAGATGTGTTTACTTAGGTTTTATTACTCCTTAATTATCTCCTATTGATGGTTGAATTGTCACGTCCTTATTCTTAATCGCGTTGTGTGTCTAAAGTCGTAGGGTATCGTTTGTCTCTAACTCTTTGAAACTACCAAAGGGTCTCGTCTACAAAATCTATAGGAATTATAAACTCTAACTCTAAGGTACTCTTTGGATGGTTTAGCCTACAACTACTCTAGGTGTTATAGTCTAAGGTTCACAAAGATTAATCAAGCATTAACTACACAACGAATGACCTATCGCATTACTAGATCATTAACAATTAAGATAAGAGACAACCAATCAATATTCAATAGTTAAGTTTCATATTCCTAAGCAAACACACAAGTAAATTAGCGGGACATGGAGAACATGCAAGCATACACACAAGTAATTGAATACATAATTGAATTAATGAAGTAAAACACTTATCTTGATGTAAGATAGGTTTGGAACCCTAAAATCTTGTACAAGACACCTTGGTTCGGTTTAGGTTTTACTCCAAAAGACTACACCGAAAACTAAAAATTGGATTCTATATATAAGATTACAATCGCGACGGCCACTTTATGAATTGTGACGCCGCCGGTCGCCGTCATTAGGGTTTCGTCTTGGCACGTTAGTCTTGCGACGGCGTCACCTTATGCTTGCGACGCCGTCCCCTTCGATCTCGACCGTCTCGATCAAATCTAGGCCGTCCCGAGTTGCGACGACATACTCTTTTAAAGCGACACCGTCACTTGTAAATAAGCAATTTGGCTCTTGAGTAGTCACAAAAGTGATGCGACGGCGTCACAGATAACACCGACGCCGTCCCTCGTGTTTCAATGACTTGAGTGTCTCGATTCTTGACTTTGGCCATTTTCTTCAGATATCCGCGCCTTTTCGTCCAAATAAGTGCCATTCCAAAGAATTTGCCTTCAAGAGACCTAAAAGTGAAAAGGAACGATATTAAGTAATAACGGATACAAAAGTGATCAAATAAGGGCTTAAACGACCCTCAAAAGGTACATTTAAAACCTTGTCAAATATCCCTACACTTGGTATTTGCTTGTCCTCAAGCAAATGTGCTTTTAGCCAATTAATTTATAAGTTAGGGGTCATGAAGCATTGGTTTAAAACAATCCACAACACATATAAGCCCCGCAAAAGTCATAACAAGCACGGAAATTACATACTAGCACCTCACATGGGGTGTTTGGATACTCACATCTCTCGGGTGTATATGAAATATAACAAGTTGAAAATGAAAGACAAACACTCATTAACCGGTCCTAGTACATAGATTACCATAGGCTTGAGAATAGATCAAACCTCCATGGCTTTGGCTTAAGCACCTAGGAAAGACTATCAAAGAGGTCTTTTAAAGGGTTGTAATGTTAGGCTTACGGTAGGGAAACAAAGGGTTTGGTGGGATAGGCTATTTAGTGGTGGCAAGTCAAAAATCTTTATGTTACAAGCATACGAAGAATGACGTTGCTAAGCCAAGACTCGACACTCTAAACTCTAGATAACTAAAACACACAAACATAAATTTAAAGATAGATGTAAGATGGTAGCCGTATGTTTTTTTTTTTTTTTTTTTTTTTTTTGAACACTCTATTTTTTCTTTTCTCTTTTCTATTTTTTTCGATTTTTTTCATGCACTTTTACCCTACCATCCTCTACGGTAATATTAAAATGATAGGGATTTATAGGCACATCCCTACACTTGAGTTTTATTACTCTAACACTAATTTGACCCGAATTGAAAAGATCAAAACACTTGGAGTACATTATTAAGCAAATAAAGGGAATTTGAATTTAACGTTCCCTTCCAGTCATTTCATAAAATTTAACTTTTCTCATGAGTCCCAATCGTCCCAAAGCGTGTACAAAGGATATGACTCGACTTAGCAACTTATGCAAGCAACTAGATAATTGAACTAAGGGTTTAGGGTGATAACAATAATGCACTAAAAGTGAGTGCATACATGGTAGGCTAAGGCGATTTGGGTGTACATTTGGGGTGAGGTGTAAACAATGCTCTTCATTGATATTCCGGAAAACCAAACATCACGAGAACCGCGAAAAGGATAGGCTCGAGGGGTTAACTAGGGTATCGTGTACTAAAGATGAGTACAACGCAAAGGTGTGGGAATTACTCAACCGATGTGGAAGAAGTAATTATATTACGGTATCAAACAAGGGTTATCCTAATGCCTCTTATCATTTAGTTATTCCTAACTACACAAGTGTAGTCTTACTAGCGATCTCGGGATGCATCACAAAACAAGTTCTAGAATCTATTATACTACCGGTTCACACACTAAGCATTAAAGATGAATGCTTTAATTCCTACTAATCTAAGGCGATCCTCACATTTTGGTGGAATTTAAGTGGTAAAGGTTTTTGTGCTAGTCATGTAACTTCCTATCCGTGAGACGCTTTTGTTAAGACTAATGACCCACTCCTATATGTCATGAAAATTTTAAATTTGGTGCCAAAATTACCCTAACCGACATTTTCTCATGGTTTATTACACAAATACAATTGACAAAGCAAATAATCAAGGATAAGTATAGTTTCAAAGTTCCGTTTATTTTCCTCCTACACTTAAACCGAACATTGTCCCCAATGTTCCCGAAATATCAAAGTTATGATAATAGAAGGTAATTAAAAGCGAAGAAACTAATACTCCCCCGATTAGCTCGGTAGGATCCGTGTAAAGTGGTGGTTAAATCCTTTCCAAGAAAAATGTATGCGTGAAAAGCTCCTTACAATCTTATGTATCTTCTTCTTAATAAATTAAACCCGCACACTTGAAGAAAACAAATGAAACCTTCGTAAAATCGGCGGTAATAATATATATAAGACTCTATTAAACTAGGATATAATGCTTGTGGAATGGATGTTTCTGAAATTTCGGAAAATTAAGACCGGAAAATTCCAAAATTTATAAGTAGCTCGAAAACGAGAAAAAAAAGTAATATGTTGTTTTACTCCTTCCGACGCCGTCGGTTGCGATCTGACGCCGTCAGTTATCCCGACAAAAGCGGTGCGATTTTCGGAAAATTTACATCTTTAGAATCTGGAAAATTTCGCAAAACATCCATTATGACTCGATACAAGCATTTGACTCGAACAAACACACATATATATCTTTTAATTAATTGAAATTCTCATGTTTAAGTTTCTTTTAAAAACGTGTGTAATCCTCCGTACACTTATCCTTTATGTAAAATACCTTTATATGCAATTAAGACGAGGTTAAAAACAAAATAAAGCATTTTTACAAATTTAAACATGAGAATAAGCAATCAATAAAAGATATATGACACTAACAAGCAAATAATTAAGCATGAGTTGCCTCCCACGAAGCGCTTTTCTTTATTTATGAGTCTTGTAGCTAGACTCGAAGTCGTGCCCCTACGTGACTTCATTACCGTCATCTCCTTCCTCACGACGATCTCTATCGGGGATTCCATGTTGTAAAGTGCCTATGATGCACCTTTCTAAGAGGTCGTCCTCTCCCAATCGGTCCTATATTTCGTCCTAAGTTCAAGCAATCCTTATAGAATCCGGAAATCTTGGCCATAACATAATCTACCCCTTTTTCCATATCCTCATTATTCCTATAATAGCCCGATAGTTTAAGTTCCTTTTCATCATTGGAGAGTGATGAAAACTTCTCAATCTTAAACGACATTTGGTAAGCTACATCATCGGTCTCATCCTTGAATCGCACTATTCCTAATGAGGGATCATAAGTCATCCCGGTGTTTTCTATGAAAGGTTTTCCTAGAATAACGTGGGACAAGCTAGGATCTATGGCCGTGCTAATATCATCCACAAGTATGAAGTCCATAGGAAACGTGAAACTACCTACACAAACGGGCAATCCCTTAATTCTACCAAGAAAATTGCACCTAACCCTATGATTATCAGGGTCTTGCCTAGTTGGGATAGGCTTCTTCATTACCCAATTATAGTAGGTGCTAGTCATTATGTTTATTGGTGATTTGCGGTCAATGTAGGCTTTTGCCACGAAAAGGTGTCCTATGCAACATGGTATGTTAAGATTCCAAGGGTTCCCAAACTTGATTCTAGGGCTTTTCCTAACATACATGTGACGGAGGTCACGCACTAAGTGAGGGTGGCGAGATAGCTCTTATTCCGTAGGAAATTTATTAAAATAGTCATTGTCTACTTCATCTACTTCCTCGGTTGTTTCATTATCCCCAAGTATATGGTCCTCTTCATCATTTGTTCTATTAGGTTTCACTAAGGTGATGGTATTGACGAATTGGACGTATTTAGCTAACTTACTTGGGTCCTTAATCTCTACACCGGAAGGCTCGGGAGTTGAGATAGCATTAACCTTCCTATCACTATTGGTCATGGCTTTCAAGAGGTTATCTATCTTCCTATCCATCTCGGCTTTTGTTGGTTAAAGCGGTCCAGAGCTTAGCTATTTGAGCTTCTGGGATGCGACTATGTATTGCAACATCCCTCAATGTTTTGTTGGTTAGGGCCATGAGATGGGGCCATGAGAAATCATTGAAGTGAATTCTTTGGTTTGTCCCCAATAGAAGTCGGCTTGCTCTTCCATGCTTCTCGGGTATCATTGAAATTCCTAGGTCCGGGTGTTGTAGGAATCTTCCTCCGCTCCATTAATACTGCGGATGCATAGTCAACGGAAGCATGTTCGGGAATCGGGTGCAGTGGCGTGTTATGAGGATCACTACACGGCTCACACGAGGAAGAAACTTTGTTCACATGGCGTGAAGACTTAGGATTTTCGTAGGAACTCATTAGAATTTAACTTGATCTTCAAGTTCGAGCATCCCTGGTCGGAAGGTTGTGAGTCAATGGGAGGCAAGGAGATTGCCTTAACGGTTTTGGGCAACTCACGGGGTCATTCAAACTTCGTTGTCATAGAGTGTCACACCTCACGGAGGCGAAATACGAGTGTAACGGAGGAACATAAGCACAAGATAATAGAACATACCAACGTTAAGATTAAAAAGAAATAATACGCCATTACAATACTAGTTTAGCCGTCATCGGCAAATATATTACAAAGTTTAGTTCCCAAAATATTGCGTTCTATTACATAATGATTTGTAGTAACAAGTGAAAACTTCATTATGCAAGACCGGTAGAAAAGCTTACTAACGATCACCGAAATGCATGAGAGAAAACGGGTCAACTATGAAAATAGTTGGTGAGTAAACATATTTAGTAAAATAAGAAAACTCGTATGAAAGAGTCAAAGGTTTGGTCATCGAAAATAGTCCACAAAGCAAAGGCATTGTGTATCCACTCGGTTCAAGTTTCGCCCATACAAAACTTGCAACTGTGTGTACACAACCCATTGCACAAAATATATCGCGTCAAGTAGTCAAGTATAAGCGGTCATAATAGTTCACAATATAGTACCACGAATATAATAATTGGTAGGCTACCGATGAAACCAAATTTAGTTGGGTGCCACTACCCAAAGTTATGTTGGGTGCCTCTTCCCAAAGATATCTTGGGTGCCTCTTCCCAAAGATATCTTGGTGCCTCTTCCCAAAGATATCTTGGGTGCCTCTTCCCAAAGATATCTGGTGCCTCTTCCCAAAGATATACTCGAACATAGGAGTCTTTATAGTGATGCTCGAACATGGGAGACTTTATAGTGATGCTCGAACATGGGAGACTTTATAGTGATGCTCGAACATGGGAGACTTTAGGTCAAGGCCATAACATGTACGGTTCAATAAGTCCAAATAAGTCATAATTTCCTAATTAAGTTCAAGGATTTGATTCGAGTTCACAAGTTCTAGTCAAACAAGTTAATAAAAGTAGTGATCAATTTAGCTCAAGAAAGGTTCATGCATTTAGCCCCAAAATATAGTAAAAGCGGAAAAAGGGGTTTGTGATTACTCACTTGATGAATAGATGCGATGACAAAAGTGGTTACACCAAGATGTAGTGTGATCGTTAATCTTGACCTATTGTGAATGATATGATACGTAATGAGTTATGATGTAATGATATGCATGCATTTCGTATGTTATTTATACCATTTGCGAGTTTTGAAAATAATACTTATCGTCGAAAAATACTCTTTTGACGTCTTGACCAATCATAAATCACTTTACAAGTATTTACGTCAAAATGTCATCCTACAATGGTTTAGTAATGATTTATAGTGAAATTATCACTTTTCGTCAGTAAAATCATGTCGTCGGAAATTTCATGAAAGTGACAAAATGGCTTTGAAAACTAGTCGTAAAATGGTGTACGTCGATCGTTAGGAAGCGAACTCGACGGTTTTGGAAAGCTTGTATCAAAATCTAAAAGTTTCGATTCAGAGTTTTCGACATAAAGGTCTCGAACATAAAGATAATAAGGGTTAAAGATGGTGATTTTGTCTAATTGTTGTGTAAAAAGTGAGTTTCGGCCAAGTTTAAACATCCATAAATAATTTATTACAACTCCGCTATACAAACGGTTAGTCATTTTAGAAAATATGCTCGGTGATCTTGATTTTATCAGAAGACATCTCGTTCCAAAAAGTTCTACATCAACGTTAAAAACAGCCCTCAACATGGACGTTTTAGCTACCGTAACACTTGTCTCGTAAAATAATATAGTTTTTCAGAAAATAATAGTTACGGCAATTTTTATGAAAACGTGCATATCTTTGTCGTTTCAAATCCGTTTTCTACGTATAATACGTCCTTAGCTTCGTATCGAAGTATACTAATATATTTTTGATAAGTCGAAATAATTTGTAAAGCTTAGGACTCGTTTTTGACTCGTACAAACCAAAAATAGTATCTGAAATTTCGAAAATATATATTTCGTCGTCAAACTTGTAAAATCCATAACTTCTTCGTTATAACTCCGTTTTAATCCGTTCAAGCGCCACGGATTCGTTTTAAAGTATATTTTCTAAATATCAAGGCCAAAATGTCGTGCCTCTGTCGGATTTTCCGAAAATCAAAATAAGGACAGACCACTTTTTATACTTATCGAAAATAGTTTTTCTCGTACCAAACCTATTCTAATCCCTTCAAATCAACTCCAAAGCTAATCTAATCCTACCATACACCTTCTTAGGGTGTCATGGGTTCCTAGACATCATCAAGACCAAAGTATACCAAGGGATAATTATAGGATGACCTTATATATATATATATATCTAAAAATCATGTAAAAATGGTATAAACAACATATGTCTTGCATGTTTGTACCAAATATGAAGAGATAAATATGAAATGATAAGGAAACATGAAAAATGAAAGAAACATGCTTACAAGCTAATATGATGAGGTGATAAGAACCAAGGTTAAACTTAATCACTCTTGGTTTTTATTTCAAAACCTTATAAAGAGTGTTATCTAGATTGTTATTACAAGAACTTGAGAAAAATTTTGTGATCCCTTGTACCCCTTGATGAAGAACCGGTTTTGGAAGAGCCCAAAGAGAGAAGAAAAAGTTTTCTATCAACTTGTGAATTATTAGTGATATGAAATGAGTGAATGAATGAATGAAATGGTGGAGTATAAGTCTATACATTTGAAAAAAACTACCAATCCAATAAATGCACCCCCCCCATGGCCGGTTATGGGGGGGATGTATCTCACCAATATATTTTTTTTTCTTTTATTACTTGTAAAAAATGGTGTAAGTAATTATTTGTAAGAAAAATGTAGTTAAGTGAAAGATGTTGAAACTTGTATATAGTTGTGAACTTTGAGTAGTATGGGCTAAAAATAAGTTTTAATGGTTCAAAGTGAAGTATAATAAGATCATAAAAATTGTAAAAATACATTCCTTGTGAAATTTGAGTGATATAAAAATTACCGAGTAGTTTTTAAGAAAAACGTCGTAATAATATAACTTTAACGATTTATATACGAAATAAATTCAAAACACTAGTTAAACTCAAAATATAGTTTTTACAACTAAATGCAAGTATAAAAATATGTCGGGATCATTTTTGAAAGTAACGGATTAAATGCTCAAAATAATAACTCGCGCGATAACGTTTATTTAATATAAAATTTACGCGTTTAATGTGAAATGAAAAATCATGCATGAACTAATATGATGAATATTGAGTTTAAGAAATGATCGAAATTTGAGAATTGTGACATTCTTCCCATGTCAGCGGAATCACGTCCTCGTGATTCGATTAACGATACTATGGTCCGAACCTCGACAAGAGTTCTAAAAGTTCATGCTCGTACGAATAGTCTAAGTGATCATGTCAATGCTCATGCATAAGGGTTCCTCATCCAACTAATTACATGCCCGTGATTTGATTTGATGGGGTAAACTTACCCAATATCGAGCGTGGCCCTCAAAGACCTTTAGGTAGTCGATTCTAATTTAATCTCACAACTCATCAAACAAGAACTGTCATGAGATTAAACTAAACCGACTTGAATAAACTTGTCTCTTAGCTTGATTTTCGCAACTCATCAAACAAGAAGCGTCACTAGATCAAGCTAGGAAACAAGTTGTTTGAAAGATAGGATTCAACATCCTTGAATGAAGTCTTTTGAAAGATTCGCTCGATATTGGATTTGCTTACAAATCGGATCAAATCAACAAAATATATAACAACTAAGGTCGATATCAATAGGTCTCAAATTAATCAATGTCGTGAACGTGATATGAATCGGAAGGAAGTTATGCACTCAAAAATCATGTTGCACAGAAATAAAGTGGTTGTTCAAAGGAATGTACCCGTTACGCGTTGCGGGCTTCCTCGGTACCGGATAGAATGCTCGACCACGTGCGGGAGGAATTTCAATGTTCGATCTTGTGGGCCTTCTATTGCCAACGCCGAGTTTGGACGATTACGTCCTTGATTGGGAGTTCTTTTCGACTTTGGGCGGTATTGCGAAGGTGATCTAGACTTCCACACTCGTAACATGCTTTTCTATCCTTGATTTCGATTCTGTTTGAGCAATTCCGCGAAGTGGCCCGTCTGTCACATTTGTCGCACCTTGGGCGATCTCCTAAGTGATGATAATTACATCGAGTGCACAAAGGATGTGGACTGCATATCCTTTGCGCTCCCGGTAGTCGCCCATAGTTACGGGTTATTCGCGCCTCTTGTTTCTTGATTCGGTCTCGGTTTCCTGGTGATCCTCCTGCCGCTTTCGTCCATTGTCGTTTGCTTTTGTTAGTTCTCGGACTGATCACATCATTTGTCAAGCGATACGCCATACTCACGTGCTTGCAGAGTGGTTGGGTTCGACGAGGTGACATCCCTCCTAATTTCCGTATCAATCCCATATATATCGGTCAATCAACTTCTCCACGGTGGAAACCATGTGAGGAACCATCCTAGTTAACTCGTGGAAGCGGATCGTGTACTTGTCGATCTCTACTCCAACCATCAAGTGATTCCAAAATTCCGCTTCTAGCTTCGCACTTCATCTTTTCTGCGGTACTCATCGGTTAGTAGTTTCTTAAATGCTTCCCAAGATAACGCATTTGTAGCCCCTCTTCCTCTAGTTTGCAATTGGTTGTTCCACCGTGTCAATGCTCGACCCGTAGTAGTCCAGTGAGAGAACTCAACCTTGTTTCCTTGTACATTTCGTGATACTAAGTTTCGACTCAACATTCTCGAACCGGGTTAGCGATTCAATGGCACCCTCGTACCATGAAATTCCATTGGCTTGCATGTCATGAAAGTTTTGTAGCTGCATCCTTGACCCGTTTGAAGTACCCTCTCCGTTGTTGGTCTGTCTAGCATCGAGATGTGTTATAATTTGGGTGAGTAGATCCGCTATTCGATCGCGTTGTTGTCCGGATTGTCATTGTCGTTTGGGTTGCCATTATTGTTACCTCCCGAGCGTGTGTTTCTTGCGACCATGATCCTACTGGAGGACCAAAACATCGGGTTGAGTAAACGACATTCTAACGAAGTCGGATGAGGTGCGAGCGGTGGTAATGTGTTATAGTGATCGAAACATGGCAGAACAGAGGCATGCTATGTCTAACAAGTCGAAAGATGGAAAGAGAAGATGTGAACAAGGTGCGGTAATGTAGGCGTGAGCGTAAAACATGCTATGCATACCCACCGACCAATGCAACTTCGGTGACGGACTCAAAAGACTCGACTAAACATGATTTAAAACTACCACTCTTATCATTGTATGGTTCTTCATAAATTAGACATAGTTGATCGGGCTATGTATAATTTATGATTAACGATGCAACGATAGGACTAGATGACTCGGATGATGTTCAATGTTTTAAAATAAATAAAAATTATTCGGTTATAATTGTGATTTTTAATTTTGAAAAATCGGCATTCTCTATAACCTTTGGCTCGATACCAATCTGTCACACCTCATGGGAATGAAATACGAGGTGTAGCGGAGGAACATAAGCACAAGATAATAGAACATACCAACGTTAAGATTAAAAAGAAATAATACTCCATTACAATACTAGTTTAGCCGTCATCGGCAAATATATTACAAAGTTTAGTTCCCAAAATATTGCGTTCTATTACATAATGATTTGTAGTAACAAGTGAAAACTTCATTATGCAAGACACAGTAGAAAAAGCTTACTAATGATCACACGAAATGCATGAGAGAAAGCGGGTCAACTATGAAAATAGTTGGTGAGTAAACATGTTTAGTAAAATAAGAAAACTCGTATGAAAGAGTCAAAGGTTTCGGTCATCGAAAAATAGTCCACAAAGCAAAGGCATTGTGTATCCACTCAGTTCCAAGTTCCGCCCATACAAAACTTGCAACCTGTGTGTACACAACCCATTGTACAAAATATATCGCGTCAAGTAGTCAAGTATAAGCGGTCATAATAGTTCACAATATGGTACCACGAATATAATAATTCAGGTAGGCTACCGATGAAACCAAAATTTAGTTGGGTGCCACTACCCAAAGTTATGTTGGGTGCCTATTCCCAAAGATATACTGGGTGCCTCTTCCCAAAGATATACTGGGTGCCTCTTCCCAAAGATATACTGGGTGCCTCTTCCCAAAGATATACTGGGAACATAGGAGTCTTTATAGATATACTCCGAACATGGGAGACTTTATAGTGATGCTCGAACATGGGAGACTTTATAGTGATGCTCCGAACATGGGAGACTTTAGGTCAAGGCCATAACATGTACGGTTCAATAAGTCCAAATAAGTCATAATTTCCTAATTAAGTTCAAGGATTTGATTCGAGTTCACAAGTTCTAGTCAAACAAGTTAATAAAAGTAGTGATCAATTTAGCTCAAGAAAGGTTCATGCATTTCGCCCCAAAATATAGTAAAAACGGAAAAAGGGGTTTGTGATTACTCACTTGATGAATAGATGCGATGACAAAAGTGGTTACACCAAGATGTAGTGTGATACGTTAATCTTGACCTATTGTGAATGATATGATACGTAATGAGTTATGATGTAATGATATGCATGCATTTCGTATGTTATTTATACCATTTGCGAGTTTTGAAAAATAATACTTATCGTCGAAAAATACTCTTTTGACGTCTTGACCAATCATAAATCACTTTACAAGTATTTACGTCAAAATGTCATCCTACAATGGTTTCGTAATGATTTATAGTGAAATTATCACTTTTCGTCGTAAAATCATGTCGTCGGAAATTTCATGAAAGTGACAAAAATGGCTTTGAAAAACTAGTCGTAAAATGGTGTACGTCGATCGTTAGGAAGCGAACTCGACGGTTTTGGAAAGCTTGTATCAAAATCTAAAAGTTTCAGTTCAGGAGTTTTCGACATAAAGGTCTCGAACATAAAGATAATAAGGGTTAAAGATGGTGATTTTGTCTAATTGTTGTGTAAAAAGTGAGTTTCGGCCAAGTTTAAACATCCATAAATAATTTATTACAACTCCGCTATACAAACGGTTAGTCATTTTAGAAAATATGCTCGGTGATCTTGATTTTATCAGAAGACATCTCGTTCCAAAAAGTTCTACATCAACGTTAAAAACAGCCCTCAACATGGACGTTTTAGCTACCGTAACACTTGTCTCGTAAAATAATATAGTTTTCGGAAAATAATAGTTACGGCAATTTTTATGAAAACGTGCATATCTTTGTCGTTTCAAATCCGTTTTCTACGTATAATACGTCCTTAGCTTCGTATCGAAGTATACTAATATATTTTTGATAAGTCGAAATAATTTGTAAAGCTTAGGACTCGTTTTTGACTCGTACAAACCAAAAATAGTATGCTGAAATTTCTGAAAAATATATATTTCGTCGTCAAACTTGTAAAATCCATAACTTCTTCGTTATAACTCCGTTTTAATCCGTTCAAGCGGCCACGGATTCGTTTTAAAGTATATTTTCTAAATATCAAGGCCAAAATGTCGTGCCTACTGTCGGATTTTCCAGAAAATCAAAATAAGGACAGACCACTTTTTATACTTATCGAAAATAGTTTTTCTCGTACCAAACCTATTCTAATCCCTTCAAATCAACTCCAAAGCTAATCTAATCCTACCATACACCTTCTTAGGGTGTCATGGGTTCCTAGACATCATCAAGACCAAAGTATACCAAGGGGATAATTATAGGATGACCTATATATATATATATATCTAAAATCATGTAAAATGGTATAAACAACATATGTCTTGCATGTTTGTACCAAATATGAAGAGATAAATATGAAATGATAAGGAAACATGAAAATGAAAGAAACATGCTTACAAGCTAATATGATGAGGTGATAAGAACCAAGGTTAAACTTAATCACTCTTGGTTTTATTTCAAAACCTTATAAAGAGTGTTATCTAGATTGTTATTACAAGAACTTGAGAAAATTTTGTGATCCCTTGTACCCTTGATGAAGAACCGGTTTGGAAGAGCCCAAAGAGAGAAGAAAAGTTTTCTATCAACTTGTGAATTATTAGTGATATGAAATGAGTGAATGAATGAATGAAATGGTGGAGTATAAGTCTATACATTTGAAAAAAACTACCAATCCAATAAATGCAACCCTCCCCCCCCATGGCCGGTTATGGGGGGGATGTATCTCACCAATTATATATATATATTTTTTTTTATAATTTGTAAAAAAAAATGGTGTAAGTAATTATTTGTAAGAAAAATGTAGTTAAGTGAAAGATGTTGAAACTTGTATATAGTTGTGAACTTTGAGTAGTATGGGCTAAAAATAAGTTTTAATGGTTCAAAGTGAAGTATAATAAGATCATAAAAATTGTAAAAATACATTCCTTGTGAAATTTGAGTGATATAAAAATTACCGAGTAGTTTTTAAGAAAAACGTCGTAATAATATAACTTTAACGATTTATATACGAAATAAATTCAAAACACTAGTTAAACTCAAAATATAGTTTTTACAACTAAATGCAAGTATAAAAATATGTCGGGATCATTTTTGAAAGTAACGGATTAAATGCTCAAAATAATAACTCACGCTATAACGTTTATTTAATATGAAATTATGCGTTTAACGTGAAATGAAAAATCATGCATGAACTAATATGATGCATATGAGTTTGAAATGACCGAAATTGAGAGTTTAAGATTATACCCCATGACGGTGAGATCATTAAGTTTTCCACCGCCGCTTGGTCAATGGATCGCTTGGTGGGGAAGTTGACATGATCATAAAAGAGTTGGACTTGGAGCCAAAGATCAATGCCGTGATGAGGGACTTTATGAAGTAAGTCCTTGAATCGAGTCCATGCTTTGATTCACCTTGGCGTTGTTGGAATATCAAGATGTGAGTGGTTCTCCCGGTGGGAAAAATTGAGCAAGGAAGCGAGAGGTGAGATCATCCCAACTTGAGATGGAGCCGGCGGAAGTCGCTCAAGCCAATTACTAGCTTGGTCCCGTAGAGAATTGGAAGAGACGCAGACGCGTGGTCTCCCGTAGTAGCATCAAGGTCGATAGAATCGACAATTTTAAGAAATCCTTAAGATCTTGATTAGGATCTTGAACGAAGTCCATGGAATGCACATCCGTTTGCACCAACCGGATGGTGTCGGATTGCGGGCCGTAGTTTGGGCTTGATCGGGAAGCTCAATGGTGTTCCTATAGCCTAGGTGGCTTGGTCTCGAGTATTCACCAAGAGTACGGGCTCTTGGCGGTCATTTGGTGGTAGGTTGATGAATGGTGGTTGGTTATCACCTTCCATGATGAAAAGTGATGGGGTTATGAACAAAGGTCACGAAGAAGGGGATAGACTACGAGGAAGCTAAAATTGAGAAAATTTTACTTGATAGGAATCAAGCAAAGAAACCTAAGCAGGTGGACTACTAACTAGCTATTCTATTCCTGGCGCAGCGCCTAAAACTTGATAACGCTACACGCGTCGTTCGGGGTCAAAGGAACTTCCTTTTCTTCGAGCAAGTTTTATAACACCCTAGGCGATGAACCTAATCGTTGTAGTGTAGTATTAGGGTAAGCCACGGTATTGATATCGTTCTCAGGGGAATAGGAATGCTAGTGAAGTTACTACGCTAAGGTTGAGGTTGAGGAAGATTATTTTTTATCTTTTATGTTTTTAAGAAAAGGAAAGGTACGAATCTCGGGGTTTGGATTTGGGGGTTGGTATTTCTACCGATTACTCTACTTATCTAATCTAAGGTGTATGTAGTCTATGTCTAATTATTGTGTGCTCGTATGATGGTTTAAAGATGTGTTTACTTAGGTTTTATTACTCCTTAATTATCTCCTATTGATGGTTGAATTGTCACGTCCTTATTCTTAATCGCGTTGTGTGTCTAAAGTCGCAAGGTATGCGTTTGTCCCTAACTCTTTGAAACTACCAAAGGGTCTCGTCTAGAAAATCTCTAGGAATTATAAACTCTAACTCTAAGGTACTCTTTGGATGGTTTAGCCTACAACTACTCTAGGTGTTATAGTCTAAGGTTCACAAAGATTAATCAAGCATTAACTACACAACGAATGACCTATCGCATTACTAGATCATTAACAATTAAGATAAGAGACAACCAATCAATATTCAATAGTTAAGTTTCAGATTCCTAAGCAAACACACAAGTAAATTAGCGGACATGGAGAACATGCAAGCATACACACAAGTAATTGAAGACATAATTGAATTAATGAAGTAAAACACTTATCTTGATGTAAGATAGGGTTTGGAACCCTAAAATCTTGTACAAGACAGCCTTGGTTCGGTTTAGGTTTTTACTCCAAAAGACTACACACTGAAAACTAAAAATTCGGATTCTATATATAAGATTACAATCGCGACGGCGCCACTTTATGAATTGTGACGCCGTCGTCGCCGTCGTTAGGGTTTCGTCTTGGCCATGTTAGTCTTGGCGACGGCGCCAACTTATGCTTGTGACGCCGTCCCTTTGATCTCGACGCCGTCGGATCAAATCTAGGCCGTCGAGTTGCGACGACCTACTCTTTTAAAGCCCGACACCGTCACTTGTAAATAAGCAATTTGGCTCTTGAGAGTCACAAAAGTGATGCGACGGCCACAGATAACACCGACGCCGTCCCTTGTGTTTCAAAGACTTGAGTGTCTCGATTCTTGACTTTGGCCATTTTCAGATATCCGCGCCTTTTCGTCCAAATAAGTGCCATTCCAAAGAATTTGCCTTCAAAAGACCTAAAAGTGAAAAGGAACGATATTAAGTAATAACGGATAAAGTGATCAAATAAGGGCTTAAACGACCTCAAAAGGTACATTTTAAAACCTTATCAAATATCCCTACACTTGGTATTTGCTTGTCCTCAAGCAAATGTGCTTTTAGCCAATTAATTTATAAGTTAGGGGTCATGAAGCATTGGTTTAAAACAATCCACAACACATATAAGCCCCGCAAAAGTCATAACAAGCACGGAAATTACACTACAATTTAAACAAGTTATAACATAATCCAAAATATAAAATAATTAAACACACTAATTAGTTTTATTTTTAAAATACCCTAAAAAAAGTACATGTTATTATAGACATTATACACATTAATAAAACACGCAAAGCTTCATGCAAGCTAACAAGTTAATGGTACATATAGTTTTGAAAACCGGACCATACCAACCGGTTCAACCCGGAACCGGTGTCGCCACGACTAGCCAATGAAAGTCATCCGAAAACGAATCAGAGAGGACCCGTTGAAACCGATACAAACTGGTGAATGAGGCCTCATCGAGCTTTATTTCTCCGGTTAATCGTCACAAGGTATCTGCCGCCACAACGCATGAAAGTACCGCTATATACTATATATAAAGGAAAACCAAAAGGTGAAAAGTGAAAGTTGAAACTAAAAATAATTGTTGAAAGAATATATTTCAAAAGGAAACTATTAATACACATCGAAAACCGGGTTGACTCGAGACGCTTCAAGTCCGGCGGGTTGACCCGTTTTAATTTGACCCCTTTTTTACCCACCCCGTCGGGTTGGCCCGTTTTAAATCGACTTTTTTTTTTATCGGAATGGTTCAACCGGTTGAACCACCCGGGTCGAGTCGGGTTTCAAAATATTACCTTTTATTATTTTTCGTTTATAATCCATAGTTTTTTTTATCACTAAACGATATGTCGTTATAAAATTTCGTTGTTATACACGGATACTCGTCTAGTACTCACAAATGTAGGCTAATTTAATTTTATATTGATTAATTTATTCACCAAAGTTAGTTTTAAAATCGTTATCTTTGTCACGTGCGGGTCATGTGAGGGCTTAAACGCTTTTAACGATTGTATGAACGAGTCTAATCATTACAAATAGTCAACCACAAGAATGGCCATTAGGGTTGAGCAAAATTAACCGAAAATCAAATTGAATTGAACCGAATCGGCGATAAGTTCGATTTTTGGTTTACATAATTATGGTTTTCGGTTTTGGTTTTACTCGATTCGTTTCGATTCGGTTCGGTCAAAACCAAAAAAAAAATAGACCTAAACTATCGGTTTGGTTCGGTTTCGGCTTCACTAGGTTAACTCGGTTGGTTCAGTTCTCGGTTCACATTTTCCTCAAAATCGATTTTAGAGTCGGGTCGGTTCGTTTCGAGTTTGGCCCGTTGCTCAACCTTAACTTCATTGGCCCGTGTTATTATTGTCTTATTGAAGATTAAAGACGAAAGATGAAATTGTATGTAAATTATGAGAACTTCGTAATTAACTCTTTTGATTAGCAGTCTCATAAGTTTAGGAATTAGAATCATTTAATGGTTTGATAAGCTAATATATATATTGGCTTATTTGAAAGGAATTGTGTTTTGATAATGAAAGAAAAAGAAAAAAAGAAATGGTTGCCGATAAACGTAAGATGAACATCGTATGATGGTTGACACATAGATAGAGATGATGTAAATGCTTAAAGAATTCGTATATTTCTCATCATATTCACAATCACCATCTACGTTATGAATATATAGTATTTACTATCAAAGTATATATATAGAATGCATAGAAAAACAGAATGACAAGAAGTCAAGAACTAGTTTTACATTGTGAAATTAACCTTCATATCTATAATAACTTGTAAATCTATATATGTGTATAGAGTAACAAGATTTAGGGATTTTTGACAATGTGAGAAGCACGGTGTCGTGAAGTAAAACGATTAAACATAGCAAGCGAATTACTAGCAAGCTGCTTCACGTTCAAAAACTTCACTTTGATCGTAGCCTTTTCTCTACCGCTGATCCCATCCCCCAATAATCCATCAACGCACAAATCAGCATTTGTTAGAGCAGCACTGATCCAACTTTGCACGTTACCCTCATGCGACACAAAATTTTCTTCCCTGTCCTTTCCCATTTTCTGGAACTCCTTAACTGCTAATGTTATTTGGTCTACTCCATAGTTGATTTGACGTAAACACTCCTCAACAGCTGTGTTGTCTCCAGAACTCCTAGTTTCGTTGAAATGTTTTGCCACCATATTGACATACTCCTTTGTTGTCCTAGCTTTTGATAGGCACACGACTAGTGAAACTTGAGCTAATTGTTGTGGGCCTAGTATGTCCTTTGATACATAAGGTAAAAGAGTTCTAACACATAGATCACGGTATAACGTTGTCTGACACTGTGCCTCTAGATATACCCTTGCAGCAGAGCGAGACTCAACCATGCCAGAAAACCTGAAGATCATGATAGTGAAAACAGCAAAGAGTAAACAATTTGCGCCATTTTGATGAAGAAATTTGTGATGTGTGACTTTTGTATGTGTTTTGTGATATGAATGATTCAAATAACAGGTAAGGATTATATAGAGGTATTGTCACATGCACTTGAATCAACATTCCGTTGAACAAATTCAATTCCTTTACGTACGTGAGAAAGTTTCTTTCACGTTCCACATGCAACTAGCTTGTTAAATAATTGCATTATTTTTTTTTATCGACTTTAGCAAATCAAGAAACATCTTTAAAAAATATGCCATCAGGCATGTAATTTGTAATATCATACATTTATACCGTAATCTTCACTCTTTAGTTATAAATATATAATCTTAAGGAGAAAAAAAAAAAAAAAAATCTGGCTCCAAAGAATCAGATGTGAAAAGTAAATCTTTATTAAGGTATATAAGAGAACATACAAAGTCAAATTTTCGAGGTTTTTAATTTGGGCCTAGAACTTGATTTTACGTGTCTTTTAATTGGATAATAGAAAGTTAAAATTAGAACAATTTACTCAAATCATAAAAAACCATCTCGTAAAATAAATATGTTTAAAACCATATGTGTCGATTTTGCAAAAAAAAAACCTGATAAAAAAAGGTTACTAATAAAACTTAGTTGTTAAATTTTAAATAAATTATATGAACTTAAGTACACTTATCATTTTTTTAATACCTTTATAAATTTAATAAATAACTCCGAGACTTAAAAAAAAAAGTAAAAAAAATATATTTATATAATAAACAAAAGTACGAGTTACTCTGATATGTAAATGAATACACGAGATTGTACATATATGAACGACTTATGTTATTTTCTCTTTGTAGGGTTAGTTATGGATGTCGGGAACACGTTATTCCTTTTTATAAGTTTAGCCTGCGCGTACACGGGTGAAAATTAAATCCGGCTAAAATTATTATTAACATGAATAATCAAAATAAAAGCACGATCCCACGGGTTACTATGAGATGAAAATGAATATGCAAGATTGTACATAAGTTACGATGCATGAACTTCTCTTTAAAGTTGAAGTAAGGATATCCGGTAAATCAATTTTTTAAAGATCATTACGTGCTATTAAATATCATAATGTCTAAAATATGATATCAATAATCAAATTTGAACAACATCAATCTTAACATCACGCCAATTAAACAAAGTTAAATCCTTCGTCCAACAAATAAAATATTAATCTATTAATACATAATGAAAACTTTATGTAAAAGGCCACACATGTACAACTATTATAACTATATAAGTATAAAATATTTTACGCAATGTTATAAATAAAATTAATAACTTCAGAGCATGCATCGCAAAGTCTTTAGCATGTCAAGATAGAAATTTACATTCTTAAACATTGTATCATTAAAATTAGATAATATATAATTTTGCATACATAAATAATTTCAAATTTAGATATATTGACTTATATTAAAAAAAAAAAAAAAAAAAAAACTTTATGTAAGATTTATGTCAAACATAAGTGCCTGCACGAAGGTATATAAGTGTATAACTATACTATATACACACATTTCTTACTAGGAGGTATATAAGTGTATAACTATACTATATACACATATTTCTTACTAGGAGATCATGCAAAACTATATACACAAAATAATAGTAGTATTATCGAGAAGTTAATATGTAAAAGGTAGCTTATGAAGAAATTCAAAATATTCGTTTAAGTCATACATGTATAGCAGTATGTGTAAAGGTGCATAGCTTAGTTTCCGATCCAAGTTAGCTTCTATAGAAAAGTACTATACTTCCATGCAACTCATATATGAATATATGATACATACACGTGTAACATATGTACTATGTCTAATTGACGAGAAATGTCAACTTGACGAGGATATAATGGATACATATATGTCAAGGCAATTGGAGATGACTTAATTGGTGAATGAGTAGGAAGGTTTCTTGCAAACGTATAATTTGTTTTCCACAAATTTAGGTTTATGCTTCTAATTAACCGACCTTGATTATGCATTTAGGCTCTGTCGCATTCTGTTACTTAGTTTTCTTTAATTGGGGCACTTCATATTTTTCTTAACCTAATTAATAAGCCGTAGCATTCTCTTGTTCATCAACTCTAACCGCATTCTTTTGCAGTTGATGTTACGGATCAACCTCACGCTTCAAGCAACTTTGCTCAGCATCTTCTGCCGATTGTCAGCCTGTTCCGCTAACCTTAGAGGATTCTAGTCACCCGGCATATCATGTTTATTCTCGGCAACGATTACAATCTCTTTCCCAGGGACAGACTACTCCATAAGATCAGCAGCCTAGCCCAATTGCTTCCTTATTATAGTCTATATTTTCCGGAATTATATCGTTAAACAATAGCTTTATGGAATATTAAAATAACTAAACAAGATATCTTTTAAGTTTTTTTTTCTAACAAATTATTACTATGGTGATTATTTTTCATAATTCTCAAGTCTCAGTCGATGTAGCATCAGGCGATGCATGCTACATCGAAACTTTAATGTTTGTTATACCTAAAATTTGTCTCAAAGAACATCTTTCCTCTCTACTCTGGCGAATTAGGCGAACCAAACCCAATACCTATCTGATCGATTTCTACCTTAACGTTTAAACAAATTACTGAATTCCTAAATTATTGTTCTCTTAGACCTACTTTATTTGTAATTAATCTTAAGATTGATTACCTATAGATCGATTCAATGAACTGTGAATTAGGATTCGGTGTTTTATAGGTTTAGGGTTTGCTCGATTGGTGTCTTTTGTGCGGTTAATCTGTTCTCAATTTTGCTCGATCGGTGTCTTTTGTCTGCTAATATACAAGATCTAGGATTTAATGTTACTATCACATTGATTGGACGGTTAAATATATCAAAATAAATATATTAATAGGTGTTAATATATTATTTTAGCATCAGGTGATGCATGCTACATCGAAACTTTAATGTTTATTATATCTAAAATTTGTCTCAAAGAACATCTCTCCTCTCCACTCTGGCGAATTAGGCGAACCAAACCTAATACCTATCTGATCGATTTCTACCTTAACGTTTAAACAAATTACTGAATTCCTAAATCATTGTTCTCTTAGACCTACTTTATTTGTAATTAATCTTAAGATTGATTACCTATAGATCGATTCAATGAACTGCGAATTAGGATTCAGTGTTTTTTAGGTTTAGGGTTTGCTAGATCGGTGTCTTTTGTGCGCTTAATCTTTTCTCAATTTTGCTCGATCAGTACTGTCTTTTGTCTGCTAATATACAAGATCTAGGATTTAATGTTACTATCATGTTGATAGGACAATTATGTTAAAAAAAAAAAAAAAAAAAAACCTAATAGCTAGGGTTTTCTGCGTGGGTTTGAAGACTTAGACTTTTTGTGTTTCTTCTGGTTTGCTATATAGTGCTAGTGTATAACATGAAATCGGGATTTTTGGATTCGGGAGGAGGTGGAGAAAAAAAGAAAAAGAAAAAAAGGTTACTTTGGGAGGTCATGTTGTCGATACTCGAACTAATAAAAGTGTTGATGGTATGGGATTGTTTCCCAGCTTGTCAGAGGCACTTGGCAGGCAAACTAAAAATGATGCTCACGTGAGTGATATTTCTGCGAAAATTAATGGGTTGGAACGTCAACTTCTTGATGGTAAGCTCGTTTTTGTGGCTGATGATGGGGTCTCATTAAACCCTACTAATGCGACACTGGTTGATGGAAGTGTTGAAGTTGTGGATTCAAGCTTGGATGGAAGTAAGGAACAGGTAAAACTTCTACTAGTGTACCTGATTCGACCCAACTTCTGAACATGTGAAGTCGGTTCCATGTGTTGTAATATCTGTCCTAGCAGTAAATGTTGATGATTGTCCTTTTGGTGGTGGCGCTGCTAAACAACAAGGTACAAATGATGCTTGTATTAATTATTTTGAACCTGTTAGGAGTGATGAGACCATGCTAAAGGAGGAAAATACTAATAAGTCAAATGAAAGTTCATCAAGTTTTGCAAATAAGTTAAATACTACGTCTTTGCTCTAAAGGATGCTGATTATGATGTTGGATTACCTCTTGAGTCGGTTCATGAAGTAAATGAGAGATTGAAAAATTCACTTTATGGATACTTCATAGGTAAAAGGCTTGCTTTTTCTGTTGTTGACTGGTTTGTGCGTAATAATTGACAGAAGTATGGTATTCTTAAAGTAACTATGAACGTAAAGGGTTTTTTCTTCTTTGAATTCTCGTCTATTTAGGGTGCGGAATCTGTGTTATGTGAGGGTCCATGGATGATCCGTTGAATTCCAATATTTGTTAACAAGTGGCCACTCGAGATAAACCTTTTAAAAGAGGATTAGTCTTGTGTTTCAGTTTGGGTAAAATTTCATGATGTTCCTTTGGTTGCTTATACTTTGGATGGGTTAAGCTTGATTGCTTCAAAGATTGGTAATCCTATGCTTCTTGACTCGTATACTAATATGATGTGTTTGGAATCATGGGGTAAGAGTAACTATTCTAGAGCTTTGATTGAAATTAATGCGTCTAATGAATTTCGTGATACTCTAGTATTGGTTGTTCCTAAACTAAAGGGAAGTGGATATATGAAAGAAATTTTGCGTGTTGAATATGAATGCAAACCCCCTAGATGTAGTACATGTTTGTTATATGGTCATCTTCTTGATGAGTGCCCCAAAGCTACACCTAAACGTGTAGTTAATGCGGTTGAAAAAGGAAAAGGTCCGGCTTCGGGTACAAAGGGTGATGAACGATGGGTTTACTATTCTCAAGAAAAAAGGATCTAATTCTAAGTGGGTTTATCGATTATTCATTATTAAGAAAGTTGAGTATCGGCAGGTGGCGAAGCAACAAACTACTACCAAGGCGACTAGCCAAATGATAAGACCAATGGGGCTCCTACCTTAAAACAACCTCTTAAGGATAGTAATGTGGTTAATATTTCCAATGTTTTCATTGCTCTTAATGAAATAAATGATTCTACTATGGAAATTGTGAAACCAACTGGTAATACGACTTTGCCTACTTGTAGTATTAATGCTAATATTCCAAGTTCGTCTGCTGCTGCTCCCTCTTATGGTTCGTTTAGTAATTCTACTTCTAATGTGGGTAACGTTGATAATGATAAAAAGGTCGGTGATCTGATGTTTGAGTATAGTAGTGATGATGATGAAGTTCTCGAGGTCGATAACGAAACTTCTAGTTACATGGCATATGATGGTTCGAAGAGTGGAAGTGCATGATGGGGAAAAGAAGAGCTTATATGAGTAATGGAAGGAGGACATCTACGATCAAAACCGTTATGATGATGAATTTGAAGATTGTAGTTTGACTAGTGCTCAAATGAAGTATGCTGACGCATATTACATTAGTCTTCGTGGTCATTTTAGATAGGTTTCTCTTATGTTATGCTTAAGGATGACATGTCATTCTTATGTTAGGTTTGGTCTTAAGCTATGTAGGAGCTTTTGTTTAGCCTTGTTGGGATGAGGTGTGAGACTCATCCACATCCATTGCACTTAACTAATTTTTGAAGTAACAATATTTTACCGAGTAACCTTACCAAAAAAGAATGTTCTTATAAAGCATAAGGCGACACGATATTATATTGACATTACAAATAAAGATATTATATTATATAACTCTAAGAGCATTGGGTATAATAACGTGGGTTAGCGCGTTATGCCTACGTGACTCGCGTTACCCCCTGCGTTATTACACCGTGGTTCCAAGTTAAGGCATCGCGTTGGGGTGCAAGTTGTCATGGCAACGCACGTTAAAGCCATATTGAATTAAAAAAAATTAAAAACACCCGCTTTAAGCGGATATATCAAGTTTGAATTCAAAAAGAAAAAAAAAAAAAAAAAAAAAAAAACCCTTTCTTAACGGCTAGTTTAGAAAAAATTAAACAAAACTTAATAAATACACAAACGGCTAGTTTCAAAACTCGTCTATAAATACCAACGTTTACATATTAGTTTAACACACTTTCCATACAGTATTAATCAAAAAAATTACACAAACGACCCTTATGGCTTGTCGTCTCCCTCATTCTGTCGAAAAAATGCAAGCCTATATTCAAAAACAATGCGATCAAGAAGATGTGGCTCGACAAAAGGCTATTGTCGAAGTTATCAAGTTGTTTGAACTCGCAAAGGCAAAGAAAGAACGTTTGCGATAACGGTTCGCGATATGCAAAGACATTTCGCCAGAAAGACAAGCTGTGATCGACCAATTTTTCAGCGATGAAGCCAGGAAAGACTATGACATTATTGAAACGTTGTAAGGGTGTGTTTCACAAATACAAGCCAACATTAGAAACAAAATCCGTTGGAGCTATCAGGAAAACCAAATTGTTGGTTCTGTATCACAACAAATTAATTAAGCTGATGTGGGTGCATCAAGTTCATCTGTTGCACCTAGATTTGTTGAGCAACACCATTATCAACCTCAGCTGACTCAAATTGGGCTAGGTTATGCAGACGAGACAGTTGATGAGCATGGCTTAACTGCAAGCCATCATTATGAAATTATGTGTGGCGAAGAGGCATTACAAGAAGTTGAAGCAGAACAAGCAAAGAAGCAACAAGAGGAGGATGAGAAAGCCAGGAAGGCATCAATTGAACGGGCGACGTTCATTGAAGAATTTCCTGGGTATAGGTCTCCTTCGTATGATTTTGAATGCGGGGAGTACTCAGATTAAGTTATGTTTATGTATTTCGTATCGTAGTGTATTTTAGTCTGTATGTTTTTTTCTCGTATCATATCTCGTATTTTATGTTTATGTAATGTTTTTATGGTTATTAATAAAGTCATATCTTGTTTGTTAAATAAATTATTATTTTATGGTTTAAAATGTTAAGTTATGATAAGGGGTATTTTTTTAGTTAAGGTTGAAATGTTAAAGCTGACGCTGACGTGACGGTAAATTATAAGTTAACATGAGGATACCATACATAGTGCTCTAATACACAACAAGTCAAAAATATTACATGAGGAGAAATATATTTCACGAAAGACGAAAGAAACATTCTTAAATATTATGGAAGCACTTTTTATGAATATTGTACACCTAGTTCATAACATAAGGTTTTCTTTCGCAGATTAATATATATCATAACTAATCAAAAATATATAATACATCTTAATTATGACAAAATCTGTGGATTCTTGATACCACGAGAGGCACGATATCTTGTTGTGAAACGACTAAACATCGCAAGAGAATTGCTAGCTAATTGCTTCACGTTCAAAAACCTTGCTTTGATCATAGCTTGTTCCCTCCTACTAATCCTATCCCCCAAGATCCCGTCAATGCACGTGGTAGCATCCGTCAAAGCAGCACTGACCCAAGTTTGAACGTTGCTCTCGTGCCACATAAAATTTTCATCGCCATCTTTTCCTATTTGTTGCAACTCCTTAAAGGATTGTGTAATTTGGTTCACTCCATCGTTTATTTGATGAAGGCATTCCTCAATTGCTTGATTGTTTCCAGAATTCTCGGTTTCATTCAATTTCTTTGCTACCATGTTTAGATAGATCTTGGTATACCGAGCTTTTGATAGACAAGATGCTAGTGAAATTTGAGCTAATAGTTGAGGGCTTGGTAGTCCGGTTTTGGTTACATATGGAAAGAGAGTTTCAACACATAGATTAGGATATAGTGCTGATCGACACTGTAACTCAAGATACATTCTTGCTTTGGAACGAGACTCGACCATGGCTAAAAACCCGAAGATTGTGAGCGAGATAACTGTTGTCAAGTATAGTGATAAACAATATAGTATTGAAAAGTGAGCATTGAGAAAAAAGGTTTTTTTATTATTGTTTTCTTATATCAAATGAAGAACAAGATGCCTTAATTTATAGGCTTTACAATGAACATAAATAAGGAAATACATAAATGTGAATGAGCTGTGATTGGGACTGGAAACAAGGCAAGATCTTTTAATTCGGGAAATGATTATTGTTGATCCTGGAATTACTGAATTTCCTTTCTTGTTAGACACTCCCCCTCAAGTTGAGTAGTGGGATCTCCAAAACACAACTTGTCTAAACACTGTTGAAGATCCTTTCATTGACCGCCTTTGTGAGTATATCGCGGTTGATCTTTTGACCGAACATATGGAAGCTCAATTATTCGTGCTTCAAGTTTTTCTTTGATAAAGTGTCATCTATCTCCACGTGTTTATACGATCATGTTGAACCGGATTTTCGATATTTGAATTGATGCTTTATTATCACACATGATTTTGCAAGCCTTGGTGGGTAAGAAACCTATCTCGTTAAGAGTTTACGCACCATAGAACCTCGGCCACTCTCGCTATTCCTCTAAATTCGATTCAAGACTAGAAAGAGACACCACCTTTTGCTTTACTTCTCCATGTGACTAGGTTACCCCAACCATGGTAAAGTATCCAAGTTGACCTTGATTTCCACGATCTCCCCATAGTACGCATCAAGATAAGCTTCAATTTCGAGATGGTTATTAGTTTTAAATAGCAGTCCATGACCCACTGTTCCTTTAAGGTACCTAATAATCCTCCATACTGCCTTCATATGTGGAACTTGTGGTTGATGCATGAACTGACTCACCACTCCAACTGCATAAGCTATGTCTGGGCGAGTATGTGATAAATATATTAGTTTCCCAACCAAACGCTGATATCTTCCTTTATCTGCATGTGCTACCCCTTCTATCATTTGGAGTTTATGATTTGTTATCATTGGAGTACTTGCGGGTTTACAGTCGATCATTCCTGTTTCAGCTAACAGATCTAGAATATACTTCTTCTGACATATGAAGATTCCTTGTTTTGATCTCAGCATCTCTATTCCAAGAAAATATTTGAGTCTTCCCAAGTCTTTCATTTTGAATTCCATGAACAAATTTTCTTTTAGCCTTCTCATTTCTTCTTCATCATTCCCTGTAACAATCATGTCATCCACATATATAATAAGACATGTTACAAGGGAGCCTCTCTGTTTAAGGAAGAGAGTGTGGTCTGAGTTACTCTGCTTAAACCCATATTTTTTCATTGCAATGGTAAAACGACCGAACCATGCTCGAGGAGATTGTTTTAATCCATAGATAGATTTCTTTAGCCGACATACTTCATTAGAGTCCCATGTGAAACCAGGTGGGGGTTCCATATACACTTCTTCTTCTAGTTTACCATGAAGAAAAGCATTTTTCACATCAAATTGATGTAGGGGCCATTCTTTATTTGCAGCTATTGAGAATAGAACACGGATAGTATCAAGCTTGGCTACTGGCGAGAATGTTTCAGAGTAATCAATACCATACGTTTGAGTGTATCCTTTTGCTACAAGTCGTGCTTTATATCTATCGATAGTTCCATCTGGTTTGTATTTTATTGTGAAGACCCATCGACGACCTACGGGCCTCTTTCCTACTGGAAGGTTGCATCGTTCCCAAGTATCATTCTTCTGTAAGGCCTCCATCTCGGCTTTCATAGCATTCTCCCAGTGTTTGGATTTCATGGCTTGTTCAACTGTTGTAGGAATTTGATTGGTATACACCGAGGAGGCAAATGCTTTTGCTTCCTTGGTTAGATTTCCTTTGGCTATGTTTGCGATCGGATACCTAGACGTTGCTGATTGCTTTCCCGGTGAGTATCGCTTTGGGGGAATTCCTCTCGTGGTTCTGGGTGGTAGTGTATACCTTGGAATGATTTCTTCCTGTGGTGTCTCAACTTGATCTTGTACGTGTTCCACCTGCTCAGTACCTTGTGGTGTCACTGTCTCATCATTATTATCAGTTATGTGCATTTCATCAGAAAGCTCATGAGTGTAAGAGTTACTTACCTCGGACTCTAGGTTGGGGTTGATTTGATCCGTGACACCTGGTTCCGTAGATTGTTTCGGATCTAGTGACTCAGTCGGTGCACTATGATGATCAGCTTTGTCTGAAAAGGGTATCCACTGGAGCCAACTCAGTGTGTCATCATACGGTTTCTCCTCCTGACCACTGTGTTGGGAATTGTAAAAGAATTCTTACTCGAGAAAGTCACAATTCATGGTTGTGAATGTGTGACGTCTTTTTGGGCTATAACAACGGTATCCTTTCTGGTTGACGCCGTATCCGACGAAAACACATTTTTCCGAACAAGGGCCAAGTTTGGTTCGTTCGGTTTTAGGGATATGGACAAACACAAAGCAACCAAATATTCGTGGTGGTAATGTGAGAGCTGGTGGAAGTTTCGTGAACTCAGATAGTGTTTGAAGAGGGGTTTTGAGGTTTAGAGGTTTGGTTGGTAATCGGTTTATAAGGTATGCGGCTGTAGCTACAACTTCAGGCCAAAAAGATTTAGGAGCTTTTGATTCAATTAGAAGGGCTCGAGTGATTTCTAAAAGAATTCGGTTTTTTCGTTCGATGACTCCATTTTGTTCGGGAGTGTATGGGCAAGAGGTCTGATGAATTATACCTTTTGTTTGACAAAATTTTTTCATTGAGGCATTAACAAATTCACCCCCATTATCAGATCGTAGGGTTTGGATATTTCTTTGGTATTGTGTTTGGACCATGGTATGAAATGAAATGAATTTATCAGTGGCTCGGATTTGTGTTTTAGGAAATAAATAAAAGTCATACGGGTACAATCATCGACAAATAATAAGAAGAAATGAAAGTTTGCCCCAATGACTTCCGCAGGACCCATATGTCTGAATGGATTAATGAGAAAGGTGAATCCACTCGTGTGTTATTAGGTTTGTAGGTTTGTCTATGACTTTTAGCTAAAACACAGGTTTCACACTCTAATGTTTTATTTAAAGGAAACAGTTTGGGAAAGAGGAGATGTAAATAACCGTTAGATGGGTGTCCCAGTCTTCTATGCCATAACCATGCCTCTCTATTGGTAGTTCCATGAGCTAACATTGCAGTGCCTTCTTGAGTCACTTCGTCCACATAATACAATCCTTGGTGTTCAGTGCCACGTCCAATAATCTCCCCAGTCCTAATGTCCTGTAAGATAGAAAATGTGGGGTGCATTAAAACACTGCAATTTAATTCTTTGGTTACATGACTTATAGATAACAATTTATGTGAGAGAGATGGGACATAGAGACAATTGGACAATTTTAGCGTTGGTGATATTTCAACAATTCCACCTCCTTCAACCCCCATTAGTCCTCCATTTGCTGCTTGAATCTGTGTTTTGTGAGGATCAGTTTTTGACAATATATCCTAAGGATCAAATGTCATTGTATCGGTCGCTCCACAATCTAGTATCCACGATTCATTTTTTTGAGTTTGGATTTTTGCCATATTTGCTTTTCCAAGGGATTTATTATAGTTGGGAGGTTTCATTTGACATCCCCAAACTCGTTAACCCTTCACTTCCTCGTGATCGATCTTGATTCCGGTTGCAATTGCACCAAAGTATTGATTTTCGTTCCATTTATAATGATTTACGGTGTTGATAGATCCGAGCGTCTCCGACAATCATTCGACGGTTGTTTCCTTGGTATTGGATGTTTCCGGTGGCGGTGATTGTGCCACTGGTGTGCCGCGTTTGATATTCCAAACTTGGCACTCTTTATTTTGATTCATTGATTTGAGATATAACATTCAAATCTGATTTTGACATTCTCAGAATATTTGAGAGATTTTGATTTTGTTTTTGAGTTGGATGCGGGCTAATTTTGTGCGGGGTTGAAAAAAAAATTTGTAAAGGATGAGTAGTACTAGCAAATGAGTTGATCCTAAGATCGTTCACTGCTCTGAAACCATGTTGTCAAGTATAGTGATAAACAATATAGTATTGAAAAGTGAGCATTGAGAAAAAAGGTTTTTTTATTATTGTTTTCTTATATCAAATGAAGAACAAGATGCCTTAATTTATAGGCTTTACAATGAACATAAATAAGGAAATACATAAATGTGAATGAACTGTGATTGGGACTGGAAACAAGGCAAGATCTTTTAATTCGGGAAATGATTATTGTTGATCCTGGAATTACTGAATTTCCTTTCTTGTTTGACAATAACCAACAAAGAGATAAAATTTTGTGCCATTCTTGTGATTTTTTTGCTTCTATTTGAGATATGAGTAGTAATGAATGGAGAGGGATTATATAGACGAATGGTCACCTGAATTTTGGAATAAAGTCTTCACTCTTCACTAAATCTATCCAAATTCCTTTACGTACAAAATATGTTTCATTCTCACATGCAGCTTGCTAGTGAAAATAATTGCATTAGTTTATTCGTAAAATACTTTCCAAGTATTACGATTCTGTACATAGGAAATCGAGTAACATTGTTTTAGTACTGTAATAGCTTGCAAGTACGTGTCACTGAAAGATACAATAATTAAACTGATCATTATACTAACAACCTAACAAGTACGTACACAAACAATATTGAAATTTGCAATTTGTTTTTGGATTTCCAACCACGCGGTAAATGTTGTTTGTTGAAAGATAAACTTGTATACATTAGTACATTAGTAGTACTTCCTGAGATTTTGTTTACATGACTAGTCATTTCCTTTCTTCTATATTTACGAGTTGAATGATCGTTACTAGTTGTGAAGATTGTCATACAATAGTAATTCTTTAGTATATATTGTGATTGTAAAAAACTATTTTTTGGATCTGTAACCTGTAATTTGTTAGGAGGTCTTCAATTTTAAGGTCCCTAGAAATAAGGTCGCTTTTCATGTTCTTCAGTCTTGTTGAATTCTTTTCAACAGTTGACTATAGGAAACAAGGTTAGCTTTTTTTATGGCATAGAAAAATGAAGAGTCAAATGCATCTGTCCAAGCATGTTTATCAGTTTATATATCATTGATTAGTCGGTTTCGTGAAAAAATAGAGGGAATGTACATGGAGATGTTTACTTAAGGTATACACTATCATTTTCATCTCCGGTGATAAACCCTAAAGTTTTGATAACCGATTAAGTATTGTGTTCCGAAAGATCAAGTACGTGAACAACATATTGAATCTGAGTATCTTTATAGCTCATATAATCACTGATTTCGTTTTTCAGTGGTTATTTAGATCATATATACTGATCTGCGCTAATAACATGGTGATTTGATCAGTTTTCCCGGGTGTTTAGCTAAGCCTATAAAAAGATATATGGCTTTTGCCATAAGATATATATAAGGCGATTTAGCATAAACCCTTCCTACTCTTTAAAAAATCTTTCAAGAACGTATAGTATGAAGTGTCTTGCTAATCGTAATATATATTTTAGGTAATACAGTATTAAAGCAACTCAAATGAGCTTTTAGCATCTTGTGCATGTTAGATTCGATGTATACCTAATTACTAATAAACATCAATTTTACCACATATTTTGATACACCCGTGGTTGATGAGGGACGGCTATCCCGGCATGGCGTGTTGGATAACTATCGTAGTTTATTTATTATGTTTATTAGGATAAGTATTGGAGTCATTGTTTAGGATATGTTTTGAGTCATGTTAGGATAAGTCTTATGTTTGTGAGAGTTATCTCATAAATTAGTATTTAAGGTGTCATAATGTTATTAATGATTCAATCAAGTTTAATATCAATAATTCTCTAGTTCTTCTCTTCAATTTCTAAAGGAGCTCGCACACGTTTGAAGTGGTGTCTTATCCCGATACAACCCCTAACAGGGTCGTATCATATTTGAGGGGGGCAGAAGTCACGAAGTTCATGGAAACTTGTCTTTAGGAATTGAAACAGACAAGTTACTTCAAAAATTAGTATCATTCTAAACAAATACTAATTAACTTCCGTCTGAATAGTTCTAATGTAATTACCTTTACAAGACTTGACCTTCCACCATAGTTGATGATCATATGGGCTGGAGTATTGGAGTGATTGAGTATGAAATCTAAATTACATCAACTCAAATTGCTAGATACAAAATGCTAGCAAAAAGGGAGGAAACGCGCGCCTTTATTCTGTAAAACTTACTAATAACTAATAAGTGGAACACAACAAATGAATATAAGTTATTTTTTATTTATTTATTTTTATTTTTTTTTATTTTTTTTAACAGCAGTAATTGCATACAGTATTCTTCTATTTTCACTTTAGGATTATCAACACCAGTTAAGTTAAGACAAGATTTGATAAAATAACTAAAATAATCATTTTAGACCATATTAATCAAAATGAACAGAAAAAAAGGCATCATGATTTTTTCTCTTTCAAAACATCAATTTTCTTCGCAAATTTGCACATTTCCTCAACTTTGATTATTTCAGTCTCAACTATTTTTTTCTTTCTTGCAGGGTGATTTAGTAGTAGGTGTTAGTTTTATGGATATTATTTTAGTAGTCGTGTGTTAGGATCGAACTTGAAATCAAATACTCATCATTTTGTACAATTTAAGCGCAAAACATCCGAAAACACTCGAAATGCATCAAAATGATAAAAATATCACAAATAAGTGTTTTATGTGTTTTAAATGCAAAATATCAAAATCGGTGAAAAGCGTATCAAGTTTGCATAATTGGCGGTTTAGTCCCCAGTTTCAAAAGTTGTCAAAAAGCAGTCCTGGTAAATCCAAATAAAGAAAAATATCATTTTGAGTCCCAAGGATTCCTAAGTTGTCAAAATTGGTCCTTGAAACTTAAAATTACAAATTTACAACTTAGGTCCACGAACTTTGAAATTTGGCAAGTTTAGTCCTTTGAAAATGGGAAAATGTCAAGTTTAGTCCTTGTACTATTGAGGGTTGTCAATTTCAGTCCTTGTAACAAGTTTGGAAAATTGGCGAGATTGGTCCTTCAAGAATTTGATTTTGCAATATTAGTCCTTGTCATATTAAGCTAATACAAAGCCTTGTCAAAATGATTTTGACCCCTGCCATTACCCCTTTGGACCCTGTCACTTTCCTATTTTGACCCCTTGGTCAAACAAAGTCAAAAAGAAAAACGCGCGCCCTTACCTTTCACCTTTCCCCACCAACCTCTTGCTCACTTGCTGCAAGCCACCTCTCCTCCCCTCACCTCCTTTTCTCCTTCCTCCACCCCTCATCATCACTAGCCACCCACAATTAATGCCACCCCCTACTTGCTTGTTTGAGCCTACAAGTCAAATTAGGTTTTCCGCCAAAAAGTGGCTAAAAGGCTCAAAACTCTCCCATTGGTCTCAAAAGAGGTGGGATATGCATCGAAGGACACGTGGAACAATTTGGAAGCATAAAAGAGAGAAGAAGAGAGAGAGAAAAGAGTAACTTAGTTTTTAATTTCTTGTATGTCGTATTTTCTTTTAAATGTTTTAATTAGCTTTCAACCTTGTATTTTCAAGCTTCATGATATTCAAACTAAAGTTATTTAGTTGATTATAATTCGGTTTTGACCTCTAATTCAAAAGTTCATTTAAGTTTCAAATTTCATGTTTCTTGTTTAAAATTTCAAGCTCAAACTCTTGTGTTCAAAGCTTCAATAGGCTTTATTTAAGCTCAAACAAACTTACTTAAGCTCTATATAGCTTTTTGTAAGCTTGGGGAATCAGTTCAATCAAGTTTTTGGAAAGTGGTCAAAAGTCAACTGTGAAGGCATTTTGGTTCAAATAAGTTTGGAAATGGATGAGTGGTGTTGCGATGATGAATTGGGTTGGATTTGGATTAATAATGGTAGTGTATGGTTTGGTTTAAGCTACAAGCCACAACTTGGACCTTTGTGAGCTTGTACTCTCATTTTCATTTTTCATGCGGTTTAATGTTTGTGTTTGAATTTGTGATCTTTAAATGGTTTAAACATGTTTAATTAGTAGTAATTAGGTTAATTTAAGTTAGTTTGATCATAATATATAGATAGATAAGTGTTTAGCTTAATTTTAAATAGTCAAAACGAGTAGTTAAAGGGTGTTTGGATTTCTTGATCTTTCTGTTTTAATGGTCTATTCAATGGTTAGAATCTATTGGTTCATGCTTTGTTAAGTTCATTTGTGACTCATATTGAGTCTAAATTGTGTCTGCTAACATCACAAAAGTCAAAATTGCCTTTAAATCATCTAATCCACTAAGCTGTTGGAATTTTGGATTGCAAAATCCTTGATTTGTGTTTAGAATCATTAAACATTGCTTGCATTGTCTTCATTTACATATATTACATCAATATCGGTCTTAAAATTGGAATCAAAGTCTCATATTAGTCAAACTTCATCTGGTTTTCAAAAGTCAAAATGTCAAAACTTGTTTTAGGCTCAGATATTGCGGATTTTCATGGACTTTCATTAAAGCTTTTCAAGGTCTAAATTTTTGTCTTTAAGTAGTCTACTAGGTGGTCTTTTAGACCTCATATGATTTTTATTTTTTGCTTGCTAAACAAGCTTGTGCATTAGCTCAAAATCGAGCCTGGTTGCCTGCTCCAAAGCTCGGACTGGCGAGTTTTCTCGGTTTTGTCTAAGCTTGCTCGGGGCTCATCATAGCTCCATAAGGTCTGGTATTTTGGTTATAAGGTAGATACCCAGGTCTAATTTAGGGCTTAATAATTGGTTTCGCTTTGTAGCTTATTTGGATGCTTATTTTGGGCTTAAAGTAAGGGTCCCAAATCTGTTTTAGCTTATTGTCTCATATCATCAAATCTTTGTAGCTTGCTATCCGTGGTTAAAGCTAGTTGATTTTAGTTGCATTTTGGTTAATTTTAGCATAATATAACTTTACATTTCGATGTGGGTGCTTGTTTGTGTTCATTTGGCTTATTAAAGTGCTTATTAATAAGCACTTGATTATCGATTCCATAATCTCTCCACACAACACCATGTTTTCTATTTTCCTAGATTCCTAGTATAATTTTAGAGTTTTCCTGAAATTTTCACATTTTTCCATAACAGTTTGCTATTTTCTTAATTAAAAGCAGTTTTTAGGATTATTTAAATAGCTTTTAATACAAATAATTCGAGAAAAGTCCAAAAAATAATTTTTCAATTTTATTAAGTTTAGATAAATATAAAAAGTAAAAAAGTAATTTTCAGATTTTTCATAGTTTATTTGGTAATTTTAGTAATTTAATTAGTTTTAATAGTTTAAAATTCATAAAAATAGAAAAATAATCGAAAAATACAAAAATAGTTTTGAAAATTCTAGTTTGATATTTTAGATTTTTCCATTTCATAATTTTATTTTTCTAGCTTTATTTCCTAATTTCTTGTATTTTAGGTAATTATTAAATAGTTAAAAATAGTTTTAATTAATAATAATTAGATAATTAGTTATAAAAATAATTTTCTTTTTCTAAAATTTTCTTATATCATTAGGTTTGTAAAATATCATTTTCATATTTTTAGGATTAATATTGTGTAAGTTTCACGTTTTTATTTATGCGTCGCGTAGTTTTTAATTAAGTTTTATAAAACATAAAAACAAAACATCAGTTTAAAAATAGTGATAGCGTTTATTTAATAGATTTTAACTTTTAATTTCCTTTAATCTCCTGTGGTTTATAAAAACTCAAAATACCTCTTGATCACTATCCTTAGTGGTTATTCGACATCGATTGTGTTAAACACGGTCATCCTCCGTGGGACTTAACGACCGGGAATCCATTGTATTCTCTCGATCTTAAATTGCATTGGTGTGTGAGCTGTTTTAAGTTTCTTACGGTTGGTCATTCACAAGTGGCTAGCTTGCGTGAGATAACAGCGGTTTTGCCGATCAAATTTTGGGCGCATTGCGGGAGGTGTAGCGTGTTCTAAGCATTTTCGGACCGTACTTGCACATATACCACAGTTTGTAAAAGTTTTACGTAAAGTTATAACAAAATCAAAAGTTCATTAACACTTTTCCTAAAGTGTTAAAACACCAAACAAAATATAAAACAACAAAACAATCGTAACGTTTTCTACTTGTGTTTCTTTTAAGGTGATTCTTAAAGAAATACGATTTGGTTAAACGAGACGATACCAAAAATATTGTCCAAAAGTTTTAAACCCATCGGCACAAATCGTACCTCGTCTTTTCGGTGATACTTAATATATACATAAAATCAACCACCGCAAATCAAGGCGATTGCACTACCTAGCGGGGTGCGACCATAATAAGTTTCGAACATCGATTTAAAACTTGCCTTTGTGTCACTTGTGATTTGGTGTACCTTTTTCAAAGCCATTTCACTTGTGATTATTGGTTAAGTTCACTTGTCGTTTTGCCTCGCATTTGTTTTGGCGATTTTTATACTTAGTGCATGCGCTCGTTCTTCAGATTCTACAAGTCCATTGTCGAACTTGGAAAGATTCCTCGTGAGCGTGAGGGCGTTACGCTCCTTTGGTGTGGTGAGGCGTCTACCACCACCACCACCGCCATAATGGCGGAAGACAAGCCGATGAATGAGCTTCTCCAAGCACCCATCGAGGGTTACGGAGATGCTATTGTTGTCCCGACCATCGTGGGCGATACTTTTGAGCTCAAAACCGGGTTACTTAATCGGTAACCCAAAGCCAATTCTATGGTTTTGGCGGGATGATCCTCATGCACACATTCGATGGTTTAACAAGATTGCATCTACCATCAAGTACAAGAATGTCCCATGAAGCTATCAAGCTTCTTACATTCCCATTTTCTCTAGAGGACAAGCCGGAATTGGCTTGAGAAACAACCCCTCGTTCCATTGAGACATGGGAAGATCTAGTCACAAAGTTTGTGAGCAATTCTATCCTCCATCCCGAACTACAAGTCTTAAGAATGAGATAATGAAATTCTCTCGGAGATTTGATGAATCATTCGGGAGGCATGGGATCGTTACAAAGACTTGCTCATGAGTGTCCGCATCATGGTTTTACCGAGTTAATGCAAATGGATACTTTCTACAATGGTGCGAACCGGCCAATCAAGACTCTCTAAATGCCTCGCGGAGGTAATTTCTTGAGCAAGACCACAAAAGAAGCCTTGCAAATCATTGAAAACAAGTCCCGGTCCGTCCTTTCCGCACAAAGACATATCATCTTGAGTCTAATCTTTGGACCTTCTACTTCATCTCCCGTGAGTACATCTAGCACCGATGCTAAGATTGACAAACTCACGGATATTGTTCGAGCTTTGGTTCTTGCTAACCAAAGAAAGTCACTTTCACACAAGCACCATCATATGGTGAAGTGAAGAAAGTTGAAGTTTGTGTTACTTGTGGTGGTCCTCATGCATACTACAAGCTGTCGCCACCGATGGTAGTCCGTTTGAAGCTAATGCTATAGCGGTACTTCAAATCAAGGAGGTAATCAATACCGTCCTCAAAATGAACCAAACTACCGTGCTAACACTTATCGGGCACCACCGGTTTCAACGAGAATCCTAACCGAATCGAACCAACCAAGAATGAACCAAGGTTATCAAAACCAAGGTAATTTCTATTCGGACCCAACCAAGGTTTCCAACAACAAGGAAATCTTAATCAAAACACTTACAACCGAGGGAATCAATTTCGGGGAATATGAACCTAATCAAGGGAATTACGGCTATAACCGAACATAAGGCCTCAAATTGTCCTCCTCCTCCTCCTCTGTGTCAACATCGATGAGCTTTTAAAGCAATTCATGAAGACTCAAGAGGAGACAAGCAGGTTGTTGGTCGGTCGGATCATTGAATTAAAGAAGTCTTTAAATGATCGACCCTCGGGCTCGGTACTTTACCTAGCAACACGATCGCTAATCCGAGGCGATGCAAAGCGATCACAACCGAAGTGGTGTTTCGTATGATGGACCGCTATTCCTACTACCTCTTCTTCTTCTCCCGAAGGTAGTGGAAAGTGAACACGAGGCGACAAAGGACAAGGAACTTCCTACTAATAACGGAAGTACCAACAATGTCCATCCTCGGGTTGTCCGAAACCAAAATCCAATCCAGAGTTGTTTTGAACCTCTGTAGCTCCCATTGAAAAATCCAAATCTTCTATTCCTTACCCATCACGTTTACATGAGCAAAAGCTCATGAGAAAGCCGGTCATCAAATGGAAAAATTCTTTCAAATTTTCCAAGAACTTCATTTTGACATAAGCTTGCGGATGCTATCATGTTGATGCCCAAGTTTGCATCAACTCTCAAACACATGTTAAGCAACAAGGAAAAATTTGTTTGAAATGGCTAAAACTCCTCTCAACGAGAAGCGCTCTGCGATTATCTTGAAAAGCTTCGAAGCTTGGAGATCTGGAAAGTTCCTCTTACCTTGTGTATTTCGGGAATGGTTGAATGCTTTGCCTTAGCCGATCTTGGTGCAAGCATAAACACGATGCCTCATTCGATATGGAAGAAACTTTCTCTTCGGATCTTACTCCTACATGCATGACTCTCGAGCTTGCGGATCGTACAATATCCGTCCTCTTGGAATTGCCGAGGGGCGTATTTGTGAAAGTAGGAAAGTTCCATTTTCGGTGACTTTGTAGTTGTTGATTTCGATCTTGATCCACGGGTTCCTCTCATTGTTGGAAGAGGATTCACGAGCAGGCCGTGCTCTCATTGATGTATTTGAGCAAGAAATCACATTACGTGTTGGTAATGAAGTCGTCACCTTTAACCTTGATCAAACTTGAGGTACTCCGCAAACTATGATTACGAGTCGGTTAACGAATAGATATCATTGATGTTGCTACGAAGAGTACTCTCGAAGTTCTTGGTTATTCTCATAATTACGTGGTGGGAATCCCACCACATCTTCTCAACCTATCATAGCCAATTCTACTCCTTCTCTCACTCCGTTTGAGGCGACTTCATCTTGGAAGAGATTGAAGCATACTTGGCTAGTGATTACATTCCATGGGAAATTGATCACGCTCAATTGACATCGAGGGGACATACTTCTCATTGAGAAAATGCTTAAAGATGATCACTCATCAACCCCTCACCCTAGTGATGCAATTCGGAAGAGATTAATCACCATGAGATTAATCCGGAGGAGATATTCTTACTCTTGAGAAGTTGTTAAATCGGGACACTTCTCCTCCTCTCCCTCCGTCAACCTTCATAACAAGGAAGTCAAGTCGGTTGAGAAAAGCGAAGAATTTCTGAAGTCGAACTTAAGGACTTACCACCTCATCTTGAGTATGCATTTCTTGAAGGTGATGATAAATTGCCGTCATTATTGCTCGAGATTTGAGTAAAGATGAAAAAGCTGCTCTCATAAAGGTCTTGAAGTCACACAAGCAAGCAATTGCTTGGAAACTCTCCGACATTAAGGGTATCAACCACGAGTTTTGTACTCACAAAATCTTGATGGAGGATGACTTCAAACCAGCAGTTCAACATCGAGAGAAGGTGAATCAAAAATCCATGATGTTATCAAACAAGAGGTTATCAAACTTCTTGATGCGGGATTGATTTACCCTATCTCGAGATAGTCCTTGGGTTAGCCCGATTCAACGTGTTCCAAAAAGGGTGGCATAAGCTGTTGTCACGAATGAAGAAAGCGAGTTAATTCCAACTCGATTGGTTACGGGATGGCGTGTATGTATTGACTATCGTAAGTTGAATGGCGCCACCGTAAAGACCATTTTCCTCTACCCTTCATGGACGGATGCTTGAGAGATTAGCGAGGAATGAGTACTATTGTTTCCTTGATGGTTTCTCGGGTTACTTCAGATCCCCATTGATCCACGGGATCAAGAAGACCACATTCACTGCCCATACGGAACTTTTGCCTACAAGCGTATGCCTTTTGGCTTATGTAACGCTCTGGCACGTTCCAACGATGTATGATGGCCATATTCCACGACATGATCGGAAACAATGGAGGTGTTTATGGATGACTTCTCGGTCATCGGGATTCATTCGGACTTGTCTCTCCCATTTAGACAAAATGTTAAAGGTGTGAAGACACCAATCTATGTCTAAAGCGGGAGAAGAGTCACTTATGGTCAAAGAAGGCATAGTCCTTGGCCATAAGATTTCAAAAATGGGATTGAGGTCGATAGAGCAAAGTTGATGTTATTGCTAAGCGCCTCATCCTACTACCGTCAAAGGTATTAGGAGTTTTCTTGGTCATGCGGGTTTTATCGTAGATTCATACAGGATTTTTCTAAAATCGCTCGGCCTATGACCCATCTTCTTGAAAAAAGCTCCTTTTATCTTCTCTCACGAGTGCGTCGAGCTTTTGAAACACTAAAGAAAAGCTACGGAAGCACCCATTCTAGTTGCCCCATTGGGACTTACCCTTTGAGCTCATGTGCGATGCAAGTGATTTTGCTATCGGTGCGGTCTTGGGGCAGCATAAAACAAAGCATTTTCAGCCTATACACTACATAAGTAAGACTATGGTGAGCTCAAACCCATTACACCACTACGAGAAAAAGAACTATTAGGCGTGGTGTATGCGTTTGAGAAATTTTAACCATACCTCATCTTGACCAAATCGTGGTGTATCACGGATCACTCGGCTCTTAAATATCTCTTTGCAAAACAAGATGCAAAGCGAGATTGCTCCGTTGGGTTCTCCTCCTCCGAGAATTTGATATCATTATCGTGATAAAAAGGAGGCGAGAACCTAGCTGCGATCATCTATCGATTAGAGAACCCTCACCAAGATGTGTTCGAGAAAAAGGAAATAAATGAAACATTTCCTCTCGAGACACTCAATGCGGTTTCTTTTCGTGGAGACTCTACTACCCCATGGTTTCTTGACTTCGCAAATTACCATGCGGGTAACTTCATAGTGAAAGGGATGTCGTCCCAACGGAAGAACAAATTCTTCAAGGATGTTAAACATTACTTACGGGACGACCCTACTTGTTTAAAATTTGCGCGGATCAAGTCATCGAGCGATGTGTATATGGTCGGGAAGCTATTGACATTCTCAAAGCTTGCCATCTTTGGACCTCTTGGGGACATCATAGCCCCAACTACACCGCCAAGAAGGTGTTTGATTCCGGATTCTATTGGCCCACGATCTATAAGGATGCCCATGAATTCGTCAAAGCTTTGTGCGCTTGTCAGCGTCACGGAATATCTCACAAAGGAATGAAATGCCACAAAGCGCCATTCAAGTGTGTGAGATCTTTGACATCGGGGCATTGACTTTATGGGGCCATTTCCTTCTTCTCGCGGTAATAAGTACATACTCGTGGCGTTGACTACTTGTCAAAATGGGTTGAAGCTAAGGCTTTGCATACCAATGATGCCGAGTTGTTGTGAAATTCTTGAAATCTCTCTTTGCTAGGTTTGGAACTCCACGAGCCATAATCGGTGATCGTGAGTGCGCATTTCTGCAATGACCGGTTTGAAAGAGTCATGCGAAGTATGGTGTAACTCACCGTCTCTCTCTGCGTACCACCCCGAACTAGTGGGCAAGTGGAAGTTTCAAACCGAGGGATTAAAGAATGCGGAGAGGGCGGTTGGCGAAAACCGTGCCTCTTGGTCGGATAAGCTAGATGGCGCACTGGGCCTTCCGTGCGACTTACAAAACACCCATCGGTGTACTCCATCAAGCTTGTATACGGGAAGGCGTGTCATCTACGGTTGAGCTAGAGCACAAGGCATCTTGGGCCTTGAAACATGCCAACTTTGATATTCGAGACGGTGGTGATCACGGAAAGTTCAAATGAATGAATTAAATGAACTCCGTGATCAAGCATACGAGAACTCTTTGATCTATAAAGAAAAGACAAAGAAGATTCATGACTCTAAGATCAAAACCGCGTTTTCAACGTTGGTGATCGAGTCCTTCTTTTCAATTCAAGATTGAAGATTTTCTCGGGAAAGCTTAAATCCGTTGGTGCGGTCCATTCACTATCACTAAGGTTTATCCTTATGGCACCATTGAGTTATCTCAACCCGATGGTCCAAACTTTAAAGTGAATGGTCATCGGTTGAAGCATTACTTTGGAGAGGACATTCCTCTGTGATTGTCCGGATCTTCAAACTTTCCCATGAACCAATGAATGCGGGGATCGAGTCAAGCTAGCGACTCGGGTATCAAAAACGATAGCATGTTACATGGGTTTTCACCGTGTGTACCACCCTAGTGTGGGGAGTTGCCCGCATGTTTGTATATATAAAATGTTTCAAAAAAAAAAAAAAAAAAAAAAAAATCCTTGCTAAATAATGGCCTTAGTATTTCCCTTTTCGTTCTATGTTTCGGCATAACATGCGGTACTTTGAATATTGAGGGCAATATTCATTTCTAAGTGTGGGGGAATTCTCACGAATTTTATCATGTAATTATACCACCTAATTCCCGTTTTGGCCAAATTTTTTTTTTTTTGGAGTAAGTGTTTACACTTACTCATTTGGTTATCGATCCGCCTTGTCTAATAAACAAAAGGATTGGCTAATCCGAGAGCAAACGGCTCTTGGTAAAGATATCTCAAATCCGTTGTTGACTTGCAATTTGCCCAAAATTGTATGGTATTATTCACCATATCCTAAAAGTGAAGAGTTGGCTAGCCCGCAAGTTTATGGCTTGTGGTAAAGGCGATTGGAAAACCATAATTGGTAATCGACTCACCAAAGATATTTTATCTAAGAGTTGGCTAGTCCGAAGCAAGCGGCACGGTAAAGACAAATCAAATCCGTTGGAAGGCGGTGATTTGCTCAAAATCATTTGGTTATCGGTGTACCAAAGTTCTTACTTGAGCTGAAACATTTGGCTACTCGAGTAATGGCTTTTGGTAAAGAGATGAAATCCATTAATTTTTCTCAAAACATTGCTAGGGACTAGCAATATCTTAGTGTGGGGATTGATGAGTGTGTAAATACTCATCATTTTACAAATTAGGCGCAAAAACATCGAAAACACTCGAAATGCATCAAAATGATAAAAATATCACAAATAAGTGTTTTATGTGTTTTAAATGCAAAATATCAAAATCGGTGAAAAGCGTATCAAGTTTGCATAATTGGCGGTTTAGTCCCCAAGTTTCAAAAGTTGTCAAAAACAGTCCTGGTAAATCCAAATAAAGAAAAATATCATTTTGAGTCCCTAGGATTCCTAAGTTGTCAAAATTGGTCCTTGAAACTTAAAATTACAAATTTACAACTTAGGTCCACGAACTTTGAAATTTGGCAAGTTTAGTCCTTTGAAAATGTGAAAATGTCAAGTTTAGTCCTTGTACTATTGAAGGTTGTCGGTTTCAGTCCTTGTAACAACTTTGGAAAATGGCGGATTGGTCCTTCAAGATTTGAGTTTGCAATATTAGTCCTTGTCATATTAAGCTTATCAAAGCCTTGTCAAAACCCATTTTGACCCCCTGCCATTATTACCCTTTTTGACCCCTGTCATTAGACCCTATTTTGACCCCTTGGTCAAACAAAGTCAAAAGCGAAAAAGCGCGCCCCCCTGTTCACCTTTCTTCAACCTCTGCACCACTTTGCTGCAACCCTCTCTCCTCCATCCTCTCTTTTCCTTTCCTCCACCCTCATCATCACTAGCCCCCACAATTAATGCCACCCCCCTACTTACTTTTTTTGAGCCTACAAGTCAAATTGGTTTTCCATAAAATGATAAAAGCGGCTAAAATGCTCAAAACTCTCCCATTGGTTGAAAAGAGGTGGGATTGCATCGAAGGACACGTGGAACTCATTTGAAGCATAAAAGAAGAAGAAAGTGAGAGAGAAAGAGTAACTTAGTTTTTAATTTCTTGTATGTCGTATTTTCTTTAAAATGTTTAATTAGCTTTCAACTTGTATTTTCAAGCTTCATGATATCAAACCAAGTTATTTAGTTGATTATAATTCGGTTTGGAGTGTTAATTCAAAAGTTCATTTCGGTTTCAAATTTCATGTTTCTTGTTTAAAATTTCAAGCTCAAACTCTTGTGTTCAAAGCTTCAATAGGCTTTATTTAAGCTCAAATCAACTTTACTTAAGCTTATATAGCTTTTTGTAAGCTTGGGAATCAGTTCAATCAAGTTTGGATGTTGGTCAACAAAAGTCAAGCTGTGAAGGCATTTTGGTTCAAATGAGTTTGGAAATGGATGCGGTGTTTCATGATGAAATGGGTTGGTTTGGATTAAATTGGTGTAGTAATGGTTTGGTTTAAGCTACATGGCAATTTGGACCTTTGTGAGCTTTTACTCTCATTTTCATTTTTTTTTCAATATTTTTTGTATTGTGTTTGAATTTGTGATCTTTAAATGGTTTAAACATGTTAATTAGTAGTAATTAGGTTAACTTAAGTTAGTTTTATCATTAATGCAAGATACTAGATAAGTGTTTGGCTCAATTTAAATTGTCAAAGCAGTGTATTAAAGGGTGTTTGGATTCTTGATCTTCTGTCATTGAGGTTATTCAATGGTTAGAATTTATTGGTTCATGCTTGTTAAGTTCATTTGACTCATATCAGTCAATAAATTGGGTGTGCTCTAACAACGCAAAAGTCAAAATTGCCTTTAAATCATCTAATCTACTTAGCTGTTGAAATTTTGGATTGCAAAATCCTCATTTTGTGTTTAGAATTCATTAAACATTGCTTGCATTAGTTTCATTACAGTATATTACATCAATATCGGTCTTAAAATTGGAATCAAAGTCTCATATTAGTCAAACTTCATCACTTTTTTCAAAAGTCAAAATGTCAAAACTTGTTTTAGGATATTGCGCGATTTGCATGGACTTTCATTAAAGCATTTTTAGGTCTAAATTTTTGTTTACAAGTAGTCTACTAGGTGGTCTTTTAGACCTCACATGTGGTTTTAGCTTTTGCTTGCTAAACAAGCTTGTGCATTAGCTCAAAATCGGGCTGGTTGCCTGCTCCAAAAGCTCGGCCTAAGCGAGTTTTCTCGGTTTTGTCTAGGCTTGCTCGGGCTCATCATAGCTCCATAAGGTCAGTATTTTGGTATAAGCATAGATACACTAGGTCTAGTTTAGGTCTTAATAATTGGTTTTCGCTTTGTAGCTTATTTGGATGCTTATTTTGTGCTTAAAGTAAGGTCCCAATCTGTTTTAGCTTATTGTCTCATATCATCAAATCTTTGTAGCTTGCTATCCGTGGTTAAAGCTAGTTGATTTTAGTTGCAAATTGGTTAATTTTAGCATTTATAGCTTTGGTTCGATGTTGGTGCTTGTTTGTGTTCATTTGGCTTATTAAAGTGCTTATTAATAAGCACTTGATTATCGATTCCATAATCTCTCCACACAACACCATGTTTTCTATTTTCCTAGATTCCTAGTATAATTTTAGAGTTTTCCTGAAATTTTCACATTTTTCCATAACAGTTTGCTATTTTCTTAATTAAAAGCAGTTTTAGGATTATTTAAATAGCTTTTAATACAAAAATTGAGAAAAAGTCCAAAAAATAATTTTCATTTTATTAAGTTTAGATAAATATAAAAAGTAAAAAAGTAATTTTCCAGATTTTTCATAGTTTATTTGGTAATTTTAGTAATTTAATTAGTTTTAATAGTTTAAAATTCATAAAAATAGAAAATAATCGAAAAATACAAAAATAGTTTTGAAAATTCTAGTTTGATATTTTAGATTTTCCATTTCATAATTTTATTTTTCTAGCTTTATTTCCTAATTTCTTGTATTTTAGGTAATTATTAAATAGTTAAAAATAGTTTTAATTAATAATAATTAGATAATTAGTTATAAAAATAATTTTCTTTTTCTAAAAAGTTTCTTATATCATTAGGTTTGTAAAATATCATTTTCATATTTTTAGGATTAATATTGTGTAAGTTTCACGTTTTTATTTATACGTCGCGTAGTTTTAAATTAAGTTTTATAAAACATAAAAACAAAACATCAGTTTAAAAATAGTGATAGCGTTTATTTAATAGATTTTAACTTTTAATTTCCTTTAATCTCCTGTGGTTTATAAAAACTCAAAATACCTCTTGATCACTATCCTTAGTGGTTATTCGACATCGATTGTGTTAAAACACGGTCATCCTCCGTGGGACTTAACGACCGGGAATCCATTGTATTCTCGATCTTAAATTGCATTGGTGTGTGAAAAGCTGTTTTGAGTTTCTTGGTTGGTCATTCACAAGTGGATGCACCTAATCATGACACGCTGAAGGTCATGATACTTTAATGAAAATTCGGGCTATTGAAAGACAAATATTTGAGGAAAACTTGTTCTTGTGGGTGACGATGGGAACCATTAAAACCGATTGTGAATGTGGATGCTACTAATTCGGGGCTAATCCATTTGAGCGACTTAAGGTGCCTTGATCGCGGAAGGAGCTAGAGGAGATGCTTCTCGCTATTGGTTATTATTGAAACCTCCTCATGATACGAGTGTTCCTACGGCTTCTAATGGTAATGCTAATAGTAGTCCTATTAATGTTAATTATAAGGTTGATACGAATGCACATGGGGTTGTTGGTATTGAGAAGGTTGGTGTGTCTACTTTGAAACAACCTTCTACATCATATGCTGGTGTTACTTCTACTGAACCTAAGAAACACACGTCAAACTTTCGTAGGTTGGAATGTAATAAGAAAGCTAATGGTGTGGATCTTTCTGTCCCGATGAAAGTGGTTGAAGAGGTGAACTCTAGGTTTGATAATACTTTGTATGGGTATTTCCTTGGTCAACGACTTGCTTTTCTGTTGTTGATTACTTTATACGCAATCGTGGGCTAAGTTGGTTTACAAAAGGTAATGATGAATGCAAAGGGTTCTTCCTTTTAAGTTCAATTCAAGAAAGGTGTTGATGATGTTCTTGAAAGCGGTCCTTGGTTGATTAGAAATGTACCTATTATTCTTAAACCATGGACATTGAACACCAACTTACTTAAAAGGATTTGACCAACATCCGGTGTGGGTTAAATTCCATGATGTTCCTCTTGCTATGTTTTCTGATGATGGCCTTAGTCTCCTTGCCACATTGATAGGCACGCCCAAAAGGTTAGATGCTTTCACTAGCCAAATGTGCAAGGACTCGTAGGGCCATAGTAGTTTTGCTAGATGCATGATTGAAGTGAAGTCGGATGAGATGCTTAGGGACAGTCTTACTGTTGAGATACCGTTACTTGATGGGTCGGGTTCGACTATTGAGAAGATACGGGTTGAATATGAGTGGAAACCACCTCATTGTGATAAATGTAAGATTTTTGTTCATACTCTTATTGAATGTCCTAAAGTTGTTGAACCTCCTGCTCTGCCTACTAAGCGTGCTAATGATGGTTTCAAGATGGTTAATAACAAGAAGAAGAGAAAGCAAGGGGTCTACTTTTCCGGTCAAGGAGGGTTTTCTAAACTGTTGTGGTAAGCGTTTCAATATCAACCCAAAAGACTCCTCTGAACCTAATAAAGTGGAAGTCACTAAGAAGAATGCTTCGATGTGGCTAGTTCGAGTGGAACAAATATTTCTACATCTAACGGTTTGATGCTCTTAATAAGGAATATACGGATGCGTTTGGTAGTCCTTCTAATGACACCAACAAGGATGTGGATTCTGGTCATTCAATGGAAGTTAATGAAGCTAAGTCTACTAAGACAGGTACTGCATCACAAGAACCCCTTGTGAGTGATTTGAAAGAGATGGAGTCGGATGTGGCTCCTAATACTAGTGATTCTTGTATTCCGCCCGCCTCATCTACTAAGAGAGTTAATCCTTTTTCTAAAGTGGGAGATATCGTGGTTTCTGATTCTAATGATGAGGTGGTTGCTAACCCGTTTGATGAGTCCGCTAACTGCTTCGGTGGTGGTGGCCATGAGTTTGAAGATGAGTATGATGAGTATGATGACTATGCGAGCGGGTTTATGATCTTCCGTGGAATTTGGATGCCTTTAATGCCATGTATGGCACCAAGCTTCAGGTCCTAGGAAGTAATTTTCTTCGTTTTGTCCTATGTTATCATTTGAGTAGTGGTTTGTTTTCTTGTTTAGAAAATAGGAAGTATCTTGTTATGTAAGCTTTATGCCTATGTAACGGGCTGGGATATGGGATTTCACTCATATCCATTGTACTTAAACGTTTCTTTGGTTAATATATTTACCAGGGTGCAGGATTACTCCCCTTTACCAAAAAAAAAAAGAATTGCTTGGATTGATTCTTGTTTAGCTAGAATCATAAGGCAAACTATTTATGTTTTAGTTAATTAATTATTCATTATATGTTCATATACGCTTCCGCATGTGTACTTGATGTTTATTGTTTATATTTATGATTAGTCATGTTATATAATTCCAACAGTAGGTCCATATTGATGAAAAAGATAATTGAAATCCGTCATATATGGAGTAGTAACGTGTGTTGGAAATTTTATTTCGAACGGCATTTAATAAAACTAGCTATTAACTGGAAAATAAGAGATTACGATATGTGGTGGAGAGTTTTATAAAGGTTACAAACAATCAAACTAAAACCCTATTGGAAATCAATGTATGGGAGAAATGCTTAATGTGGTTGACAAGAACCAGTGTGTTTAGTTCTTTCAAAGTGGTCTTGTTTTAAAATTTTCCAAAAGGCCCAGATGGTTGTTTTGGACTAGACCATCTACCAAACTTGAATACTATAGGTTTAGATGTTGGCACTATGCTACTGAAATAACATCAACAAAGAGTGAAGGATGAGAGATGTTGATGTTCCACCAACAAAAGATCTCTATCCAAGTCTCTTTTACGACTGCATAGTTAATGAAAATCTGGCCCACTGCTTCGAGTACTTTACCACAGACCCGGCGTTTGTCGGATAAAAGGATGCCATTGGTAAATTTTATTACACACAAAAAAAGAGATTTAAGTACATAGGATGTGGATGAATCCCACTTCTAAACCTAATACAAAGACGGAAAACAAATGCACCAATTGTGCTTCAAACAAAAACTAACATAAGAAAGACTAACCAATCTTATGAACAACTACTATAAGGACAAGAAATAAAGCTAATGTTTAAACTGACCATGGAGATTAATATCTATCGCATCACAAAACGCCTGTTGTTCCGGAGTTAAACCTTGAAGATTATAAGTGTCATATAGATCATAATCTTCATCCTCATGTAAACTATCATCATATGCACCTCCACTAGTCATGAAACGAGAAGTCTCATAATAAACATCTTCGACTTCATCACTATATATCTGAGTCTTCCCTTGCATTTTCATAGTAGAACTAGGTCCACAGACCGATGACACATTAGCCTCCTTTTGCATAGGAAGCGGCTTCCCATCATCATCTAATAGCACAAGCTTCCCATCAAGCATTTTGACTTTTGATATTATTAATCCTATCAACCAGAGATGTAGTACTTGAACTACCAAATGAATCACTAGGAACACTCGCATGTTTACCCTTATTCTCATTACCTTCCACTTGGCTCTTTTCGTGCGAACTAGAAGATTTACGACCCTCTCATTTCTCCTCATCTACCATAGAGCTCAAAACATCAAACGGGTTCAATTTGAAAAGAACCGTAGTATCATTTTTATCATTAGTTTCCTTTGGTTTCCTTGGTGCCTTAGGTTTATAAACAAACTGTGACTTTGAACCAATTTGAAACCCGCGAACAACTTTCCTTGGTGTTTTCGTGTTCTTAATAGCATCCGGAGCAATTTTCTTATGAAACTCATTAAAAACATGACCAAATACCTTGCAACTTTCATGGAGGTGTCAACTCATACTTAATACTGAATAATGTGCATAGTGTACCCTCACCCACGAATTTTGGAACCGCCACCACAAGGGAATGTTTCAACTCCGCATCAACTCTTACCTCAATCACGGATCGTGCATAACTCGACCTACCTCAAGATGTATAAGAATCTAACATTAATGTTGTGCCTAGTTTAGTTGCAATAACACTTAAACCATCTTTTGTGATTAATGCAGTCATAGGAATATCATGAAGCTTGGCCCAAAATGGAACATTAAACACATCCTTCTATATAATATTTGCATCCAGCGACCATTTTTTCAGAATTAATAGCACGTTGCGAATTAACCATGGACCAATCTCAAGCATTGCGTCCATACCATCACTAGAATTAAACTTGAAGAAAAAAACGCCATTAGCATTCATCATCGATTTAGCAAGTCCAAACTTTCTCTAAGTATTCTTAACATAGTTCTCAACAATCATGTACGCCACCCGTTTACCCAAAAAGAAGCCGTATACCGTATTACTAAACCTATCATTAACCACATGAACCGAATTCATCGAAACTGCAACATCTACCCCGTTGCCAGCCGGTGCTAGCAATGTATGAAAGTTTGCTCCTTTTCTACTCGTTTTACCCTTAAAAAACTGAGCATAAGAATCTGTACCTTAGTATTTTCGGTTAACACATGGCCTTTAGGATCGGTAGATGCCTTATCAAGACAACACGAAGCGGGTTCATCATGATTTCCACATGCTACACCACCGGACTTCACAACCGCCTCATTCAAATTAACATTCCCATCATTGGTTCGACTCCCGAAACATCCACACTAGATTTCAGTGCCATACCAGAATCATCCACCACCAAACTTTGTTTCTCCTTTGCACCATTACCTCTCCCTCTCCATTTTGGCGTCAAAAACCCCTTTTCCATAATCAAACCATTCACAACACACTGATGATGGAGGCGTAACAGTAACGAGGATAATGGAGGTGAACGAGAAAGGTATTTATTTCTTTTATCGAGAAAGGATAATGGAGGTAAAAAATTCGTTTGTAGGAATTGGTTCATAGACTTCGTAAAACATCCCATACGTTATTTCTTTGAAGATATTATAAAATCACACCAGTTTAATTTACTCATTCTAATTCGTTGTTCTTCGTTTGATCAGTTAAATATTCAATATGTTTAGGTTACTTATGATTACCAAGTCAGAATGATCAAAGCGATGATCAATGTAAAAAAATCATCAAATAGCTCTTGTGACATAGGAATGTACGATTATCAGAAACCAAGAACCTCTTGCTTACAATACTATTTATTTAATAAACGAGTATGTAATTAATTGATAGAATAATCACAATCGCTACAATAACTAAACACATGAATGAATTACACTGACTATGCTTAATATGCATAATATGGTTTTTTAGTGTAATGAACATAAGTTATAGCACGACTACAACAATATATAACAATAAATAACAATATATATAACAGCCTTTATATAATAATAACAGGATTTGGCATTAGGTTTACGGATTCTTGATACCACGAGCAGCCCGATATCTTGTTGTGAAACGACTGAACATCATAAGAGAATTGCTAGCAAGTTGCTTCACATTCAAGAACCGTGCTTTGATCATAGCCTTTTCTCTACGACCAAGCCCATCACCCACGATTCCATCAACGCATGTGGTAATATCCGTCAAGGCAGCGCTGACCCAACTTTGCACATTACTCTCATGCCACACAAAATGTTCATCCCCATCCTTTCCCATTTGTTGTAACTCCTTAAAAGATTGCATTATTTGATCCACTCCATTGTCGATATGATGCATACATTCATCCAAGGCTTGGTATTCCACAATATTCCCGCTTTGTTCAAATTTTTGCTACATTGTCCACATAGGTCCTTGTAACCCGAACTTTGGATAGACATGTGGCTAGTGAAATTTGAGCTAGTCGTTAATGGGCTTAGTACTCCGGCTTTATCTACATATGGTAAAAGAGTTTTAACACATAGATCAGGATACATTGCCGATCGACATTGTGACTCAAGATACACCCTTGCACGGGAGCGAGACTCGACGATCGTTAAAAACCAAGATTGTGAAAAAAGAACCATGAAAAAGAGAATGTTGTGTGCCATGTTTATTATTTGTTTTGTTTGTGTTTGAGATATGAAAATGGTTGGGGAGAGGGTTTATATATATATAGAGGGAGTGAGTAGTCACGAGAATTTTATTAAAATCAAACCAAAATTCCTTTACGTGCGATATATGTTTGATATCCCACATGTAACTTGCTGATGAAGATTGTTGCATTAGTTTATTCTCCAAAATATTTTTCCAATTATTAAGATTAATGGTTTTTTACAAAAACAAGTAATCTTTTATCTAAGTAACAATTACTTGTGACAATGCAAAACTTGCACAATGATCTAACGAAAATGCATAAGGTAGCTTAATTTGTTAGGGTGACGAACTTGATCTATTGCGGTTAGCATCGTCGTCCTCTGCAAATTACAACAAATTCATGATTCGTGCGAGGGATGAACCTACATGGGTGCCGGGTGTGGCACGGGCTACACTCGATTTTAGTTCTCGAAGTGTAAAAAAATATCAAAACTGTTTTTTTTGCATGTGCAACACCCAATACATTCATTTTGCTACTTTTGTTTCTTACAGTGTAACTTTAGTTAGGCCAACAATTCTTTTATGCAACAATCTCTTTGAAGATCCCGGTTCCGTCCCAAAATTTATTGCATGCTTTTTTTCCACTCCAGGCTCAATGTATAGTAATGACGCGTGATCGAGCTTTTGTCAGCTTCGCCGCCCTGATTATGGAAACATATTCAAGAGGCAACTAGCTTGTTGTAAACGAATCGTGAGGGGAGGGTAATAGCACAATATTCATGGAAATTTGTCTTTAGCAAATGAAACATAAAGTTACTTAATAAAACATTATCCTGCGATTTAGGTAACCCCAAACTTATAACTTTTACAATACTTGACTTTGAACGCCACTGCTGATTATAGGAGCTGGAGTAATGGAGTGATTTTTGAAAATGAATCAAGCTTAACTTAAACTCAGTTAAATTGTTTCTGAATTTAGTGCTAGCTGCATTCTTACAAGTTACAACCGGGGTACAGCTGTTCCATTTTTTTGGGTAAAACTAGTACGTAGTATATTAAATATATGCATGGATATATCAAACCTGACGAATATTATACTCTGATCGATCTCACATACAGTAAGATTTTTATATATTTATAGTGATCGTACCAAAGGAATTTTGCATATCTTTTTTTTAATTGTTATGAAAGTTACATGCAGTTCTTACAAATTATTAATTGTTGTTAGCCAGATTTATAAAGCCAAAACCATATTTTCCTATATATGTACATGCTTGCAAGTACAAGACCGACCATCTTCTGTTTTTAAAAGTGTCAAGCAAACACTTTTCTAATTCTAATTGTCTAATTCACTCGAACATACATGCACGAAAATGATGGGGCAACATTTTGGATTGAAACATAACATGAGGGATTTCCCTACACTACCCTTTTGTTTTATTGTTTTTTTTTGCAAATAATATCTATATTGACATAGTTGAAACATAACATGAGGGATTTCCCTACACTACCCTTTTGTTTTATTGTTTTTTTTTGCAAATAATATCTATATTGACATAGACCAACAATTAGTTACAAGGGAAAGGCATAGATCCTAGACCAACTTGAGTCAAAACATTTGAGCCGAGATCTGAGACAAAAATAAACTATGAAACCATTATAAATCTAAAAAGCCGTATTTGTTTTAATTGAAGAAGGTTCACGCGGTTGATTTAATTTGGTGGTCGTTTTTTGGCGTTTAGGTCATGGTTAAGTTCAATGTGCTCATGGTCATGGTGTGTTTTAGGGTCATAGTTGTTTTAGTGATGTGTTAGTCGAAACTATTATTGACCGTTGTAAATCAAAGCATCTTACTGGTCTTTAATTTTATATAGCATACTCCTTTCTAAAGAAAAACTCGTTGAAGATTTAAAGGGAATGTATACTACATGTTTAAACTAGTGTGTAATTTAAGCGATAGATATACCTTTTCTTGAGCCGAATAGTAGGAACTTGGTCCGGCGCAAGCCCATAAAGGGTGGGCTTGAATTAGCTCAATTTAATGAATTGCAAAACTTGATTAAGGAATTCGTAACTTCTGTCAAGTCAAACCTGATATGTGTGTTTGCCATCTAACCCCTTCAGAAGTTTTCAATGTCACTTCCAGGAGAAAGAAAATAGAAACATTAGGACCCTTTACGGCGGTCGAACCAATCCGTTTGAAACATATTCTTCCTCTAAAGATCAAAATCCGTACTTGGTGTGTTAATCTGTTTGGATCGAATACCTAGCTACTAGATGTTACCCTGATGCTAGAGGAATCAACGTCCACTCTACTAGATGCATGTCTTATATGTGATAAGGCTCTTCAATCTATTCATCACTTACTAGTGGGTTGCACAATGTAAACAACTATATGGGGTTTGGTCAAGGCTAGGCGGGGTTTTAATGATTATTCGAATTCATTTTTGGCGCTAATCTCTTAGGAAGATATGATAAACTTTAGCAATTTAACCAATGTTTGCTTTGATGTAGGGGTGCAAACTACAGGATGCATTCTTTGAAGGCTTAGAAATCAGGCTTGCTTTGATTTAAAGGCTCAAAGAAAAGACTTGCTGATCATGAAAGATATAATTTTTTTTCCTCATTCATGTTGTCAATAAGCATAAAACTTTAAACCAAAGTGGTTAAATGGGATTATGTACACAGGTTTGTGGCCAACAAGTTTTTGTTTCAATAGATGTTTCATGATTGTGACAAGGTTGTGTGAATCTGTGTGATTTCAATGTAACAGTAAAATGGGTAGAAATAGGATATACTAAAACAGAAATATATTAAGATACTGAAATTGTTGTTGTTGTTGTATGTTTTCTAAATTAGAAAACATATATATAGTTTACTAATCGACACAATTTAACAGTTATGCATCATCCTAACCATTGTGACTTTTAGATGATAACTGCCAAAATAACTATCTATGCATAACTGTCTACATTTGGCTGTTTGGGTTAACCAAATTGACCCATATGCAGACTTTAAATTCGACCCATACATTAATATTACATAAACCATGTCTTTAAATAAGTACTAAGTATTAAGACTATAATCTAATTTGATCTTAAGCAAATTAAAGGCTAACATTCTCCCCCTTAATTGTTTAAGATCAAAAGCCTTATGAGTTTAACTTGTGCTGATTCTTCAAGCAATGACTTCAAAGTCATTACTGTCTTGGCTGCTGTCTTGATCTTCTTCATCTTTAGTTTCCAATCTAGCACCAAATCTATTTGATCCTTCTCCATGTGCTCCATCATTCACTGTGCTATCCTTCTGGCCTGGTGGGTCCCTGGCTTCAGCTTCTTTGCTTGTTTCACTCACTTCTACTTGCTTTTCACCTCAAGGAACTTGTGCAGTTTCATGGTATATCACAACTAGATCAATAAACTTCTTGTAACAGATTCTAACTGCATCATTATCTTTGGTATCTAGACCCTGCAACTGTGCTATTACTCCACACTTGTCACCTTGTGTGACTGAAAAGTAACCTCCTAAACTTTCAACAACCTTATGTAAACATAACAAGTTCAACTCTACATTCCCAACAACTGGTGGTATAACATCAAGTGCATCATAATTCAGATGTACAAGATAAAACCAGTTCACTAACTCTATGAACCTTTTACTGAAAACCTCCCAATTCTTATACAAAAGATCATCTTTCTTTAATAGATTCATAAAAGAAAGATACCTTGAGAAAGAATTTACCTTTAAGGCATAGAGGGTTCCATTGTAACTAAGATACTCCTCATCAACATAGTCTTGAGTATCTTCCCTGTTCCAGTCCAAGTCTTCCAAGCCTTTTATCAAAGAGCACTCATCTGTTGGGTCCAATTTTTCAAAATGATCTTCTAGATACTGATTGTGTTCATTCACAATATCTTTTAGCCTAACCTGTTATTCTTTTTTCCAATATCTTGATCATGATACATGTAGTAGATGCTACACATATAATCTTTAACTTCCACCCTATATCCTTGTGATTTAAGCAACTCTATACTGAGCATATTAAATGAAACTTCAGGGGTATACTGCACATTTCTAATCACTATATCACCCTCACTTGTACTAACAGTAATATCTCCAATCCCATAGGAGAAAATGAATTTCTTTTCATTTTCCTCCTTTCCTATCATCTTAAATTTATATTCAACTTCATTGAACAAGGCTCTATGTTCAATGAATATTATAAATATTGCTTGCATACCAGATTTCATTCCAAGTGTTTGTATTTGTACCTTTTACCATATAATCTGCAGTCAAAAAAACTTTCTCAGGATATTTTGCTTCTTCTGCTATGAACCTTCTTGTGGTATCCATCTCTTGTTGCAATTCTAAAGCAACAAGTTTTTTCCTATCTTCACATGCCCAAAAAGCATGTCCCTTCTCCTTACAAATGTAACACTTAGACCTTTTGTCTCTCTTTGTACCCATAACCTTCTTCTTTAATTTCTTCAAGCCTTCTGACTTCTTTGTAGCATTGAATGCCTCATTCTCTAGAACAGTTTGTGCTAATATTTATTTTCCTTTTGGTGATATGCTTTTCTTTCTTCTTGTGTTCCACAGATTCATTCTCTTGGGAGTTTCTCTTAAAAGATAGCGACCACTTTGGAAACCAGTCATGGGTTTTATTGTTGACCTTTCTCATGAATTAGAGCCAAAGCTCTGATACCAATTATACACAGGTTTGTGGCCAACAAGTTTTGGTTTCAATAGATGTTTCATGATTGTGACAAGGTTGTGTGAATCTGTGTGATTTCAATGTAACAGTAAAATGGGTAGAAATAGGAGATACTAAAACAGAAATATATTAAGATACTGAAATTGTTGTTGTTGTTGTTGTATGTTTTCTAAAGTAGAAAACATATATATAGTTTACTAATCGACACCATTTGACAGTTATGCATCATCCTAACCATTGTGACTTTTAGATGATAACTGCAAAAATAACTACCTAGCTATGCATAACTGTCTACATTGGGCTGTTTGGGTTAACCAAATTGACTCATATGCAGACTTTAAATTCGACCCATACATTAATATTACATAAACCATGTCTTTAAATAAGTACTAAGTATTAAGACTATAATCTAATTTGATCCTAAGCAAATTAAAGGCTAACAGATTATGGATCCCAAAGCTTATTGTTATAAGTTGTAATCTTTTTTCAAGTTGTTTGCTGAAGTCTTATTAATAAATTGTTGTTTGAAAAAGTTATTCTTTGATGAGACTTAAAAATGTGGTGCTCAATCTTCTAATTAATTCTCTCGCTATTAAGATAAATTTTAGAAATTATGTGTCCATGTTATAAGAGGTACACTTTGTCAGTGTTGTAGCTGATCTACGAAGGCTTCCGCAAAATTTATGCGATAAATATAACAAATAATAAAAGTATATTAACTACTGAAACAAAAAAACCTAATATTCTAATTATTAAGCTTTAGTTTTTATTTTGAAATCAGATTAACAAATATTCAAAGAATAAATTGATTACTGTTAATATCTATTTTAATTGGTAGTGATTACAAGATGCGAGTGCATACAATGTACATCCTTGTATACGGCTTTGCACTTTGTTTCGAAGTTGCACTAACACGTATCGATAATCACACAAATGAAAACTAAAACGACAACTCACAAGTAATGTTTCAGGAGAAATAAAAATTTAACAGGATATACGACATGCTTAAACTTGTCAAAAGGGTAATCCTCTCCTCTCCATAGTGGTTGTTCAACCATCAACACCTTATCATGACTAATCGAACATTTAATTTCTTAATTATGTTAAGCTAGATCGGTTAAAGAATCAAATTCACCCTTCAACCTTTTGTGTAGTTGAGCAAATGTACAGGTTTTGTGACAGTTTAGAAGTTTTGAAATATATTGAAGCATTCGGTTGTCAGTTGTCACAGACAACATGTAATTTCTTTTGTGAAGGTTTAAGAGTTATTGACAAATATTCATACACATACATATAACATATGTCACATTTGACATATGTATCAACTAAGACTTGAACTCATAACCTCTTGGCTGACGGACGACTCATCACATACCAACTCATAACCTCTTGGTTGATGGACGACACACATACCTATAAAGGGTATATTAGATTCAATAATAATTTCGTGTAGCGGATTTACAGTTAATTATGTACGTTGAACACATAAAGCTTTCAGAAGTTGAGATATAATATCAGGATATATATATATCCGTGGACTAGCTAGAATCTTATCAGCGAAGAGCTTGAAAAATTGTCAAAGAATGATTATTATACTGAAGAAACAATAATCTAGCAAAACAAATATCAAGCATATAGTTGAGAATTTGATTTAATTGAACTTCAATTGATAATAAAAAAATTACTTCAAGAATAGGAAATAAACACACCACAGCCGTGATTACAATTAACTAACCCCTTATATCAACCAGTTAATTACTACAATGAAAAAAATTGTAATTACAAATAGTAGGTTTTATGCTCGATTTATGGAACCCTAATACCATGTGAAGCACGGTATCTTGTTGAGAAACGAGTAAACAACGCCAGAGAATTGCTTGCGAGTTGTTTCACTTTCAAGATCCTATCTTGCATCATAGCCTTTTCACTCTTGCTAATTCCGTCTCCTATGATCCCGTCAATGCACGTTGTGGCATCCGTCAAGGCAGCACTAATCCAAGTTTGCACGTTACTCTCGTGCCACATAAAGTTTTCATCCCCATCCTTACCCATTTTTTGCAATTCTTTGAAAGATTGTGTAATTTGTTTCACTCCATCGTTAATTTGGCGTAGACATTCTTCCATTGCTTGGTAATCTCGGAACTTGACGTTTTGTTCAATTTCTTTGCTACCATGTTCATGTAGGTGTTTGTAAACCGAGCTTTTGATAGACATGATGCTAGTGAAATTTGAGCTTGAAGTCTGGGCTTGGGAGTCCTCTTTTGGTTACATATGGTAAAAGAGTTTGACGCATATTGCAGGATATCTTGTTGATTTACATTGTGAGTCGACATACATTCTTGCACGAGCGAGACTCCACAATGTTGAAAAGCATAATATTGTGAAGAACATAACCAAGAAAGAGAGCAACAGTTGTGCCATTTTGTAATTGTTTTTGTTTGAGATTTTGAGATATGAAAACTGAAAGAAGGGTGATCAGTGATTATATAGAGATGTTGTCACCTGCAAATTTCTTAGCATACAAAATATCACACATGCAATTGCTTATGAAAATAACTGCATTAAATTATCACCGTCCTTTTTCTCTATACAAGCTAATCAGATCACAAGATTTACGTTTTTCAATATGGAAATTGAAGTAATAAGAAATACAATGACCTAATGAATACAACTCACAGGTGTATATATATGCTTGTTGATAGCTTATACTCTGTATATAGAAAAATATAGGAGTTTTAATTTGCTAAGCATACCTATAAATGAACATATATAAGCAGTGACTACATGCAGCTTTTGATCCGAATGAAGATACAAGCAGTGACTACAGGTTTTTACCGGATACGATTACTATGCCCAAAGTAAAGCCAGCCCAACAACACTTTATTGGCCCGCACGTAATCGGACACATGATTAAATCAAATTAGCCCTGAATTAAAAATCTTTGAAATTTGGGAAAGCACAATTAGATAAAAAAAACTCTCCCCTCCCATTGCTCTGGCGATTTTGGCGACCAATCCATAAACCCTTATCGTTTTTTCCCTAACCGATTCTCTACTAATTCATCAATTCCGTCCAAAGCACGATCATCTTGATCTTGGTTGTGTTGTTGTTGATTTTCTAGGGTTTCGTCTTACGGATTAATCGATTTGGTTCTTTACTTAATCGCAGATTTTGGGTTTGGTGTGATCGCACTTTAGGGTTTTTATCCTATCACTGCAAACAATACATCAATTTTAACTGATCGTTTTTTATTTTACTATGGGTTAGTATACGTGGTTTAATGTTTTATAAACCTTAGTTTTTACTAGGGTTTTACTCGGCTTCTTGAAGCAGGACGTCAGCTTTGTGTTATTCTGGTGTTGGGTTTTTAAGTTTTTTGATGTCTAATTTGGGAGAGACGACTGTTACTATGTCAAGTCCAGGCATTAACAATGAAGGCAACGTGAGTAACATAAATGTTAATGTTGATGGACAAGAGGGGAGTAGTCCGCGTAATGATGGACAAGTGGAGCCGATTTCACTTGGTTCGAGCCCTAGTCATAATGCATCTACTCATGATACGCCTGAGGGTAATGATACTCTATTGAAAATTCGTGCTATTGAAAAACAAATTCTTGAGGAAAACTTGTTCTTGTGGGTGATGATGGGCAACCATTAAAACCAGCTATGACCTTTGGATGCTACTACTTCTCTTGGGGCTAATACATTTGAGCATCTTAAGGTGCCTTGATCACAAAAGGAGCTACAGGAGATGCTTCCTGCTATTGGTTATTATTTGACACCTCCTCATGATACTAGTAAAGATACTAGTAGTCCTAATAATGCTACTAGTAGTCCTAATAATGCTGATGCTTTGAAACAACCTTCTACATCGTATGCTGGTGTTACTTCTGCTGAACCTAACAAACACACGTCAAACTTTCCTAGGTTGGAGGGTAATAAGAAAACAAATGGTGTGGATCTTTCTGTCCCGATGAAAGTGGTTGAAGAGGTGAACTCTAGGTTTGAGCATACTCTGTATGGGTATTTCCTTGGTCAACGACTTGCTTTTCTGTTGTTGATTACTTTGTACGCAATCGTGGGCTAAGTTGGTATACAAAGGTAATGATGAATGCAAAGGATTCTTCTTTTTAAATTCAATTCAAGAAAGGTGTTGATGATGTTCTTGAGAGCGGTCCTTGGTTGATTAGGAATGTACCTATTATTCTTAAACCATGGACATTGAACACCAACTTACTTAAAGAGGATTTGACCAACATCCCGGTGTGGGTTAAATTCCATGATATTCCTCTTGCTATGTTCTCTGATGATGGTCTTAGTCTTCTTGCCACATTGATAGGCACGCCCAAAAGGTTAGATGCTTTCACTAGGCAAATGTGCAAGGACTCGTGGGGCCGTAGTAGTTTTGCTAGATGCATGATTGAAGTGAAGTCGGATGAGGTGCTAGGACGACCTTCTTGTTGAGATACCGTTACTTGATGGGTCGGGTTCGACTATTGAGAAAATACGGGTTGAATATGAGTGGAAACCACCTCACCGTGATAAATGTATGATTTTGGTCATACTCCTATTGAATGTCCTAAAGTTGTTGAACCTCCCGCTCGGCCTACTAAGCGTGTTAATGATGGTTTCAAGGCGGTTAATAACAAGAAGAAGGGTAAGCAAGGTGGGTCTACTCTTCCAGGTCAAGGAGGGTTTTCTAAACCTGTTGTGGGTATGCAGTTTCAATATCAACCCAAAAAGACTCATCCTGAACCCAAGAAAGTGGACGTCACTAAGAAGAATGCTGCTGATGTGGCTAGTTCGAGTGGTACTCAGATCTCTACATCCAACCAGTTTGATGCTCTTTCTACGGATGCGTCTGGTCTTCCTTCAAATGACACAAACACGGATGTGGATTCTGGTCATACAATGGAAGTTACTGATGATAAGTCTACTAAGACAGGTACTGCATCACAAGAACCTCTTGTGAGTGATTTGAAAGAGATGGAATCGGGTGTGGTTCCTGAAACTTGTGATTCTTATATTCCGCCTGCCACTTCTACTAAGAGAGTTAACCCGTTTTCTAAAGTGGGAGAGATCGTGGATTCTGATTCTGAAGATGAGGTGGTTGCTAACCCTTTTGATGAGTCTGCTAATATATTTGGTGGTGGCCAAGAGTTAGAAGATGAGTATGATGACTATGACTACGATGACTATGCTAAAGGTTCAAGATCTTCCGAGAATTTGGATGCCTTTAATGCCATGTATGACACCAAGCTTCAGGTCCAGGAAGTAATTTTCTTCGTTATGTCCTATGTTATCATTTGAGTAGTGGTTTTTCTTGTTTAGAAAATAGGAAGTATCTTGTTATGTAAACTTTGTCGCTTTATGTGAATTTGAGATATGGGATTTCACTCATATCCATTGTACGTAAACGTTCTTTGGTTAATATATTTACTGGGGATGCGGGATTACTCCCTTTACTAAAAAAAAAAAAAAAATCTTTGAAATTTTTATATTGTTCTTTTTGGCTAGTTTAATTTGCTACGATTATCTAAACAAAAAAGAGAAAAAAATGTCAGTTTTCTTCACAAATCACCGGTTAATTTTTTCGAGAGTATTCATGAACCTTTTCTTTCAAATTAGGGTATGTGCTTTTATACCGCCTACGATGTTCATAAAAACTTGTCTCAAGTGAAACATAAAAAGTACTTAACACGACATCATTCTATGATTAAAGTAAAATAAAGTTCATAACGTTTAGAAGACTTAACCTTTCAGCTCTGTTGATAATCATATGAGCTGGAGTAGATGAGTGATCTTTCAGGAATAAAAGTCAAGTGAAATCAATTTATTTTGCTTAAAATCTGGTGCTATAGTTGCATTCTTGCTGGTACGCGTTTAATATTTTATAAGCAAGAGTTAATATAATTATTTATTAAGATACGTTAATCAATTGACTAAGAATATAAGTTTAGTAAATACGTTATATCGAACACCAGAGACATATATGCGTACACTAGCTAGTAGAGGTTTCAGAGTCTGATTAGGTTTTTAGGGTCTGATCTTTTGCCGGTTGTCTCACAAATGTCGTTACTCAGTCGCAATAACATAAAAGAAAATGAATATGAAAGCATATCATATCACTGTTTTTACAACCTCCTTGAACATTTCCGTCAGTTATATACTATGGTGACCCTCTTTGATAATATCTTATAACAAATTTAAAATGATAATTTGTTGATCGATCAGGTCGACCTATTTTGACACTGTTTCACTTCTATTTTTTTTTCTTCATATAGCCTTTTTTTTTTTTTTTCTTCCTATTGCAACGTACTCAACCTGCAGCCATTCACTAGTCGAGTTAATGCCAACCTACTTTACCTATATCAGGTGTAAATTAAACAACTCGTGTTATTTTGAGTAATTCGGCTAGTTCAAGCCGAGCGTTGTCGATCGAGCCTCAAGCTCAAGCTTAGAAAATAAGCTAGAAGTGTTTAACGAGTGGAGCTCAAGCTTATATAGGCCCGTCTCGTGTTACTGTCGAGTTTTTCAAGCTCTTGACATAGTTTAAGGTCTCAGGTAAAATACACTAATCGTAAACACTTATCTATAAATGTATCGAGCTTGTACGTTGAGCCCACCTTGAGCTGAATTCATTTAAAAATCACCATCATTAGACATAAATCGATCGTGCTTTTCAAGCCCGACCTCAAGCCAAATTCAAATCTTTCTCGAGCGAACTCGAGCTTCTCTAATGAAGGCTCGCCAAGCTCTAGACGAACATGCATCATATTGTTGAGTCGGGTGGAGCCCTGTCAAAATTTGACTCGATTCGACTCGTTAATTTACACCCATATGAAGATACTCATGACAATTTCGTAGACAGTTTTACTTGCTAATAGAGTCCAGATCTGAAATTCAAAATTCATATACATGTAACCATATCATTTTAATTATCAAAAAACACATACATAGTGTCAACAATAAAAACACAACAAAAAAGAAACAATTATTCATAGCATAACAAGACTTTCTAACAAAGTACTGTCTATGGAGTCCTGATCCTACGAGACCCACGGTGTCTTGTTGCGAATCTATTAAACAACGCAAGAGCGTTACTAGCAAGGTGCTTAACATTCAAGACCCTTGCTTTAATCATCCCTTTTTCCTTACCCCCAATGGCTTTTTCCGATATCATATCAAGACACGTGGTCACATCAGTTAGTGCAGCGCTAACCCATGTTTGCACATTGCTCTCGTGCCACGAAAAATTCTTCTCTCCGTCTTTCCTCATTTTCTGTTGCTCCTTAACTGATTGGGTAATTTGATTCACACCGTCATTTATTTGAGATAAGCAATCGGACACGGCTTCTTGGTATCGTGCATTCTTTGTTTTGTTGAATCTTGAGGCTACCATATTCACATAGGCCTTTGTGAGTCGTGCTTTGAGTAGGCATGAGGTTAGTGAAATCCTGGCTAGTTGTTCGGGTGCAGGTGCATTTGTTTTGCTAACAAAGGGTAGAAGGGTTCGGACGCATAGCTCCTTGTATAATGTTGGACGACATTGGTGCTCGACGTATGCCCTAGCTCGAGAACCGCACTCGACTGTTGGGTTTAAGATGAATATGGTGAGAGAAAGAGTTAGAACACAGAGGAATGTATGTGCCATTTTGTTTGAGCAATTCCTTGAGAGGTTGTTCTGTGTTATATAAGGGGTTGCATTTGCATGTTGTCACCTTTGTTGCAATTTGATTAAATTCCAATGGAATGTAATTATTACATAAATTAATTAAAAATGCAACGTTCTAGACGGAGCATGATAGGTAGACTGATTCAAATATTTAAGCGATTTCTTGATAACATGCAAGAAAGATTCCATGGATCTGTTGTGATAAACATAGATTAAAAATTTGTAAGTCGACATTCATTTGTTTGTCTACATTTGATATATGTTATGTAAGGACCCATAATCTAAACAACATCTAATTAGATAAACTCATTTTTTATCGTTTGTCGGAGGTCTTCCTAAAAGCGGTGTTTCTATTTTTAGGTTTATCCTAGGTTAGGGGTAGGATCTGTCTACATTTTATCTTTCTCATACTTGAGTATATTGTTTTGATTTTCGATCGGTTGATACAAATAAATAAATAATCAATAATTTATCCCCGTATTTGTAAAATCAAATTAAACCACGTTAGTGGTTGTTAATATTTTAATACCATTAACTCAGCAATTGTATCATGCATGGAAGTGTCGTATAAGAACATGTCAAGCATACATATATTATGGGTTGACCAAATAAAGATATCAAAACCAACATATGCAATCCTTTTATCAAGCTGTACATGATTACTGTGCATATATGAATTTAGATATGAACAAAATTTTGTTATCAAGCAAACTACTTTAAAAAAAAAAAAAAAAACCCGATAAAATTTGAATCATTGCATTTAACTTCGTGCAACCGTTGTTCTTATGAACCTGTTAGAGCATGTACAATGATAACTCAAGTTATAAAATAATACTAGTCGCGTCGGTGTGGCATCGGTATAACATTTCACCTTAACATCCTCAAAAAACACGCACATCAATAACATCTCAAAAAACACCCACTTCATTTTTTATTTTTTTTAGCCCTATAACGAGCGTTGCCCAACTAACGCCTCCCATTTTTATCCTCGTTAATGCCGCGGCTCCAATGGTTATAACGGCTTCAACGCCGTTAAAAGGCCTATAACGCCGTCATGGCGTTAGTAATGTGATTGCTCTTATAAACATATACGAAAACTGTAATTAGTAAATTACTAATTAATATTTTACATGAGTCTTTGTTACATGCATGTACAACATTATGTCTCAATTTGCATATTATAATAACTCGTGCTTTAAATTTGATGTTTACTGGTGCGTATATGAAGTTTTGGTATTACGGTTAATTTATTAATTATAAAGGTTGCTTTTTTAAAGTATAAAGCCAATGGATATATGTTAAATTTATAAATCAGTAAAAGTTATAAAAATTAAAAAATTTACACTTAAGTTAGTGAAATTAAGTTTACCATTAGATTATTTTTCAAAAGTTTTGAATTTGAATGTAAATAATATTTGCTAATCAAAATACAATGTTATATTACATTTAACCTCTAAAATTTTATAAATTATCTCATTTTTCGAGTGTTTCTTTTGTGCAATTTAGACAACATTTTACATAGCTTTTCTTTACACTTGATAAAAAATGAAATTATTGTACGTAGACAATTTTCACCATTAGTGATATATGTTGATCTTAAGAGAATTTATGATATATGTTGATTCCTCGCTCATCTTTTATCCCGTCAGATTTCTTATTCATGTTCCGTAAATTTTGTACGTAGACAATTTTCACCATTAGTGAAAATCATATCTATAAGTTAAAGAGGTGGGTAAAAAAAAAAAAAAAAAAAACAAAAAACAAAAACATGGAGATTGAGGTACTAAACATTTTATTCCTTATCACCTTCTTTTTTTTAGTTAAAATCCACTTTCAGTCTTTCACCTTTTCTTTTTTAAAAAAAATATATCACAAAATCGTTAATCGTTAGGCAAAAAAATTACACGATTATGACAAATGTTTTAATCATCTTTCAACAAAGTGGCATTTTCATATAAATTGACAAATTTTTTTTTTGGGGGGGGGTATTTTCGGTCAGGAGTTTGCATGATATATGACATGTGATATCATGAACGGTTTTACGGACAATCTTACGTAATCATGTCTATAGTAAAAACATGAAACGTGATATATTAATAAGTTTCACGTAATTTATGAGGTACAATTACTATGATCGGTGATTTTAATATATATTTCGTATCGAGTTACATCTCATTTTTTTATTAAATAATTGCATAAATCTGTCTTCATGACGAGTTGAATAACATAATCAAGTATATTCATTCATTTGGGTCATAACAAAAATGACACATGAATCTCCTCATATAGCTGCAATCAACAATTACTCATGCGCATGTACCATGCTAATAATTTAAAATTTCAGAATTCAATACTGTATACTAGATTAGTTGACCTACACCAAGTGAGACTCTCAGCTTATATTACTTAAATATTTGTTACTCATGAAATATGCATTAGAATAATTGAAGCACCCACTAGTCAGTATGCTGGAAATTAATGTAAAGCTCGTGCGATTAAGACCGGCCAAAATAAATAACTATCTCATGTGATATGCTAAGAAGATTAAATAAACTTAGGGCACCAAATATACATATGGTCCTTAAAACATGGATCATGAAGGCAATATGGTCAACACAAGCAACTAAAGGAGCTTTCCTAGCTACATGTATGTCTAGTTAGTTTCCCAATTTAAAAATGGTATTGACTTTACACTCACATGTTACACACATGTAATATCGGCGCTAATTAAATAGTTAGTGATCAAGGAATCACGACTCGATATCTGTAATGAAGTAATTGGGCTTAAGAGTGTTGGAGTTAGACCACTTCACATTATATATTGGGCTACATGTATCAGTTATTTATTTATTTTTTTTAATATGGGCCAGACCATGTAAATCATCCAATCAAGGTTATCAATAATGAATTACTATATTTTTTTTTTGAACAGCATAGGATGAATTACTATCTTTTAACTTGTAAATATAACGAGCATGGTGCCCGCCGCGTTGCGGCGGGGGCTTTTGCTCTAGGTTGCAATACAATTTTGTACTACTCCAAATCCACACTTTATTCATAAGTCTCAAGAAACTGTATCACAAACATATGTTTACATTAACAACAATCCGAAACATCAAAAGTCATGACATAATGTAAGAATTCTGTTTGAATGGCTATGTATAAAAAATAGTGTTCGACAATAGTTACGTTTCTATATTAAACCTTCGCTAATTTAAGTATCCATTTTCCCGTACAATAGTCGACGCAGGATAGGTGTGAAAGTTATGTGTACCAAAAGGTGATCTTCTTTGTCTGGGGTTACCCATTTCAGGGTCTGTTTGTGGCGCCAAATGTCTGCCAGCTTGTCCTCTTTCACGCGCATGCATAATAAAAGCCGCCATTTTTTTTTCAGTGGACATTGATTAGTATACATCGCGGGTGAAAAAAAGATTTGGCAACCATTTCCACACCTACAAATAGTCTAAGGCACCGGTGCCTCACCTGGTATTATGCCCGTGTATAATCAGGGGATGCAACAACTTTTGCACCTGTATCAAGACGAAACAGCTGAACAACAATGAGTTGCAAATAACGTTTGACGTATATCTATACTGAAACACTTACCAGTAAACTGTGATATGTTTCTGATTGGCATTGGAAGAGCTAGCCCAATTCCATGATTCCAGCAAACCCGAACCCAATTACGTGATTATAGCACACCCTAACCCTGGATTGTACGTTCAATTAATGCTCACATGATAAAGATACCAACCTTTTGTCAACAGTAGTACGAAAAACAAATGCAACATAAATTGGTCAAAAAAAACTAAACCACAAAAACTACAACAAACATTTGTCTATCGGATAGGAAAAGGTTTAGGCTTTTACCTGACGCACCTGATAATTAAGCCTTTTCAAGACATCTGATATGTAGCATATAGACTTGAAGCAAACGGGCCAACAATACCTGTGATGTCATGAAGAAAATTCAGGTACATTGATTTATGCCAAAAATTCAGACTATGGTTTAGTTTCTTGCAATCTTAGTGTATTTACTCAAACATATATATAAGTCCATTTCCTATCTGGCTTTTTTCTTTGAATTTACATAGTTAATAAAACGACCAGATGTGTTAGCAATACACTTGCGATGACAATTATATCAAAGGTTTCGTAAGAAATCCCTCGACAGCATATGCACATTTTACAGAACATGACATCTTTTTAGTATTACAAACAGAAGTAATTAACATGTGGACCACAAAATCGTAATACACAAAATCAAAAACTATTGCTTCAACCTGTTTGTCAAGTTGCTGTTTCGGACGCTGGAGCATTCCTCGTTTGTGTGGTTGCCATCTGTGTCATTACTAATGGCTCTGCAGTAGCTGCTGTTGAGGTTTCAATGCGTGAAATTGAGATGCCTACAATGACAGTAACATAAATTGTTTAGCATGGGTTCAACTGATGGTGGAATATGGTTTCACAGTGCGCATCAGGTTTAGGCAAAATTATTCGAAAACAACTTGCATCATCAACATAAGATATAGACAATTAGCAGCTGTTATTTTAAAATTCTTACGAAAAATGGAATGGACAGAGCTGAAGAATGAAGGCGACATGAAAATATTCTAGATATTTGGAACACATCCACAATTTACTTACGCTAACAATCGTGGATGAATTATTTAACTTTTACTGACATCGACCATATTGTTGAATAAGTGAACTAAATTAAACTTACTGGTACACGACCATAAATTAGGTGTTATGTTCAAAGTCAATCTTATTTTTTATCAATATTAATACTTAAGCGTGCCAACCGTAAAAAAGGGTAGGCTTTTAAATGTACCTAGTGCCAACTGCTACTGGTCCAATATGCAGTTGCTATGTGAAACTAATATCTGTCCCTTGACAATATTGTTGATACTACCAATTCTTCGAGACTCCTACAAATATATTCAATAGCATATTAGGGCCAATTGCTGTCGTCCTTAAAAAACATGAATGAACTTCCAACTTAAACCACCTAATGCACTAACATTTCAGTAGTGGAAACATAATAACTCTATAATTCCTAACGAATGAAAAATTCACCTTTCAAGTCGGCCGAATTATCGATACCAGATTCGGCAACTTGGTCAACCCACTTGATGCATCCTTCTACCATAATTTCACAACGTAAACTAAAATCAGAGTTGCCGCGTAAAACCTGAAAACGATAAAAAAACAAACCTCTGGAAATTTCAAATAATAACCATCAAACTGAAAAAATAAATTATATTACATATATTGATTAAAAAAAATAACAATAATAAAAATAAAGGAAATTACATGGATTTTTATATGAATTGCCGATTCGCCGTAAACAAAATACGAATCTACACTGTTACGTTCCTGAAAAATTTGCGCAGTAAAAAAAAAGGTTAGAAGAATTGAATGTCAAAAGATACAAAACACAAAGAATTATAGTTTTTAACGACACTTACCTTTAATATGTGAATCAAGAGTCTGAAATCATATATGAAACTTCAGATAAACAACCAAACCTAACACATATTCATAAAAAACTATCAATAGATTTTGTAACAAAAAGTTTGGATACACCTGAGAAAGAAGATGAGGCGATGCCAACACTGTAGAAGAATCAGGAAGCCCAAAAGATAAGGCGGTTGTGATAGGTGAAAGGTGGTGGGTTAGCAATTGTAGAATGACACGTTTCAGCATCCCTGTATCACAATGACATTTTAGATTATCCCAGAATGAATGGTTTGATAAAAAAATCAGAGCAAAACGTGAGCACCACATTTGTTGGCCCATTAGCCAACCCGGCCAACTTTAGTTGAATGTAATAATAGTAAGCGAAACCCCATACCTGGCGTTGTGCAAAAAACCTTTTCCACCTTTGTTGTCTTCTAGTGGGCCGGTGCCTCCGCCAGCCACTCTGTAAGACACAACTAATCCCTTTGTCTCTGCACACCAACGAACCACGGCAGTCAGCCAAGAATAGCAAAAAACTGAATTTTCGCCTATAAGAGGATGTTTGGAAGTACATTCAAACTGTTCAATGCAATTTAAATTGACACCAGCTTTCTGACACTAATTTAAGGTGCACCAATTAGGCAAGTATAATAAAAATATAATGCTGACTAAAACGGGATGCTTAAAAACACTACTGGAGGCAGTGTTGGGTCGCCCATGTTTATGCATCAGATCATAAAGCAAAGAAACAAAGGGGTGGGCTTTAGATTGCTCCTGCACAATCTTCCTTTCCAATTTCAAAAAAGCAATTATGTCGTCACAAACATTCACAGGCGTTCATCTTGTCTAATAATACTCCATAAGGTGTTTTGTTTGTTAAACTAATAAAGATCATGGTTGATTATAAGCTTATGGTCTAATAAAGCTCATTTACCAATATGTATTTTCAACAAAACAGATTATTTGAAACAAATAACTGGTAATCTTAAGGTTGTAACTTGATTACTTTTAAAAATAATTTAGTTGTGGTATAAATGCAGGAATCTAACTACCCACTCCGATAATAAAAACCTAATTAATCAATAATATGGTATAAAGCTAAACCCAGAAAAACCCAAAATTGTGACAAATCACATACTCTTAAGTCCTTCACATTGCCGGCCGCAAAACACATACATGATATTGTACCGGTGGAACTTAACGCTCACGTTCATGGAAGTTTTCCACTTCTCATAGGTAAGTTGATAATTTACCTGATTCATGCGTGGATGGTGTCGCATATTATTTCCTGGCCATGGTGTTTCATGTTGCTTGCATGATGTCCATCTCCTGAGATTCTGCTACAAATGCATCGTCTTTCGACAAAGTAAAATACCTGTTAAAAAGTAAGAAAAAAGTATAAATGAGCAACCGGTATCTATTAATGTTACAGTTATTTATTGATTACAGTGCAGCGACAACAGAAAAATAAAACCACATAAAGCAGAAAAATATGGTTGAGTGCAAGAATCAAACTCATATCCTACTGTTTGTTTAACAAACCTATTCTTTTCCATCAAACCAATACAACATATGTTACATCAATTGTAGTTAGTTAGTTACTTCATCTATATTTTTAATCTAAATGTTTGGTAGCCAAAAAAAATATAATAATGGTTGAACCGAATGTTATCAACTTTTGTTCGCAACGAATTGCGAACGATGACACAAGCTGATACAGAAGACAATAACCAACAAACATAAAAATATAGCCAACAATGTTTAAATTATAGCGACAATGATTTGAGAAAAATAATAATTATTTTTCTCGATTTTCTTAAGGACAGATTAATGTATATTTGAAAAAATTACTGATATAGTAATAGTATGGCAAAATGTGTTGACCAAACAATAAACATAACACCTTTTAAAACCCAAGAATTATGCTCTACGTCTTTACATAGGGATATCCCAGTGGCTAAAACTTTATTCTCAACGACTTTACATAAAGTGTAGCATAAATAATTTTTGAAATTCTTTGCTTTCTTTGATTTTAGGCTTTTAGCAAGTGTGTATATGAGCCGACCAGCTCAAATACTTACCTCCTGTTGATCCTGAAAACATCAGCGCCGCAACCCTACCACCACCAGCGCCGCAACCCTACACCAAATAATAATTAACACCTGACCACACAAATTCTCCAATTAAAAAAAAAAAAAAAAAAATACCATAACCAAAAACAGAGCCCATGGCAGCACCAGCAGCAGAGTCACCAACAAACCTAAATATACACACTAACGGCAGACTCGCTTGACTCGTCAACCCATCACCAGTAGTAACACCTGTTGGTTCTGAATTAGGTATTGTAACGGTCGTAACGGTAGTAACGGTTTCCTTGCCGGAATCTGAATCGGCCGCCGGTGATGGTGTTGTTGTTGGTGATGATGACGTCATGTTTTTTTATCCACAAGAGTAAACCCTAGGAAAATGAATATGAACAAACACATGAAAGAATGACGCAACAAAAATTAAGGGTTCCTTTGAAACCCTAAATTTTTGGTTTCTGAAATCAAACAGACCCGAGTCTTCAACATTTAAGCGGTGATGTTAATCTGGAATTGTGATGTGAGTGAGCCGGTGGTCTTATCTAATCGGTATATGTTAACATCAAAACTGGACCAATAGTGGGCCAAAATGATCCCCCAAAGGAATGAGCAAAAAACCCGGCCCAGGTAGGAACAGAATATTTTATGCTTGGTGGCACGAACTCATAAGTTCCTCGCCAAATGATATTATATATAATGCTAAAAAAAATTGTTATTATAAGGAGAGAAAATTTAAAAGCGCGTAGGATTAGGAAGATTAGGAAACGTAGATGCATTCACAAACTTGCGATGCAAGAAATAACTAGTATATCTGAGATGAATAATTATAGTTAGATTAAAATCTGCGGTTGGTCACTAAACTTGGTAAGACGCGTCGCGATAGAATGGCAAGGTCTTTTCATCGTTGGGGTCTTTTTTTCTTGTTTATACTCGTTCTGGTCTTTGACAAAGTCGATGGTGATTTTGTTTTGAATGAGGGTATTTTAGTCAATCACACATTTATCTTTTATAACTGTTGAAATCACTCCTAAACTATATTTCAGTATTAGTAATTAATATGTAATAGTTAGCTTAATATGGCTTTTATGTTAGTAATCATGCCAAGAACATGTAGAAAGCGTGGCGCTAGCTCGAAGCCCAAAGAAGGAAGGTTCTTAGAAGTGTTGCGCAGCTCGCTTCCTATAAATCTTCTTGTAAACCCTCACGAGGGTTGGTTATTCAATTATCTTTCATACTCTACGCATAACTCTTCATATTATCCATACGTGTGTGTTTGATATTGTTCATTCGATCTCTTCTTCTCTATTTCTTATTGATGCTTGTATTACGTATATGGTGACCTAACAATGGTATCATTCGCCAAATAGTTGGGTGAAAAGGTTTCGTTTTGAAGTTAGTATTTTTGGTCTTCTGGCGAAAGCGGTTTCTCACTTTGTCACGCTTAAAACTTATTTTTACACTTTTAATCCAAGATTCTTGTACTTTCAACGTTTTAGGTGTTAAAATATCTGTTTGGCAAAAGTTTCAAACTTCTGTAGCGGATCATTGTTTTAAGCTTGGTTTTATTCGTGGGTTTATTTCTACGCATAAGGTGTTTTGTAGTTTTGGATAATCAAGTTTCACACTTTTGTGTTCTTTTGGTGATATTGAATTTGTTTCATCACAAGAAATCGGTTTAGAAACATCATTGGGCATAAATCGGTTTGGTCAAGTTTTAAGCGTGTCAAAACCCTATTTTTACGCGTAACTTTTCTTGGATCGATCTTGATTTCAGTGGTTTACTCGGTGTTTTCTTGCTTGGATAAGCACGAAAACACTTAGCATTGGATATCCTTTACCTTTGTGATAGTGTAAAGATTTTTGGCAAACCCTAATCTTACGCATAAGCTCGACTTATGCGTAGAATTCTTCCGCATAAGATTTTTCTTACGCCTAAGCTCACGCCTTACACATAAGCTAATCCTCGCCTAAGTCTTCTCGCCTAACTTTCGGTTTACGCATAACTTTAGTGTTTCTCAATTCTTACGCGTAAGCTAATCCTACAGCGTAATTATCGCTTTACGCGTCGTTTGGTGTTTTATGCCCAGTGTTGCTTTGCCTAAACTTGGTTTTTCTACGCCTAAGGATACTTCATCGACAACGTTTCATTCGACTACAAAGATCCATTTAACAACACAAGTTTTCAACATGTCTCAACCTCCATACTCAGCTATTTTCCTTACACTTATAATCAACAACAACAATAACAACTAAGTCCACAACATCAACAATTCAATCAACAACAACAAATTTATCAACAACAATTCAATCAACAACATTATCCACAACAAGGAGCAATTCCACCTCAAATGGTTCAACCACCACCTAGTCTTCAAGTACAACCTTACACAAACATTTACAATCAACATCCATCCGGAATACTATGAAGGAACCAACTTGGTTTGCAAAGATGTGTGAAGCTTTAAGTAGCGACAATCCATTCATGAGGCGGGATCACTGATAGACCTCCAATGCTCACTCTAGGAAACAATGATCAATGGGTGATTAGGTTCTTTAGGTTTTGTGATCTATAGAAGCCACATGGAAAGTTCTTAAAGAAGGTTATCTTGGAAGGTCCATTTCAGATGCCTATTGTTGTTACACGGAGATCCAATGATGTTCCACGAGATGATCTCGCAAACATTGCAACTCTTTGGCGACCTTTACGGTGATGAACTTCTACACTACTGAGTGATGAGCTAGCAATGCAATATATCCTTTTAGGATTACCAAACCCAATTCTTCAAGTGTTGATGCTCAAAAGGCGCAAAAGCAATGTGGGAACATATTCATCTTCTCATGGAAGGCACTACACTCAATCGAGAGGATATGGAATCCAAAATTTACTTGGCTTATGAACACTTCATGATTGAACACCGAGAGACACTAGAGTCTTGTCATCATCGATTCTCTGACATCATCAATGATTTGGATAAACACAACATCATCATGCCAAGAATTGCAGTCAATACAAAGTTCCTAAGTAGTCTTGGTCCTGAATGGGAGAAGTATGTCATTTTCATCCGTTAAGCGAAGAATCTTCATCATGCTTCTTACGAATTATTGTACGACTATTTGAAACCACATAAAAAAGAAGTTGACAAAGAAAGGGTTTTCTGTGGACAAACTGCTTCACCATCACTTCCGGACAATCAAAAACTTGCTTTGTGGGCTCAAACTAGTTATCCTCCTCAACCCGCTCCTCATCCGCTCCTCAACCAATCGCAACAATTACACCATATGATCGATCACAAAGAACAATCTCAACAAACTCAATTGGTTCCATACAACAACAACAATGATCAAGCACTTACGGTGAAGCTAATGAGGACTCGAAGCTTTTGATGCATTGCAACAAGGATTTGTTATGATTGCTAAAGCCTTGACCACAAACAAATCCAACAATCGCATTCGCTCCTCATCAAACACAAGGAATCAGTTGTTGTGAACAATGGGCGTGTTGAAGTTGAGAATCGTGGTTATGGTCGTCGGATGGGAGGAGGTCACGGGTTTAATGCTATGGGAAGGAATAACATGGGTGCTCCACAACAAAGAGAGCTCAGTGGTTGAATAGGTAATGCTCGAATGGGATAAATGGTCTTCGCTACAACTGTAATGAGAAGGACACAGCTAATGCATGCCCAAAGCCAAGGACTAGGGGCGGTGCTTATCACAAGGAAGCTTTACTTTTGGCTCTTAAGGATGAAGTGGTGGAACTCTCACAAACAAAACGAGCTTTATGGCGGATCTGAGACTCGGATGATGATATGGAGGACTTGCAAGCTAATGCAGCAGTGATGTTGATGGTACAAATGCAAGCTCTCCACATGAGTGACACAGCCCCGATGTATGACATTGATGGCTTGTCTCGGTGCCGAACAAACCATATTCATCGATCTAATATCTCGACCAACATCCGAATCCGGCGAGGAGCAGAATGTTCAAAATGAGTCGTCCACATCTCATTCGGCGATTCTCAACTAGACACCATAGTTACATTTGATGATCAAGATGACCCTATGGTTACCTTTGATACTCAATTGACTCCGTGGTTATACTTGAGGATCGAGCGATGATCATGTTGTGACTCGCGTTGAACACGTTGAACTTTTCCTAATCCGGATATTGACCTCTTACTTAAAGATTATCAATCCTAAATGGATAAATGTCGTTCATCAAATCAGCAATTACACGGTAAAAATGCAAAGTTAACCGAGGATATTGAATGCTTAAAAGCGGCAACTCAATTTTTCAAAACTCAAGAAAACCGTGAAAAAGGTTTTGAAGCCGCTTTTGCTAAATCACATCAAAACGAAAATCTTTAGAGCGACAGATTAGTGATCTAGCCGCATCGAAGAATGCTTTGTTGTCTCAAATAGAACAAGCGAAACATGAACATAAAAAGCAACTTAACGCTCTTACTTTGGAAACTCAAAAGCGGTGAGTTGTTAACTTGTCAAAATAGTTCTCTGCATAAAAAGCATTCAACGAAATAGATGACCATCTTGATGAAATTTTTGGCTTACAAAACAAACTTAAAGAGTTTGAAATGTTGTTTATAAACATGGTGAGTCAATCACAACAATTCAAAAGTTTACTTTAAAACCAATCGAGATGGATATGGACGAATCTTGCGATTACAAACCAAAGCTTTCAACCAAAGCATTCAAACCAAATCACGAAGTTTCGGTCAAGAATACAAAATTGATGATTACGTAATGAGTGTTGTTGAATATCATCGTCAAGAGAAATTAGATGCGAAGGCGAGAGTCGATCAAAATTAGAAAATGTTGTTTATAACAAACCATTCAACTATTCAAAAGTCGTCACTTTCGTCCCACCAAAGGATTTTTCTAACACACTAGGATTATCACAAAAGCGTCGAGTCTTCTAATGTTGCTCCCCAACCAAATTATGCACAACTTTATGGTCCTTTACCTTCAATCGTTGAAGTAAATTCAAAACCGAAAATCGTCAAATTCTCGGATATTTTGACATTTTCACTTGGACCTCAAACTTTTAGAACGTGAGATTGAATTTCATTACGAAATAAAAGTTGAACATTTTCAATCGCCTAAGCGAGAACAAAGAGATATTTTTAGAAAAGAATTTTACCCCATCTTAAAAATTTGAAAAATTGTGCATTGTATTGGGAAAGGAATTTCATAAGGAACTTGGATTGATGAAAGTCGTTTTCGAAAAGAAACATCTATTTCAAATACAAAGCGTAAAAGAAAATGTTACGAAAAGATGTTGATCGACTCTTGGACGATGTTATACGTCTTGATATCCATAATGATGCGTTATTGCATTCTTTGCCATATGCATCGATTATATTCGATGATTACGTTGAAATTGTTGAGAATCGATAATGTGCATCGGATCGAATCTTTAAAAGTTGAAAATGAGCGATTGTTAAACGAACTTTCAAATTCAAAAGTCGTCTTCAATGGTGTCAAAAGATTGTCAAAATCGTGAACTTGCTACGCAAAACAAACTCACCCAGTTAAGCTCAAAATCTTTTGATCCTAAAATTGAGCAAGCTGGATGATCAAAACGATGTCTTTGAAATGTCAAATCTCAAAATATGAACAAGAACTTGCAAAAGTTAAAAGGAATATGGTGTCATATCGATTTAATCAAAGCAGACTCGTAATGAAGCATCAAACGAACTTGATAATTATCTTGCACACTAAAGAAGTCATGAATTTTAAAATCTTAGATTACGAAAATCAAGATTTGGTGCACACTATCATTAAGTTAAAGGAAATGTTAGGAAAGTATGAACAAGTTCACCTAGCATCATTAAGAAAATTGCACTGTAACACTTAGCAAACGTGATCCCAGTTCCCTTGACAAAACACAAGATACTAATGTGCTTCTCTCTCTTGAAGCAGAATAGTTGCCTCTTTTCCAAGCGTCATGCTTCACAACCTAGGAGCAATACAAGGAAGAATAGGAAGTTGCGACCTAGAAAAGATCAATAAAGAATCTTTGAAGTAGAAGAACACCCTAGGACTTTGAATAAGACTCAAGTTGCACCCACTTTAGATATTCGTCTAACAAATGTAATGGAAAAAGTGTTGTAACGAATGCTAAACCTTTAAGTACTTTTGATATTCGGTTTGAAGCTTCTTGTTATATATCGTAAAAAGTATGCTTTCGATTGTCATGATAAATGTGTTGAAAGCTATCTTGTCTCGTTTATGGAATCCTAAGATACGGAATACCTCTAGGCCCATTAATGCTTCTAAGTCCGTGCTTGTAAACCGCCTTTTTAGATTCTAAGAAACACATTGATGTCCTGTAGTTCGATATCACCTCAAGGAATGTAGTACCACCTAGTGCATTCACTAAGACTAAAGCAAAGACTAGTTGGAGATGGCGAAATGGATACATAATACACTAGGATTTAAATGGACACCTAAAATCATTGATGTGTGTATTTCGACTATAAGCGCTCGGAACCCTCTAACTCATCGGGTTCCACATCTACTTCTATTCCATCTGTGCAAATCATGTGTAATGCACGGTGTCTGAATCATCCTTTGGATTGTTGATAGCGGATGTTCCCGACACATGACGAGCAATCTTAAGCGTTATCAAACTTTATTGCAAAGTTCATTGGCACTTTCAGATTTGGGAATGATCACTTGAAGCTATCATGGGCTACGGATATTATATCAATGGCAATATCGAAATTAGCGAGGGTTTATTATGTGGAAGGCCTCGGTGCAATCTCTTTTCGGTCGGTCAATTACGTGATGGAGATTTGGAAGTTGCTTTTCGAGAGAAAACTTGTTTCATTCGTGATCTACAAGGAAGCGATCTTATGTCTTGCTCTCGCAATTCTAGTCGTATACAATCTCAATGCAAGACATGGTTGCTTCATCTCCCATCATCACTTTCAAAGGCAACATCAACAAAATCTTGGCTATGGCAACTGGTCTCTCACATTTAAACTTTCAAACCATAACCAACCTTGCTCAACACAAACTTGTTGAAGGTCTCCCGAGATTCCGTATTCTAAAGATCACCTTTGCTGCTTGTGAATAAGGGAAAAGCACTCGTGCTCATTTTCCTTCAAAGGTGGAACACGACTCAAACATGTGCTTCATCTTCTTCACATGGATTGTGTGGCCCAATGCGCGTGCAAACAATTAATGGCAAACGTTACATCTTGGTAATTGTCGATGACTACTCACGATGGACTTGGGTATACTTTCTTGAAGTAAAGATCAAGCTCCTGAGATGATCATCACCTTTCACGAAAATTCAAGTTCACTCGGAACACCGTCCGCCAAATCGAACAAACAAAGGCCGAATTTGTGAACCAAACTCTTCGAGAAATTTATGAGAAAGTGGGAATTGAGCATCGACATCTATGTGCACGTACACGAACAAAGCGGAGTTGTTGAAAGAGCGAAACAAATGCGTTAGTGGAAGGCTGCAACAACAATGTTAATCAATGCTAAACTTCCAGATTACTTGTGGGCGTAGTCGTATCAAGCGCATGCTATACTCAAAATCGTTCAATGATTACAAAATCCACAACAAAACACCTTTTGAGCTTATCCACAACCATAAACGAATCTCAAACACTTTCATGTATTTGGATCCCTTTGCTACCCAAATAATGATCGTGATGACTTTGGAAAGCTCAAAGCCAAAGTCGACATTGGAGTCTTTATAGGATATTGTGAAAATTCTAAGGGTTTCCGGATCCGGAATCGTGTGACAAAGCGAGGTTATGGGCGATTCATGCAAATTCGATGAACTTACTGAAATGGCTTCGAGCATATGACTTGGAACCCGGTCACAACCGTTTAAACTTCCCTCAAACCCCATCATCACCGAACCAAGCCCCACTTACTCATCAACAAATGGAAAAGCTATTTGCTCCATTTGTTTAGTGATGACATTGATGAACGTGCTCGGTGTATCCGATATTTCGGCACGCCAACACGATCATATTCCAATACGATACACTGCTACAACAACTATTGTTGAAGAAGCGCCACTAGTTGTAACACCCCAACCCGGCAAGGGTAGAAGTGTCACATACGGTGTCATATCGAACATACAAATGAAATCTTAAAATGAAGTATCAAAACATCTACACAATTGGTGACAAGAAAATACAATATCCGGAATGAATTAAAATCCCAAAACAAAAGTTCTTCAAAATAAATCCCAAAGTAATAAGGTGCTAGGGTTGGTCCACTCGGATACTCTAACTCTCACCCATCAAGCCTATCTTGAACCTAAAACCCGCAGAGGGAAAAGAAATCTGGTGAGCTTAAAAAGCCCGGTGAGCGGATATAACAAAGCGAAGCTAAATAAAATCGAAATGCAAAATGAAACAAAGGAAACCGATAACAAAGTCGCGTGAAAATGAGAACAATGAGTCAATGAAAATCCGCATAACACAATTATATGGATATCCAAAGCACGGATAACAAGGAGAGCGAAGCAAAGCAAAGCATCGATGACATATAAACAAGCACATACAAACCGGACATACAAGAAGCTGAAACATAAGCAAGCATAGCGGGCGTTGCATCCACACAACATATATGTCATACAATCAAATCATGAAATCAAGACATACAAGCCAAACAGATATCTAGGGAAACGGAAGCAATTAATTAATAAGTGAGCATGAAAATTTACACAGTCAAAACCCTTAGTTGAAAACATAACCAAGATTATAACAACGGAAGTACTAACAAAGATCAACACATGGCAATCACACGTAATAAGTAGGAATATAGTATAAGCGATATAATTAAATGAATTAAAGACATAGCGAGGTAACTAAACAAATTAACGAGCAGACGTCACAAGTTGAACCATTTACCTAATCAAACCGTAGCATAGAGCGAAATGTAAACATGGCGGTAAACAATAAGCGAGATAAGGACACAACGAATAGTCATAGTTCACGGAATTAATCGGGCAAGTACACATAATAAGCAGACAAAACTAACGATTACACATTAGCATAGTCACCGAGACAATTCGAGAGGGTCACATAACGGTGAGATCACATATCATCGGATGAAAGCAGTGCTTTCGGATAATCGTATATTAATCATATCGCATCGTAGTAATCGGTAGTCACATAACACATGAAAAGCATAAACAAATTCAATAATCATGTAATAACCCGATGCGTGAATGGAGCGATAATGCGAAATAACGGAATGAAAGTGTGATGATCAATGAAAAGGAGTATCTATATCTTGGTAAGAGTGAGTCATATAAAGGCACCGAAATGAACAATTAATACAGATTATGGTGCTGGGGAAATCTGAGAAAGTATAGTATAGGCATATCAAAAGTGTAAGGGTTGTCGAAAATCTACCACGAGCCGGAACATATCATATCATATCATAAGTAACCATTGTATTCGGAGGGTGACCTCGGAATACCATATATAATAGGAGGAGACCTCGGTAACCAATGAAGTAGCTAGCTCCTGTGATCGTGAAGGCAGCGTATTACTGCGACATCATTCACCGACAAATCATATCATATCGGATATGAGCAGCATCTAGGATGCATCCATACGCCCCTACCTCACATATACAAAATATGATCCATGATTGAGGTCCAGACAGTCAGGTTTTATCACACAAATCAGCCACTTGTGAATGGTCAACCGTAATAAAAGTCCAAACAGTCTAGGAACGCAATGCAATTAGGTCCAGGAGAGTTTAGTGTTTCCCGGGTCGTTAAGTCCCACGGAGGATTAATGGTGTTTAAAAAAAACTTTCAGATGTCGAATGATCACTAAGGATAATGATCGAAGGATTTTGGAATATTTATACCTAAAGAAAAAGTTTTGTAAATTCACAGGGCTTAAATGCAAATTAAAGAAAATTAAAAGCTAAATTATATTAAATAAACGCTATCACTATTTTTAAAATGATGTTTTCTTGATTTATAAAACAAAATTACTTAAATAAACTATTTTAATTAAAACGTAAACTTAAATTATCTAAAAACGTGACCTATAATGAAAACGCGCGTTATATGTAAAAATTACGCGAGTGCGCAAGAAAAAACGTAAAATTTGTAAAATAAAAGTCCTAAGAGTGTGAAAATAATTTTCTTACTTACTATATGACAAAAGAAAATTTTAGAAAAAAGATTTATATTTTTTTTACTTTTATATTTTTTATTATGAATTAAATACTCTTTTAAACTAATTAAATGTTTAAAAATACTAAAACTAATCAAAAAATTCTGAAACTTTTTTGTAAAATACTTTATACTAATACAAAGCTAAGAAAAATACAAAAGAGGTAAAAGCTTATTGTAATAAGCTGTAAATAAGCTAAAGAGTACGAATAATCTTAAATAGACAAAAGGAGTTATATATTAAATTGTGCAAAGGATAACCAGTCAAAGACCCAAGGGCAATTGGTAACGTGTGTGTGTGGTGAGCTGGGTGGCCATGGTTCGAATCCCAGCAACTCCCTTTTTGTTTTTTATTTTCTTTTTGGATTTTTTCTTTTACAAACTGATTAAGCTAACTAAGATAAGTAAATTTCAAAACTACAACTTTTTATGAAAATCACTAATAAGCTCAGATTAAGCTTATAGTTACTTATCAGTTTAGCAAGAATTGAAATAAGCACTAGGATTTAGCCAAGTGGCTAATAAGCTATCCAATAAGCAAAAGGTTAATGAAATAAGCTAAACAACTGTTTAACAAGCTAATACAACGACTGAGAAGGTACAATTACTTAGAAATAAGCACTTAACAGAATTCAAATAAGCACAAGCTATACTGTTTAAACAGGACACTTTTTAGATATCTAGGCAGTTTCAAGCTAATTTTTAAGCACTTAAACAGACTTGGAAATGGAAAAGAACACTGGAACTAACTAGTATACCAGCTAAGCTATCCAAAAAGCTAAAACTTTCACTGTTTTGTTCACTGGTGAGCTTATAAGGAGCTTATGAAAAAGTTAATAAACACTGAATACTCAGTGTACTATATGAAATGGACAAAACTAAAAGCACTTAGCAGGCTTATTAAATAAGCTAAAAATGGAAAAATGAGAACTGGAACCTTGAGACAGCTAGGTAAGCTTCTCAAAAAGCTAAAATGCACAAGCTAGACCTCTATAATGAGCTCTGAATGAGCTTGTGAAACTGGATGGCTAAACTGTGCACAGAGCATATTTTTGGAAAAGCACTTAAAAGAAATAAGGAAATAAGCAGTTTATAAGCTAAGTATATATAAACTAATATTTTACTAATTAAGATGAGCAGCTAAACTTTAATATCCCAAAAGCACAAAGTATGAAACTTAATATTGAATCCTATATAAAATTATCCATTTTATTCAAAAGCATCTAAGTGATATTTGACTTTTTAATAAAATGAACTATGTTGACTTATATGAACTTAGGATTGATTCTATGGATGAATATGTTATATTAGACTATAACAAGGCTGATTTAACTAATCTTAACAACTTTTAAAGCTAAAATGATGATTGTGTAACTTGAAAATCAAGCAGATAATAAACAAGGTATGATCAAAAGATATTTTGACTTTTAATGAAGTAAGCACTAGTTTATATGGTCTCACCGAGTTATTGTGAACTAATGTAACACGAACAATAGCAAGTAACAACTCAAATACCTTCTAACTTTCGAGATAACTAAGTAAATCCAAACACCTCTTTATAAAACTATTTTGAAGCTTATTAAAGCTTAACACTGATTTAAGCAAAGATACTGATTCATACACACATTTAATGTTATAAAGGACTGATTTAAGCTCATAAACACTGATAATAACAACTAAGACCTACTAATCACTATTATGCAATATTATTAAAAAAAATGAAAACTAAGTGACTGAAAAAGCTAATGAATAAGCAGCCTATTTTAAGTGATAACTTGACTTAATAACACCAAATAAGCATAAAAGACAAAGAGATAAGCAGAAATAAGTAGTTCTACAGTGAAATACCAAATTTAAGGATTGAGCTTACAAATTGCTTTATTGCTCAAAACTGAGAACTAAGGACTGAAACCACTTCCTATAGCTTCCCGAAGCATCTAAACCAGAAAATCCATAATACTCCTTGCTTGATGCTGTTTCATCTTCTCCATTGATTTTGAATTTCTCAAGATTTTTCTTGATTTTTATGAATTTTTAAGTTTTATAACTATAATTGATTTCAAGAGTTATAATAGCTCTCAGAAGCTATATAAAGAACTTATATGAGCTTATGAGTTCATATTATCAACTACAAACATCTTTTAAATATTTTGAGAATTTGAGCTTAAAAATGGCATGAACTGAATTCGTACATAAAACTTGAAATTAATAACTGAGAAAGGTTTACAATACACTGAGATAACTTAACAAAGTTCTTGAAAGCTTTAAAATATACTGGAAATTGAAACTTAATTAATTCGACATACATAAAATAAAATTACACTAGATTTCCATCCACATTGCTTCTCTCTTGCTTTATAAAGATCTTTTAGACTCTGTCGACATCTCTGAGACTTTCCCACCTCATTCTAGCCATTGGATCTCTCCAACTCATCAAATTCGCCATTTGTCAATTTTGGCGCCAAAAAAAAAGTCTTAAGCAGGTTTTTGCAATTAATGGATTTTGGTGTTTGTGGAGGTGGAAGGGAGTTGTTATACAGCTGGAAAGGTGGAAGAAGCAAGTGGAAAGGTGGAAACCAGGGTGGTTTGAGGAGTCATCTGGTTTTGGCGCGTTTTGTGTGAGGACGATGAACAGTGCTCTGGTTTTGACTTTCGTTGACCCGATATTATTAATAACGAGAGGGGTTCAAATTGGGGGGGTCACAGGATAATGACAGGGGGTCTTTTGGGTTTGGCTGGGGATCAAAATACACAAAGGGTCAAGTTTGGTTTGTTATTAATACAAGGACCAAAGTTGTAATTTCTGGATTTTTTAAGGACCAAAACTGTATTTTTTACAAACTTATCAAAAGGACCAAACTTGACAAACTTTAATAGTACAAGGATAATATTTGATAATTTTCACTTTTTAAATATCCAAGGACTATTTTGACACTTTTGTAAAGTTGAGGGACCTTTTCTGCCATTTGCCCAAAGATTCATTCAAGGACCATTTTTGACAATTTAGAATATTTCAGGGACCTTGAATGATAAAACTCCATATTTTTGGATTCCAGGACTAGATTTGACAACTTTTGAAACTTGGGGACTAAAGCGCCAATTATGCAAACTTGATACGTTTTCACGATTTTGATGTTTTGCATTTAAACACATAAAACACTTATTTGTGATATTTTCATCATTTTGATGCATTTAAAGTGTTTTCGAGATGTTTTGCAGTTTAAATGGTACAAAATGATGAGTATTTAGACACTCATCAATCCACCACCAGGACGTGGCGAACATCACTCTCTCGCCCTAGAGTCATGCGAGTGCATCATCGACACGGCCATGTTACCTTCATGGCTAGGGAAACATATTTGGCTCGGGTATCAAAGCTGAAGGGTCAAAGCATAATCATATCATAAGGATTCATATCAAAGTTCCATAACATAAGTTCATAATCAAAAGTTCATATCAATGGCTCATAATTAGAAAGGTTCGTAGTCATAAGGTTCACAATCGGAAGGTTCATAATCGAAGGTTCATAATCGAGTTCATAACAAAAGGGTTCATAGCAGAGTCATAGGGAAGCCACAAATAGAAGGCTCGAGCAAAGTATAACATTCAAGCTAATATCGAAAGATGTAAGCGAATCATGAGAAACCTTAAGAGAAAAGGTCGAATATCGTACCTTAGCAACGTAATGAAAACAAATGGAAAAGTAACATAGGAAAGCAACGTCGTATCTTCGTCAACGAATATACACGAATTGATATCATATATTACTTATATACTCATTTTATAAGCTTCATGCATGTATAAGTGTTTTACTTATTGATATAATCTTTTATCTTTCATTTTCTTAACTTCATATATGGACGAATTTAGCGATTTTTATAAAATACTTACTTAGCTCAAATAAAATCAAGGAAATTCCGGGGTTCCCATATGAGTTAAAGACTCTCCAAAATTGAGGGGTTCTATTTCCAAGTAAAATGGCCTATGGAAAATCATAAGTCCAGACACTGCTTGAGAAAGTGATCAGAAAATACACTTTAAAAGTTTACGCTTATTGGACCTGTTTAGACACCTTGGAAAAATTCCCAAAACTCTCAGAAATTCATTTATATCCTAAATGTCTCTCCTGTAAAAGGAGAGCTCCCAATTCATTATGGTTTGAAAATGAAAAATCATACAATCCAACTAAATTTCAGACCCATTTTCTCAGCTTTGACACTTGATCTTGTAAAATTCATAATACGACTTAGACAACTCCAAATTCGACCAAACCACATGGAAAACTTAACTAAGACATAAAATAAGTTTTAGAATCAAGTGTCACATAAGACACGTTGGTATTATAGTTTTTATCCACGTTACAACCCGAACGAAAATTCTGCACAGTAAGAACTTCATAAAGTCACAACAAACCCTACTTTATTTAACCCTAATCGACCTCATTAAATGTCTAGGGTCTTCCAGGTTTTACAAGGTCCATTCAATGTTCATTAATTGATCTGTTTAGGGTTCCAATCAGATTTAGTGTTGTATATATATATATATAGGTCGACCAAAACAGAAACCCATGGTCAAAGGCATACAAGTTTAACAAGGTTGTTATTATGATTTCATGTGATGTTTTATTCATATACGTATAGGTTAAAATGTACACGAAGCAACAACAAATTAAATTGCATGATTAAGATTATGTTCAATTCAGATTGTATGTGTCGAATGGAAGGAAACAAAAGTGATGGTAATACCTCTTGTCGAGACAGAAAACAAGAGAACAAAGGCAACCCTAAGTCGTTTACAACCACAATCAACAAACCCTTTATCTCCACAATCGATCACCCCAACCACTAAGCCTTTAAACCTACGAATAAACCACGGCAACAATGGCGACCACCATGACCAAGAAGCCACGACAAGTAGCCAAAACTCACGACAATGGCCTCCTTACGCCTAGAAGGCCACGACCAAGAAAGAACCAAACAACCCCACCGACGGGCCATCAACACCCACGCGAAACCAACCGAAAGCGACCTCCTTATCCCTCTTGATGTCGACCAAAGTGGAGAAGAAAAGATGAGCCGCCACTCCTTGATATTAGGGTTTTATTGGAGCGTTAATTTTTTTTTTCTGCTTTGTGGAGCGTACAAAAAAAAGGGAAAGGGAAATACCGGTTTTGCTTTTGACGAGCCAAGGTGAGGCATGGGCCAAGTCCAAATTTAATTGGGCCATCAATTAAGTTATAATGTGTTTGTATATTAGGCATTTTCGGTTCATGAAAGTATTAGACAAAAAGTGCATCGATTTCTTTTTGATAATCTTATACATTAGGTTTTAAAATTACTCTTAAGTTAGATGAGATTCATATTTAATAAGCATAGAAATCTCTTACGCATTTCACAATTATTAAGCTTGAGGGGTAATTTAGTCATTTAACACATTTTCGATTTTAGGGTTTTACACCAGTTGACTCTACAACAACAGTTGAACAAACTGCTTCCAACGACGCTGAACCAGCTGCTAATGTTCTTAATGAAGTACCCACTGCGATTTTGATCCAAATGCTTTCTTTAACCCGTTTGCTAATGAAGCTACGACACGATGTTGCAGAATCATCAACAAGCCATTTGAATCCTCAAAATCGCACAATGTATACCAACATCAACCCTCGACACATCGTTGGACAAAGACCATCCTCTTGAGAACATTATTGGTAACCCGAATCATCCGGTCATAACAAGACAACGTCTTCACTGAGATGGTGAACATTGCATTTATGCACTCACCATGCTAATCGAACCTAAAAACATTAAAGACGCAATGACCAAAGACAATGGATTGAATCCATGCAAGAAGAACTCAATCGGTTTAAACATCTTGAAGTATAGGAGGCGGTTGAAAGACCAATGGGGTCTATGTCATTGCTCTAAATTGATTTGGAAGAACAAATTAGATCTTTGAAGGGAATGTAATCGAAACAAGTCACGTACGGTAGCTAAGGGTTATAGGCAGGGAAGAGGTATTGACTTTGAAGAATCATTCGCTCTGGTTGCTCGTCTTGAGGTTATTCGGATCTTTCTCGCGTTCATGGCTCATATGAATATAACGGTCTTTCGGATGGACGTCAAAGCGCTTTACGAATGGTCAATTGAAAGAAACATTCTATGTCGACCGGCCGGAAGGATTCGTTGATCCGAGTTCGAACCACGTCTACAAAGCGAACAAAGCTCATGCGATCTCAAACAAGCTCCAGGCGTGGTACGATAAGTTATCATCCTTCCTCATTGCCAATAATTTCACCAAAGGTTGGTCGATCCTACACTTTTCATACAATATCACGGGGCTCACATCTTAATCGTTCAAATCTATGGATGACATCATTTTGGGTCAACACATTTAAAATACTCAAATGCTTTTGCAATACTAATGACAAAACATTTTGAAATGTCAATGATGGGTGAACTCACATTCTTTCTCGGAATGCAAGTTCATCAATCACCCGTGGTATTTTCTTGAGTCGATCCAAATTAGCCCTTGAGCCGTTAAACAAATTTAGAATGCAAAGCGTGACACCTATGCCACACCAATGGCTCATACCAAGAAGCTAGAGCGGTTACATGGGAATTGGTGGACCCTACAAATATCGTAGTATTATTGGGTCTCTCATGTATCTAACAACTAGCGGGGCACGATATTGTGTTTGTCGTATATCTTTTCTCCGTTATCGATCGAGACCAATGAAACCCACCCTCTCGAGGGCTAAAAGAATCCTCCGATACATCAAGGGAACCATTAACTTTGGAATCGGTATCAGAAGGATTATGGTTTTGAACTAATAGCTTTTCGAGACGCCGATCACACGGGATGCTTAGATTCATGAAAAAGTACTTGAGAGCATTACAATTTCTTGGTGATAAAGCGTGTCATGGCAATCGAAGAAGCGGGATTGTACATCACTTGTCATCAACGAAGTGAATATGTAGCCATGTCGACTTGTTGTGCTCAAGTCATTTGGATGAGAACACAACTCAAAGACTATGGTTATGTATTTGATGAGAATCCGATGTCTTGCGACAATCGAAGTGCTATTGCAATCTCGTCAACTCATTCAACACTCGAAATCAAAGCACATCGATCTTGATATCATTTCATCAAGGACCACGTGGAGCAGGTACAATTGAATTATACTTTGTGGTACTAAATACCAATGGCGAGATCTTCTCCAAAGCCTTAGCTCACTGCTAGGTTTAATGAGTGGTCCACCCAGTTGGTATCACGGTGTTTGACTCGAGAGGAGCCGGATGAACTCTTAAAACATTCTTAAAACCGATCAAACACCAAAACCTCTTTTGTAAATATTTTCAAAACAAAATACAAAATATAAAATCGATAAAACAACAAAATATTCTTCTATCTATATTTCTTTTAATATGGCAAGTACAAATATTAAATCAACACTCTTATCTTTCAAAATTAGGTATTTTTACGATCAAGTGTTGAGGGAGAATCTAAATATTTTACGGTCTCATAAAACCTTGTACTTGCATGTTACCTTATCACGCTTGTTTCTTTAAGAATAGTGGTCACATTTACGGTTTCTTGACACTCCTCGGACTAAAATTTATAAAATTTCATTATTTCTTAAGTCGAGGGGAGTGTCGTCAAATTTCTTTCAAATATCCGTCATTTGGTAACCAAAATGGAAGTTATGGGCATGAGATGTAAATGGTAAAGGTGTAGGGACTAATTGTGTCAAAATGCAAAGTGTTTTTAACAAAACACCTCACCAAACCATTACTTCTCATTTATTACAACATTTAATATCAACCACCCAAATCCTACGGTAAAAACTCATCCTCAAATACATGTTCTTGATCCACGATTTGTAAGTGTTTCACAATCTTTGGGTTAAAACAAACATTGGTTTTGAATTTTAAACGAATCCAACGGTTAAAAATCAAGTTTGGTAGATTGTTGTGTTCTGCGCGTGTAAGCTATGAACACAACTTCTTCATTTGTGTGTTTGTGGTTGAAATGGTGGTGTAAAAACGTTTATCTAATCACTTTGAAACCATTTCCATCATTAAAACTCACCCAGATACACGAATTGAATGACTTTTGAAAACTAGGGTTTATGCGTGAATTGGGTATTTTCTTGTGTGAACGTTTCTGGTTAATTAGTTGCTTGTTTGATGTTGTTCTCATGTTGAAATGATGATATCTAGGCTCAGAACTTACCCAGAAACACCAACTGTGTTAAATTTGAAAACTAGGGTTTATGTTCTTAGTATTTGGGTAATTTTAATCTGCTTAGATTTTGATGTTAAAACTTGGATAAAACAACTCAATAGGCTTCTTAGACATCCCAGAAAAAGTTTGGTGCAATTCCTATGGCTAAATATCTTACTCGTAGAAATTAAACTTAAGTGTTTTTTAGGTCTACGCGTAAACATGTTCTACGCATAACTGCTTGAATGAGTATTCATGATTTGATTTGAAAAGGAATGAATGTATATGTTAATATTGGTAATATGGTGAATTTATTTCAGGTTTCAACGCGTATATAACTCAGAATCAAGGTTACTTGCCATCTACGCATAAGGATCACCTTACGCGTAGCATGTTATGCGTAAGAGAAATCTTACGCGTAACGTTTACGCGTAAGGTTATACATTGGGGACTCTGGCGTATCCTGTGAAGGATATGCATAAGCGATAACCTCACGCATAAGGTTGACTCTTACGAGTTAGCCTTACGAGTAAGGTTCCATATACGCTTACGCGTAAGCTCTACGCATAAGGCCCTCTGTTTCCTACGCGTAATATTTCTTACGCGTAAGTAAAGAACCTACGCATAAGCTTACGTTTACGCGTATAATCACTCCTGTTTACGCATAAGCTTGCCATCTCTACGCCTAAGCCTAGTTTTGACCTCAATTGTGAATTGTTACGCGTGCAAACTTGTAACTAAATAAATCATAACGCCACGAAACCAATAATGTCACTAATAAGCTTAAATGTTTAATAAGTTGTGAAAAATAAGTGAAAACATAGACTTTAAAACTTGAAGTTAATCAACTCACGAAACTTATCACGACGTCTTTGGACTATTGGACTAACAAGTGACATTGGGCTCGTAACAATCATCGACATATCACATTCAATAATTAGACAATAAAACCATCTGTTGACTAACGTAATGTCTTTCGATATGTTGGTTCTTTTAGCTAAATATCTTTCAGATCACGACATGGGCGCTCGAATGCAAAGCGTGGAAGCGTGAGCGTTCTCACCGTTGAAGATATCTTCCCTAATGGCTATCCAATGAAGATAGGAAAGAACAACCTTCGTGTTGATTTTGATAGTCTCACCGCTCGAGTCTTCTTGCTTAATAGTTGTGGACATTACGAAGAACCACCCTTATCGAACATGCTCACCAATTACGCTATAGTCTTGGGAGATCTACATTCACCGATTACGGCATACAATGCGAAAGATCAAAGGTCAAAATCTTTATGTGGTGGCGCTCGACCACAAACAAGTCACCATCACACCAAGCGGACTTAAGGGCTATTCTTCTCATTCACATTATCGAGCCAACCGAATACAATGCCACACCAAGCGAAGAGGCTGTTTGCAGTTCATGATCGACATTGGTTATGGCGAAGCTACGAAGTAATCACAAAGCATTCATACGTGGATCTTAAGAATATTCCTCAACCATGGAGAACCTCTACATCATCATCACCAATCGGTTTACGGGCGTGATAGTGGTTATGAGCATCCCAAGCTCATGGAACTCTGATCTTTTGGGCTTTGGTCAACATGAAACATATTGAAGTTGAAGCTCAATATGGGACGACATGATGTCTTTTCTCAAAAGCTTGGCTCCAGATCCCATACATCGAGATATACCAGTTGTTGATCCAAAGAGCTCTAGGGTATAATCGATATCCCCAAGAGACTCAATGACCCCAACAATCACTCCATGTTGTATGAGCCTACACTCGCGGTCAGTTAAGGAATCTACAACAAAGCGAGTGCGGTGTTGCGGATCACGCTTCAACCGATGCGGTCAAACAACTTTATTCATACAAAGGTATCACGGTAGCGGTTGATGAAGGCAAAGTAGGCTTTCTTGATGAAAAATCTTACGGTACACCACTAGAAAAACCGGAGAGGCGGTCGGGAAGTGTTACAAGCACGAGAGTCAAAGAAAGTTTCTAAGAGAAACACGCACTCAAAAGGAAAGTTCCCTCTAAGGAAGCTATTCCTATTCCCAAGCTGAACCATAGCGAAAGCTCTTGGATGAAAGCTCAGGAATCTTGAATCAAGCGAAGAGGTCTTCTACTCGAAACTCCAACATATGACACACAAACGGTAGTAAAACCTCCCGGTCAATGGTGATAAAGGCAAAGGAAAACTCGTGCTTGAGCAAGATAAGGAAAGTTACGAAGAAGAACCATTTGATGAGGAAAGAGAATATCAAAAGAAGTTGAAGAACCTCGGACAAAATACTTTGCCGATGAATTCGTAAAGGTCAAACTCGTGGCCTGGAGGAATTGAGTGGTGGAACTCATGCCACACCGTTTTCGATCACGGTTAATCAAACCGATAAAGGAGCTGGTACCACCACCCACGAACAACAACAAAAGCGGATAGAGGATTCCATCAACTATGACATAGAGGAACCGGACATGGAAAAACCGAAAGCTCTTGGTGATGATACTAAGGTGATGAAACGGCTAAGTCGGAAATGATGAAGATCTTGATTATGATATTTTTCTTCTAGGCAGTCCGCACACTCCAAAGAGGAAACTTCTAAGCTTAGAAGGACCCGAGTCACCTCACGTTTCCTCATCATCGGACTCGTCTTCTCACTCTTCACTTCCACCATCCAAAGGAACAACAAGATCCACATCTAAATCGTGAAGAAACCAAGCTGACTCTTGGATATCCGGGCTAAAACCAAGATTGTCAAATCATCCAGCGGTCGAGGAAGAAAGACGTGACCAACAAAGTTGAATCAACTAGGCGGCGGTATCAATCTTATAAATGACGAGATAGACAAGATGTCAAGTGAAAGGAGTATATCCGAAGTTCATACAACGTGATGTCGAGGGGCGAATGAAATGATTAGGGCTATACTCACAAGTTCCTACTCGACAACATTCACGGTGTTACAAGGGAGATGTTTACAGATGACTCTATCAAATCTCATGAAATTGGTCAAGCAAACAATGCAATCCACTCCGGTGACAATGACGATCAATCCAATGGAACTGCGGTTCTCTACGATCGAGAGTTGATTTCCAAGTCGGTGCTACAAATGTCTCAACGATCGCAACTTTCACCTCGATGAAAGTAAACTATTTGAGGCACTCTTTGGAATATCAACTCAAGACCTCATGCAAGGAGCAAGTGCGAAGGCCTAAGCGTCGAGAGGCGATGATGATAAGGATAAGTACAAAGATAAAAGTCTAAGCGTCCAGAAAGCGGTGAATCATCCTCCATGCAACCACCACCCCAAAGGACTCCAAGCGACACGATCCCTCCACACTCTTCTCTTGATAAACCTCGGGACTCTAAGTTACCACCCTCCATGAGAGAAAGCGGTGATCATTTCGATCTGCTGGCGGTGACGATGAGGAAGTCACGAGCCCCAACAACAACCCACCTCTCCCGGCTCAACAAAGAAACCGGCATCCTCATCTAGGCCAAAGAAGAAGAAGAAGTCGCCTAAGGCTAATGTATTCTCATGGCTAGACGAAGATGACACCGAGTATATTTGGTTCTCTATGCTTGTTGATGCTACTCCGCCTAGCGATGATCAAGATATGGTAGAAGGTCGAACATTGGAGCATGCCAAATTTCTTCAAGAAAAGTTTCAAGTGAAGAAGATGACCAAGTCGAATTAAACGCATCAAGAATGAAGCCTTTCAATTGCTCAAAGGCATTCGGAAAGTGCTATCGAAGTTGAATACCATCTTGATAACATAGCACGAGCCATGTCTAACAACATCGATTGGCTAAACCCTGAAGCTAACATTGACTTCACACGAAAAGACAAGGCTCCATACTACACCGACTGGACAAGACCTCTACCAACGATTGGCCAACTAGATCAACCTAAGATTCCATTCCGATGCTTCTTCAACAATGACCTGGAATTTCTTCTACGATAGCGATGGTTCAAAGAAATACGCTACATCACTTACACTTCCGTTCCGTGACCATATACTCATTGCATAGCCATCGAGGAAAAGGCTACCCACATGTTTGCCCAGTGGAGCAGTGTGACATCGATGCAATGTATGGGATTCACTATTGGCGGGCAGCGATGAATCTACTACAAAAGCTGCCAGTTCGAAGGTCTAAACATGAAGTGTCGGTGATAAAGGGATCGTTCTTTGTTAAGCATGTAGCTCTCTCATCTAAATGGGACTACACTTTCCTCAAGAACATCGTGGTCAAAAGACAAGACGAAAGGGACTATGATTTACGTGAGCGGACTTTCGAAATTTATCTCTCAACGACATTGAAGATGCATATCTTGCCAAGGTTAAGGAAGAATGAGACAATTCTTGGTGAAATACAACGTGAATACATCAAGTACTTGCTCATCTTCATCGGAAGCATAGTGATCCGAGGAGCGTGTAGAAGACTTGCAACTTGCCGTTGAATCGTATCAAACACGTGTCAACAACGGACCTCAGCTAGAACTTCGACATCAACCATCTTCCACAATACACTCTCATGACAAACCGTTTGGAGTAGTTTACCGTAGTGAACTACGCCGCAACTTCTTGATGGCGTGTAGAGATCTTCATAAGTTTGGAGATCACACGCGAAGGCGATCGGGGATGGGTTAGCTTATCGGTTAAAGGAGATACATGAAGGCATCGGTCGAAGAAGAGATGGAATTCTCGGAGAGGCGGGATGTTAAGAGGATCATCACTCGATTGATGAGAGTTTATACTGAAGGACGGATCGGAACATTGGAGAGCTTCGTAGGTGGTCATCGAGATTTCACTCACGGCTATCAGCATACATTAGCATTCTGGAAATATTCTTTGGACTTCCTTGTACCCCTTAAACTGTTTCATTTGGATGTGTGATTATTATATGACCATGGCTTGTGCACACATCACAGTGTACAACCCGTTCTTATAATGAAAGGACCCTGTGGTACGCTTCAGTGCCACAATCCTATAAAAGGAGCAAAAGCTTCTCACTTTTGAGTAAAACTTATCAAAACTTTCCTTTTTCTAAGTTTTGCTCAAAAGAACAAGTACTTCCCCTTACGTTTTCAACACCTCAAAAGTTAGTATTACTTGTTGAGGGGAGTATTTACTAAAACTTTGTTCACAAATTGTTCTTCGTGATACTCTTCCCACAAAACTCGAAATGGTCATATTTAATATCAAAGCGTTATCAAAATAACATTTATATGCCATTTTGAGGGAGAAAATTATTGTGATAAAATATGTTGACTTGCTATTGAATCGTCATGTGAAAGACTTAACCCATGAATTGACGGGATCTGAGCAGTCATACATTGAAAAGATTTGTCTTCCAAAGACTTATCCAAGTAAATTGTACCTATTCGAGAAGCTCTTGATAGACATGAACTTTGTGGGTTTGACAACCTTTGAGGTTTGTCCACACCTTCAAGGTAGTTATTAGAACTAGTTGTCACCTAAAAGGCGACAATGTAACTCTTTAACTATGCAGCGTAACCCGTGTCTCATGGGATTATGCATCTTGAGTCGATCAATTCAAATGTGCGCTCTTCTCTCACCGTGCGATTTCTATCTAAACACTAAGCGGCGTGTGGATGGGGAGTATTTACGCTAAAAGATAAAACTCTCACGGTGGTACAAAATGTTTTCATTCACAAACACTTTGAGAGATTTTCAAGAAAATGGTTTTATGGCAACATAGGTTAGTCATGGAGTTATAAGGTGACTAAGGTTAGGAATAACAGTCCTATGATCCGCCAGAGCGGAGGGATCTACAAGGACATCACAAATAGTTAGTACTTAGAAGTCCCTAGGTATGATTATAAAAGGAGAATATGAGAATCGGAGAAGAAGGTTGAAGAATTAAAAGAAAATGCAAAGAAAAGGGTGAAAAGAAATAGCCCTCAGTTATTCAACTTAGGGAAGACATAGGGTTCAATTCATATAATCTTGGTCGTCACTAGATGACACCGTATTGAAGATAAAAGTAAATCATGGACCCGTTGGCGCATGCACTAAACCTTCTTAGCCACTCAAGTTTCTCCCAACAGACGCTTGTTTCATTCTGGGGAACCCTACATGAACTATCGACTTTCTCTTAGAGTTGTTGGTATTGAAGAGAGACCCTCTCCTAGTCTTCGCTCGGAAAACCAAAGGGCACTATTGAGTCTAGAGTCACGAGATTCATCAAAGATCTCTTAGGTACACTTGACAATTCATCGCTTGTCGTTCAACAATAAGAGCATAAGTGATATATTATCGTGTCCTTCACGAGATCTTAGCAATCTGTCGAGAACATTTATGAGAGGTTCACATATGTGATCCTTAGTGATTGAATGGAAACTCACCGTGGTCAACATCAAGCGACCACGGCGGTCACCGGTAACTCCCGTGGATTACGCTTAGTGTGTCTCAAGCGGTCTCGATCGTGAGGTGATGCTTGGTGTACCTCAATGACTCATCTGACTATGAGGTGTACTTGGTACATCGCGTTATCTCACTTGTGGGACTCCGGTTCGAGAACGGCTTTTGTGAGAATTAGAGATGTGTTTTCACACTATGCTATTAACACCCTCGAAATTCAAACTTGTAAATGCCGGAACCCACTTATTACTAACCTTTCTTATGTTTTCTTCTTATGGAAGCTCCGAAGCGGACTGATCGTGCAGATTCTCCTCATGCTCATACCAACAACAATCACTAATGGAAGTTCTCCAAAAGGCAACACAAAGTCATAATGATTCTTCGTCAAAGTCAAAGAATCTACAAAGTTTAATGACTAAGAGAACTACATCGATCGAAATCCAATGTTAAAGGCGTGTGAGCATGTTGGAGAAAGGCGTGGAGACACCTTTGGAGAAAGCGAAGCGGATCCGATGCGGACAACAACAACATACTATCACTATCATTACAAAGAACAAAGATCAAAGAACAAAGAATATGATGACGTCAAGCGGAACTTTTCAAAGGAAACAATTTCTCTACCACCGGGAGATTGTTCGAATCAAGGCAATTCTTCTCACAAGAAAGAAGAATGTCGAGGCGTCAATGCTACTATTACATCAACACCTTCAACGTTTATATTATCAATCACTAACACTTAGGGGGAGATTGTTGGAATCACTCCTAAACTATATTTCAAGTGTTAGTAATTAATATGTAATAGTTAGCTTAATATGGCTTTTATGTTAGTAATCATGCCAAGGCTTATGTAGAAAGCCCATGAGCCTTGGCCCAAGCCCATAAGAAGGGAAGGTTGCTAGAAGTGTTGCCCTAGTTCCTTGCCCTATAAATACTCTTGTAAACCCTCACTTGAGGGTTGGTTGTTCAATTTATCTTTCATACTCTACGCATAACTCTTCATATTATCCATACGTGTGTGTTTGATATTGTTCATCCGATCTCTTTTTCTCTATTTCTTCTATTGATGCTTGTGTTACATATATGGTGACCTAATAATAACACATTTATATTTTACCCCTTCATCTTTCATCCTCTTCATCATCTCCCCAAATCATTCATCTCCCTAAATTATCATCTCCCCAACATCATCCTGGTCATCATCTCCCAAAATCATCATCTCCCCCCTGTTGGTTCATTGTTGCAATACAGTTCATCACCAAGCACTTTATTTGTTTGGTTCAAAATTGCTTTTGTCATAATTCATTTAAAAATTCTTTCAATTAAAAACTTATATATACGTATATCCCTTCATCAAATATATAGTAGATGGGTACTGTGTTTGTTGAAAATCAATAAAATTGCAGTCACTTTTTTCTATTCACTTTCTCTTCATCCAAGAATTTAAATTCAAAATCATACCTGCTAGGCTGTTTCCATATAGTCATTTTCATTTATATGATTTATTAGTCTTCATTTTCGTCATACCTCTGTAATTTCAAGGTCGTATCTTCTCTTCTTCCATTTTTATAGCCATATGAGATTTGTTGTGGATTAGGTATAGGTTAAAATTATTTCAATAACACAAATTACGTAGGGGTGTTTCTCATGTTTTTATCTTTTTGTTTTAATCCAGGATGCAACCCTCATGAGGAGATAACTTCGGTTAATATACTTTATGGTCAAAATGTAAGATTTCAGTATTGCTTTGTCTTGCTTGATATGTTTCTATCTGTTTTTTTTAGCTCAATTTATATATGGAGCTTAAAGCTTTTTTGGTCTCTTATGGTTGTTTAAACCTCAAGAATATGTATTAGATTGTTTTAAGGTTTGTGTGTTTTGCAGGTTCCTAACCAAGTTGATCTGAGTAAGCACACTGATATGTGAAAGAAAGGTGGTGTAAACCTTACCAGTTTGTCTAATATTATAATTGATTTTATCACTCTTCATCTTTCAAATATAGAAGTTTTTTCAACAAGATGACTGTTTCTCCAGATTTTTTATTGGAATGTCTAGCACATCTCTGATATGAATATCTAGTTAAAAAAGGAACTCAAATTTAATATATTAACTAGAGGATCCATGATTAGCATAAGATGATCTCTAGTATGTACTGATTTCTGATCAATTTGGTAGTTAATACCTATCTCTTATTGTAAAGTTCTTATATTAAAACTAATCATTTTGTCTAAATTATCATCTAGGAATTGTAGTCTATGGCTTATAATTTCAAGAGGTTGCTAACCGTATATAGCCCAAATGGACCGTGTTTATTTATTTTCCAGAGTTTAATGCCACAATTCATATAGAATGGTGCTATATGCATATGTATGAGTTTCAAAATACATATGTAGAATACCTGTATGTTTTCAATTAAAAAAGTATTGAGAGATGGATATGTATCATATGACATGTTTATGCTCACCAAATATGGATTATTTCTTGTTTGGATCTTTATGTTGCTCTAATTTGGTTTTGAAGTTGGAATTCTCCTACGCTTTTGTTAAAGATAGTAGCCAGTTGATCTTCTGTTTAGCTAATTTGCTTTGAAGTTGAGCCTATATGGAACATACATGGTGAGCCATGATTTTCCATAAGATGTTGCTACATGTAGCTTATAGGTCACCTATATATTGCATGTTCCACGATATCCGTTGTCACGAACATGTCGCAATGCATTTATTTGAACAACCACAAGTTACTATCTTTCTTTGGATGACAATGAGATTGCTGTAAATGATTCTTGTTGAAATATCTATAGGAAACCTGGAACAGTAAGTAGGTTTTGGGGTTTGTCCCGCCAGGCTAAGAGGACATGCCGGGTGGGAGTCTCGCCTTTAGGTGTAAACAATTTTTTGTGATTAATAAAGGTTCGGACCTCTTTTGTAGTAATTAGGTTTCTACTGATAAATGTGTTTTTGATAATTCATGTGCTTAATAGGTGTCATTTATTCTGCCTTTCATATTTATGTTTTAATTAAAAACACCTGTTTTCCTACTAGTTGGATCCTTAGCAACTCGCAAGTGCCTTAAACTCATAAGGCTTTCTTAGGTCTTCTCTGTCTGTCAAACTTTATCCTTTAAGAACAATTAGAATCCTTTACTTCTTTAGAACTTGATTTGGTACAATAGGGCTCATCGTCTTAGTGTTATCGAAGGTTAGGTTTAGTAGCTTTTTTTAATCATAGGTTGTTAATCTTGTTTCCATAACTTTTTATCATTTTATACTTGTTTAGCCTTGTAGATTGATATGTGTCTAAATACACATATATTTTATATTATTTAAACCCACAAAAACGACCAAAAACACACAAATGACCATATAAATGTTACAAATATCATTGAAATATGTTTTTATGTGATTCTGGTACAAAAGATTGAAAACAAGTGAAAAGCATGCAAAGTTCACAAAGCTGTCATTTTAGGTCCACAGGTTTCACAAATTGGCAAAACTAGTCACGAAGGTTTAAAATGAAAGAAAAGTCAACTTTAGTCCTTGGATAATCAAACATGTTCACAAATTAGTCCTTGGATGAAAGTTTCTAAAATGGCAACTTTACCCTCAAAATCCAAAATGACATAAAAGGTCCCGGTGTTTTAAATTGTAAATAATGCAAATGAGGTCCTTTGGTTTAGCAAACTTGGCATTATTAGTCCTTGTGATAACTTATGAAATATTACAGGTTTAGTCCTTGAGAATTCGGAAGTTACAACATTGATCCTTGGCTTAACTACTACAAACCAAAGCGGATTCCTTTATTATACATAACCCAAATCCATATCCATTAACATACACAACCCATTCAACCTCCTTAATAATAAAACCGAGTTGACCCCGTCAAACCACACTTCCATCTCCTTCCTCTCACATACCCCGCCAAAACCAAAACCGCCCTCCACCTCCATGGTTTCACCACCACTTGCATCCACCTCAACCCCGGTTGTCTACCCACTCTCCTACACCTCACCCTAAAGCATTAAATGCCCCTAATTTGCTTTTACGCTATCTCATCATCAAAAAACTACTTTTCCCGCTAAAAGGTGAATTAAGCGGGAGATCAAATTGACCAATCCAACGGTTCAAGTGAAGTGGGAAAGTCAAGGAAAGTTGCTTGGACTTCAAAAAGTCACTACAAATAGAAAAGCGTTAGAATACTTTGTCAAAGTCTTAGACCAATTAGTAGTGTAAAACTTTAATCTCTGTTGTGAACTTTTAAATTCGGTTTTATTTTCAAAGTTGTATCATGTTTCATGGTTAATGAAAGTTATTTCAATAGGTTCTCGGTTTCAATTCTCAAGTTTGAATTCAATCTTTAGCATTTTCAAGCAAAATTGACACTTTGCTTTAATCTTGTTAAATATTGTTGTTCTTGTTCATTTAATCTCATTTCGTTACCTTTTAAGCTTTTGAAGCTTTGCTATCATAGAGGACTTGTAACTTAGTTTACTTAAAAACATAAAAATCAAAGAAAATAGAAATAAAATAAAATGAGTGTTCATGATGATGAAGGCTTGGAGCATGGTTGCTCATGGATTGCCACAGGTTAGATGCCTCGAGGAGGCTATAGGAATTGTTCTTGGTGCTTGGTTCTCGGTTTGGCTTGCATTCACTTTGTAAGCATTAAATTCCATTTTTTGCTTATCACTATGGAGATGTTAGTTACCTACTTATTGTGTTCTTTTATGCTTATTTGATCTAGTTGTGAAAGTATATTGCTTAAAGTTACATTCTTGTTCATTGGATTTCTTTGTTGCTCACCTTTGATTTCAACCGCTATTTTATCCTTTTATGAATTTATAGTTGTTAGTGTTGTAATTGTTATTTTATGTTCCTATCGACTTATTATGTCATTGTGATTGCTTATGTTCAAGTCTCATGGTGCAATCGGTTACATGTTGTGAAAATCATATTTGACATCACTTAAAGGAGTGTTTGGATCTATGAGGTTTTATGTGGTTAAGGATGTTTTTGATGTTGTTCTTGTTTGATGTGGATCACTAAATGTCTATATAACTCGGTTCTATCATAAAAACCTGTTAGGAATTAGAAATTCCGGTATTAAAGTCGGTCACCTCAAGTATATGTAATCGTTAAGCTCGTAGTCATAGTTATTTTAAGTTAAGTAGTATTTAGTTAAGTAACACCGTGGAGGACAGACGGGTCTTTACCAGCTGTATGCACGATCCACGACCCGTTGTGTGGCGTTTTATGTAAGACTATAAATACTCTCTACCTCCCAAGGTAGAGAGTTGGAGCTCATAATAAGATTTTCTTTCTCTCACTAAAGTTCCCTAAACCTCTAACTTTCTCTCTAAAACTCATCTTCTATCGCCAGTTTGATTGTGGTATGATGTGTATGTGAAAACCAATATCTTACAATTGGTATCAAGAGCCATGGTTAGATCATATCGTGCACATCTTTGGATTTCTAGTGGTTTTAGGTGGTTTTGAGTTTGAAAAAGTTTAGTGGTTTGTGCATCATTTGGTTGATTTCTTGTGTTAAAGCTTGGATTTTGTTAGTACTTTTATGTTTAGAATCATCACAAGTGTTTAGGTTTTCATTTGGTAGCTTGAATCATCTTGGTTGGGTTGTTTTGGATTGAAAAGTGATGTTTATGTGGTTTTTCTTGCTAGCGACTTGATATACGGATCTCTTTCTTCGTAGCGACTTGCTTCACAATTTTGTAGCGAGTTACGGTTTTGGAGCTAGCGACTTAGACCTAGCGATTAACGATACAAGTAGTGGACTCTCCACTACGGGTAGCGACAGTGGTAGCGACTTGGTGCATAGCGAGTTGCTCTTTAGCGACTTGAATCTTTAGCGACTTGAGTGGCAATTCTTGCCAAAATTTTGCTAGCGACTTGAGGCTTAGCGAGTTACTACTAGCGACTTGCATTTGTCTAGCGACTTGGGACTTTAGCGACTTGGGGTGTAGCGAATTAGGTGTTAGCGACTTGGTGCATTATCTTCTAGCGACTTGGGTGATTGTTTACGGTTTTCTCTTGATTTAGTAAAATCCGTGAAAGAATCTATTTCTCGGTTTAATCATAGAGTTATAAAATCCGTATAATCTGTTAACATGTCTACCAACGTTCTACTATCATCTCCTTTGTTGCGAGGATGTTCAAGCGGTGGTTCGGATACTCGTCCACCCATGCTTGTGAGGCCGACTACGATTCTTGGGCTCAACGAATCAGTTATCTTGCCTTGGAAAGGAAAATGGTGTCAACATTCTCAAATCCATTGATGAAGGACCGTGTCGAGTTGAGGCGACTAGAGATGTACTTGATCTTCTTGAAGATGGAACTACGATTTCTGGAATGGACGGACCAAAGATGTATGATGAGCTTGATGATAAGGAGAAAAAGAGATTCGATCTTGATATCGGGGCTTCTAACATTGTTCTTCAAGGTCTTCCTAAAGACATCTACAAGGCGATCAATCACAACACGAAGCAAAGCGGTATGGGATAATGTCAAGATGCTTCTCTCGGGTTGAATTAACTATGGAAGGCAGAGAATCACAACTCTATGCCAATTTGAACACTTCAAGATGAAACCGGATGAGAGTGTCTATGAGTACTATGTGAGATTTCATAAGTTGGTGAATGACATGAGGAACATCGAATGACTATGCCTAACATTAATTTGAACTCAAAATTTGTGAACAACATGAATCCCGAATGGCACAAGTTTGTCACCTCTGTGAAGCTCACTAAAGGATTGAAGAATACAAACTATGAGCAACTCTATGCCTTCCTCCTTGAGAATGAGAGACATGCTATGTTTGAAAAATTGGTTCTTAATCGGTTCAAAACCAACCGGGAGAGACAAGCTCGTCTAATGACTCAGCGCCTTCTACTCAAACATCGGAATCACAACCAAAGCCTCACAAGTCATACCCATGGGAAATGGTAATCACAAACTAATTCACGATCCTATGTTCAAACAAGGCGATCTTTGATGCACCGTGGGTAACTTCATTAATCAACTAGCTCTTACGATTAGTCAAAACATGAATTCTCTCCCACAAACCAATAACAACCTCGAGCGACATCTAACCCACACAATCAAGCTCTTTGTTAAAGATGGGAGGATCGTGGTGCAACCGATTCGGGAAAAGCAGTATGATCGGGGAAGAGGTGGGTGGTAGAGGTTATGTTGGTGTCGAATCGAGGAAGGAATGGTAATCAAGGTCAAGCTAAGCCGATCAAATGTTATAAGCGTGGTGGTGAGGACACATTGCAAGGCGCACATCTCAAAGCGTCCACGAAGAATCGATTACTTGAGAGATAAGATCTTGCTTGTACAAGCTCGGGATAATGGTCTTTGCTTTGGATGAAGAGGAATTGTTGTTTCTAGGCGAGGGCAATGCCAAGACCTATGATGCGAGATGTGGATGAGCGGCCTATTCGGAGATAGGTCACAATCATCGAATGCCTTTCAAGTCGGCGATTGTGATGCATACGACTCGATGTGGATGATGGACCTCTGCACACACAATCTTTATGGCTAGCATTTCTCCAATGGTTTCTCCCAAGGTCTCCTCTTCACCACAAGTGGCCCATCCAAAGACAAACTCATCTCGGAGGTACTAAAACTATCGATGATCTTGATGTGCAAAGATGCATGACAAAGTACTATCAATGAAACTATTGAATCAAATATTGAAAATATGGGTAATATCAATGTTGTCCCATATGATCAATATGTGAAACAAAGTGAAAGTGAAGTTGTACCAAGTGATGCATCTCCTGCGATCAACAATGACTATATTTTGATGAATACTTTGCATGTGCTTTGATGAGTGCGTAATTTACGAACTAAATGCCTATAAAGAGCGTGTTGCTATTTATGAACAACGTGCAAAATTTGAGTTGACCACTCGTGAGCGGGAAATGGATGACCAAGTGCGTACAATCATTAGAAAAAGTAATTTTCGAGAAGAAGTATTAAAACAAGAGTTAAATTCCTTGCAAGAAAAGCTTTCTAAAGCGCTAAGCAAAAACAAGAACTTCAAGAAAATGTGAAAATGCTTAAGCAAGAATTTAATGCAAAGGAATCAAAACTCTTGAAAGATTTTCTAATCGAAAACTTTGAAAAACAAACTTGAAAACAAGTTGTACATACAAGGAACACCATTGATTGCTCACATGATCACTAAGCATAGGGTCTTAGCGATAAGCATAGCATTCCCTTGTTAAGGAACCAAATCCAGAGGTCATTAAAGGGCTAGAAATGCTCATAAGGTTCTTTATGATGGCAATGAAATCCTTAAACCTAGGCAGAAACCTAGTTGCGTTGAGTGCTTGAGGAAGATAAGAAATCGAGATGAAGTCACTAGGGAAAAGATGAACAAGAAATTAGATGATCCTAAATGTAGAGAAGAAAATAAAGATCACACCCCATGATTACAAGAAGGAAAAGCTGGATTTCCTTGAACATGTTTAAGCCTCGGACATTGTTGACTCCAGAACAAGTTTTACGGAAAATGGATTTAGATAAGCGAGAAAATGAAAATATTGTTGAAACAAACCCTCCCTTTGGAAAATGCCTAGAAGCATTGTGTATCCTCTAATACACCAATGCATCTTGTTCCTAGAACAATTGCCACTAAAAGCAAGACCTTAATTAGCCAATATGTTATATTTCAACTATTTGTTGATTTTGAGAAAACTTGCAAGAAAAGGATCACACCTTTGGTATAACGGAAGGAGAAAGGGGTTTGAGCAAATGAAAGAATGTTATTTAGCGAGGTCATGCCTTTCTTTAAACTTCTAAAGATCACTTTGAAAGTCTTAAAAGGGATAGAAAGCGATATTAAGGGAATGGAAAAGGAATTTGATGCAATGATAGTTGAAGTTAGTGACTATGAGCGAGCACTAAAATATAATGAGATTGAGAGGAAGAACTTGCATACACTAAATGAGAACACGATTTACGAATGTATTGCTCAAGATGTGTTTTCTTTGCTACAAATTGTTCCATTAATGCTTCCAAATTTCATGAATTATCGGTTGCCACGAAAGTCTCCCATGATCGTGTCATTGAGCTTGAAAAACTAATTACGAACTAAGCGAGAAAATTGAGCTGGATGATCACGACAATTTGGTTAAACATTTTCTAAACTAGAAGTTGAGCATTTTAATTTACAACTAAAATATCAACATCTTAAAGAAAATGTCAAAACTTCAAATATCAAGACATCCTCGGATGCTCGAGTTTGATGCGGTTTTCAAATTAACAAGCGTGATGAGCAGATTCAAGCTCGGTGCAACACGATCGAGAAAGTTGAAAGCCCAAATCTCTCAATTAAAGGGTCAAGCGAACAATATGCGGGCTCCCAAATGCCTCCTCCTTTAGATTCTCGAATTCTCAAGCGTTTCATCTTCAAAACCTAGTAAATGCATTACAAAAGGAAAGCGAAAGTTTTCTAGAAGAAAATGAAAAGGTTAAGCGTCATTTCAATGAGTTATTTGAATCAATAAAGGTCACTCGTAACAAAATAACGAACAAATAGCTTCATTGCAAAGGAAATTGAGAATCGAAGAGTCGGGTAAAAGGAAAATGCCAATGACCAATGGGAGAATGGTGTATCAAAGGTTCACTCTTGTAATAAATATGCTTTATGCGTGAAATATGTCCTCCTCATCTCGGGAACAACAAACTTCTTTGTTCAAACATACTTCTCATCCCTTAAGGATTGCCTAGAATGTCTGCGTGAGATTGTTGAAGAGGATAAGTTAGAGAAACCTCATGATAATGCAATTGGACATGCATGCTTATATGCCAAACGATCTCAAGAAATCCTAGAATGCTTGATCACAATATGCCCAAAGTCATTAGGTGAGAGAGTTAATCCTTTGATTCCATGTTCGATGCCTATTGCCAAGTATGATATTCATTCGATGCCCAATGTCTTGAATGTGAACCTTAGTGTGCCTTTAAGTAGTTGATTCGGATCATCAATGCTATGAAAGAGAACTCAAGTGTGCCTTCTAGGAGTACAAATCCGGCACTTCTAGTTTTAAGAAAGTGAACCTTAGTGTGCTGCATGTAGTTCGGATCTAGCACATCTAAGCGGTGATGCAAAGAGTTGTAAAACCACTAATGTTCCCATTCCTCTACGAGAGTGTCGGTGACATTAAAGGGAGCGGTCAAAGTCTCAAGACAATACAAGGAATGATAGGACCTCATGAGCTAAGAATGTGCCTTTGGAAAGAGTAGAAGAACAATCTAGGAACTTTAAGCTTGAATCGAATAAAGCGAATCGTGTTGATTCTAGTATTAGCCATAGGCGTCTTGTAATTAATTTGAATTCGATACTATTTGCAAACCTTGTCTTGATGTCGCTTGAATTACATTTCTAATCATGAATGTGGTGTTAATGTTTTGCCTAATGATGATAATTGTCCGATTAATGTTGCTAATATTCATGCTAAAAAGGCAAAAGGCAAAAAGCGAAAGAAAGTTAGAAAGCAGTGGAAACCCGGGAAGAACATTTAGTAAGATAGGCTATTATTGGATACACATTGGTCATAAGAATAATCGAGACAATGCCCACTAGAAAATGGATGCCTCTTGGTAGAACTATTCCCTAAGAAGTGAGCACTGCTGTGAGCAGGGCTATCTGAGACACTAATCTTGCATCTATTCACAATGATTCCAGTGCCTTAATTTACGATATGAATGCTCCTTTTTACGATGTGGGTGTTCCAACCATTGTTACTAACCAAATGGAACCCATTCTTGCATGGGGATCCCAATTATCGATTATCCATTCTTATGCATGTTCAGCTGCGGATCGTTCAAATCGATTACGTGGTACACGGACTCAGTTGTTCCAAGCATATATTTGGAGACGGTCGCGGCTCATGAACCGTGAGCAAATTCATCGGGCTATTAGATTCGGTAATGATCATTTCGGTGCAATCATGGGTTATGGAGATTACGTTGTTGGTGATAGTGTCATCTCTAGAGTATACTATGTGGAAGGTGCGGGTCATAATCATTCTCTGTTGGTCAATTACGTGATTACGATCTAAGTAGCCTTGAGAAAACATACACCTTTGTTAGAGAACTTAATGGTAAGGGCTGTTAAAAGGAACTCGTGGCTCAAATCTTTACACCATCTCTATCGATGACATGATGAGGTCTTCTCCAATCGCTTGTTATCAAAGGCTTCAAAACAAAGTCATGGTTATGGCATCGTCGTCTCAATCACTTGAACTTGGCACCATCAATGATCTTTCGAGAAAGGACTTAGTTGTAGGTTTACCTAGACTAAAGTATGAAAAGGATCATCTTTGTTCGACATGCCAATTGGGTAAAAGCAAAAGTATGCCCACAAACCCAAACCTACAAACTCAATTCTGAAGTTCTTCATACCCTTCATATGGATTTGTGTGGACCAATGAGAGTCGAGAACATCTTTGGTAAGAAATATGTGTTGGTTGTGGTTGATGATTACTCTAGATTCACAGGTCAAGTTCTTAAGGACAAAGGATGAAACTCGATATCATCATCAAACTCATCAAGCATTGCGAGTTCGACTTAACAAAGCGATCGAATTATCCGAGCAGACAATGGGCGGGTTTGTTAACAAACAACTTAGTGACTTTTATGAAAGCATTGGAATCGACCATCAAAGAAGTGTTCCACGAACTCCTCAGCGAGCGGTGTAGTTGAAAGGCGAAATCGAACCCTTGTGGAAGCCGCTAGAACAATCTTGATTTACTCAAAGGTTCCAATGTTTCTCGGGTGAAGCTATTTCCCTTGCATGCTACACACAAAATCGTTCCACGATTCACCTTTGTTCATGGAAAGACACCATATGAACTTGTCCACATGAGAAAACCTAATCTCTCTTTCCTTCGTGTGTTTGGAGCATTGTGTTATCCAACTAATGAAGGACAAGACTTAGGCAAACTTAGAGCTAAAGGCGACATTGGAGTATTTGTAGGGTATGCACCAAACAAAAGGATACGAATCTACAACAAAAGAACCCGAAATATCATGGAAACAATTCACGTTACGTTTGATGGTGACCGGTCAAATGGCTCTGGACAATTCGATTCTGGACCCGCACTTCAAAAGCAGTCCCATTGGTTCATCCCTTGTTCCAAACTCTTCTCAAGAAACTCCATATGTACCTCCATCGAAGATGATTTAAAGAAATTGTTTGATCCTATGTTTGATGAACTTTATGATCCAAGTACTAATGAGGTGTCGATTCCTACAACAGAGGTGCTCATATTCACGTGAATGAAGTCAATCCTCGGTCTCAATATCTTTAAGTCAAGAAGCGCCTTCTGCTGATCCTTCCGTCTCATCAACAAATCATCATTCTTCAAATGTACATCATGGGCTGTTTACGGCATCAATGATGAAGTTAATCCCTTTGCTACTCACGAAGATGCTCCATTTGAAAACATATTTGCTCTGAATCTTCTTGAACCATCTTCTTGAGGAGACATCGACTCTGCTACTTGGTCCCTCAACAACTACCACATGAACACCTAGAAAATGGACTCACGATCATCCACTAGACAACATCATTGGAAATCCCTCTCGTCTGTATCAACACGGAAACAACTTGCAACCGATGCCTTATGGTGCTTCTTCAACTCCGTACTATCTAAGATCGAACCAAAAGATGTTAAAACCGCCATGAATGAAGATAGGTGGTTCAATGCCATGCAAGATGAAATTCATGAGTTTGATCGACTTGATGTATGGGAGTTAGTACTGCTCAGTTGTGCTATGATTATTGCTCTTAAATGGATCTTCAAAGTGAAACTTGATGAGCATGGTGATGTGTTGAAGAACAAGGCTCGATTAGTTGCTAAAGGATACCGTCAAGAGGAGGTATTGACTTTGAAGAATCTTTTGCTCGGTTGCTCGAATCGAGGCAATCGAATCTTTTGGCTAATCTTGCTAGTAAGAACATGGTAGTCTATCGGATGGATGTGAAGGCGGCATTTACGAGCGGAGACCTTAAAGAAGTCGTCTCGTCGACCAACTGAAGGATTTGTAAATCAAGAGCATCCTACTCACGTTTATCGTTTGAAGAAGGCCCTTTACGGTTTAAAGCAAGCTCGAGGGCATGGTATGATACTTTGTCAAAGTTTCTTCTATCTACGGATTTAGCAAAGGGCGATTGATCCTACATTGTTCACCGAAGTCGGGCAAACATTTAATTCATGTTCAAATTTATGTTGATGATATTATTTTTGCCTCGGCGGACCCAATGGAATGTGATCGTTTTCTAATGAAATGAGTTCAAAATTTCAAATGTCAATGATGGGACAAATGTCATTTTCTTGGGATTACAAATTTCACAAAGTCCGGAGGCATTTTCATAAATCAATCTAAATATGCAGCAGAGATCTTAAAGAAATTTGGATTTGATTCAAGTGACCTGTTGACACCCCATGATTGATCGAACCAAACTAGATGAGGACCACTCGGGGATCATGATTGACCAAACGAAATATCGTAGTATGATTGGATCACGATGTACCTCACTTGCTAGTAGACCGGACATCTTGTTCATTTGTTTGCATGTGTGCTAGATACCGGCTAAGCCTACTAAAAAGCACCTTGAAGCGGTTAAAGGGTCTTCGGTATCTCAAGGAACCATCAATATGGGTCTTTGGTACCGAAGGACACCGGTATGTCACTAACGACCTATCACGATCTTGATCATGCGGTGTCAAGATACTCGTCGAAGTACATCGGAGGTGCTCGGTTTTTGGGTGATAAGCTTGTGGTGGTCTTCAAAAAGCAAATGAGTACTTCTATTTCCTCTGAGAGGTGAATACATAGCCATGTCATCTGTTGTGCTCAAATCTTATGGATGAGATCTCGATTATCGACTATGGCTTTGAATTCAACAAAATCCTCTGTCTTGTGATAATAAAAGTGCTATTGCTCTCTCATGCAACAATGTTCAACACTCAAGAGCAAAGCATATCGACATTCGACATCATTTCATCGGGAACAAGTGGAAAAAGGTGTGGTGGAACTCTATTTTGTGAGGTGCGAATATCGGTTAGCGAGACATCTTCACCAAAGCTCTTCAAGAGAGCGCTTTGAGTTTATTCTTCCACGTCTTGGCTTGAAAAGCCTTCAACGAAACACTCAAAGCGTCTTGAGGAGGAAGGCGAGGAGTAAAGGTCTATCTTCATCTATCTCTTGTATATATATATCAAAATACAAAATTATAAAATCAAAAATCAAATAGAAAAATATAAAACTTTCAAAATCCATAAAAATTTGAAAAATTGAAAAATCTTCAAAAATATTGTCATTTTGTCTTGTTTCTCTCGATTCGATAATATCTACGGTCTTGATGTTGTCATTCAAAGAATGACACGGGACTTTAGATGTTGTTGAATTAAAAAAAAAAAAAAAAAAAAAAAAAAAATCAAAAATATTTTTGGGAGAAAGAGAAAAATGGTTTATTGTCATTTCGATGATAACCGCTTTTCAAAGAAAGAACGAGCCATGCTTTATCATGTTTTCAAAATTCCATGCTCGATTCTATAAACATTTATCTGCTGAAAACTAAGCGCTTTGAAAAATAACTCGGTCTCTATTTTTGATAATCATCGGGACTTATTTGTCAAAATCTCTATCTCTCAATCAACAACCTATGTCATTGATTGAGGGAGAATGATTTCAATTAAATTAAAAAGTTATTTGGCATTAAATTGTTTTCAAAAGATATTCATGCATGTTTTACCAATGGAGTTTAAAGTCTTAAAATCCGATCCTTATCGATTAAAGCGCTTTCATAATCAAGTCACAATTCTCCTTAAAAGCTTTCAAAATCAATTTAAATCTATAAGAGATCACAAATCTCAAATGATTTGATAATTGTGATCGGGGGAATGTGTGATTTAAATTGGATTTAAGCGATAATTCGGTAAATGGTTTTATAAGGATGTACATGCTATCCTTCCACATGTGACAAACGATTTCAAATTTTCCATGCACATGTTGAGGGAGCATCTATCTTAAACCTATGATTTGAAGCGTGATCATTTATCTCAATGTGCGGGTTCCTCTAGTATGTGCAAAACTCTTTTCAAACCTCGAGGCACATATTGAGGGAGCAAAATTATGGAAACCTCATCCTTCCGGAAATGCTTTATCTACTTGATTTGATCAAGGAAGTGATGGTGATATCTTTTAGAAAATGGTAATCAAAGTAATTTCTTCCTCTTGCCTCCGTGTGCAAAAGCGATTTCAAACATTTGATGCACATGTTGAGGGAGCACTTATTCTAAAAATATCAAAAACAATTCGGTACAAAATGTTTTGATAATATATCACAAGTATCGGATTGATTTTCAAATGGTTTTCAATTGGTTCCAATGGCGGATGAACAATACCAAATAGACCGACCAACTTTACTTTATGTGCGGTGATATAAGGATGATAAGGTTAGGTATTGGTTCCCATGATCCGCTTGAGCCGGAGGGATCTACCGAGGACAATCCACTAGTTAGTGTAGAAGTCCTTAGGTATGATGATAAAAGGAGAAAAGTGAGATATGGGAAGAGTGCGGATGAGATAGAGCAAATCTTGGAACAAACCCAACAAGGTTCTTGCTATGAAGTCTCGGTAAGCTTGAAGGGTTGAAGAATTAAAAGAATTGAATGAGAAAGGGTGAAAACAAATAGCCCTCCATTTATTCAACCTTAGGGCGAAACGGGTTCAATTCATATACTCTTGATGGTAACATCGGTATTGAAGACAAGGCGTCATGGACCCGGTGGCGCTTGCACTTCAACTTTCCAAACCACTCAAGTTCCTCTTAAAGGACTTGTTTCATTCTCACGGGAACCGACATTATCTATCGACTTTCTCTTAGAGATTGTTGATATTGAAGAAGGAGACCCTCTCCTAGTCTCGACACGGGATCCAAATATGCACAAATTGAGTCTAGAGCCACGAGATCATCAATAAATCTCATTAGGACACTTTCAATGAAGACTCTGTTTCACACAATGTGGAAAGAGATTATATCTTGAGTCCTCGCATTATCCTTGTGGTTTTGCACGAACATCCGAGTGATATGTGAACATATTCACGGTGAAGATGGAAAACCTTACGGAGCCAACATCAAACAAGCTCTGGTAGGTGGCATGTGAGATCTATTATATAGATCAACCATGTGACAAGCGAGCAGAAACAATGGGGCGATTCAATCTCTTGAATCAATCTGGTTCGAGTTATGGATTGGCGGATACCTTTGAAAAACCGGTCTTTGTGCTTAACAACTCTTTTCTTTAGCACATCGACCGTGTACTCATTTTCAAACCAAAAGGTGTTTTATGATTGATAATTGATTTTCAATAAAACCTTCGTTGTATTGCAAAAACAATTTCTATTGAGCAATACGATTGTTTTCAAATCTCTTTTCATCAATCGGTGGACTTAAAATTATTTGGTTCACTCACTCCGTGTTGTCTTCTTTGAGATGTTCGGTTTGAGAACGACTAGAAGCATTGCGAAACCACATCAAGGAAATTCTTGAATTATACGATCACAGGCGGTACATGTCTTGATCAGCGGGGAACCGTGGGCGTGTACCTCAATTCAACGAAAGTGATCAAAGACACTTTCGTGCGATTTATTGCTAGCTTGTTGTATGCGGTACACCCGGCGTTTGCGGTGATCGAATGAAGCGGTCAATCCATAGCCGCATGCTCACTTAACACATTCATCTCAAAAGAAATCATGATTAGTGCATCAATGACTCGATATTTTCACTCCATGCTTACGCTTCTGCTGCGCCAATATCATGAATCAACTAAAGCTTCCGCTACTCGATGAGAAGATATCATGATCCGAATGTGAGCATGTCGGTCCTAAAGTCACAACATCACATAATACCAACACCACAATGGATGTCTCGAGATTTTTGATTGGTGATGATCTCAAAAGGTGGCTCAAATTTATTATCACGTGGATCGGTAAAGACCTCCACTTGGAGTAACCAAACATGCAATGAGAAGAATCAATGACTACGAGCTTGAGCAAAGTACTACATCAAGAATGCAAGAACAATTGTTAATGTAATATCTATTTGTATTCAATGTAATTTTAGTACATGATTGAGGTGACCTCCTTAGGGAGATTGTTAGGAATTAGAAATTCCGGTATTAAAAGTCGGTCACCTCAAGTATATGTAATCGTTAAGCTCGTAGTCGTAGTTATTTTAAGTTAAGTAGTATTTAGTTAAGTAACACCGTGGAGGACAGACGGGTCTTTACCAGCTGTATGCACGATCCATGACCCGTTGTGTGGCGTTTATGTAAGACTATAAATACTCTCTACCTCCCAAGGTAGAGTTGGAGCTCATAATAAGATTTTCTTTCTCTCACTAAAGTTCCCTAAACCTCTAACTTTCTCTCTAAGAACTCCATTCTATCGCCACTGTTTGATTATGGTTTGATGTGTATGTGAAAACTAATATCTTACACACCCGATCACGAATTCGTTTCTATTACGTGTTCACACCTCGTTGGGACTTAACGACTTGGGAAACACTAAACTCTCTGGATAATTGCATTACGCTCGAATTTGTTTGACTCTTGTTGACCATTCACCTCGTTAATTTGGATTGACCGTTTGGAACGAATCATAGATATGTAAGTAGTGGGTGGCCGTGCTTGCTCATAGACGTAATATGTTAATTTTTTTAGTGCATATTTTTAGTTTTCTAGTTTAAAACGGTTTTGGCTCATGAAGATATTTTAATTTGGATTGTGTCTCACTCTGCAACTTTGCCACATTTTCAGGATTTTACTACGGAACAAGACGGTGTGATACCTGCTAATGGATGGAAGTCCTACTATGTAACAACAAGAGCAATTGTGAATATCAATCAACATTTTTTTGACATCATTAGAGAAAGATCTCTTCCAGATATGGGTCAGCTTTGGCTTAACGCAAATTATGTCAAATGTTTTCATGCCTCCGGGGAATATTTTTATGGGTAGGTTGCTCATCACTCTTTACTTTAGTTTGATTTTTTTCCTCTAAATTTTTACACTTTTAGTTCTAGTTCCACTTTGATGTCATATAAGTGATATCCAAATTTTATATTAAATTATAGCATCATTCGGTTATAAGTGTTTTGGAATGCGGTATAGTGGGGTTTTAAGGAGTGGCGGTGGCTTTAAATTAGGAGCCGGTGTCAATTTTCAAGTTCGAGATGTAAGGTCATGCATCGCTTTGGTGTGGCTTGGGTGACAATGAAAGCCTATGTTGGGATGGAGCACAACCACAACAACAACCACGCTATGGCATCCCAGTGGGACAAACTTCGATACAAAAACTATCCGTCTATTATGTTGTGACTATTGTGTTCCAATTACTTACTTCCAAAATGGGCAGGTTGGGTAATTGGTCTGGGTCATCATGTACTTAAAAAGTGTTTTGGGTGATATTTATACAAATCATGTTCTGTTTGATCATTTGACATGTTTCTTTTTATAACAATCATATTGTTTACACACTGCACCACGTGGGGTTCCTCAAATTGAGGTTAAATTTGATATTGATGCCAATGGTATCCTCTCGGTCTCGGCTGTTGACAAAGGGACTGGAAAGAAGCAGGACATCACAATCACTGGTGCTAGCACATTGCCTTCAGATGAGGTACGGGTTATATATGTATACTCTCCACAGTTTGTATTGGTGTTTGAATCTGCTATATGAAGTGATTACGAGTAGTTAGTGGTTAAATAGTCCTTTAATCTAATGGTTTCATGGTAAAAAAATTGTTTTAGCTGCAGCGAGTTTTATTAGTATTGATTATTAGAAGTGTTGATTATGCCATTAAAATCACATGATGAGTCTCAAAACACAAACCCAAACACTACCAAATGGCGTGCTCTTTTCATGCATATGAAACAAATTATTGATTGTTATTGCAGGTAGAGAGAATGGTGGCGAAGCAGAAGTATGCAAAGGAGGACAAAGAGAAGAGGATGCCATTGACACAAAGAACCAAGCGAAATCGGTCAGTATACCAATGTGAAAAATAGTTGAAAGAAGTAGGAGAAAAGGTACCTAGTGAAGTGAAAGCAAAGGTAGAGTCCAAGTTAAAATAGCTAAAGATGCCATATCGGTGGATCAACTCGGACCATTAAGGATGCAATGTCCGCATTAAACCAAGAAATGATGCAAGCTGGGTTGGTCTATCTATAGCCAAGTGGTGGGCTGCTGCGGCTAGTGGTGGTGGAACGGTGACGCCCTAAGGCTTCTAGGTCGGTGAAGACGGTGAAGTCATTGATGCAGATTTTAGTGAAAACAATTGAATGAAAGATGACATATATCAAGTAGTGTTTAGTCAATTGGTCAATTTTTGTTGGTACGTTACTATGTATATTTGTGTAATCTTTTGATTTCTTGGTAATATGATATATAGATTTTGTTTTGCACGTTATTGATTCGGTATGTCATTTATTGATGAAATTGGCTTCACTAATGATATAATCATTGTTGTGAAATAAAGTGCTTGTTGATATAATCATCATTGTTGTGAAATAAAGTGCTTGGTGATGAACTGTATTGCAACAATGAACCAGCAGGGGAGATGATGACCATGATGAATGTTGGGGAGATGATGATTTGGGGAGATGAATGATTTGGGGAGGTGATGACAATGATGAAAGATGAAGGGGTAAAATATAAATGTGTTATAAAAGTATAAATGTGTATGGACTAAAATACCCTCGACTACAAAACAAAAATTAGACTTTGACTTTGTCAAAGGACTAATTTGGCATTTAAAGGCCATGTTTTGGACCTGTGGCGATGAAAAGGCCCAGTTTTGTCCCACTGTGATGCTTTGGTACAAGTTTAGGGACCAACGGTGTATTTTAGTCTTATAGTTATATACGCTGACCGAGATAACAAACGCAAAGCATATACGTATGTGTTAGACAATTGGATTATTGGCTAAAACCCAATTGTGGGCTTGACGTCCATTAGATTTAAGGTTTACTTTATGTTAGCTTATTCTCAAACATATGTTTTTTTATAAATAGACATGTTATCTTATGCAATTGACATTACATTCAATAACAATAACCTTCACAAATGATATGCAGAAGGAATCCAAATTACCATCCACTTCCCATGGATCTGCCATTGATGAACTTAATTTAGACTATCTCACTATCGACGAGTCCAAAAAAGTTAAAAACGTCTTTCCTGATGATGCTGAAGACGATTCCAACATTCAAACAGTAAGAGAATATTGGCTCGATTTTTCAGAGCTAGTAGTAGTAGTTTATTGAGAGTTTAAGACGTTTTCCCTAGTAGTTTTTTTGGAAGCGGTTTTATATATAGTGTGTTACAGTGGGTGCAAGCTGTATATTGGCTTGTCATTAGCTTTAGCAGCAAAGCTTCATATCTTTTTTCTTTCTAAAATCATTTGATAAAGGGCACAAGTGCATGATTGCTTTAGGCGTTTGTTGTTTAGGATTGATTTTCTGCTATCTCTAGTTCCTTGCTAGTTTTTCAATGATATTTTCCTTGTGGTTCGGACCAAAAAAGTTTACTGAGAGAGGGCTGTTTATATATATTTTAACTTACCACAGGAGAGACACCATATACTTCTACTAAACGATTTGAGGAATTGAGTCTCTCCCCGGAGTTGTTTAAAGGATTATATGTGGAGATGAAGTGCGAAGTCCGAAGCAAGATTCAAGCCATCTCGTTACCGCTGATTTTAACGCCACCTTACAAGAACCTGATAGCCCAGGCATGCAATGGTTCTGGGAAAACAACTTGTTTCGTGCTTCGGTGCTTGGTATACTAAGTCGGATTGATATGAACCTGCATGCTCCTCAGGAACTTTGTATATGTCCCACTAGAGAACTGGCAAATCCAGGTTGATATATTATTCATATTTACTGTTTGCTTGTTGGTAACAATTGCATGCCATCTTATTGACGTATATGCCCTTTTTGTGTTATATGACTGAAGAATATGGAAGTGCTACAAAAGATGGGAAAGTTCACAGGGGTAACAACAGAATTGGCTCTTCCCGCTAATAATTATATGCCCATCGCTAAGAGAGCACCAATAACCGCACAAGTAATTATTGGCATACCTGGAACTGTTAATAAGTGGATAGACGCCAAGAAGTTGGGTACATCTAAATTGAAGATTCGATCACTATTATCTGGATACAATTTGAATGCTTCAACTATAGACATAGTATAGTAAGGAATTGGAAATCATTATAGTAACCATACGTTCTTCTAACTAACAACCTTTATCACTATATATAGTTCACAAGAGATAATTTGATGTGGTATATCGATTTTACCTCATATTTGGTGGTTCCTCATATAATCTACTTTTGTTTAGGGTGGTTTTAGAGCAGATTCTGTGAAGATAATGAAGGAAATCATCAAGCAAACTTCGGAAAGCCAAGTTTAATTTCTTGTCATTACTATGATTAATAATTGTGTTACTTGAGTTACATTTGATTAATAAGTGTGTTACTTGGTTTCTCACCGTTTCTACATTTAAGTGTTTTACAAAACATACGTTATGTTGATATCTTCAGTTTTGTGAATCCTACTTTTGACTGCCACCACTATTTGCATAAAGGATGAAACCCTTTCAACCTGGCATCTGACCTATATATACAAAATAAATCCACATGTGCTATTGTTTTCTGCCAGCTTCAATGACGCCGTGAAGGCTTTCGTATCCAAATATGTGAAAGATCTCTTTAAACAAGAATACAACCAACCGTTTATAAAGAAGGAAGAGTTGTCTTTGGAATCTATCAAGTAGTACAAAGTGAATGTACCTGATGAGATTTCAAAGATTTGATTATTAGGGACAAAATATTGGAGAGAGTGATCAAGGCTGGGCAGACGATTATATGTCTGCACAAAAAATAGTGATGGCCGGTGAATATGGCTACTCGGTATCAACAACTCATGGTGATATTACACAAAAAACAGAGATAAGATAGTTACAGAATTCAAAAACGGGTATACTACAATTCTAATATCAACCGATGTTCTTGCTCGTGGGTTTGATCAATCCGAGGTTTGCATTCTTACTTTCCTCTTCTTAGGTGGTTTGGTTGTCCTTGTAAGATTTGCACTGTGTTTTCAATTCTTCATAGGTTTGGGCTATCAAAATAAGAATAACCAACATAATAGGGTTTTGCTCACTGCAAAAGCCACCCGGTATTGAAAGCCCATTCCAACCTTTATCAAATGCACACCTACCGTGATCACTAACAATTACCCAAATGCTACCTTTATTTTATATTTGGTTCTTATTTAATAATGATGACCACGTTTTATCAGGTTAATTTGGTAGTGAATTATGATCTACCAGTGGTATATGGTTCTCCTTCGGAGCCTGACAATGATGTATACTTGCACCGCATTGGTAGAGCAGGACGGTTTGGCTGCAAGGGTAATGCGTTTAATTGATTATTTTCATCCTAAACTTAGAACTTTTTGAATATTTTGGGGCACATTAAGTGGAGTATAAACATATATGTATTATTGGGTTAATCCCAATCGACCCAAGTCAACACATCAAACGACCCAAGTCAAACACAAAGTCATAAAACACAAAAGTCAACCAAGGCGGTTTTTTGTGATTACAAGCGGTTACAAAATTAACAGACATAACTGTTGGATGGGTTTGAACCATCACAACGTTTACTTGTACCCATTCGTTTAGTATTTATACTTTGAACATAGATTGTAAGATGATGATGACAGATTAAATTACAAAAGCATTTACATTTATTTGTTCTTATTTCACTTGGTATATCTTGACCACGTTAAGACCATAGATCCATACGTTAAGGCCAACAATTGGTATCAGAGCAGGTTTAGATTTTGTAACCAAATCATCATATACCAAGGCTTTTTCATACCCTGTTCTTGAATCAAGGCAACGACTGAGATTTGAAATTGTTTTTTGCAAAACAGTCAAACCACAAAACAATCACAGAATCCATTTTGTGATATTCATCAAAGAATCTACTTTTTCGTCACCAATGTACAAATCACAGAAGTGATTAGTTATCGACATCAAAAAAGGACTCTTTTCATCACTTTTGCAAAAATCCATTCGAATCAATTCAAGAACAAAGAAAAAAAACCATATACCAAAGTCATCAAAAATAGGGCAGAAATTAACGATTCACAACATAGAACAAACACACCTGTTCAATTAAGGAATCAAGCCCAGAACATCAATTGAGTCACCAATCGACTCAATTTCAATCTCCAATCATCCAAATCTCTCGGATAGAAAACCCCAATTCATTCGAAACCTAAGTTTCAATTGAGGGATTATAAGTGCTCGCGAAGAACACAACACACCGGAGAAGAACAAGGACAATCAACCTTGCCTTATCACAGGTGGTCAACCATCACAATTTGGAGAAGGAGAAGAAGGTATCATCCCGAGAAGAAAGAGAGAAGAAACTAGTCTCAAAGAAAAAAAGAGCGTTATTTTCTTCTATCTCAATAAAAGAGATAAGAAGAAAAAATATAAGAGGCGCGCTTTAAATATTAGGGCAACACATCAAGGATTTTTATTTTTTTTGGCATCGGGTTAGACCATCAACCCTTCTAGGTTCCAAACTTTACAAATACCACCCTTTCAATTTTATTTTATATAGTATATATTAATTTTGATATATATTGTATTATTTTTGATAAGTTACTTTACTTTAAAATTAGTATCTTGTCAAATTTTAGATAGTATATTAACCTAGTTATTACACTGCATATTATACTGATTATGAATAATTTTTAAGGAGTAATTAACCTTAGGTTATTCATTTTTAGAATTTATAATCTCCGAGGATAGTTTTAAAATTAAAAACTATACCTATAAAGTTTTATACCCTTTTTAGGAAAATAAAACATAAGAGCTCATTTAGAAATAAGAATTTTTAAAAACACACTTCGTGTTAAAATTCTTTTGAGATTTATTGTCAATATCTTTAAGATATGACGAAAGGAGGTGAATCTAAGGAACTAAGTACAACAAGTACACCACAATTTCAATGCCCAATCCTAAAGCCCGCGAATTACTCATTATGGGCAATTCGAATGCAAATCATTCTCGAAGCGAATGGTTTATGGGAAACAATAGAGTCGACTGAATCGACTCAACCCGATAAGAAAAGAGACAAAACCGCTATTGCTTTCCTTTATCAAGCCTTACCCGAAGAACAATTACTTCAAATAACAAAGCACAAAACCGTGAAGGACATTTGGAATGCTTTGAAAACTAGACACGTTGGCGAAGACAGAGTTCAACAAGCAAGATTACAAACACTCAAATCCGACTTTGAGATGTTGTATATGAAGGAAGACGAGACAATCGACACCTTCACCACAAAACTCACAACTCTCGTAAACAAAGCCGCTAGTCTAGGACACACAATAGAAGATCAAACCTTAGTACGGAAACTACTAAATGTTGTACCCGATAGGTATCTGCAAATAGTCGCATCTATAGAACAATATTCCGACCTAAGTAAGATGACAATGGAAGAGGCAATTGGAAGACTTAAGACCTATGAAGAAAGGATTAAGTTCAAGAAAGGAAAACAAGTGGACAATCAAGAAAAATTGATGTTCACACGACATGACAATAGAGGGAAACATTTTAGAGGACGTGGACGTGGAAAGTACAAATTTTCACAAGGAAGAAACCACGATAAATTTAAGGAAGAGAAGAAGGATGGAGAAAACTCCCATAACAACTTCAACAAATCAAACATTGATCTTAGCAAAGTAAAATGTACAAATGCAATAAGATGGGTCATTATGCATCTAAGTGTTATTCAAAACAAAACACTAGCATGCAATCTAAACTTGTCGAGGAGGACTTAGAACCTACCTTACTAATGGCAATATTAGAAGACCCACATGTAACAAAACTTGAAGATCAAAATGTTTCGCTACACGAAGAAGATGTAGGATATAAAGAGGCAAGTGTCGATAGTCAATGGTATTTAGACAATGGAGCTAGCAACTATATGTTTGGGATAAGAGAACACTTCAAAGAGCTTGATGAGAGTGTTAGTGGAAAAGTAAGATTCAGAGATAGATCTCACATAGATATCAAAGGAAAAGGTTCAATCCTAATAGAATGTGATGACGAGAAACAAAGAATCATATCTCACGTATATTATATTCCCAGCTTGAAAAGCAACTTATTGAGCCTTGGACAATTCACCGAAATCGGTTGTAAAGTAGTAATGGAAGATGATGAATTACGACTTTATGACATGGACAACAAAATCTTCATGAAAGTCACAAGACAAAGAAACCGTCTATACAAAGCAAGTATGAAGATAGGCACACGTGTTTGCTTACTAGCAAACTTGAAGGACAATACTTGGTTATGGCACGCAAGACTAGGACATCTCAACTTTGAATCACTAAAATCAATGACTCAAAGAGAGTTAGTTCAAGGAATACCTGCCATTAAACATACAACACAAATCTGTGATGTTTGTTTAATTGGTAAACACGGTAGAGTGTCATTTCCCAAGAAAGCAAAAACTAGATCAACATCACCTTTAGATTTGGTATATGGAGATTTATGTGGACCAATCACACCACCTACACCATCTGGAAAGAAATACATATTCTTGTTAGTCGATGACTACTCAAGATATATGTGGGTGTTATTCCTAAACACGAATAATCAAGCATTTGATACTTTCAAGGAATACAAAAATACAATAGAGAAGGAGCTAAGGACAAAATTGAAAATGCTGAGAACTGATCGTGGAGGAGAATTCACATCTAATGAATTCACTCAATACTGCAAAGAAAATGGCATAGCACAACAACTTATAGCACCTTACTAACCGCAACAAAATGGAGTAGTTGAGCGAAGGAATAGGACAATTATGTCTACAACGAGATGCATGATGAAAGCAACCAACATGCCTCAAAATTTTAATTTGAAGCTATTAGACATGCTATATACATTCTAAACAAATGTTCCTACAAAAGCCTTAGAAGACATCACTCCATATGAAGCAATCAAGAAAAGAAAGCCAAACTTCAAAAATCTAAGAGTTTTCGGTTGCATAGCATATGCAAAGGTACCATCACAACATCTGACGAAGTTAGATGATAGAAGCAACATAATGGTATACTTAGGAAACGAACAAGGATCAAAAGCTTACTGACTATTTGATCCAACAACACAAAGGATATGTGTTAGTAGAGATGTGAAGTTTAAAGAGGATGAAGCATGGGATTGGAAGGATTACTTGAATGAACACACTAACGAAGAACCTGAATGGTTTGACTTCAAAGTTGAAAACCTTGAAGCCACAAATGAACATCAGGAACAAGAAATCCAACCAAATGAAGAAGACAACGATATCCCTACAAATGATGATGATGAAAATACAACATCAACAACAAACTCACCCTCACATTCACAAACACTTCTCACACCATCTACAATTTCATCGCGAGTAAACTCTCAAATTACGCCAACTACCTCAGTACGATCAACCAATCAAAGTAATTCAAACGCAACCATGAATTTACATCCAAACTTTGATCATACACCACTACAAGGTTTTAGAACGTTAAATGATTTATACGATAACACCGAGGAAGTATTACCCGATGAATTATTACTGGCTGAAGATGAACCTAAGAATTACAAGGAAGCATCAAGCGATCTGAAATGGATTGAAGCAATGAAGGTCGAATTAGATTCCATTAATAGGAACAATACATGGGAACTAACCACTCTACCCAAAGGACATAAAGCCATTGGATTAAAGTGGGTATTCAAGACCAAGAAAGATGCTAATGAAAATATAGTCAAGCATAAAGCAAGACTAGTAGCAAAAGGCTACATACAAGAGCATGGCATAGACTTTGAAGAAGTCTTTGCACCTGTAGCAAGAATGGAAACAGTCCGATTACTATTAGCCATAGCTGCTAATAATAAATGGGAAGTACATCACCTTGACGTCAAATCTGCATTTTTGCATGGAGACTTAAAAGAAGAAGTGTATGTTACACAACCCGAAGGATTTATAAAAGATAATGGAAAAGTCTACAGACTCATAAAAGCTCTATACGGTTTAAGACAAGCACCACGTGCATGGAACATAAAATTAGACAACACCTTGAAGTCTTTAGATTTCAAGAAATGCGCTTTGGAACAAGCTGTCTACACGAAGAAATCAAAGGACTCAATACTTCTAGTAGGAGTCTATGTAGATGATTTAATCATCACTGGCACACCAAAGAAAGAAATAGACAAGTTCAAAGCTCAAATGGAAGAAAAATTCGAGATGAGTGACCTAGGATTACTATCCTACTACTTAGGAATTGAAGTCACACAAACTGGAGGTGACATATCAATAAAACAATCCGCCTACGCAAGCAAGATCCTAAAGGAAGTTGGAATGCTAGACTGCAACGAAACTCTAATACCTATGGATCCAGGAACAAGACTAACAAAGAACACTGAAGAAACAATGGTCAACTCAACTGAATATAGAAGTTTAATTGGATGCTTAAGATATCTGCTACATACAAGACCCGACTTAAGTTATTCCGTTGGATTACTTAGTCGTTTTATGCAAGAACCAAAGGAACAACACATGAAAGCTATAAGGCAAGTACTACGCTATGTAAAAGGAACAAAAGACTATGGAATCACCTACAAACACAATGGAGGAAACCAGATACAAGGTTATAGTGACAGTAGCTACGGAGTCAACACTCAAGAAGGAAAAGGAACTACTGGAATTATATTCTACTACGGTGAATCACCAATCAACTGGAGTACACAAAAGCAAGCCACGATAGCTCTATCATCATGTGAATCCGAATTTATTGCAAAGAACAACAAGAAGACAACACAAACATTATGGTTAAAGAGATTATTAAGCAAGCTTACACACACACAAGAAGAAAAGGTTACAATAATGGTCGACAACAAGTCTGCCATCGAACTAATGAAGAATCCTGTATTTCACGGAAGGAGTAAGCACATCGATATAAAATACCACTTTATAAGAGAATGCGTCGAAAGAGAAGATCTACAAGTCGAGTTCATAAGTGGAGAATTTCAGAAGGCTGACATACTCACAAAAGCACTACCGAAGATCAAATTCCTAACAATGAGACAACTAATTGGAGTTAAAGATCTGCAACAAAGCGATTGTGATTAAGGGGGAGAATATTGGGTTAATCCCAATCGACCCAAGTCAACACACCAAACGACCCGGTCAAACAAAAGTCGAAAACACAAAAGTCAACCAATGCGTTTTTTGACGATTATAAACGGTTACAAAATTAACAGACATAAGCGTTGGATGGGTTGAACCATCACAACGTTTCACTTGTACCCATTCGTTTAGTATTTATACTTTGAACATAGATTGTAAAGATGATGATGATTTAATTACAAAAGCATTTTACTTAGATCTTCATTTGTTCTTATTTTACTTAACTTGGTATATCTTGACCACGTTATTTAGACCATAGATCCATTGTGGTTTATAACGTTAAGGCCAACAATGTGTACATGGATGCAAAACATATCAATTAAGGTAGCGTTTGATAATGACTTAAAGAATCTTTATTCATAAATAGTTAATTTTATTAAGTCATTAATTGAGTGTTTGTTTGGTGCTTAATTTAAATGGATGACCTCTTAGAGCATTCCCATTGTTCACGTTATAACGCCCATTTTCAGCAAAATAACGCCGTGATTGGCGTTAAGCCTTTGGAACCTGCGCAAAATAACGCCGTTAGTCCCTGGGCGTTACAGGGCTAACGGGCGTTATTTTGTTTTTTTATTTTTTTTTTATTTTTTTTTTCATTTATGCCCCTAAATGAGGGGTTGTTTTTGTAAATTGTTGGGAATGTTATTGATGTTATTGGGATGTTATGGTTGTGGGTGTTTTTTGGGGATGTTAATGTTAAATGTTAAAGTCGATGTACCGGCGTGGACGGTGTTATTAGTGTTATGGTGTTATGAATGGGGATGCTCTTAGAAAAAGCCATGGAAGTAAGGTTCTCTATATTAAGTCATCACTTTTATTATCCTTTTACATATTTACCCTTCAACTTCTTAACCTCTAATCAACACTTATTTCAAATAAAAGGGCATAATGATTTCTCAATAATAGAAGATGTGTAGTATACGGGTAACTCAAACGTGTTAGGTTTGAGCACCGAGATCGTTCCAAACGAGGGTTGAATGGAATTTCCAACTCACGTCTCAATAATCGGGATTCGAATAAGAAAAGGGAGTAAAATGATATTATCTAAACTACGGGATAAGGAAAGTAAATGGAACATAAAATCTACGGGAAATCCTAAAAACTAAGGCAAACTACGCAATTCTACATTAAAACGCAAATACGGAATTTAAACGAAACGCGAATAAAAAGCAAGGACGACTAATCTACTCCTAAAATTACTTTTACTCTAAAAATGATATTAGAAAACTAAATATGAATTAAAATTATTTTTTAGGAATTTTCTTGAATTTATTCTAATTAAAAACTAATTATTAATTAATAAAAATAAACTAATTATCTAAAAATTATGAAAGAGAGAGAGAAAATTATGGAATTACTTTTCAAAAATCTAAAATATCACTAAAAACTTTTCAAAACTATTTTTGTAATTTTCTGATTAATTTCCTATTTTCTATGAATTTAAATCTATTTAAAACTAATTAATATTGTGAAAAATACCAAATAAAAGGAGAAAATTATGGAAAAATCTTTTTTATGCTTTTTATATTTATCTTAAACTGAGAAAATTGAAAAACTATTTTTTGGAACTTTTTCTCAATTAATTGCAATAAAAGCTATTTTAAAATGATTAAAAACTGATTTTAATTAAGAAAAATACTAAACAGTGTCTAAAAATTATGAAACTTGCAGGGAAATTCTAAAATGACATTCTAGTTCTAGGAAAAATACAAAACACAGGGCTTATGTGTAAGAAACTGAAGCTGCTATGTAAACTAGAATGGAATAAGCACTTATTAATAAGCAAATAGCACTAAACTACACCAATCCAATACAGAAGCTAAAATACACTATTACTACTCTAAGGCAACTGTTTAAAGCTACTCTTAATCACTAATGAGCATAATACCTAGATTTAGCTAACTGAACTCAATAAGCAAAACAGTGGCTGGGACCCTACTTTGAGCTCTATTGCTGGCTTATCTAAAAAGCTACATGGAAAACCAAAAGTTGAGATCTCAAGACCACCTGGCAGAGAGCATTAGTTCAAATTTATAGCTAATAAGGACTAGTAAGGAAGAAGATATTGAGCAAGAAAAAATGGCATATGATGGACGGTGAGGTGCGCATGCAGTGCGAATGTGGTACCTACTTTTTGAGCTTATTTAAGGGCTTATGTAATAAGCTAACTGAAATCTAAAAGTGTGGCACTAAAAACAACCTAGCAAACAGAAAATTGACCAAATTTGAGACCTTGACTATGTAAAATGAGCAGTACACAGAGGCTGCAAGTTCTGAGGAAACATGATATTTAGGACAGTTTTGACTTTTAAAAACAGTTACTAGTTTGACTTATTTGAATTTTAAGATCAAATGTAAAGCTGATATGGATGAAATAAGATGTGAATGAACTTTAGCAAGCTACTTCTACTGATTTTGAACCTATGTGAATAGCCTACTGCAACTGAATCCAACAGTATTTAATATAAGAGCAGATGCAAGGTAATTTTGACTATAGATGAAGGCAGGCACAAAACAAGGACAGCAATGACAATAATTAACCATAACAAGATTAAACAAACTGATCTAACCCATTATAATACCCTCTAAAGCAGTTTAGACTAGCAATCCAAACACCCCTTTATTCTAACTGAATGCAATAAAACACTGATATTATAATGAAACTGAGCTCAATCTTAATCCAACTACTCAAAACACATTTAAACTCATCAATTTAACAAATTAAAACCAGAGATTAACATGAAATAGGGTGACTTTTGATTTTTGACTTTTGTTTGACTTTTGCAAAAACATGAGATTTGAGCAAATAGAAACACTAACAAGCTTACATAAGCTCCAATAAGCTTATGTAAGCTCAAAATATCAAAATTAAGGAGCTTGAAAACAGGAAATTGATCAATTCTAAGAACAAGTTATTAAAAGGGTAAAAGTAAAAATTGCATTAATGAAGAAGGATTACAAACTTTGATTACAAAACTTTAAACTACTGAAATTATGTAAAAATGACAGGAAATAAAGAGGTCAAAATCTCTCTAAAACCTAAGAGATTGGACAACTACAAATGTGAGCTTAGGGTCGTTTTTATAGCTGAGATGAGAGGATTGCTTGGATTCCTTTGAGAAGATGCTAGAATGTCATTTGCAGCCACACAATCCTTCCACTGTCACCAATTCCAATCAGAAAGCTCCATTTGCACTTGTGATGTGTCACGGCCAATCAAAGGGCTCCAAATGTCCACGTGGCGCCTATATCTTGACAGTCGAGAGTGGGAAAGGGTTGGATAGATTCTTAGTACGAGGATAGTGTTTGGTTTTGGTTAAATGGTGGTGAAAAAGGGTGTGTTTGGGTGGAGAAAAGCGGGGTAATAATAATGCGTTTGGTTATATTTTAATATAACTCAAAATGGTTGACCGGGTTATTGGTTTGTTTTGACCGGGTTTATGTGAGTGTGTAACGGGTTGGGGAAGCAGGTTGGTTAGCGGGTTTTGTTTATTTATTTATTGACGGGTTGTGTTGTTATTGGATTTGGGCGAGGAATTGTTAAGTGAATTGGACTCATGGATAATGTGTTAATACTTGGACAATGGATTTGGACATATAGGACTAGTAGTATACCAAGGCTTAATGAGGGACTAAAGATGTAATTTCTGAATCTTTGAGGACCAAGCATGCAAAATCTGAAAGTATCTTCCAAGGACTGAATTTGTCATTTCTCAATAGACCAAGGCTGAATTTGCAACTTTTGATTCTTCAAGGGCCATTTCGTCATTCTTTGAAAGTTCAGGGACCATTTCTGATATTTCTTCAAACTTTGATCAAATCTTCACAAATCATCCTCAGAGATTAGAAATCTTCAAAAATGCATAATTCTGACCTTCCGGCTCAGCTTAAGCTCTCTTAATCTCTCGTGCTCGGTTTTCTGCAGATTTGGCTTCTTTTTGCGTGTTTTTACATATCCGTACCTGCACAAGCATAAACTCAAGAAAACCACAAATATTAGCAATAAACGGCTTTTTCTTGGTTATTTTGGGTCTATATTGATATAGAAAAGGTATGTGTTTTAGCACATACCACATAACAATAATTCTTTTAATTCAGACACTTTATTCAGTACACAAAACAAACAACCATTTATTTATCTACAAACAGATAACATATATCCAGACAGAAACTTTATATTAACAAGACTTAACATAAAAAGTAAAGTCCATCTTTTCATTGTGTATCCAAATGTACACTCTAAACTTAATTAGGTGGACCAAATGGTTTAATATTACAAGCCAGAGTCACCATAGGGCATAGACCATAGTTTTAATACAATGTAAAAATATAAAAGTAGTGTACATACATATATCTTGTGAGATTTTCCAAACTAAAAGAAACATCCACAGGCAATTTGTTGGATCGTAAACTTGATTTAGTCCGAGCCCATATAGTGGAAGCTTCAGAAAGTCGTAGAATGGTATGGAAGCTTCTAGAGCGACAAAGAATAATCCTAGAAAATATCCATAGATATGTCTAGAATATTGTTGCTAAATGTTATAGAAATATCTAGAACTAGGATAAGGATGATGATGTATTAGGAATAATCAAGATGATGTAGGAAGTATCTAGATCGTAGTAGAATATCCATGGAAATATCTCATCTCTAGAACATTCCATGGAGTAGTATAAATAGGTGTTGTGGTGATGCATTTGTAATGAAGCAAATCAAGCAAAGCTTAAGCAATCAATAATATTCCATACCTTTCACAAGTATTCTCTCTTCCTAAATTTCACTTACAACCTCTTCATCAAATATAAGCCTAAAAGGCCTTGAGTTTCTAACAAATTGGTATCGTAGATGAAGATCACGATGTCAAGCATGATGAACTTGTTCCAATATCCTCGTCTTACCAAAGACAACTATGGTAGTTGGTGCATTCGAATGAAGGCGTTACTCGGTTCACATGATGTATGGGAAATTGTAGAAAGGTGTTGAGAAAGTAGATGACGAAAGTTCCATGAATGCCGCCCAAAGGGTGGAGTTGCAAAAGGCAAGAAAGAAGGATCAAAGTGCTCTTACACTCATCTATCAATGTCTTGATGATGCGATGTTTGAGAAAGTTGCAAACGCAACTACTTCCAAGGAAGCGTGGGAGATCCTTCAAAATGCTTTCAAAGGAATCGACAAGGTGAAAAGGCGTCTTCAAACTCTTGAGGAGAGTTCGAAAAACTCCAAATGGAGGAATCCGAAACCATTTGGATTATTTCACTGTGTCTTGACCATTTCAAATGAAATGAAGAGAAATGGTGAAAGCTTGAGTGACACAAGGGTGATAGAAAAGATTCTTCGCTCTTTGCCCCAAGCTTTGATTACATTGTCGTGGCCATAGAGAGTCAAAGACATAGACTCAATGACCATTGATCAACTCATGGGATCTTTACAAGCCCATGAAGAGAGTTGAAGAAAGAAGGGAAAGAACCCTTGGAGCAAGCTTTATACTCAAAGGTCTCTTTCAAAGAAAGAGAAAGAACTTTCTACATGGAAAGGAGCAAGGGCGAGGACGCCGGTACTTTTCGAGGTCGTGGTGGTTTCAAGGCCGAGGGCGAGGAAGAGGAAGAGAAGATGTCAACAAAGAAGATGAAAACCAATGGTCTTCATATCGAAGAGGTCGTGGGAGAAGCTTTCAATCTCAAAGAGGAGGTAAGCCCCAAATACAATGTTACAACCGTCGTAAATATGGTCATTATGCCAATGAGTGTACTAGCTCAAGACAAGCGGAAGAAAAAGCTAATCTTGTGGAGGTAGAAGGCGGAGATGAGCTTACCTTGCTAATGGCAAGACATGACGAACAAGAAGAGAGGATAGAGCCATGGCATATAGATTCATTGCAAGTAACCATATGATGGTGAAGAAGACTTGTTCGTGGAGATGGAAGAAAGTAAAGGTAACGTCACCTTTGGAGACGAATCAAAGGCACCGGTGAAAGGAAAGGTAAGATACTTATCCGAGCTAAAGATGGAAGTCACCAATATATTTCGAACGATACAATGTGCCCAATCTTAAAAGTAATATTTTAAGCGTTGGACAACTTTTAGAGAAAATTACGATATTCATTTCAAGGATCGTAGTGCTACAATAAGGAATCGAAGGAAAGCTCATAGCAAAAGTGCCTATGACCAAAAACCGAATGTTCCTTCTAAACATTCAACATGATGAAGCTAAGTGCTTAAAGAGTTGTTTGAAGGATCATTCGTGGCTTTGGCACATGAGATCTGAGCACTTAAACTTTGGTGACTTAAAGTTATTATCCTCAAGGGAATGGTGAAAGGGTTAGATCAAATTGATCATCCCAATCAAGCGTGTGAAGGATGCCTTCTTGGGAAGCATGCTAGGAGTTCGTTCTAAAGAAGCGACATCAAGAGCTAAGGAGCCTTTACATCTAATTCACACGGATTTGTGTGGTCCCATTACTCCACCCTCTTATAGTAAGAATCTCTACTTTATACTCTTTATTGATGATTTTTCAAGAAAAACTTGGGTATATTTTCTAAAAGAAAATCCCAAGCTTTTGAAACTTTTAAAACATTTAAAACTATGGTTGAAAAAGAAAGGTTTAAAATTAAATCAATGAGATCCGATAGAGGTGGAGAATTTTATCAAAAGAATTTAACAAATTTTGTGAGGATAATGGGATCAGGAGATTTCTAACGACTCCTTACTCCCCACAACAAAATGGAGTGGTTGAGAGAAAGAATAGAACCATTCTCAATATGGTCCGAAGCATGTGGAAAAGTAAGAAGATGCCAAAGGAGTTTTGGGCCGAGGCGGTTGATTGTGCAGTATATCTATTGAACCGGTGTCCGTCAAAGAGTTTAGATAACAAGACTCCACAAGAAGCATGGAATGGGATGAAGCCTACCATCTCTCACCTAAGGGTATTCGGAAGCATAGCATATGTCCACGTTCCCAGCCAAAGGCGATTGAAGCTTGATGATAGAAGTGAGAAGCATGTGTTTGTTGGGTACGACAAGCATTCGAAAGGTTATAAGCTCTATAATCCAATCACAAGGAAGGTGGTAGTGAGTAGAGACGTGGAGTTCGATGAAGAAGAGACATGGGATTGGAGCATCAAGGAAAATGAAAGGTATGACTTTCTTCCTATGACCGATGAAGAAGAGACGGGTGAATCAAGTGAAGAAGTCCAACAACCTCAAAGTCCAACTCAACCCAAGAATCACCTTCAAGTTCAAGTGAAGGAGAACCAAGACAAGAAGTTTATGGAACTCTACGAGGTAACCGACGAAACACCCTTACTTGTTTATCGTTGATTGTGAACCTTTAGTTTTGAGGAGGCTATGAAAAGCAAGAAATGGAGACAAGCCATGGACGAGGAGATAAAGTCAATAGTGAAGAATGATACGTGGGAGTTGACGACCCTTCCGAAAGGCCAAAAGGCTATTGGAGTCAAGTGGGTATACAAGACCAAGAAAAACGCCAAAGGCGAAGTGGAAAAGTACAAGGCAAGACTTGTGGCAAAAGGTTACAAGCAAAAGCATGGTATTGACTACGAAGAGGTATTTGCTCTGTTGCTCGCTTAGAAACTATTAGAATGATTATTGCTATTCTTTGCTCAATATAGGTGGAAGATCCACCAAATGGATGTAAAGTCCGCATTTCAATGGATTTCTTGAAGAAGAAGTTTATGTGGAGCAACCAGAGGATATGTTGCCAAAGGGCAAGAAGGTAAAGTGCTAAGGTTGAAGAAAGCCTTATATGGTCTAAAGCAGCACCACGTGCTTGGAATACTAGAATTGACAAGTATTTCCAAGAACATGGTTTTACTAAATGTCTAAGTGAATATGCACTTTATGTGAAATTTGCAAATGAAAGAATATTGCAAATGCAGCATGCGTGGATGATTTGATCTTTACAGAAACTCTCAGAGTATGATTGATGAGCTCAAGAAATCAATGACGAAAGAGTTCGAGATGACAGACATAGGACTTATGTCTTATTATCTTGGCATTGAGGTGAAGCAGACGGATGATGGAATTTTCATAAGTCAAGAAGGATATGCCAAGGAGATATTAAAGAAGTTTGGCATGGATAAGTGCAATCCCGTTGGCACCCCCATAGAACATAAGGCAAAGCCTTCTAAGCATGACGGAGGAGAAGCGGTAGACTCAACTCAATTCAAGAGTCTTGTTGGAAGTTTGCGCTATTTGACATGTACAAGACCTGACATACTCTTTGCGGTTGGTCTAATTAGTCGTTTCATGGAAGAGCCTACGACAAAGCATTTGGAGATTGCAAGAGGATCCTCAGTTATATCAAAGGTACCGTAGACTACGAAATGTTTTATTCAACAAGTGAAGACTTCAAGTCGGTTGGATATAGCGACGATGGAAATTTGGAGACAAAGACGATGGAAGAAGTACAACAGATTCATATTCTTCCTAGGTAACAATGCTTTTACATGGTCTTCAAAGAAGCAACCTATTGTTACTTTGTCTAGTTGTGAAGTGAGTACGTGTCGCAACATCATGTGTATGTCACGCATTTGGCTTAGAAGTATGCTAAAGGAGCTACACATGGAACAAGAAGATGCGATCGAGATCTATGTGGATAACAAGTCCGCCATTGACTTAGCTAAAATCCAAGATACCATGATCAAGTAAGCATATCAACACTCGTTATCACTTTATTCGAGAGTGCATTGCAAGGAAAGATGTCCAAGTGATACATACGAGGTCCGAAACCAAGTTGCGATATTCTCACCAAGCCGATCAACGAGAAAGATTTTCAAGACAACGAATGATGCTTGAGTCGGTAAATCAAGTTTAAAGGGGTGTTGGATCGTAAACTTGATTTAGTCCGAGCCCATATAGTGGAAGCTTCTAGAAAGTCGTAGAATGGTATGGAAGCTTCTAGAACGACAAAGAATAATCCTAGAAAATATCCATAGATATGTCTAGAATATTGTTGCTAAATGTTATAGAAATATCTAGAACTAGGATAAGGATGATGATGTATTAGGAATAATCAAGATGATGTAGGAAGTATCTAGATCGTAGTAGAATATCCATGGAAATATCTCATCTCTGAACATTCCATGGAGTAGTATAAATAGGTGTTGTGGTGATGCATTTGTAATGAAGCAAATCAAGCAAAGCTTAAGCAATCAATAATATTCCATACCTTTCACAAGTATTCCTCTCTTCCTAAATTTCACTTACAACCTCTTCATCAAATATAAGCCTAAAAGGCCTTCGAGTTTCTAACACAATTCACGTCTGAAGACTGATAACAAGAACTTATCAGTCACGTACTTAATAGCAATATGATTCTTTTGGAGAAACCAAGTAAACATGAATTTTAGTATGTCATAGCTTTTACAAAGGTCAAGACACTGCAAATGATGGCAAAACCATGCCAAGTCACCCATTGTGGTAGGAAGGACATAAAATGTGGAATAGGGAGACAAGACTCCTGTAAATAGAAAGACGGTTTTGCAAACGGCATCTCTCCAATGCTTATGACGTATATCACCAGCAGAAAAGAACACGCCTAGTGATGCAACAAAATTCATAAGTAAAGTTAATAAGGAAATTGCTACCCGTATCTTGCTCTCATTGGTACGTTCAGTAAGTTGAACAATTGCTTGCACGAGTATTCCCACAACCCCTACAAAGATAGCATATACTGCAACGCCCAACAACCTAAAAACGATCATTGATAGTCCATTCGTCATGTTTACGTTAACCAAAGAAACAAATTTAAGGAAACAATACACATACATGCACATGCATAGGCTTATACGCGGACTTGCAGCTAATATACAGTTTCTATTTTTATATCATTTTAAGTGTGCATGTACCTACATGAGTGTTATTAGTAGTGTAAGAACTACTAGTACTCTAATGCAAAAATCAAGCAGACATGTAAATTTCATGCATCATCAATTTCCATCAGAAACGGTGAGTGAAGCATACGAGCTAGTCACTAGTGTGTGCGTTTGTGGCAGGTGTGAGTAGCAGTGGATTACACAACAATAAAGATAAGGAAAAGCTATACTAATTGTTACCTGCGATTGCCGAGATTAGTATCCATGAACGCAGTCGCTCTTAAGCTTTCCAGTTTTTTCTTCCTTAAATTTGCTTGTGAAGTTGCATATGTTTTTCCTTTATTTATAAGCCTCAATCGAATAGCATTAAGTATAGGATACCACCGGCATGTCAAATGAAGAAAAACGACATCTAAATAAAATAACTTATTTGACTCTCCACCTGCATCCAATTTTCCAGGTAGCCCACCATTAGCATGCTTTTTCCAATAATATATGCAAGTTTCAAATGTTGTCCTTAAACTATCACTGAAAAATAATTGAAATGGTTAACTTTTTACTTAGTTATATCTCTACAAAAATTAAGACAATGCATATGTGCCAAGATCAAACATGAACTTGAAAATGGAGAAAATGAATAAGAGCTTTGATGTGTAATAGTAGACACAAATAATATTAAGCATGTTTTTAGGCTGACCAGTCAACATTCAAATAAATTCAAGGACTATTTTTGTGACCTATCTTCATAAAGGGGGTGATATGTAAAAGTGGAACATCTCGATGTCTAAACAGTATACCCAGCCGGTCAGCCAACCTTTTATCCAACGTCCAAGTAAAAGGATTGAGCTTTCGAGTGGCCTTTTTGGCTTTTTATATGTTGACTTTGAATCCAAGTTGGGCCGACTCATGATCTGGGTTTTTCTACATTTACGTATAAACTTTTGAAAAAAGGAGATGACAGTCTCATTTACTGGTTAGTAATACATCCTTTTATATTATTTTGTTTATTCATAGTTAGTTTAATTAAGTGAAATAATCATTTTATATATTTTTAAATGATAGAGAAAAAGATAAGAAAACATGGTAATCAATATTCAATAAAGTTGATCGTAATATTTTCATTATCGATATATAGAGTACAATTTTCAGGATTAAAACAGTAATTAATTATCTACTAGTGGCAAGATTGTCTTTGCGGTCTACATGTAATTAAAAAACATTCTCAGAAAAATTGAAGAAAATTCCAAACAGTCTAAGAAAAAATGTAAAAAATATCCCTTATGTTAACACTGTGACTATGAAAACAGAGTTAAAGTTAACTCACTTAACTAAAATTATCCTTATCAGAACATTTACAAAAATAATCGTTGTCATTATATCACTGTACAAAATCCGTCTCTAAGTCCAAGATTTAATCATAGTCTTCTTTCTTTTTCTTTTTTTTTTTTTTTTTTTTTAATTTTATATAAATACTTTTAACTTTGAGTTCGAATTTAATCATACTCATTTTTACGTTTATATAAATACTTTTTAACATTGCATATTTGTGGTTGCTTAGTTTTTAGTATAACTAAATTAGCAAGTTATTTTTTTTTTTGAAAGTAAATTTTAAGTATTTTCCGAACAATTAATATCTATTTGTATATAATTAAAACGCTATATACGTAAAATACTAAAACCGATTTTAAGTATTTTCCAAATAATTAATATCTATTTGTATATAATTAAAACACTATATCGTAAAATACTAAAACCGATTTTAGTGACATCTTAATATCTTAGAATAACGTAATTTTTTCATGTAATACTCCGCGCCTCGTAGTGAAGCATAGGTAAGATCGTCCCCATTACATATATTTTGGGTTATTCCATGGTGATTGGCTCTTTTGGGTTCTGCAGATTATGGCGTTGATTACTCTTGGGTCACTACTACTTTGTTTGTTCTCGTGTCATGGTGTTTGTGATGTGATGTCGTGGTGGTTTGTTTTGTTCTTGGGTCCCTGGAGGTCATGTTTAGAGTCGTAGGTTCACAATATCGTCTAATGACTAGTTGGAAATGTTTGTGGTGGGCATTGTTTGTGGTTACAGTTGGCGGTGATGGAGGTGGTGGTAAATGTTGTAGGACATTACTAGTACAGAAGGTTTACGTGGTTTTTGGGTCTTTGGGTTAAAAGGTGTTTAAGCACACGTGGTAAATTTTATTACACCAAAAAACATTTAAGTACTTAGGATGTGAGTGAATCCCACATCTCAGCCCGTTACATAAACGAAAAAATAAACGCACCAATTGTGCTCCAGACTAAACCTATCATAAGAAAGACAAACCAAACTTATAAACCTACTATGACGACTACTAACGACAAGATTACATTAGACTCACATCTATAATAACCCTATCGTTTAACTTGACCTCGAAGAGTGATATCGCATGCATTAGAGAATTCCAACAATTTCTCAGTTAGTCCAAAAGTATCATTCTCGTAACCATCATAAATTTCATAAATATTGTTTAGGGTGATTTTAGAGGAGATTCTGTGAATATAATGAAGGCAATGAAAGCGAGGTTTAATTTCTTGTCATTACTATGATTAATAATAGTGTTACTTGAGTTACGTTTGATTTTGGTTTTTTGGTTTCTCACCGTTTATGCGTTTAAGTGTTATACGAAACATACGTTACGTTGATATCTTCTGTTTTGTGAATCCTACTTTTGACTGCCACCACTATTTCCATAAAGGATGAAACCTTTTCTACCTAGCCTCTGACCTATATATACAAAATAAATTCACATGTGCTATTGTTTTTTGCCACCTTCAATGACACAGTGAAGGCTTTCGTATCCAAATATGTGAAAGATCTCTTTAAACAAGAATACAACCAAGTGTTTGTAAAGAAGGAAGAGCATCTTTGGAATCTATCAAGCAAGACAAAGTGAATGTCTTGATGAGCTTTCAAAGATTATGATTATTAGGGACAATATATTGGAGATAGCAATGAAGGTCAGGTAAGATTATATTTGCCCGCACAAAAATAGTGCTTGTATGCTGCATAATGCACTTGTGCAAGGTGAATATGGCTACTCGGTATCAACAACCCATGGTGAGATTACGCAAGAAAACAGAGATAAGATAGTTAAAGTATTCAAAAACGGGTTAACTACAATTCTAATATCAACCGATATTATTGCTTGTGGGTTTGAATAGTCCGAGGTTTGCATTCTTACTTTCCTCTTCTTAGGTGGTGTTTAGTTGTCCGTTGTGAGGTTTATATTGTGTTTTCTTCTTATTTTTGGGCTATAAAATTAAGAAGAACTTACATAATCTGGTTTTGCTCACAATAAAAGCCACCCGATATTAAAAGCCCATTCCAACCTTTATAACTAACAATTAACCAAATGATCATAACAATTAACCAAATGCATACCCATAGTGATCACTAACAATTAACCAAATGCTAACTTTATTTTCTAATTGGTTCTTATTTGATAATGTTGACCTCGTTTTATCAGGTTAATTTGGTAGTAAATTATGATCTACCAGTGATATATAATTCTTCTTCGGAGCCTGACAATGACATATACTTGCACCGCATTGGTAGAGCAGGACGGTTTGGCCGCAAGGGTAATGTGTTTAATTGATTATTTTCATCCATATTATTGAGCCATTATTACACTTGGAATTTTTTCAATATTTTGGGGCACATTAATTGGAGTCGATTTGTTGGATGCCACTCTAGATAGATCTTTACCGCTGTTAAGGGTGGTGAATAGCCTATGTAATCACAAGCTAAACACAGAGAGACTCTTGCTTTAAAGCGACTAATGTCTACTGGAATATAGACACAACTAATAAGAAGAACAAGACTAATAAAACTAAAGATCCTTCTATGGATTTTTATTAATGAATAATGAGAATTATGTTTTGTGTTTCAATGTGTTACAATTCTCTATGCCGTGGGTTTATTTATATTGATGAAACCCTAATCGGCATTAACAAAAATGTGTAAGAATGATATGCATATCTCTTCCTAATTTAGCTCATGCATATCCTCAACTCTAACAAACTAAATCGTATTCTGGAATAACTATTTGACGATACCAGGACTAACTATGCTACCAGTAGGAACTACCAGTAGTAACTATAATAATAACCTTACCAGCAGGAACTATATACCGCCAAGAGGAACTACTACTCTACCAAGAGGAACTACATACCTACTAATATTACAAGTTTAACTAAGTATTACAAATATTCCTAACGAAGATTTAACTTGATATGTGGTGAAGACAAGATGATTATGGAGAAGATTGAGAAACACTTTAAACACAATGTTACCGAGGTAAAATTTCTTGTCCACATTACAATTGTTTAGTGTATACTAGCTTTTGTTGTTCAATGGCCTTGACCAAATCTTCTTACGGATTGTTAGTGCGTTTGGAGAATGAAACTTGGGATGAGAAAGTTTGTAACAAAAATAAAATTAAACAAACTCAGAAACTGATAAACAAGTGATTGTTGATTGAAACTGAATAAGGATTCGAGTATGAAACATAGATTTATTATGAATTGAACATGTATTGGATTGATTATTTTGATTACAAATTTCGACCTATATATACTAAAGAATTGGTGCCTTCATGACCGATAGAATAAAGGGATACACCGATTCACTAAAAGTAAAAGTCATGACCCTTCTAAAACGGTTTATAATGTTATCTAATGACCCAACCCAAACTAATTGGGTTTCTGATTCTAAAATAAATACATAATATATAAACTAAGTACCTCGACTTTGCGTCTTTAACATTATTGGTCCAATATTCACCCCTAATAGTATAGACCGTAATCGAGTTTTCTTTACTAGACTTCACAAAGAATGTGGGTTCATCGTCGATTTCATAAATGAGATGTGTTGTTTCCTCCTTGTCTTTCTTCTTCCATTTGGTGCATTCGTGTGCAAAATGACCTAAGTCACAACATTCATAGCATCTCATTTCTTTCTTGTTTTGTTCTCCTCGACTTGTACCTTTGATACGCGTACAACGCGCGTTCGGGGTCAAAGGAAACTTCCTTTTCTTCGAGCAAGTTTTTCAACCACCCAGGCAATGAACCTAATCGTTGAAGTATAGTATTAGGGTAAGCCTCGAGATTGATATCGATTTCTGGGGAATAGGAATGCTAGTGAGAAATTACTACGGTAAGGTTGGGGTTGAGGAAGATTATTTTTTTATCTTTTTATGTTTTTTTTAGAAAATAAAAGGTACGATCTCGGGGTATTGGATTTGGGGTGTGGTACTTCTACCGATTACTCTACTTATCTAATTATCTAATCTAAGGGGTAGTCTATGTCTATTGATGTGTGCTCGTATGATGATTAAAAATGTGTCTACCTAGATACTATTACTCCCTAGTTATCTTTTATTGATGGTTGAATTGTCACGTCCTTATTCTTAACGCGTTGTGTTTTCTAAGGTCGTAGGGTATGCTTTTCTCCCTAACTCTTTGAGAATACCTTAAGGTTATTGTCAACAAAATCTCTAGTATTCATAAACTAACTCTAAGGTTATCTTTGGATTTTTAGCCTACAATTACTCTAGGTGATCATAAACTAAGGTTCACAAAGATTACTCAAGCATTAAAACACAACGATGGCCTATTACAATCCTAAGCCAATTATAATTAAGATAAGAGACAACCAATCAATATTCAATAACTAGGTTTCATAGATCTAAGCAAACACACAAGTAAATTAGCCGGGCATGGTGAACATGCAAGCATACACACATACAATCGAAGACATAATGAAATCAATGAAGTAAATAACTTATCTTGATGTAAAATAGGGTATGAGAACCCTAAGATACTGCCCAAACCGGACAAAAGTCGTTTTAGGTTTTTACTCCACAAATCTACCTCCCTAAAAGTTTGAAAATTCGAATTCTATATATAGAGTTACAAGCCGCGACGACGTCACCTTTAATTGTGACGCCGATCGCCGCCATTAGGGTTTCGTCTTGGCTAAGTCAACTTTGGGACGGCGTCACGTTGTGGTTGTGACGACGTCGACTTCAACTTCTAACGTCGTCGAATCGGATCTAGGCCGCCCGAGGAAAAGGTCTTCGTGACGCCCTACTCTTCAAAGCCGCATCGTCGGTACAAAATAGCAATTTCACTCCTGAGCCGTCACAAATATATGGACTGCGTCGCCTTTTGTTTCTGACGCCGTCGGGTGCACTTCCAGCAGCTTGAGTGTCTTAATATTGACTTTAGCCATTTTCTTCACATATCCACTCCTTCTCGTCCAAATAAGCATCATTCTAGCATTTTGCCTTCAAGAGACCTAAAAAATGAAAAGGAACGAAATTAAGCAGTAACGGATATAAAAATGGGTGATTAAGGGCTTAAATGACCCCTTAAAAGTGTACGTTTTAAATCCGTATCAAATATCCCTACACTTGGTATTTGCTTGTCCTCAAGCAAATGTGCTTTTGGCCAATCAATTTATAAGTTAGGGGGCATGAAGCATTGGTTTAGAACAATTCACAACAAATTTAAGCCCCGCAAAAGTTATAACAAGCACGGAAATTATATACTAGCCCCTCACAAGCGGTGTTTAGATACTCTCATCTCTCGGGTGTATATGAAATATATCAAATGGAAATGGAAGATAAACACTCATTAACCGGTCATAGTACATAGATTACCGTAGGCTTGAGACTAGATCAAACCTCCACCGGTTTGGCGTAAGTACCTAGGAAGAACTATCTAAGAGGTCTTTCAAAGGGTTGTAACGTTAGGCTTACGGTTGGGGAAACAAAGGGTTTAGTTGGATAGGCGATTTAGTGGTGGCAAGTCAAAAATCTTTATGTTACAAGCATGAGAAGAATGGTGTTTCTAAGCCAAGACTCGACACTCTAAACTCTAGATAACTTTGAAACAAACAAACATAAATATAAACATAGATGTAGGATGGTAGCCCGTATGTTTTTTTTTTCAACACTTTTTTTTTCATACACTTTTACTCTACCATCCTCTATGATAACATCAAAATATAAGAGATTTATAGGCACATCCCTACACTTGAGTTTTTATTATTTCTAACACTAATTTGACCCGAATTGAAAAGATCAAAACACTTGAAGTACATTATTACGTAGGTAAAGGGAATTTGAATTTAACGTTCTTTCCCGTCACTCCATAAAATTTAACTTTACCCATGAGTCCCAATCGTCCCAAAACTGTATACAAATGATATGACTTGACTTAGAAACTTATGCAAGTAACTAGATAATTGAACTAAGGGTTTAGTATGATAACTGTAATGCACTAAAAGTGAGTGTATACAAGGTAGGCTAAGGCGATTTGGGTGTACATTTGGGGGTAGATTGTAAACAATGCTCTTTCTTGATATTCTGGAAAACCGAAACATCACGAGAACCGCGAAAAGGATAGGCTCTGAGGGGGTTAACTAGGGGTATCGTGTACTAAAGACCCACTCCTACAACGCATGGGTATGGGGGAATTACTCAACCGATGTGGAAGAAGTAATTATAATACGGGTATCAAACAAGGGTTATCCTAATGCCTCTTATCATTTAGTTATTCCTAACTACACAAGTGTAGTCTCACTAGCGATCTCAAGATGCATCACAAAACAAGTTCTAGAATCTATTATACTACCGGTACACTCTCGAAGCATTAAAGGTGAATGTTTTAATTCCTACAAATCTAGGGGCGAACCTTACATTTTTGGGGTGGAATTTGAGTGGTAAAGGGTTTTGGTACTAGTCATATAACTTCCTATCCATGAGACGCTTTATTAAGACTAAAGACCCACTCCTACATGTCATGAAAAAAATTTTAATTTGGTGCTAAAAGTACCCTAACCGATATTTCTCATGGTTTATTACACAAATGAAATTGGACAAGACAAATAGTCAAGGATAAGCATAGTTTCAAAATTCTCATTTTATTCTCCCTCCCTACACTTAAACTGAACATTGTCTCCAATGTTCCCCGAAAGTATCAAAGTTATGATAACGGAAGGTAATTAAAAGAGAAAGAAACTAGTACACCCCTGATTAGCTCGATAAGATCCGTGTGAAGTAGTGGTTAAATTCTTCTCCAAGAAGAATGTATCGTGAAAAGCTCCTTCCAATCTTATGTTTCTTCTTCTTGATAAATAAAACCTGCACACTTTAAGAAAATAGACGAAACCTTCGCGTAAAATCGACAGTTTATATATGACTCTACTAAACTAGGATATAATGCTTGTGGAATGGATGTTTGCAGATTTTACGGAAAATTAAGACTGAGAAATTCCAAAATTTATAAGTAGAACATAAAAAGAGAAAGTAAGATAAGTTGTTTCGCTCCTCCCGACGTCAAAGTTATCCCGATGTAAACCGCAGTGCTGCGATTTTACGGAAAATTCGGAAAATTACACCTTTAAAATCTAGAAAAATTCACGCAAAACATCCGTTATAGGATACAAGCATTTGACTCTAACAAACACATATATATCTTTTCAATAATCGTAATTCTCATGTTCACGTTCTTTTGGCGTGTGTAATCTTCCTACACTTATCCTTTTGTAAAATACCTTTATATGTAATTAAGGCGAGGTTAAAGACAAAATAAAGCATTTTCACAAATTCAAACATGAGAATAAACAATCAATGAAAAGATATATGACACACAAACAAGCAAACAATTAAGCATGGGTTGCTCCCACGAGCGCTTTTCTTTATTTATTAGTCTTGTAGCTAGACTCAAGTCGTGCCCCATTACCGTTTTTTTTCTTTCACCAAGCCTTCATCAAAGGTTGTAGGCGTTGTATGCTTACCGTGAACTCCTTCCCAACGTCGTCTATTATGATAACGGTTTTATTTTTTAGATTAGTTTCTTTCACCGTATAAGGTCCAAACCATCTTGGCTTATTTCTTCCTCTTAATGCTTTTATTCTCGATTTATACAAAAGCACCTTTTCTCCATTCAAAAATTCCTTAGGGTTCTTTTGAGTTTGTGGTATTGAGGTTGGATTATTTCCTAACTTTCTATCACGCTTCCACAATGTCGCATGTAGCCCTTGAACCATGATTTCTCTAAGCCCTCTTTCCCATTCGTTAATTTTCTTCTTAACCATATTGTTAGGGACATGCGGATTCTCATCAGTTATCTTCTCCATTATCTTCAAAGGATATCTTGGAACAATAGGTATCCTAGCGTATCCCTTGCCACTTTTGAGTATCATGATACCCTCACCGCATTTGATGGTTGCCTTGGTAGTGGCCAAAAAAGGTGTTCCAAGAATGAGTGGCATATTTCTATCTTCCTTAATGTCTATGATCACGAAGTCCACCGAATATACAATATTGGCCACCTCAATTAGGACATCTTCCGCTATTCCTACGGGATAGACATATGTGTGATTTTCTAAGGAAAGTCTAAGATTGGTCTTGGTTGGATCCTCCTTAGTCAATTTACTATAGACTGATAGCGGCATTATGTTTACGTCAGATCCCTGATCGGCTAAGGCACTTATATTATCGATGTCGCCTATGCTACATGGTATTACGAAATTCCCCGTGGTTTCTCGTTTTTTAGTCACTGGTTTTTTAGAATCAATTCGTAAATAGGTCCCATAGCCATGGTGTCATATTCTTCTTGTTGGGAATTATGTGAAGTTGGATTACTGCTGACATTACTGCCGAAGGTTTCTGCTGAAGGAGAAGCAGAATCTGCTGAAGAGGTGATTCTACTGAAGAGTACAAGCATTGCCGTGTTACTGCTGAAGGGTGAAAGCTGACTAGGATCAGCATGCGCTATCTGAATTAAATGCTAACTCTCCATATTCTTGTACGGCCCAAGGTTGCATGGGCAGTATTACTAGACTACTCTATATTTGTTTAATGTTTTAGTCATTAAATGCATGCAAACATGTTTAGTCGATTGAGTAGTAAGTGATTAGGGTTCCTTGCTTATAAAAGGAACCAAATAGTTTGTAATAGATAACTCATCTGAAACATAGAGTTTCAGTGAATAAAAAGATCCATAGAGGATCTAAGTGTTCTTAGTTATAACATCTTGTGTTTACTTTCCGCTTTAGAATACAAGTGTTAGAGACTATCTATTAGTTTGCTTATGATTACATATGCAACACTAACGATCCACGAGTGCTTAAGATCTATTAAGGTCTGAGTGTGTTCAACACTTCTTCTGTTATTTCTCCTTCGAGGGCTTTCCTAAGAACCTCATTGTACCTAAAGTTGTTCACTTGGTTAACAATTGTTTTCTTATTAATCTCGTGCTTAAGGTAGTATTCAATGGTCTCGGGTTCATCATTGGTTTCAGCCTCCTCCTTTTTCTTACTATCCTTGCTTTTCTCAGTCTCCTTCTTCTCAACTACTCCATCTTCATCGGATACAATGGAAATGGCGTTAACAAACGAAGTGGGGGGAGGGTGATCATCGCTTCTCACTAGCACCTTCTCGGGAACCTTCTTCTTAGTATACTCTTTCACCAAGTTCATCATCTCCGTCATTTTTTCCTACATTTCCTCCCTTTGCCTATAAACATCTTCTTCAAATTTTGCTAATCTTTCCGTATGGGCTGCCATGTACTCTCTCATTTGTTCCTTAAAGCTTGGTGAGAGTGGTATTGGAGAAGTAGAACGGAAGCGCCGTTCGGAATTGAGATTCTGCTCATGGCTTGGTGATTCAGAGAAAGGTGTTGGGTGGTTGGCGGAGTTAGCGGAATTAACCGTTGCTCGAGGGATTGGTTCTGGAGCTCTCTTTTGCCTCTCAATTAGATAATCGATCCTTCTCTCAAGAGCACTCATTTGCTCTTAAGTGATGTTGGAAGGCTCATGAGGAATTGATATGGCATTAACCACTTTAACGGGGGTTTCATGGGATTCACTCAAATTTCCGTAGCTTTGATCGGCAAGCTCTTCTATAATATCCCACGATTCTTCTGCGTTGAGGTTGCTAAGCTTTCCACCGGCGGCTCGATCAATGGATCGCCTAGTGATGAAATTGGTATGGTCATAGAAGATTTAGACTTGAAGCCAAAGATCAATGCCATGATGAGGTACTCTATGCAGCAAGTCCTTGAATCGGGTCCATGCCTCGTAGAGGGACTCGCCTTGAAGTTGTTGGAACGTCAAGATGTCCCTTCTAAGCTTAGTAGTTCTCCCCGGTGGGAAAAATTGGGCAATGAAGCAGTAGTGAGATCATCCCAACTTGAGATGGGTGGTGGGAAGTTGCTCAAGCCAATTACTAGCTTGGTCCCGTGAGAAAATTGGAAGAGGCATAGCGTGTGGTCTCCGAGTAGTAGCATCAAGGTCGATGGAATCGGCGATTTTAAGAAATCCTTAAGATCTTGATTAGGATCTTGAACGAAGTCCATGGAATGCATATCCGTTTTGCACCAACTGGATGGTGTCGGATCACAGGGCCGTAGTTTGAACTTGATTGGGGAGCTCAATGGTGTTCCTATAGCCTAGGTGGCTTGGTCTTGAGTATTCACCAAGAGTGCGGCCTCTTGGCCGGTCATTTGGTGGTGGGTTGATGAGTGGTGGTTGATTATCACTTTCCATGATGAAAAGTGATAGGATTACGAACAAATGTCACGAAGAAGGGAGATAGACTACGAGGAAGCTAAAATTGAGAAAAAAGCTTACTTGATAGGAATCAAGCAAGGGAATCTAAACGAGGTGGAAATCTAACTAGCTAAAGGTGGAAATCTAACTAGCTATTCTATTCCCCGGCAGCGGCGCCAAAAACTTGATACGCGTACAACACGTGTTCGGGGTCAAAGGAAACTTCCTTTTCTTCGAGCAAGTTTTTCAACCACCTAGGCGATGAACCTAATCGTTGTAGTGTAGTATTAGGGTAAGCCTCGGTATCGATATCGTTCTCAGGGAATAGGAATGCTAGTGAGAAATTACTACGCTAAGGTTGGGGTTGAGGAAGATTATTTTTATCTTTTATGTTTTTAGAAAATAAAATGTACGATCTCGGGGTATTGGGGGGTGGTACTTCTACCGATTACTCTACTTATCTAATTATCTAATCTAAGGGGTAGTCTATGTCTATTGATGTTTGCTCGTATGATGATTAAAAATGTATCTACCTAGATATTATTACTCCCTAGTTATCTTTCATTGATGGTTGAATTGTCACGTCCTTATTCTTAACGCGTTGTGTTTTCTAAGGTCGTAGGGTATGCTTTTATCCCTAACTCTTTGAGAATACCTTAAGGTTATTGCCTACAAAATCTCTAGGATTCATAAACTAACTCTAAGGTTATCTTTGGATTTCTAGCCTACAATTACTCTAGGTGATCATAAACTAAGGTTCACAAAGATTACTCAAGCATTAAAAACACAACGATGGCCTATTCCAATCCTAAGCCAATTACAATTAAGATAAGAGACAACCAATCAATATTCAATAACTAGGTTTCATAGATCTAAGCAAACACACAAGTAAATTAGCCGGACATGGTAAACATGCAAGCATACACACATAAAATTGAAGACATAATGAAATCAATGAAGTAAATAACTTATCTTCATGTAAAATAGGGTATGAGAACCCTAAGATACTGCCCAAACCGAACAAAAGTCGTTTTAGGTTTTTACTCCACAAATCTACCTCCCTAAAGTCTGAAAATTCGAATTCTATATATAGAGTTACAACTGCGACGGCGTCACCTTTTAATTGTGACGCCGTCAGATCGCCGCCTTTAGGGTTTCATCTTGGCCAAGTCAACTTTGGGACGGCGTCTGAATCTGGATCTAGGCCGTCTGAGGGAAAAGGTCTTCATGACGCCCTACTCTTCAAAGCCTGACGCCATCATATACAAAATAGCAATTTCACTCTTGAGCCATCACAAATATAGGGACGGCGTCGCCCTTTGTTTCTGACGTCGTCGGGTGCACTTCCAGCAGCTTGAGTGTCTTGATATTGACTTTAGCCATTTTCTTCACATATCCATCCTTTTCGTCCAAATAAGCATCATTTGACATTTTGCCTTCAAGAGACCTAAAAGTGAAAAGGGCGAAATTAGCGATGCGGATATAAAAGTGGGCGATTAAGGGCTTAAATGACCCTTAAAAGTGTATGTTTTAAATCCTTATCAACCTTGTTGAAAACTTGTTCCACGTCCTTTTTCTCCTTCACTAAAGTTTTTTCCTCGACCATTACCATGATTTTGATTACTTGATCTTGCCATTAGAAGTTGTTTTGATAATTTTCTTCTGCTTCATCTTGACTTTTGATGCGTTCTTCAAAAGTTATTATTCTTCTCATTTCTTCTTCAAATGACATTTTATCAATCTCGAAATATTGCTCGATAGATGCTACAATCGGTGGAAACTCCTTTGGAACAGAGTTTAGTAACTTTCTGACGAGTGTTTTGTCTTTAAGAGTTGAACCAATACATTTAAATTTGCCTCTTATGCTTCCCAATTATCCGGCAAAGCCGCTTACGGTTTCATTGTTTTTCATTTTCAAAGTCTCCAATTCGCTCCTTAAAGTTTGTAGTCGTGCTTTCTGAACTCGGTCCTCTCCTATATATCATACCTTAATTGATTCCCATACTTCCTTCGCTTTCGAGTATTGTGCAACTTGCATTAGAATATCTTCTGGTAATGTTGTGAGGATCATTGCTTTTGTTGTATTCATCTTTCTTTCATCTACGACTTCTGTAGTTTCAAGTGTTTCCCACAGGCCATAAGCTTTTAAGATTGTTTCCATCATAATTTTCCATGTGGTGTAGTTTGATTCATTCAGTTTTGGACATGGAAGTGCTGTATTTTGCTCACGAGTTGGTGTAGAAGATTCTCCTATCTTCATTCTTGTTGCTTTCTTACTTACGTTGTTTCTTGCTTACTTGCTTGCGTTCTTGCTTGCTTTCTTACTTGCGTACTTTCTTACTTGCTTTGAAACACCGAGGTTTCTCTTATTGGTCGAAACACCGAGGTTTCTCTTACTGGTCGAAACACCGAAGTTTCTCTTACTGGTTGAAACAGGGTTTCTCTTCTTGGTGAAACAAGGTTTCTCTTCTTGGTTGAAACAGGGTTTCTCTCTTACTTTAAAAACAATAGTATTTTTCTTAATTGCTTACTTTGCCACGTGAAGGTTTCGTTTAAATACTAGGTTTTTTCTTACATACTATGTGAACCACAAGGGTTTGGTTTTCTTACTTTTTCTTACTTACTTTTAAATAGTTTAAATTTTTTAAAAGATTAAACTAATTCAAACTAATAAACTTGAAAGTCAAATAATGGGAATTGGGAATGAGAAACTTGTCGCTAAAAAGCGTGCCAAAACGTTCCATTTTTCTTAGTTTCAATTCGATCGTCGCCTCTGTTTTTTTACTTCAATCGTTTCTTACTGTTGGTATTCAATCCGATCAAGCCTTCTTTTAATTGACGAATAGTAGTCGCCGCTTTTCTTCTTGCGGTTGATTCCCGGAATCGATCTTGCTCTGATGCCACTGTTATTCAATGGCATTCGACCAAATCTTCTTCTAGATTGTTGGTGCGTTTGGAACAGAAACTTGGGACAGAAAGTTTGTAACAAAAATAAAAGTAAACAAACTAAAAATTGATAAACAAGAGATTGCTGATAGAAACTGAATAAGGATTCGAGTATGAAACAAATATTTACTATGAATTGAACATGTATTGGATTGATTATTTTGATTACAGATCTTGACCTATATATACCAAAGAATCGGTGCCTTCATGCCTGATAGAACAAAAGGATACACCGATTCAGTAAAAGTAAAAGTCACAACCCTTCTAAAACGGTTGACACCGTTATCTAATGACCCAGCCCAAACTAATTAGGTTTACAGATTCTAAAATAAATACATAATATATAAACTAAGTACCTCGACTTTGCGTCTTTAACATTATTGGTCCAACAACATTGTAGATCTAGGAAAGGTTTTTATCATAGAACCTAATGGTGTATTGGGTCAAAACTTTTTTTAATCCTGATGGAAGTCTACTTAGGGGTTGTTTACTTATTAAGTGGTTTATAAGTATGTGGGTCCACCTCTAGTTCTACCACTTGTTGGGGAGGATTGCATATTTAGTGTCTTGTCCATATAGAGGAAATAAAAGTGACCAGGCCCCACTTGTTAAAAAAACATTATTAAATTTCTTTGGCCCCACTTTTCTTACCACTCAATGATGCAACAGAAAAAGAAACGACCCGTTAATTTGTTTCTTTTGTCTGCAATTCGTAAGTGTACCCGTGGACAGACAATGAACAGTTTGAGGACGCCTTGAAGAAAGCTGGTTTGATTTGAAGTTTTCATATCGGTATTTATGTAAATGCTTGACATCCCTGTATCGAAAACATGGTGGTTGAATGACTATGACTATTACTGCAAGTTATAAATATAGACCATTTGATGGTCTTAAATGTTTGTTTGTTGTTTAATTTTGGGTTGTGGATTGAACTAACATATATAGTTATAAGCAAATTAAAATTCGGGGATTTTTATATTTGACCATGTCAAATTTTTACGGATCGACGATGATATGTTTGTTACTAAGGAACCATAAGATGTTGAGTATCAAATCGCATATTTATACGTAATTCTGAAATAGATATGCCTTGTGTATATGGATGCAGACCATATCAATTAAGCACGTTCATCTTTTCATGGTGTATACAGTATACATACCGTGAGATTTTCCAAACTACATGGAAACATCCACGCAACTCACATCTAAACGTAGATAGGTGGACCAAATGGTTTAATATTACAAGCCAGAGTCACCATAGACCATAGTTTTAATACAATGTAAAAATATAAAAGTAGTATACATACTGTGAGATTTTCCAAACTACACGGAAACATCCACTGGCAACTCACATCTGAAGACTGATAACGAGAACTTATCAGTAACGTACTTAATAGCAATATGATTCTTTTGGAAAAACCAAGTAAACATGAATTTTAGCATGTCATAGCTTTTACAAAGGTCAAGACACTGCAAATGATGGCAAAACCATGCCAAGTCACCCATTGTGGTAGGAGGACATAAAATGCAGAATAGGGAGACAAGACTCCTGTAAATAGAAAGACGGTTTTACAAACGGCGTCTCTCCAATGCTTATGATGTATATCACCAGTCGAAAAGAACATGCCTAGTGATGCAACAAAATTCATAATTAACGTTATTAAGGAAATTGCTACCCGTATCTTGTTTTCAATGGTACGTTCAGTAAGTTGAACAATTGCTTGCACGAGTATTCCCACAATCCCTACAAAGATAGCATATACTGCAACGCCCAACAACCTAAAAAAGGATCATGTGTAGTCCATTCGTCATGTTTACATTAACCGAAGAAACAAATTTAACGAAACAAATACACGTACATACACATGCATAGGCTTATACATGGACTTGTAGCTAATATACAGTTTCTATGTTATATCATTTTGAGTGTGCATGTACCTACATGATTGTTTTTGGTAGTGTTAATACTACTAGTACACGCGAAAATCAAGCAGACAAGTATATTTCATGCATCATCGATTTCCATCAGAAACAGTGAGTGATGCATACGAGTCGCAAGTGCGTGCATTTGTGGCAGGTGTGAGTAGCAGTAGATTACACAAGGAAAAATATGAGGAAAAGCTAATAATAGTTACCTGCGATTGTCGAGATTAGGATCCATGAACGAAGTCTCTTAAAATTCTAATTTTATCTTCCTTAGATTACTTGTGAAGTTTTGATAGATGGGTAGGGTGACAATGGAAATTAATTGCATATGTTTTCCCCTTATTTATAAGCCTCTATCAACTCATTAACTATAGGAAAAAACCGACAAGTGAAATGAAAGAAAACGATGTCTAAATAAAATAAGGCTAAAATAACTCATTTGACTCTCACCGAACTCCAATTTTCCATGTACCGACTATACCACGCTTTTTCCAATTATTATATATATACGCAAGTTTCAAATATTGTCCTTAAACTATCACTGAAAAATAATTGTAATGGTTAACTTTTTTACTTATTATATCTCTAAAAAAAAATTAAGACATTGCATATGTGCCAAGATCAATCATAAACTTGAAAATTGAGAAAATGAATAAGAGCTAGATGTACGTGTAATAGACACATATTAGGCATGTTTTTAAGTTTACCAATAAATTATTTTTGTGACCTATCTTCATAAAGGGGGTGAAGTGTAAAAGTGGAATGTTTCATTATCTAAAGTCTCTAAACACTCTGCCGACCCAACCTTATATCCAAGTAACAGGATTGAGAGACTGACCTTTTTATAGACTTGAATCCAAACTGGGCCCACTCATGAACTGGTAGGGATACAAAATATAGGGTTTAAGCTATTAAATAGTCGCGTATTTTTTGATGTCTGGATATAGTGCGTGTCTTTTTTTCTTCACGGTTAGGTAGTGTATTTTTTGTGTCGATATGGTCACAAAGTTTATTTGTCAGTAAAAATCCTCGTGGCTCTCGTGGCTTTGATCATATTATTCACTTTGGGTTTGGGTGACGTGGCAAAATCTAACCCAAATTCCCTTCACTTGTCTCCCCCATTTATTTCTACTCACCCCTGTTCCAAATCACAACCTATTCACTTGAGAAAACCCGAGCAAGATTTTGGAACAAGAAGAGGCAGATTATTATACGCTTGCACCCAACACCCCGAACTACATCTCTTATCCCCTCGCTGCCTAGACCCAATGGACCAAAACACGAGCAAACGCGTCCCACCCAAATGCGACTTAATAGGAAACGACCTAGCTAGAAACAACCATATACTAGGCAACCTTGGCAATGCAAGATTCAACGAAAACAACAACGCGAGAAAGCATAAATGCCGAAGAAAATCAAGCACAAACGCCACTAGAATTCGATAACAAAAAGTAAAAAGCAAGCGACAACAAAAGTATCAACCTCGAATGACTTCAACCTCTAAGATGCGAAGCGCCTAACTACGCGCAAATGAAAACTCGCCCTTATTTGCGAAAGCAGTAGTAAACCCGGACTCAAATTCAACATCATCGTCATCATGAATGAAAATCGATGGTGATAAGTACTATTAGGGTTAGGGTTTGAGGCGGCAATGAGAGGGTGGAGATGATGATAGCGTCGGCGGTGAATTATTATTATTATCCGGTGATCGGAAAAGCGGTAAAGGTGTTGGAAATGATGGGGTTAGGGTTGAAATCGGAAGAGATGCAAGTCTTTGTCGATTCCGATCTGGATTCGATTTCTTTTGATGCATTACATTTATAAAAACAAACACACTTGTTCTTGAAGTCTATTTTTATAAAAATTTGATGGGTTTATATAAAAAGATTGAAAATGAAATGTGGAATTGTTTTTATGTTTTGATGATTGGATTAATTTGGGTGAAGAAAATTGAAAAGTGTTTGTGTTTGGAGTTTGAAAGAAAGAAAGCAGGCGTTGTGGAAGAGAGGCAGGTGGTGGTGTTGAATGGTGGTGTTGAATGGTGGTGTGTATGGTGATTTCGGGTGATTTGAATGGTGGTGTTTATGGTGTAAAAGGGATTGGGTATAGATGAGGGAGATGAGTTTATTGGTAAAGTGTTAAGGGAATAGCCACGTGTATAGGGTTAAAAAAAAGAAAAAGAACAAAATTCCACGTAAGTTACTTGCTATTTATTTGGCTTGCCACGTATGAAGTTTGTGACCATATTGACACAAAAAAAAGTACACTACCTAACCAGGTAAGAAAAAAAATACATGTACCATATCGGTACAATGGAGAAAGTACGTGGCTATTTAATAGTTTAAACCCCAAAATATATGATACCTCTAAACTTTTGAAAAAAGGAGATGAGCGTCTCATTTAATGGTTGGTGATACATCGTTTAATATTATTTTGTTTATTCATAGTTTAGTTAAGTGAAATAATCATTTTATTTTTAAATGATAGAGCAAAAAGATTAGAAAAGATGGTAGTCAATATTCAATAGTTCTAGTTTTTTAAGGGCAAGTTGCTCGTATCTAGGGGTGAAAGCGAGCCGAGCCGAGCTCGAGCTTGTCAAAGCTCGAGCTCGTTTCGAGCCTTACATTTTGAGCTCGAGCTCGGCTCGTGAAATTTTTTATAAGCTCGAGCTCGGCTCGGCTCATTTCCACCCCTACTCGTATCATTTTCATTTTTCATATATACAATTTTCAGGATTGAAACAGTAATTGATATAACACATAATGAGAGGGAGCATCCTCAAACCATTATATTTTATTCAATTTATTTTATAATATTCGTATGGGTTGCAGCTACTCCCTTTAGTCCATTACCATCTGCTCTCAGGCCCAAGTTACTCCATCTACGCGTGCCTAATATTCCGTATCAAAGTGATAATGTGATAAATGCAATTTGTGGATAAACTTCACCGCCTTTTTATCACCGACTTTCAGATCCAATCGGAACTTTGCAAATGGGTTCTTCCTTGATCAGTGTTCTTGGTGATGTAGGTGCACAGGATCATCACCCTTATCTTTATTTTTACCCACAATCTTCTTAGGTTCGTTGATTCAACTATTTGTTTTGCATAATTTGTTGGGTGGAATTTTTGTGATAAGATATGAATCTATGAGGCTGCTGTGTTTGTGATCATATCAAAAAAATAGTACTTTAGATGTGATTAATATTCGTGTTAGGTGGTTTTTTTGGCCATAATTTTTGGGTTAATATTCGTGTTGGGTTATGGAACTCTGTTATGAGTTTAACGAAAACATTACTATGCAAAAAGTTACAAAAACCTTTAGTACGGGAATGGTAAAGGGCTGTGATGGAACTTTAGTACACGAATATCTTCCGTTTTGGGTTAATATTCGTGCCGTGTAAAAAGTTACAAAAACCTTTAGTACGGAAATGGTAAAGGGCTGTGATGACTGTTATGAGTTTAACGAATTAGAATGGGTCGACGAAATTGCTACTGTAACCTGGCATGGCAAAGGCTGGATGGCATAGTATGATTTATTACTATGCAACCAGGTTTCTTTGCATCCATAGTGACGTCCGAATGTATCAAATTGTTTCTGAGACCCATATTTCATTTACAGATCTGAGCCATTTATCTATTCTACCGTTACTGTATGTGACATTCAAAAGGCTGCTGTAGCTTTTTACACGGCAGTTGTTAGTTGGGTTATGGAACTCTGGAAGTGTATCCGTGCCACAGGCAAACTTGCAGTTGACGTTCAGAAGGTTTTTGTAACTTTTGTAACAACTGAACCTGCCAACGGGTTGAAATGGGTTAATTCTTTGATTGGTTGAAACAGACTGGGCCAGTTTAGATGCATCCGAATTAGCCATGATACCTGGTTCGTGTTTTCTTCTGTTATGTAGCTGTTCATGTAGATGGTTCAGACTAATTTATTCTCGACTGTGATTGTCACAGATTTTGTTGGTATGTTTCATATTGTCAACTTGACAGCAAATGGTAATGGACTAAAGGCACTATCTACAACCCATACGAATATTATAAAATAGTTTAGTAAAATATAACGGTTTGAGCATGCTCCGCTCCATTATATCTTATATCAATAATAGGCAATGATGATTTTTTGCTCAACATAACGATTAAGGCCAAAATTTGTATTTTTCGGACATACTTGTAGCTCTGACCGATACCCAAGTTAAAAAATTCAGGAAAACATCTTTCGGACATTGGCTCGACGTTGTCCTTAAAAAGAATAGCCAAATTTTGATTCATACTATACTTGGTTGTGAGGTTGAAAGTGTAGCAAACGAGCTTTCATTCAATATATTAGGTAAACGGATTCGCTTTAGACGCCAAGAGTTTTGTTTAGTTACAGCTTTACGTTTTGGTCGCAATATGTATATGAATGAGTGGGTTAAGAATATGACGGAAAATCCATTTGGGAAAAGGATGTTCCCTAATATTCCAGAAAACGTTTCGGTTAAAGTAAAGGATGTTATGGCTATTTTTAATAAGATGAAAGATCGTTCACTTGTTTTGGAAGACGATGATGCAGTTAAGACATGTCTTTTGGTGTTGTTAGATAACAGATTCTTGGGCCACCAATTGTCACACAATGTTACTGACCATAAATTGAAGTTGGTTGAGCGTTTAGCAAATTGTTGGAATACTTTTCCATGGGGGTCGTATATTTGGGATGATACTTATCCATAACTTAGAGATGTTGTATCTAATCATGATCGCTTCATGTTGAAAGCAAGAAAGGGAAGAGATTCGACACATTATTTGGATTTGTTTGGGCTTTTATGGTATTTTTACATATGGTGATTTTTACATGTTTTATGTTGTTTTTTAAGTTGTTTTTATGTTCTTTTCTATTTTATAGATATGGATATTGGAGGCCATCCGGCTACACATGTTTATGCCTTCAAAAGCCGACAACGATAATTCCGAGGGCTTTGGCTTGGAGATCATTACTACCGTTTAATTGGACGAGTTGCTGCACTTTGTTTGACAGTGATAAGTTAGCCCCACCATTGGAGACCCTTACACCTACTAAAGCCGAGAGTGACACAAGTTGGTGGAAGGACTCTTTCAATTATTTTGAAGAAAAACATGTTCAAAGTGAGGTATTAAGTGAGCAACTTCAGGTTGAAAAAGACGACCTAAGTGAGCAAGTGCAGAAGAAGAAGAAAAAGAAAAGGAATAGAGATTCATCACAAGCATCACCTCACAATAGATTCTCTAGATCTTTTTTAACCTTTCCTTGATGTGCTAGAACCTGACTTCACACTTGATGTTGTCAGAATAAAAGTCTGGGATGGTATATCTGATGGGAAATCACGACGGTTATGTCCAACTTTAAGACATCGTGTACATGATTTTGGTGTAGTTTCTTCACCCGTAGATTTAAAGCGATCACGGTTATGCGGCCTTCCTGGCTGACGTTTGTCCATTACAGGTGGAAGGACAGTTATAAGACCATCTGGTTTCTCCCATTCTGAAGGATGCCCAACATCGTATATAACCTCGTTGTATGAAGCCCTCCAAACACTAGTCTTGAAACATGAAAATGCAAACTGATTTGCACTTGATTGGCACAAATGTCGCATAACAGCAATAAGATGCCCACAAGGTAAACCCGATAATTTCCATTGTCCACAGCTACATGTCCTAGTATTTAGATCAACTGTCCCATTTTTGTTATAATCAACAACATTGTAAAGGTAGTTTGCAGCGGGTCTTACAGTCCATGTGGTGGATTTTGCAATTCTTTTAGCTATCTTGGCCTCCGCCCAGGGTGTTAATTCATGTTTATGTTCATCTACACATGGTATAATATATGTGAGTAAAATGTAAAATAAGAAACATAAATATGCATGGTTTGGTATGTGTTTACCTGCCGTTTGTCGATGTTCAAAGTACCACTGTTGCAAAGATTTTACGAACCAATCAATCATCATACAAATTGGGAGTTTTCGAGAATGTCGAGACAATGCATTCACTGATTCCGCACTATTGGAGGTCATGTAATTATAACGCATACCGGGGAAATGAACCCTTGCCCACTTTTCATGACCAATCCTATCAAGTTTATTAGCGGCTCTAGGCAATATATTATGTAAAGTGCTAAAATGTTCTTCAAAGTCTGAAATCCAATATGCTTTGCATGCTCTCTAAAATAGCATTTCCTTACTTATAAATCGAGGACACTTTGTACGTAAGTTCATCAACAAGTGGCGACAACAACGACCATGAAATGCATTGGGAAATACATTCTTAATGGCCAAAGCAATGGATCCATCTCCATTAGATATGATCGTTAAGTTATCTTGCTTACCAATTATACATTCCTTGAGTTTCGTCAAAAACCAATCCCAAGATCTAAATGTCTCCGACTTTCCCACTCCTTATGCAAGCGGCAGAATCTGATTATTACCATCCATTGCAACTGCTAGATACATTGTACCCAATAAGTCCCCGTTAAGATGTGCACCGTCTATTATAATCAATGGTCGCATGTGTGACACAAATGTACGAATCTACATAAAAAAAATCTTTCGATAATTAGAATAATAAATAGATAGCATGAATAATACATTTATTTGTTTGTAATAAACAATACATACCACAAACACCATGGCAAGAAAAAAAATCTCAAATTTGTCTTCATCGTCGGTTTCAATATGTGTAATAGTCCACAGTTTTAGTTTCAAATTGTGGCAATACAAAGGGAGTTCGAAAACGACTCCTTAGGAGTCCATCTCAACAATTGCAATGCATAACATTTAGCTCGCCAAGCTTGAGAATATGAGATATCAATTTTGAACCTAGCATTCATATCATCATAATCTCTTTAGCCTATAAATTCTACTATTCTCGGACATTACCTCCTTGATATATGACCAAGGACTTTTGGGAAGCATTACGATGATGTGGGTGAATTTGAGTTCTAGTGCATGTATGATGGTCGTGAAATTTTGTTACATAAAACTTTTTATAGTCTTTGGGCATATAGACTCGAAAAACCCATTCACATGTGTCAACAATACATTTTTCATATACCCTTTTGGGGGTTTGATCTTGGGTATCTAATTTGAAATCCCTCTTCAAGAGCTTTTCTACCCAAAACAACTTCTATATGTTCTTTATTATCAAAAGTATCATGTAAACGAACAAGACTAGATGTTAAATAACACATACCTTTTTTCGAGTTGATATCTAGGACTGATGTTTTGAGTAGGGGAGGCATATTCCAAAATTTATCCTTCTTACATTTCTTGTTCTCATCATCAGCTTTTTTACTCTCCTCATTAGATTCACTACCCTCCTCATCAGATTTTCTACTCTCATCATCAGATTCACTACTCTCATCCTCGCCAGACAATCTTTTCACTTTCCCAAAAACACTACCCATTACCTTTTCTCCGAAAGGCCGTAATTTATCATCATCTAGCAAATCCCTTTCGTTAGTCTTTTTGTTTTTGGGTGAACCAACAACTTGTTTTTTTTTACGATTAGCTGAATCACTTTGAGGATCCTGCATAGGGGTACACAGGAATTCCAGGCACATACATAGGATTCCCAGAAAATCCATGCATATGTTGAAAACTAGGAAAATTTTCATAAAAACCACTACCATGCATTTGTGTTTGGTGAATTTGTGTGGCATGATATTCGGTTTGATATACATTTACAAATGAGGTAGCATGAATAAAATTGCTTTGTTGATTGCTTCCCGTAGTTGATAATTGCCTACCATTTACACTAGACTCAACAATACACAACGTAACAATTCTACTACTTTTAACAACAAATTCCATAAATTCATTGACTTCAAAATCATCACATACCTCTACAATATCATGATCCGATTTGTAAGTTACCATAAAACCACTATTAGCATCGATTTCTAGCCTCTCGGATACTGCTTCTAGTAAACATGAATATGATGAAAACAATGGTAAAATTAGTGTACGTTTTACACAATTTAACGGCATATACTCCAACACACCATCCACTCTTTCCCATGTACCTCCTTTACATACACGTATTTTCACGGTTTCTTTGACGGATTTCATGGCAAAATTGAGTTTTTTGGTGAAAATTTTGAGTTTTCTAGTGAAGGGAGCTAAAATGAGCAAGAAATAACAATCAAACACATTTTATCCAAAAACTGCAAAAAAATCTCGCAAATTACTGAAAATCTCGCAAGTTTTATCCAAAAGTTTGCGATATTTTTAAGAAATATCAAAACATCTGCGAAAATTTTAAGATATATCAAAATTTTTTGATATTTCTTAAAAATATTGAAAATCTTAAATTTCGCAAAATTTTCGATATTTTAAAGAAATATCGCAAGGGACTTGCGATATTTCCTAAAAATATTGAAAATTTTCGATATTATTTTCTACTTCACAAAAGTCTTAAAATTTGCGGATTTTAGGGGTATTTTGGTTTTTTAAGTATAAAATTAGGTATTTTGTGAAGTAGGTTTGAAAAATTAGGTATTTTTGTCGTCAACCATGGTCCCTTTTGTGGTCACTTTCATGTCCTTTTTCCCATTTTGGTCATGCTCGACTGCTCAACTCCACTAGCTTTCTGCCACGTGTCCACCTACTTGTATCTTTTATTAAAAATTCGTGGCCCACCAAATCTGCACCAAATCTTAGTTACTGTACACCCCTTTTGTCTTTTAACAAAACTCAGTGCTCGACTGACGGCGCTCGACTTGCGGCTGCTCAACCTCGTCAGTACTTTTGCATGGGAAATGTAAAAAGAAGCATGGGAAAGTACACACAATCTTTTGCTTAGATTGTGTGTACTTTAATTTTAAATTATTTTTTTTACTTTTGTTATTTCAAAAAAATAAAAGAAAAACACACACTAACACACATAGATGATCGCCTCCTTGATTGTGTGTTCTTGATGATCGTCTCCCGAAAGTCTTGTTACCTTCTTACGCCTCTTGCGAGTCTTGATAACTTCTTGATCATCGCTTCCCCCGTTCTCAGATATGGTGAGTGGCTATTAAGTGCTTAAGTGGGTATTTTTTGTAATTAAGTTGTTAATTCTTAAGTGCTTAAGTGATTATGTAAGTTATTTTTCGTTATCTTTTGTATGTTAATTTATAGGGGTTTTCATGGTTTCTCAGTTTTTAATCAAAATAAGTGCGTCTATATTTTGTTTTTAGGGTTTTTCAGCTTATTTGTATGTCATTGGTTTCTCAGTTTTTATTTAACTGTTTTTCAGGATTTCTCATTTTTTTATCCAAATAAGTGCGTAGAGATTTTGTTTTTAGGGTTTCTTTTGTAATTGCGATTTAGGGTTTTCAAGGGTATTTGTACGTTAAGTGCGTGTATATTTTGTTTGTATGTTCATTAGGTTTCTTGAGTTTATTTAGCTGTTTTTAGGGTTTTTTTTTGTGTTACTATGGATTATGTAATTGCGATTTAGGGTTTTCAAGGGTATTTGTATGTTTCTCGATCTACCATTTAATTCATTACTTGTTATTGTTAAGTGATTATTATTGTTTTTACTGCTTATATGCCTGTTATATGCTTCACAAGTCTAAATGTTATTACTTGTTTTTTGTAGGACTATGATGCGAAAGTTATTGTAAGAAGTAAACTGCATTATTTGTTACTTCTGAAAGATAGATTAGACCAACCGCGTCGTACAATGTTCAAGGCCTCATGTTTCGGACCTTGGATGGATCTGACTTATCTAGATAATGAGGAAGAGCTGGTGCGTTGTATGCTTCAGAAACAACTCCGCCAATATGATGATAGCTATGATCTTCCATTAGTTTACTGTGTGAATGGACATACTTTTGCCTTTGGTCGACGTGAATTACATACGCTAGCGGGTTCACATTTGGTATGCTAAGCTTTAGTAAATGGAGAAGTGGTGATATCCCTTTCCATGATCGTGTTTTCGAGATAAGATAGGCGTTATGTTAAAAACATTGATCTTCTATCGGTTATTGAGGATGAAGATATTTTATTAAATCTGTCGGATGAAGATGCTTTACGGGTTTGTCTGCTGCTAACATTAGAGGTTATTTTCATGGGTAAAGAGTTGTCTGCTGTCATTGATGATATGTTGCTTAGGATGGTTGAGGATCTTGATGAATTCAATGCATTTCCATGGGGAGAGCATGTTTGGAGGCAGTTGTATGCGTCAATGAGAAATGTCGCTTCTAAGCATAGACCGGGTTACAGTCAAACATTGGCTTGTAAAAAATCCAAGGATGTTCCTACCTTCTGCTTGTCAGGATTCATTTGTGCTTTCAAGGTTAGTACTAAGGATTTCCTAATGTTTATTTAAAGGCTTATTTATTATCTTCCGGGACCTTGTAACTTATAAGGATTTCGTTTCTTGTTTTCAAGATATGGATTATAGAGCTTTCGGATAAAAGTAATCGGTGGTGGAACAAGGATCAGGGTTATCCAAAAGCACTTGCATGGTCTAAACACAAATCATTTGGTAAATCGATAATTTCGACCAGCTTTTTGCTAAGGTAAAAACTAATGTTCAAGTGTTTATTTATTATATTTCTGGTCCTTGTAAAAACTAATATCTATATTTTTGTTAGGGCTCTACACCAAACTTCACTGTCATCCCAACTAGAGTTAAGGCGGAGTCGCGATGGTATACAGAAAGTGAAGAATTTTTTAGGTGGTATACCCCTAGAGCGCCGCCTGTTGTAAAGGGGGGACTTTATGAAGAGTATTTTCAGAAAGCAAAGGTTGCTGCTGCACGCACGCCTAAGCAAATAACCAGTCTAGAGGATTGTGAAGTGGAGAGTACTCGTCAAGAGGTAGATGTTGTTGCTCTTCAGGCTGTTCTTAAGTCTTTGGATGCTCTCACATCGAAACTTGAGAGTATAGTTGAGGTTAATGTTTTACCTTTGTGATTTTTGTCCAATATATTTTCTTTTTAAACAGTTATCATGGTATACACTAATAGGCATGTTTTGTTCCAAATTACTTTCATTTACAGATCATTTCAAAAAGAAGAGACCAAGTCAACAAAGATACCTATGAGAAGGTTATTTATTCATTTTATAAATGTACTTGTAATTTAATTAGTTTTTGTATAATAATAATTGGTAAACAAATTTGGTATGCAGTTTTACACTTCTAAAAGAGAACAGGAGGACAAAGTCAACAGCCAGACTTATGAAAAGGTAATTAAATTAGTATTATAATTGTAAATTTGCATATTCGATCCTATAATATGTGGTATATTCTTTGTGTATATCTTTTAGGACTGTCTACTAATACGTGGTAAATTCTTTTGTGTGCGGTTTATACTTATAAACCGAACAACAAGACAAAGTTATCCCATCCGGTGTTGAAAAGGTAAATTTGCTTGTAGATTCTATGTATTCTTGATAATGTGTCAACTTTTCGGTTGACACATTATAGATTCCATGCTCCAATCCATAATGCAATTATGGCATTTCATTAATGAGGGCCTTGATCTTGCGGCAGTATTGCGGTGAAGTTAAAGATTTTATGAAGTTGTTTGATTCCCAATTGCTTAATCTTCCATCATCACAGGAAGATTTTGACAAATCACCACAGAAGGATGGTGTTTTTCCTCCTATGGAAGAGCCTAGGGAAAAGAGGTTGAGAATGTCCCAATCTCACATGAAGTCATCTCACATGAAAATTGCTCTGGAGAGTTGTGGAACAAAGAAGAGGAGGTTTGAAGATGTTATTAGGTCACCTTTTGTGCAAGCCCCAAAAACTAGAAAAGTTCCTAGTGTTGTTGAATTGAGAAATCGAAGGAATCTTCTTGATCCTATTATGGTTGAAAGGTTAAAATTAGTCAGACCTTGGATCGAGGTACAATGTTTTTAAATCTATCAGGTTTTTTTATATAATTGTAATCATTTTATAATGGTCACTTATGTTTATTTTGTTTTGTCTATAGGTTCTTGATCAACCATTTCAAAACACCGATCAATTTTCCTTGGATCTGAAATTGGCGGTTTACGTGTATGGATGGGTGGCGGAATTGTAAGTTTCCTTGGTGTCTTTGAAATGGCGTGGATCGTTATTTTTGGGATGCTATAATTGGCCTTGACAATAAGCGCAAAGGATGGTCGCTTGATGAGGTAAAGTAAATATATCTTTTATTTACTTTACTCGAATTATATAATATTTTGGTTTTGATTATGCATGGCGATAATCAATATCAAGTAAATTTTATCTGAGAAAAACGCATATTGTTAAGCGAAACACTGCATACTTTCTCAATTATCATGGCAGGGTCTATCTAATTATCTAGATGGGTTCCGTTGCATAATTTGAACCCCGTCCCTAGTACAATTTGTGTGCTTGATCTTTATCACAAGTTTTGGCTCTTTCAATAACGGAAGCTCATTGTCTAGAAAATATTATATAAACTCGACAACCATCTTCCGTTCTTGTAAGAGCCAAAACTTGTGATAAAGATCAAACACACAGATGGTTTTAGGGATGGGGTTCAAATTAGGAAATGAAACCCATCTACGTCCTTATATATATCGGCTATGATAATTGAGACATGTTGTTTGCGATAATGATATAGTGTGTATTGTTCATGACAGGCCACACTACATTATCCCATTCAACACGATTATATAAACTCTATATGTCTTGTATAAAACACACTTGAAATCGATTTGTAAGTAGAGTAACTGAAAATCTCAATTTTATATAAATTACTGATTATATTTGTATTTTGTTTTTTGTTTTTTTTTGTTTATTGTTCTTCTGACACATTGATCGTGGATCGATTACATGTGGCATACTAGACCGGATGATATGGATTGGTCGATGGTTGGTTGCTTTTTACGCCACTATTGATGCGAGGAGGATCATTGCATGTGTTCTCGCCAACAAAGAAAAATACCCTCTTGGTTGGTGATGTTGAGCGTGTTTTATCCCGATAAATGAACACGAGGTTCATTGGTCTCTGTTTTGTTTCACATCGGTTGGTAATGTCACATTCTATGATAGTGGCGTTGTGTTTGATAATGAATCGCGTACTTTTATACGGATATGAAATACTTTAGAGACAAGGCTGCCCGAAGTCCTAAAAGAAGTAGGAGTCTTTGAGCAGAAGGGAATCGATCCTAAGTCCTATAGGATTACATTCAAGCACGCTGAAAATGTTCCCAAGCAGGGTGGTTTGTTCGATGATTGTGGTGTGTGGCTATGCATCTTCTTATTCAGGTTAGTCATTTAACATTGCAGATTAATATGTGTTTATGCCATAGATTAACAAACTCCCAAACCCTAAAACCGATCCCCCCAATGGCGATCTCTCACTCTAACTAAACCTCCTTACGATCGTTTTCCACCACTTTTAATCTTATCACATGCACATTCTACTAATCTTGATTCTCTTGGGTTCTATCTTGATTATTTAACACGTCATGTAATCGGGTTGGGTGCTAATCGATTGGTTTTAGGTTTTTAGGGTTCGTGCGATCGATCTTTGTGCTTTAGGGTTATTCTATTTCGTTCTTAATTGCTTATCACGCTTGATTTGATTTCTCTTATGGGTTGGTGATTGGATCTTTCGTTTTATAAACCCTAGTTTATCGACTAGGGTTTCTTGGGTTTGTTCGAACACGAGACCATATTGTTCGTGTTTGGCCTTCGTGTTTCCATTTGGGTGTCTCATGCGAATTGGTTTACGTTTGTTTATCTTTGGATTGTATGGGAGAGGAGAACATTAATCGTCTAATCTTGTTGGTGCTTGATGAACAAGTGGAGCCGGTTTCACTTGGTTCGACCTCTAGTCATGATGCTCCTAGCCATGACACTTTGAGGTCATGAAACTTTATTGAAAATTCGTGCTATTGAAAAACAAATATTTGAGGAAAACTTGTTCTTGTGGGTGACGATGGGCAACCATTAAAACTGGTGTGATAGTGGATGCTACTACGCTCTGGGACTAATCCATTTGAGCATCTTAAGGTGCCATGATCCGCGAAGGAGCTCGAAGAGATGCTTAATGCTATTGGTTATTATTGAAACCTCCTCAAGATACAAGTGGTCCTATGGCTTTTAATGTTAATGCTAGTAATGATAGTGTTGATCACGAATGCCAATGGGGCGGTTGGTATTGAGAAGGTCGGTGTTTATGATTTGAAACAACCTTCACATCATATCTTTGGTGTTACTTCTAATGACCCAAAGAAACACCGTCTAACTTTCGTAGGTTGGAGTGTAATAAAAAGCTAATGGTGTGGATCTTTACATCCCGTTGAAAGTGGTTGAAGAGGTGAACTCTAGGTTTGAGAATACTTTGTATGGGTATTTCCTTGGTCAACGACTTGCTTTTCTGTTGTTGATTACTTTATGCATAATCGTGGGCTAAGTTTGGTATACAAAAGGTAATGATGAATGCTAAGGGGTTCTTCTTTTTTAAGTTCAATTCGAAGAAAGGTGTTGATGGTGTTCTTGAAAACGGTCCTTGGTTGATTAGAAATGTCCCTATTATTCTTAAACCAAGGACATTGAACACCAACTTACTTAAAGAGGATTTGACCAACATCCCGGTGTGGGTTAAATTCCATGATGTTCCTCTTGCTATGTTTTCTGATGATGGTCTTAGCCTCCTTGCCACATTGATAGGCACGCCCAAAAGGTTAGATGCTTTCACTAGCCAAATGTGCAAGGACTCATGGGGTCGTAGTAGTTTTGCTAGATGCATGATTGAAGTGAAGTCGGATGAGGTGCTTAGGGACAGCCTTAATGTTGAGATACCGTTACTTGATGGTTGGGTTCGACTCGAGAAGATACGGGTTGAATATGAGTGGAAACCACCTCATTGTGATACATGTAAGATTTTGGTCATACTCTATTGAATGTCCTAAAGTTGTTGAACCTCCCTTTCGACCTACTAAGCGTGCTAATGATGGTTTCAAGGCGGTTAATTACAAGAAGAAGGAAAGCAAGGTGGGTCTACTATTCGGGTCAAGGAGGTTTACTAAACTTTGTTGTGGGTGGCAGTTTCAATATCAACCCAAAAACTCCTCTGAACCTAAGAAAGTGGAAGTCACTAAGAAGAATGCTTACGATGTGGCTAGTTCGAGTGGAACAAATATCTCTACATCTAACCGGTTTGATGCTCTTAATAAGGAAGATACGGATCGTTTGGTACTCCTTCTCATGACACCAATAAGGATGTGGATTATGGTCGTACAATGGAACTTAATGAAGATAAGTCTACTAAGGCAGTCTTGCATCACAAGCTCCCCTGTGGTGATTTGAAAGAGATGGAGTCGGATGTGGCTCCCAACACTAGTGATTCTTGTAATCCGCCCGCCACTTCTACTAAGAGAGTTAACCCTTTTTCTAAAGTGGGAGATATCGTTGTTTCTGATTCTGAAGATGAGGTGGTTGCTAACCCATTTGATGAGTCTACTAATCTATTCGGTGGTGGCCAAGAGTTCGAAGATGAGTATGTATGACTACGATGACTATGCGAAGCAGGTTTCTGATCTTCCAGGGAATTTGGATGCCTTTAATGCCATGTATGGCACTAAGCTTCAAGGACCTAGGAAGTAATTTTCATTTGTTATGTCCTACGTTATCTTTTGTGTAGTGGTTTGTTTTCTTTTGGAAAATAGGAAGCACCTTGTTATGTAAGCCATGCCTATGTAACGGGCTGAGACATGGGATTTTACTCATATCCATTGTACTTCAACGTTTCTTTGGTTAATATATTTATCAGGGTGCAGGATTACTCCCCTTTACCCAAAAAAAAATACTTAGTTACCTGGACAAACACAAACACAAACATTGTCTTTAAGTTGATTGGGATGTGCAAGTGTCACGGTGACGGTTGCCGATCGATGTGTCTGCACATGATTCGGTCACTATATGCAATCGGCCACCCGTGACACTTGCGCATCAATAAACTAAGCATAGCATGTTCAATGTTAGTCTCAAAGCGGCACCTTACCCTTTAGCTTGTCGATAAACTCATCAATCTCGGTACACCTATACTCTATCTCCTTTGCCAAAACCTCCAACTCCTCATTTCATGTTATCCTTTGCTTGAAGCTCCTTGAGAAACTCTGCTTTGTCTTACGAAGCACAATCTTCCCAACCACGGTCTCAACTCGTCCTTGAAAGAACCCATCTCATGAACCATGACATACACTTTCATGCGAGAACCCATTGATCTCTCGATAGCTTAAAATACTCTAGTGATTTACATCGGCAATGAAAATCATCATTTCATCCCACTCAGCGGTATTTGAAGATTGTTGCAGCTCAGCACACCTAAGAAGTCTCGCCATTATGTTTGTTTGTTTTGTTTTGTTTTTTTTTTTTTTGTTTTTTTTTTATATATTATGAACTAAAAATATGAAAATAGTATAGCATTACCCCTCTATTAAATACTAAAAGTATTACCCCAAAATATCTCACATGCTAGTGGTTTTGAATGACACTTGATTCCTGACCTACATCACATGTATATAGTTTTCCTTTGGTAACTTGCTTATTTTGATATGTATAAACTCTATTTTGTTCTAAGTGTCTTATTATAGTAGAACTATTTTGATAGAATATATTCTGCGACATTTGTGTTCAAGAGGCTGTGATGATAAGTATCTTAATAAATCATGCTAATGATGTGATTTTCCGTGTCTTGGCGTGGCAATTCTATATTTTATACTATTGCGACCATGGCGGTTATATCTGATGTTTTGAAACTATTGATTTATCTGATCTGAGCCTCACTATTATGTACACTCTTATGGGAAAGGGCACATGAAAGTCACCACCATGTAAAGGACCATGGTTTAGTTTTGGCCTGTTGGTGAATTTTCTCCAACCTTTATTTGAGCGTTACTTAAGTAGGATATTATACAAATAACTATCTTTTAGAGAAACGAACACGTTAGCACAACCGAGCGACACAAACCTATATTGGGCAAGGTAATGCCACAACCTTTATTTGAAAAGATCCTAGACAATTCTGACCCTTTAGAAAGCGGATCCTTGTTGGTTTGGTACATCATTATTGGTGACTTGCCTTTCTTGCAATGTGGTACCACGGTGTTAACACTACCACGTGGTTTACCACCTTCTACTTGTTCGATCTTTGTAAACTTGTTGTCTTAGGTCTTCTAGAATTTTAGCGGGTAATTGGTCCCTTGGTTCGTTGGTTGGGCCATATCTCTTCAATCTCGGAAATATGACCTCTCTTGGTGCCTTGATTGACCATTCCTATCATCGACATTATGCTTGAATGTAACTTTTTAGCATTTAACATATTTAGAATAAAGTGAAGTAGGTTAATGTTGAATTAAGTGTGTCCACTCTTAAATAGGAAAAACTACACCTACAAAAGCGGTCACATGCTAACGATCCGTTGTGTACCTCTTTAGTAGATAAACACGGTCCATATTTAGTCATTAAACATATGTGGCTATTGACATCTCAGTTTATTCTCGTGATGTTTATATTATTCAAGTTTTTAAAATTATTTTCACATTTGAGTCTTTATATAACATAAGCGGCGGTTTTATTGAAGCGGATAGCTTACAACCGGCGAGATAGACTACGACAAATATTACAAAAACACTAGTACTAAAATTAAACACCCGCACGATGGTTCCCATGAAACCACAGGGCGTAAATCACACATGGGTCGATACTTATAAATCCAACAAGCCTTTAAGCCTCGAATAAAGACATCGTTATTACGAGCATTAAGCTCGATTCGATTGCCATTATCCTCATCTGCTGAACCTTCATATCATCTCTACTTTGTACCTCTCTTAGATACTGCGGTTTTGCGCATAGTTATTTCAACAATTTCTAGCTCTGAATGAGACTATGCCTTTGGCGTGTAATACCAACCAATCGTCCACAAAGCAAATTCATTTCTTTGAGCCATTGAAGGTCTTCAATTGAAGCTTTATTGCGATGCTGAGCTAATATCTCCGACCGGTTGTTGGAATTAGCCTCGGTTACGAGGCGATCACATTGGTTTGTCTTAACATTATATTTTCTTAAATATTTTGTCCCAAGTTAGGAAATAAGTTGTGAAGATGAGCCTCCAACTATATTGTCTTAATTAGCAAAACCAAAGGATGTCTAGTGCCTATCTTTTGCACATGTAAATGAACAAAATAATCAATAATTTGATGTTGAAAAATTTGTAGCCTCATCTGTATCATAACAATAATAGTATATACACTACTGTTTTTGTGGGTTCACTTTAGATAGTTGTCACAGAATCAATACTGTTTGGCACTATATGACACTTGATTCCTGCCCTATATTATTTGGTTTTCATTGACAGTTGATTCCTGACCTATATTATTGGCAAAATTGACATTTAAAATCGAAAATCACGAGCGAACAATTCTTTGAATGACAAAATATTCACGATCTACAATACCTAATTTGTAGATGTTATCATTTAAATAGACTAAAAAGACTTTTGTGGTAACATGATCTTTGTGATATGTAAGAGGCGTGATGACGAACTATCTTATTTGATGACACAAATGATGTGATTTACCATATCTTGGCATGGCAATTTTATAGCATGATTTTCTGACCATGTGCGGTTACATCGATGTTGTTTCTGGATCGAGCCTTGCTAATGCATATCACAATACTTACCGCGCGAACCCATGGTCCTTTACAGATCTGAGAAAATTCCCTTAATAGGGCAAAAACTCAAACATGGTCCTTTACATGGTCACTTTTATGTGTTGTCATTTTTTTGTGCCTTTTCCCATTATGCTCATGATCGACTGCTCAACTGCTCGACTGCTCAACTGCTCAACTACTCAATCGAGCGAATTGTCCACCCCTCTTTACCTTTTTAGAAAAAGTATAATGGACCATGATGAGTCTCTAAATACTCATCAATTTTGTACAAAATAAGCGCAAAATCATCGAAAACACTCGAAACACATCAAAATGATCAAAATATCACAAATCGGTGTTTTATGTGTTTTAAATACAAAATATCAAAATCGGATGAAAAACATATCAAATTTGCAAAATTGCGGTTTAGTCCCCAGTTTCAAAAGATGTCAAAAAGCAGTCCACGAGCGCATAATTTCAAAGTAAAGTCACCAAGGTCCTTTTAAAATCAAAACTTGTCAAATTTAGTCCTTTGGTGAAAAATGTGAAAAGTTTGAGAAAATTACAATTTTAGTCCTTGACTTTGAAAATTGGCGAAATTGGTCCACGGAAAATGTGAAAATGGCAACATTGGTCCTTGTACTTTTGAAGATTGTCACTTTAAGTCCTTGGAACATCTTTGCAAGATTAGCGGTTCAAGTCCTTACAATTTAATTTACACCTTTAGTCCTTGAAGTTTAAAACCCTTTCACCCATTTTGGACCCCACTAACCTTGGACCCCCCCCATAGCTTTTTGACCTGCCATAAACCTTTTGACCTCCTTCTATTATTAAACTGGTCAACCCATCCAGGTCAAACAAAGCCAAGCGCACTTTTCTTCTCTTCTTAACTGCTTCCTGAAATCACTCCCGCATTGCCTCACTCCACCTCGACATCTCACTCCCTTGTCCCTCCTCCTCGACACAAAACAAAAGCCATTTAATGCATCCCCCTCTTGCGCTCTCTCCTCCACTTGTCGAACTCCATTTTGGCGCAAAACACCATTTGAATGGTTGAGATCATTTCAAGGCCATCAATGGCTAGGATTGATGGGAAAGATTCGAGGAGGAGAGAGCAAAGAGATTGGGATATAAAAGGAGCATTTGGAAGCAAGAAAAGTAGTCTACTAGTTTTAAAATATTTCTTTATGTCGTTTTAATAATAAGTTTTAGTTAAGCTCGGTTTACGTAATATTTTGTTGAAGTGCACTCATATTAAGTTTTATATCAATATAAATCCATTCAAGTACTAATTTAAGTTTCTCTATCAATTTGTGATTTGAATCAAGCTGTTGAAAATTTCATTACTTAAAACTTGTGTACTGTTGTTCTTAGTGAGTTTTAAGCTCAAAAAGGTTTATATAAACTTATTATAGCTTTGTATAAGCTAATATTCAAGGATTGAGTAATTGAGTTTCTTGGTCAACAAAGTCAAGCAGGGTGAAAATGATCTGAGACTTGGTTAGTGAGTGAAAGCGACAATGGAAATGGGTTGATATTGAGTTAGGATAGGGGTGTGGTTAGGTTAGTGGTTCATGGTTCACGGTTTGCTAGCAATAGTTGCTTTGGACATTTGTAAGTCAAATTCAAGTTCTTATACATATTACGCATTTGTAGTTTTTATCATTAATTCTTGTTCTATTAGATGTATTTAGGTCGATAAAGTAGGTTTGATCATAATATATCTTGATCTTGTGTTTGGATTTGTTTGGTTTGCAAATCAATGTTTTTAAGGGTGTTTGGATTGGTGATCATGCATCTTAAAGTTACATTCGATGGTTGATCTTTATTGTTTCATGTTTGTTTAAGTATAAGTATGCTCATTTGAGTCTAGGTTTAGGTCTGCAATCACAGAAAGTCAAAACTTCCTTTGCATCTGTCTCACCTGTTAACTGTTGTGATCAAGGAAGTGTAACTCATCATTTTGTGTTTAGAAATCAATAACAAAGCTTGCATTACACTTATTACATCATATAACACCTAAATCAGTCATAAAAATTGGATCAAACTTCATCAAAGTCAAACTGTCAATTTGTTCAAAAGTCGAAACTTGTCGAAATTTGGTTTGTGCAGAACTTACGTGATCGCTTTGGTTTTATTAAAGCTCTTTAGGTTCGATTTTGGTCTCCAAGTAGTCTACTAGGTGGTCTCTAAGACCTAATATCATTTTTATCTTAAGCTCTGGATAAGCTTGAGCATAAGCTCAAAGTCGAAACTGTTGCCACTGCTGAAACTCGATTAATCTTGAGCTTTCTCTCGAGTTTTGTGCAACTTGCAGGGCTCATAAAGCTCACCTAGGTCTGAAAATTGGTTTACTTGGTCTCACCAGGTCTTTTCAAGTTCAAGTTGTAGTTTTCAATCGAGCTTATTTATAAGCTTGTGCTTGTCTTAAAATTGGTACCCTTTCATTGTTTTGAACCAAAAGCTTATTTCATCAATTACATTAAGATTGTGAATCAGAGGTTCAAGCTTGTTGATTTAAGTTGCATTTGGTCATTTTAGCTTATAGTAGCTTTGTTTTGATTGGGTGGCCTTGGGTGTTCATTTGTTAATTCTAGTCTTATTGTTAAGCACTTTCCACATCGATCCTAAATCTTCCACACAAGCCCATGTTTTCTATTTTCTAGCTTCTTAATAATATTTTAGACTTTTCCTGAAATTTTCAGATTTTTCTAAGCTTGTTTGCTATTTTCTTAATTTAAATCACTTTTAGTACTTTTTAAATAGGATTTAATACAAAAAATTAAGAAAGGTTCAAAAAATAATTTTCAATTTTATTAAGTTTAGATAAATATAAAAAGCCTAAAAGTATTTTTCCATAATTTTCTTGGTTTAAATAGTATTTTCTAGCATTTTAATTAGTTTTAAATAGTTTTAAATTAGTAATAAATATATAAAAGTGTGAAAAATATATTTTCTGTTTTAAAATTAGTTTTATCATATTTTAGATTTTCTAAATCTTAATTTTATTTTCTAGTCTTATTTCATATTTTCTTCTATTTTTGAGTATTATTAAATAGTTTAAATTAGTTTTAATCAATAATAATCAATTAAATAGTTGTAAAAATAATTTTCTTTTTCTAAAAATTTTCTTATATCATTAGGATTGTAAAAATGTATTTTTCATATTTTTAGGATTTATATTGTGTAAGTTTCACGTTTTATTTTGTACGTTACGTAGTTTTCAATTTAAGCGTCGTTTTAAGTTTTAAACGTTCATCGCTTTAAATATAGTGATAGCGTTTATTTAATATCTTTTATCTTTTTAATTTTCTTAATTTGCATTTAAGTCGCTTTATTTTTATAAACTTTTCGGTAGTGTAATATTCATTCAAATCTTTTACGATCACTATCATTAGTGATCATTCTATCGTCGATCAGCGTTTACACACCATTGAGTCTCAGTGGGACATATGACAGGAATCCCTGTATTCTCGATCTTCATTGCATTTGTGTTTAAGCTTTTAAGTCTGTTAGACTTGACGGTTTAGCGCGGATCAAAATTTTGGCGCATTGCTTGGAGAGCTTTAGCGTGTGTTTAGCCATTTCGGACCACTCTTGCACATATACCATCTTTTGTAAAAGTTTTTGTAAAGTTTTCAAAAATCCAAAAGTTCATTAACACTTTTCTGAAGTGTTATAAGCAAAAATATTTTCATTCTTTGTTTTTATCATCATGTTTTCAAAATCAAAAATATCCATCTTTTATCCTCTAATCATTTAATTCTACATTTCTTTATCCTCAAACTGTTTAATTCTCCATTCCTTATCCTCTATAATGTTTAATTCTTCATCTCTTATTCCTCTTATCCGTTTAATTCTCTATGTCATGGTATTTGACATGTTCACAGTATGGAGGTCCATTTAACGGTGGAAATTGTCGGCGATGTACCAATGTGGGTTTCGGAGACAAGTTTGTCGATAATCGATCCCATTTCAAATGATACACCGATTTTCCTACCTACCTCCACAGCCCCAATATGAATCCTACTCATCGAGTTTTGTGGAATGATTCTCATTACGGTTTTGATTGTCCACCACGGGTTCCGCATCTATGAGCGAGAACCATGTTACAATCGAACTTTGGTGAAAGTTATTTTCCCAATTATCTCTGTTGTGAGTGCGGGGGTCCTCATCGACTTTTGAATGTCAACGATGAATCAAAATTTTCAAAATTCTAATTCTCCGGTTTGACAATTTCCAACCCATGATATCCCATCGATCATCGGACTTCCGAGCCTTCTGACATCTCAATGATTACGAGGTGTAATCTTCGCAAAGTTACGAAGAAATACGCATTGAAAGAAGCTACAAATAAACGAATGGTGTGTAAGCTTGACGAGATGAATATAAGAATCGAGATATGATGGCGATGATGATGAGGATTCTATTCAAGTGAAGGAATATTATGAGAGCTTGTCAATGAAATCACACGAAGCTTCAAAGACTCTCTCATAATGGGGGCGAGCCTTCTAGCACTATTCGAAATGGAATCGTCGGTGTTGAGCCTTGTTCCAACCCAAGTGAGTCAGGGTTATCTCCGGTAACATGTGTGATGAGCCTCTTAATGATGATTCTTCTCCTCCTCTTGACATTCCATATGATCATGTCGAGATGTTCTCCGATTCGATAACGATTGTGCTTCGTTTGGCGATTCTTTATCCTATGGAGACATCGATTATGTCGAGGAGCTACCTTCCGAGCTAGTTAGCTTAGAAGAAGTGAAAATCGATGATCGGAAATTGAGGACGAGATACTTTGTGAACAATTGTTCAATATAAATCTCCTCGTTTCTAAGATCGAATCATTTTGTGCTAAGTCGACTTCATCTCCTATCCCGTTGTGGATAGTGACTCTACATTGGACAAGCCCGAGCTTGAGGCTTTTTCAATGATTCTCTTCATGAAGAGTTCTCGGTGAACTCTCTCGCTGACATATCTCCTCGAATCGATCATTTCTATTTTGATCTTGAGGATGATATTGGCTCGGAGGAAGGTATACTCTATCATAAGAGTTTGCTTATTGATGATACTACCTTCAACCTTCCTCGAGATATGTCTACATTTGAGGATGAAGAATGGATCTTGATTGTTATCAACATCTTTCTTCCATTCCTCACTTATGATGTGACTTCTCTCTTCTTCACTCCTTGGGAGTGAGGACACTATCTTTGACCCGGCATTTCATTTATCATCGTGAGTAGGGTCTTTCTCTCTATATCTCATCGGTGTGGAACTTTCACGTGCTTCAATGTTTATCAAACATCTTGAATGAAAGTCAGATGGAATTGTATCTTCCACTTGCTTCCCCATGAACCAATGAATTCGGGTCGAGTCAAGCTAGCGACTCGAAATCAAAAACAATGCACTCACCATATGGGTTTTCACCCATATTTCGACTTCTTACCCCTTTCTACCACCTAAGTGTGGGGTGATGCCCCATGTTATATATATATATATATCTCTAAAAAAAAAAAAAAAAAAAAAAAAAAATCTTCTTCTAAATAATGGCCGTAGTATTTCCCTTTTCGTTCTATGTTTGGCATAATGCGGTACTTTGAATATTGAGGCAATATTCGAGTTCTAAGTGTGGGGAATTCTCACAATTTCATATATTATTTACCCAATTCCCGTTTTGGCCAAATTTTTTTGGAGTAAGTGTTTACACTTACTCATTTAGTTATCGATCCGCCTTGTCTAATAAACTAAAGTTGGCTAATCCGAGAGCAAGCGGCTCTTGGTAAAGATTTCTCAAATCCGTTTATATGGCTTGCAATTTGCCCAAAATTGTATGGTTCTCAACTCACCATATCCTAAAAGTGAAGAGTTGGCTAGCCCATAAGATTATGGCTTGTGGTAAAGCGATGGAAAAACCATAATTGGTAATCAGCTCACCAAAGATAATATTGATAATTTATCTAAGAGTTGGCTAGTCCGGAAAGTGCGGCTTACGGTAAAGACAAAATCAAATCCGTTGAAAGGTGGTGGTTTGCTCAAAATCACATGGTTATCGGTGTACCATGGTTCTTACTTGAGCTGAAACATTTGGCTACTCGAGTAATGGCTTTTGGTAAAGAGTTTAAAATCCATTATGTTTTCTCAAATCATTGCTAGGGACTAGCAATATCTCGATGTGGGGATTGATGAGTCTAAATACTCATCAATTTTGTACAAAATAAAGCGCAAAATCATCGAAAACACTCGAAACACATCAAAATGATCAAAATATCACAAATCGGTGTTTTATGTGTTTTAAATACAAAATATCAAAATCGGATGAAAAACATATCAAATTTGCAAAATTGCGGTTTTAGTCCCCAGTTTCAAAAGATGTCAAAAGCAGTCCTGAGCGCATAATTTCAAAAGTAAAGTCACCAAGGTCCTTTTAAAATCAAAACTTGTCAAATTTAGTCCTTTGGTGAAAAATGTGAAAAGTTTGAGAAAATTACAATTTTAGTCCTTGACTTTGAAAATTGGCGAGTGGTCCACGGAAAATGTGAAAATGGCAACATTGGTCCTTGTACTTTTGAAGATTGTCACTTTAAGTCCTTGGAACATCTTTGCAAGATTGGCGGTTCAAGTCCTTGCAATTTGAAATTTACACTTTAGTCCTTGAAGTTTAAAACCCTTTCACCCATTTTGGACCCCACTAACCTTGGACCCCTGCCATAGCTTTTGACCTGCCACTTAAACCTTTTGACCTCCCTTCTATTATTAACACTGGTCAACCCATCAGGTCAAACAAAACCAAGCGCCCTTTTTCTCTCTTCTTGCTGCTTCCACGAAATCACTCCCCCATGCCTCACCTCCACCTCAACATCTCACTCCTTGTCCCTCCTCCTCAACACAAAACAAAAGCCATTTAATGCATCCCCCCTCTTAGCACTCTACTCCTCCACTTGTCAAACTCCATTTTGGCGCCAAAACACCATTTGAATGGTTGAGATCATTTCAAGGCCATCCAATGGCTAGGATTGATGGGAAAGATTCAGAGGAGAGAGGCAAAGAGATTGGGATATAAAAAGGAGCATTTGGAAGCAAGAAAAGTAGTCTACTAGTTTTAAAATATTTCTTTATGTCGTTTTAATAATAAGTTTTAGTTAAGCTCATTTACGTAATATTTTGTTGAAGTGCACTCATATTAAGTTTTTATATCAATATAAATCCATTCCAAGTACTAATTTAAGTTTCTCTATCAATTTGTGATTTGAATCAACTGTTGAAAATTTCATTACTTAAAACTTGTGTACAAGCTGTTCTTAGCTGAGTTTTAAGCTCAAAAAAGGTTTATATAAGCTTATTATAGCTTTGTATAAGCTAATATTCAAGGATTGAGTAATTGAGTTTCTTGGTCAACAAAAGTCAAACGGGGTGAAAATGATGCAGACTTGGTTAGTGAGTGAAACAGCAATGGAAATGGGTTGATATTGAGTTAGGATAGGGGTGTGGTTAGGTTAGTGGTTCATGGTTCACAGTTTGCTAGCAATAGTTGCTTTGGACATTTGTAAGTCAAATTCAAGTTCTTATACATATTCTGCATTTGTAGTTTTTATCTGTTAATTCTTGTTCTATTAGATGTATTTAGGTCTGATAAAGTAGGTTTGATCATAATATATACTGGTACTGTGTTTGGATTTGTTTCAGTTTGCAAATCAATGTTTTTAAGGGGTGTTTGGATTGACTGATCTGTCTGTCTTAAAGTTACATTCAGTGGTTGATCTTTATTGTTTCATGTTTGTTTAAGTATAAGTATGCTCATTTGAGTCTAGGTTTAGGTCTGCAATCACAGAAAGTCAAAACTTCCTTTGCATCTGTCTCACCTGTTAACTGTTGTGATCAAGGAAGTGTAACTCATCATTTTGTGTTTAGAAATCAATAACAAAGCTTGCATTACACTTATTACATCATATAACACCTAAATCAGTCATAAAAATTGGATCAAACTTCATCAAAGTCAAGCGTCAATTTGTTCAAAAGTCGAAACTTGTCGAAATTTGGTTTGTGCAGAACTTGCGTGATCCTTGGTTTTATTAAAGCTCTTTAGGTTCGATTTTGGTCTCCAAGTAGTCTACTAGGTGGTCTCTAAGACCTAATATCTGTTTTATCTTAAGCTCTACGGATAAGCTTGAGCATAAGCTCAAAGTCAAGGCTGTTGCCACTGCGCAAACTCGATTAATCTTGAGCTTTCTCTCAGGTTTTGTGCAACTTGCACAGGGCTCATAAGAGCTCACCTAGGTCTGAAAATTGGTTTACTTGGTCTCACCCAGGTCTTTTCCAAGTTCCAAGTTGTAGTTTTCAATCTGAGCTTATTTATAAGCTTGTGCTTGTGCTTAAAATTGGTACCCTTTCATTGTTTTGAACCAAAAGCTTATTTCATCAATTCTGTTAAGATTGTGAATCAGAGGTTCAAGCTTGTTGATTTAAGTTGCATTTGGTCATTTTTAGCTTATAGTAGCTTCTGTTTCAGTTGGGTGGCCTTGGGTGTTCATTTGCTTAATTCTAGTGCTTATTGTTAAGCACTTTCCACATCGAGATCCTAAATCTTCCACACAAGCCCATGTTTTCTATTTTCCTAGCTTCTTAATAATATTTTAGACTTTTCCTGAAATTTTCAGATTTTTCTAAGCTTGTTTGCTATTTTCTTAATTTAAATCACTTTTTAGTACTTTTTAAATAGGATTTAATACAAAAATTAAGAAAAGGTTCAAAAATAATTTTCAATTTTATTAAGTTTAGATAAATATAAAAAGCCTAAAAAGTATTTTCCATAATTTTCTTGGTTTAAATAGTATTTTCTAGCATTTTAATTAGTTTTAAATAGTTTTAAATTAGTAATAAATATATAAAAGTGTGAAAATATATTTTCTGTTTTAAAATTAGTTTTATCATATTTTAGATTTTTCATTTTCTTATATCATTAGGATTGTAAAATGTATTTTCATATTTTTAGGATTTATATTGTGTAAGTTTCACGTTTTATTTTATGCGTTACGTAGTTTTCAATTTAAGCGCGTTTTAAGTTTTAAGCGTTCATCTTTAAATATAGTGATAGCGTTTATTTAATATCTTTATCTTTTAATTTTCTTAATTTGCATTTAAGTCGCTTTATTTTATAAATGGTGTAATATTCATTCCAAATCTTTTCGATCACTATCATTAGTGATCATTCTATCGTCGATCAGCGTTTACACACCATTGAGTCTCGTGGGACATAAGAAGATCTTCATTGCATTTGTGAAAGTTGTTTTAAGTCATTAGACTTGGCGGTTTGTACGGATCGGACCACCAAATCTAAGTCATTTGCCTGGCGCTCGACTTGCTCAACTTAGTCGATTACTTTTTGCATGGGAAATGTAAAAGAAGCTTGGAAAGGACACACAATCTTTTGCTTAGATTGTGTGTAATTTAATTTAAATTATTTTTACTTTTGTAATGTAGCTCTTGAATATGATATAGTTGTGCATTTATATGTAAGAGGTGTGATGGCGATTATCTTATTTGATGAATCAAATGATGTGATTTACTGTATCTTGGCATGGCAATTTTATAGGATTATTTTGCAGCCATGGCGATTAATATCCTGATGTTTGTTTTACATATCTGAGCCTTGCTAATGCATATCACAATACTGCTTGTAGACTGTTGCTAAATGTGAAACTTAGCAAATAATTATTGTTTATATATGTTAAGGAGTTAGTTAAGAAAGTTAAGGATCAATATGTTATACGTGTGGAATCTATAAAAGTGTTTCAATTAGAAGTTGAATGTAACAAGGTGCACACATTACATTGTGGATGAGTGTGGAATTTCAACATATTTAACCATTCGAATTCCCATACGATGCCTTTTGTTTTTCAACAATCTAGCAAATCGACAAAAGGTATTGTGCGTTAACTATGCCTTTGCTCAAACGGAGTTGAAACGACAAAAGGCATTGACAAAAGGGGACTCGAAGGGTTGACTAAACTTCTTTTGAGGAAAAACTTTTTATGATCTTAAAAACATAACTAATGCGATTGTCTTTTGTTTTCAACAATCTTCGAGTTCCCATATTGTTCCTTTTGGAGAAAAAACTTTTTTCAACAACCTAGCAAAAATTGCAATTTGCACAGTGCGAGAAAATGCACAAAGGAGTTGAAATGACAAAAGGACCGATGAGGGACTCGAAAGGTTAACTATTTTTTTGATAAAAAACTTTTTATGATCTTAAAAACATAATTAACCCTTACGAGGTTCCATAATGTTCCTTTTGTTTTTCAACAATCTAGCAATTTGCACAGTGCGAGCAATTGCACATAGGGAGTTGAAACGACAAAAGGACGATGGGGATCTCGAAAGGGTTAACTATGTTTCTTTTTGATTAAAAAACTTTTTTTACGAACTTAAACCACCCATCTACAAAGTAATGTGTCCATACACTGCTTGCTACATTGAACTTCACCTTGAAAACCTCAATTATCAAGGCCCATCTTTCTAACGATGTAGATGGGTTCCGTTTCTTAGTTTGACCGAGTTCCCTAACACCGTTTGTGTGCTTGATCTTGATCCCAATTTTTGGTTCTTTTTGTGCCGAAAAATGTGATCAATATCAAGCACACCAATGGTTTTAGGGAACTCGGTGTGACTAAGAAATGGAACCCATATACATCGTTAGAAAGATGCACCATGATAATTGAGGTGTGTTGAGTGCGATAATGATATAGTATGTATTGTTCATGGCAGGCCACACTCCTTCATTATCCCATTCAACACATACACTTTTGTAGAATCGATAATTATTTATTCGGCACACCTTGGCACTTTGAGCTTCCCCTTGAAAATCCATTCCTATGTCACTGTCATAGCAATAGGTTTGGTGGAAATCTTTGCAGCCATTTCGTAGACATGGCAATGGGATTTCGAGTGGACGCTCAAAGTACTAAGCTGTCTCCACTTGCTTGCTTATAACATATTGACATTTAACTTTTTTGACCATCTCCTTTACATGTATAAACTCTATTTTTTCATAAGTGTCTTACTTTGATAGAGGTTGTGATGATATATCTTAATAAATCAATCAAATGATGTGATTTTCCGTGTCTTGGCGTGGCAATTCTATATTTTATACTATTGCGACCATGGCGGTTATATCTTGATGTTTTGAAACTATTGATTTATCTGATCTGAGCCTCATTATTATGTGCAAAAATTAGTCAAAATTTGTTTGATTGTATGGTAGATGGGTTGCTGATAGGCTTTTTGTCTTTTCATCATTGTAAAATTATTTGATTTTTGTTATATAGTTTTCCTTTGTTAACTTTTGTAGAATCGATAATTATTTATTCGGCACACCTTGGTACTTTGAGCTTCCTCGAAAACCCATTCCTATGTCACCGTCATAGCAATAGGTTTGGTGCAAATCTTTGCTGACCATTTCGTAGACATGGCAATGGGATTTCAGTGGACGCTCAAAGTACTAAGTTCCACTTCTCCACTTTTTGCTTGCTTATAACATAAGTGTCTTACTTTGATAGAGGTTGTGATGATATCAATCAAATGATGTGATTTTCCGTGTCTTGGCGTGGCAATTCTATATTTTATACTATTGCGACCATGGCGGTTATATCATGATGTTTTTGAAACTATTGAACCATTAGAAAAGCGAGCCTCACTATTATGTGCAAAAATTAGTCAAAATTTGTTTGATTGTATGGTAGATGGGTTACTGTATAGGCTTTTGTCTTTTCATCATTGTAAAATTATTTGATTTTTGTTATATAGTTTTCCTTTGTTAACTTTTTATACGTTTACTGAGTTAGGAAATGGAAAGTCTGTTGGATGTTGAAAATCCCATTCAAAGCGCCTTAGCATATCGCGAGAGGATGCTCAAGTTTTATTTCAAGCATAAGATACATGTTGCTTGAATCTTGTAAGCGTGTTCCACAAAACAATTCATTGTCTAAACATTTGGTTGATTGTCTGTTGGTTGATTATGCGGACAAAGTAAACATTTGTATGTGATCTTGGAAAACAATTTGTATGCGATAGCGGTTGATGGAGTCACACGGAAAATGACTTGATGGCGGGTTATGTTTACCCAACATTTTTGTATTTCCTCCGGATAACTTTGGGTTTATGTATACCCACTTTGTAACCACTAATGGGGATGGAATTATACATTAAGTAGCATGTAGTTGCGGGTTATGTATACCCAAACATTTTGTATTTCCTCTGGATAACTTTTGGGTTTATGTATACCCACTTTTATTTCTAGTGAATCGGGTTCATAGTTTCCTTCCTTGCCATGCTTTTTACTAATAAAAGTCCAGAATCACAACATACTTAGTTCATAAAAACATAACATTTAATTTCACTTGCAAAGCAGTCAGATCTGAATGTTTCTCGTACATAGTTTATTACAACAAAACATTTCATTCGGTAGCAAGGTAGCGATCCGGATTCAAAACATACATAGTATTGTCACTACTTTTCATCAATTATGGTTCATCCAAGTTGTATGGTTCCATGCTCAATCCATTTCATCGTCATCACCGTACCATGAGAGGTTTCGTTATCGGACAAATTATGTTCGGTTTCGTTATCGACAAATCCGGATGATATTGAAACGCCTTTGATGGTTGTCCGCTACTTGAGCTTCCACGTATTCCTGTAAATTTAAATCAAAGTTAACAAGATTATAGATTTGGATAGTTAACTAGATTATACATTTCAATGCAAATATTATTCAATATATGACCTTTTTCTTTGGTAATGGTTCCATGCATGATCTTCGCGTGTGTCCAACAATGTGGCACCTTGAGCATCTTACAGGGCTTAGTTCCTCTCTTTGAGATTTTATACGATCTTTGTTTTTTGGTCTTCCCTATTGGTTCTTAACTGCTCTAGGTGGCTTCACTTTTTGCAGGCCATGAGGTTTCTCCCAACTCGAGGGTTCCCCTATAGGATAAACCAACCCTTGGTATGTAGCTTTGAGCGTGGTTTTCTTAAACCAATCCCAAGCCAAATGATTACAATCCGACAATTTAAGAAATCTAGCAACCGCTAACGCATGACCACACGGTAAACCTGAAAATTGCCATTTACAACAACTACATGTCCCATTGGTTAGATTGACTATATGTTGTCTTCGACCATCATCCACGATAAAGTTTCTTTGCTTCAATGCCTCTTACAATCCAAGTTGCGCTTTTAACATTCTATCTTTTACTTTTCAAAGAGACCAATCACTAAGTTCCCATGGGTGCATCTAAAAAGCAAATGCCGGTATAATTTAAAAAAAAATTAAAAATTATAAAATAAAAAATAAATAAATACTTACTAAAATAATCTTTACCTTCATATTTTCTCGTTTATCACAATACCACTTTTGTAAAAGCTCTCGATACCACTCCATTAGCATTGTAATCGGTACTTTTCGACATCTCTTGTAAGTGAATTTACCGACTACTGCTTTGTTGGACGTCATATAGTTGTACCGTCTAGCGGGACAATATGCCCTAGACCATCTCTCAAAGCCACTTCACGAAGTTTCTTCTCAACAACGGTCTAAATGCATCAATAGCGAAAGTGCCGCATGAAAATCCTCCTTAGTGTAAGCTTTGCATGTCTTCCAATACAAACTCACGAGCTTTCTACTATTGTTTAAACCGCAATTCATCATTAGATGCCTACAACAATACCCATGAAATGAATTTGGGAAGACTATTTTACACGCTAGTCCAATTGCATAATGTCTATCGATATGATAGCCAATCTGGAACTTCCCTATGCATTCTTTCAACTTCGACAAAAACCATGACCACGATTCCCCGTCTCACCTTGAGAAACACCGTAGCAATTGGTACAATTTGATTATTACCATCCATTCCAACGGCAAGCAAATTTGTTCCAAGGTACTTCCTTTAAGATGTGCTCCATCAATTATTAGCAATGGTCGTAAGTGGTTTAAGAAACTTTGAATCTGTTTGATTTTACAAAATATTAGTTGTACATTAATAGAATACCACAAATATATATAAAAATGTGCTTTAACGCATAAACAATATACACATACTTACCGCAACACCAAAGGCGATAAAACACATCTTAAAGTGTCCTTCATTATCGGTGTCAATATGAGTCACCGTCACCGTCATTTGCCAACTTTAGATTATGACAATAATACGGCAATTGGTGAAACGATTCCGTAGGATCACCACTGAGCATCTCCAATGCTCGGTTTTTCCACCCATGCTTTTTTATAAGAAATGTCTATTTTGAATTCTTGAGCAATATCTTCTTGTATGTCCTTTGGAGTGTAGATTCGACTCGTATCTCTCAATTTCGGAGCGAGAAAACGTCCCAAAATTTTTTCGTTGCATTACGGTGATTAGGAAAAAATTGTGTTTTGGGACAAGTGTGGACATCGTAAACTTTGCCTAATTGCCATTTAACACTATTTTTCATCTTAGACGACACTATTTTCCATTCGCAATCTTTATTCTTACAAATTACATCGTACCTTTTTTTATCAGATTTTCTAACCTTAAATTCATACCCATCATAAGAGCTTTTTACCAATTTCATACATGCATAAGTCTTTGTTATCAAATTCCTTACCCTTATAAAGGATACAAGAGCTATTGTTGTTGTATCTTATGTTATTCGGGATCTTGATATTAGGCATCGGGGATCGGGTGGACAAGGCATATACTCGAATGTATTTGTTTCCCATTTATATGAATTGATCATTTGAAGGAAATGTAGGCCCAAAATTATCAAAGGTTCATTTTTGGTAGATTAGACGTATTGACAAATCCATTTTGTTGTATTTGATAATCAATATCAAAGGTTCATTTTTGATAGAGGCGTATTGATAAATTCATTTTGTGGTATTTGAGAATTATTGTAAAAGCATATGGTTCAAAATCATCATGAAATAATGAATCATTAAGGTCGAAATCTAAAGAGTTGGAAGAGCATGGATTTACCTTTACGTTTTTGACAACCATTTTAATTAAAAGTTTCGGTAAGGCGACCTTGGTCTCTGAGACTTCATTAACGAAAAATGCTACATCGTCATCATCAACTATGTGGACCGCCCGTGTGGCATTTTGTAAGAAAAACTTAAAACGTATGCGTTTTTAAGTTTAAACTTTTTTTCAACGAATGAAACTAACCCATCGTATGTAATATCTTTGCTTAGTGAAACACCGTAACTGGATCCATCTTCAAAAACAAGATATACACGGAATTTATTATCAGAAATACTCATATTTATTGATTGACTATATATTCCAATGGAAATAAAAGGCAATTTATATATACAATATTAACTTTAAAAAAATTCAAGGAGCTCATTGAATTCGACCACCGGTACTTTTGCTTTGGAAAAGAAAATAATTAGGTGTGTTTAATAAATGTGTTTAATAAATATGAAATGGTAGTTAGAGTATTTAATTAGAAGTACATCACATTAAATATACACCATTAATACTACCTACCCTAAATTAATTCACAATAAAAATTCAACATTCATTGACTCATTATCGTCGATTGTGACGACTCATTGTGGGGCTACCGACCCCGGTACTTTTGCTTTGGAAAAGAAAATGATTAGGTGTGTTTAATAAATGTGTTTAATAAATATGAAATGGTGGTTAGAGTATTTAATTAGGAGTACATCACATTAAATATACACCATTAATACTACCTACCTAAATTAATTCACAATAAAAATTCAACTTTCATTGTGGCTTTCATTGAAATTGCTCGACCACCGGTACTTTTGCGTTGGAAAAGAAAATAATTAGGTGTGTTTAATAAATGGCTTTAATGAAAATGTGTGTTTAATAAATATGAAATGGTAGTTAGAAAGTATTTAATTAGAAGTACATCACATTAAATATGGTAGTTAGATACTTTATTTAGTGAAGATTTAATATATATATTTAGGTGTTTTAATATTTTTTTCATTTTTTTTTTTACGTTATTTTCTTTTTTTTTTTTTTTTTTTTATTATCTTGGTTATTTTTGCAAAGCGATAAACATTTAAAAGGTAAAATACTTACAAAGCGATAAGAAAAAGCGTACAAATTATATTACAAAGCGATAAAACATAATATTACAAAGCGATAAAACATAATATTACTATATTAAACCATACAAACTACTCGATCGTAATTTTCCCAAATCATTATAAAGCTCGTGAAGTAGTGCGAGTTGATTGATATGTGTGGTTTCTTTGGATCATTCATCATTTCTATTGTTGCCTCCAATACTTTTATCTTATTAGTCAACAACTTGCAATTTGAGCAAACTGCATTTCATAAATTGGTTTTGAGGTTCTGGAGAATATCTTGGTGGTGTGGAGGATCTGTCATATAAGTTGAAGGCGATGAAACTTCCGGAGAACCGATAAGTAGCGGATACGTTCCTCTTTCCATAAAAAATTACATCCATGATCTTCTAACGGTGGTACATTAAATAATAGAGAAAATTATTTTTAAGAACATATACTTAATATATTACACAAATAACAAACACTTATAATTGTTCACCTTCGATAAAGGACATGCATAGTATAGTTGGCCAAGGCTGTGACGTCGATGTGATTGTCGCAAAACTACATTTCCTTCTCCACAAGGACACGGAAAAGCTTCATATTCAGCCATCTTCATGATAACAGTTTGTATGTTTGTTCTTTTGAATTTCGTTGTATATCTTTTTATATAAAAAATGGAGAAATACATTTGTGTATGTATATATAGTATATTATTTTGGCGGGAAATATTTGGCGGGAAATATTGGCGGGAAGTTTGGGCGGGACTGTTTTTGGCGGGAAGTATTTTGGCGGGAAGTTTGGGCGGGAAGTATTGGCGGGAAATTCAATGGAAAAGAAAATGTTATCTTGGAAAAATGAATATAATTTAATATTTATTTAGGTGTGTTTAATGAATGCACCACATTAAAACCCACCTACCCTATATTAATTCATATTTAAAAGTCAATGCTTCATCGATGTGACGCTCATTGAGGGCTGCTCGACCATCGGTACCTTTTGCATTGGAAAAGAAAATAATTAGGAGTGTTTAATAAATGTGAAATGGTAGTTAGGAGTATTTAATTAGGAGTACATCACATTAAATATACACCATTAATACTACCTACCCTATATTAATTCACTTTAAAAATTCAACTTTCATTGGCGGCCGATCATTGCGGCTCATTGAAATTGCTCGACCATCGGTACTTTTTGCTTTGGAAAAGAAAATATATAGGTGTGTTTAATAAATGTGTTTACTAAATATGAAATGGTAGTTAGAGTATTTAATTAGGAGTAAATGTAGTTAGGTGTGTTTAGTTAAAATTTAATAGACATTAATTCACATTTAAAATGTCAACGCTCAACCGACGCTCGACCGTCAAATGCTCAACCAACGGATTGTCGTTTTCCATTGTAATTGAGTGACATAAAGTAAAAAACACTAAAGATGCAAATTAAATTCGATGATCGATAAACATTAAAACATTAAATCGTACGAATTACATTAGGAAATCGATAAAAGATAGAACATTAAAACAAGTACAGTAAAATTAAAATAAATAAAGCACTAACACCACTGCTTAAACACAAGTTAAACTTCCACTAACACCAGCACCACTGCTATCTTCAAGAAGTGTATCTTTGGGGAAAACCTTAACCAAATTTTTTATTGTAATGTTAAGATAATGGCTAGATTCATTGGGAGAAAATACTGAAACATTTTTTAGTATCAAAACAGCCCCAACAGTAATCGCCTTTACAAGCTTCTCATCCGTAAAGACTTTGTGATGAATTGAACCCGAGATTAAACCTGAAACGTCTTTCAATGTTACTGTTAGATCACCCAACACATTCGGAGTACATGACTTAATTATCCCAACAACCTTCTCAACTTTCCCTTTCTTGCAAAATTTTTTGATATCAGCAAAACAACCAACCAATATCCCGCCATCAACTTGCATAAACTCAACCGCACGAACCCATGGCCCCCTTTTAAAATCGTAATCCTCGCCCTCATCATAAACAACTTTCCTAATATACTCCTGTGTCATCATCAAACCATCATCCACCCCCGAATATCGCAATTTTACTGCGGGACCGGTATTTTCCTAACAAACTTATCAACATTAGGGCTTCCATATGAGACCATATTCTGAGTCGTAGCGGATAGTCGGAGATCATAGTCTTCTATATCAAGTAGTTGTTCCCATTCATCATTTGGTGGCGAATCCATTTGGTGGTGGCGAGTTTGACAACTAAAAAGTTTGAGACAATTTTGGATGAGAATTCCCTTGGTCTATGGGGTCATATTTATATGTGATTATCATCTACCCTATCACATTAAATATACCATCTGCCCAACTACTAGTCGAGTGGTCGAGCGACTTACTAGTCGACTGTATACAAGATCTTATTCCCTAGTTTCAACATTCAAATTTTAACCATTGCAGTTAAAGTTTAGAACTTGATAAAGATCTACCAAAACACGTAATCTTGATCTTGTTCAATGTTTTATAAATGAGTAAACGCCACACGTAATGTATCGAAATAAGAAGAAAAAAATAAAGTTTTCAACACAATTGTTGAACCATTACACATGCGGAATAGAACTGTTTAGATAATCTACAAGATACATAGGGAATGAGATGTTTCACCAATGCCTACAAGATACAGGATGTTTTAAGTTTCACCAATTACACAAACGCACAAATGCCACGACCAAATGTTTTAAGTTTTCACGAAAACCACACAAATTAAAATGTTTAGCGGGCCATTCATTTAAGATTTAGGGCTGGAATCTTGTATTTCCATAAAAATTCGGACAGATGCTCACGATATGCCGGTGCGGCTTGAGCTGTGTCTTTGAAGTTGAGTGGAATGTAATTAGCCAACATGTATAGAAATATAATGACCCAAACACCACAATCCCATACCTCCCACCTTGTATAGGGACATTTTCGCATCACCGAAAGGAAACGGAGTAGGAATTGGGATCTATATTCTTCCTCGCCATCACCTCACTCTCTTCCGGATAAATCGGTAGTTGAACTTGAAAACGTCGCATCATATTTATCCACCAGGACGGTCTTCAACCCGCCTTGCTCCCAAGGCTATCGTACAGCGTTATAACACCAGTGCTAATAGAGAATTCACCCAGGCACCAGTGTACATCAGGTTGACAAATGGGAAAAACACCTACAAAAGTAGTAAAGATAACCAATCTATAAGAGCTTTTTTACCAATTTACATCGTAACTTTTTTTACAACAACTTTAAGTCTTAATTCTTATGACTACAAGCAAATCCCAAACGACCTAAATTATACAAAAATCGAGAACTAAAATACACACCTTTTCAACACCTTCACGAAACCACGGGATACCATCAAAAGTAGTAAAGTAACCCCGTCAAGCATAATATACCGGCATTCGCCGTCAATGATCCGGGAGCAAAAGAATGGGCTAACCATGACCCAATCAACATTTTCGGTCTAAAATGCATCATTAAATCAACCCATAATCCAATATGCGGTCTTGCATCATTTCAACCCATAAAATAGATTTAAAAAAAAAAAAAAACATTAGCTATGATCAAACGATATCTCTACACATATATTATTGGGTTGTAATAGTTACATACCGAATCACATAGCCAACCGGCGCTCTTGGCGTCCCCCCAATAATCCTAGCGAATTGAAGATTAGCGGTCGTACCTCCACGCCCATGGGAAGCGAAATAAGCTGATGGTCATCCTCTTTCTTAATCTTCTTTTGTTGTCAATCCACAAGCTGTATGATTGGGTGGACAAAGGCTCTATACTTTGTCGAGTTAGCATTACGTTTGAGACTCGCATTGTCATATGCAAAACATTTAATAATAAATTAAAACAAATAACCTAAATAATTGCAATTAACATTAAGAACAAAAATATGATACTGAATACCTCTTTCCAAGGTCGGAGTGATATTTCTTTCCCATTAGGTCCAATGACCTTGGGAATATCAAGTTTAACATGTCTCTTTTGACGCTTTCTTAAAACTCTTGTAGTAGTTTTCATTCTTTGCATATATGGGGAATGGAACACCTTGCTCAACTTCTTTTCCGTTGAAAAGGGACTCGTCTGATTGTGACCTTATTTTCTAGAGGTTGAAATTCTTAAAACCAAAGACATTTCTGTGTGGTAATTACGAAAAAGAATAAAAGTCAAATTGCATGAATGTCCATGACGGTTAAAATTTAATTAGATTACATGTTTAGCGTGTATTTACCGGATGAAATCGGACTCTAACATTTGCTCATTCATCATGCAGTTCATAGGAACATCTTCCTCAATGTCTCCTACCTGAACTGGAATGGGTTTACCGGACTGAAAGGAATAACAGTCGAATTGCATGAATGTCCATGACAATTATATTTTAATTAGATTACATGTTTATCGTATATTACCTCACTGATACCAGACTTTAACTTTTGCTCACTCTTTAGCTCCTTCATCCCAACATCTTGATCAGGGTCTCGTACCTTCATCGGAACATCTTGATCAGGGTCTCGTGCCTCCTCATCATTCATCACGGGCACATGTTGCTCATCATCAAAAAACAACAAGTCTTGAAAAAAGAGTTAAACTTGATTGAATGTGCGTATTGGTTTATAAAATGATTAAATTAACCTGTTCGACTATATTTACCGCATTAAAAGGATACTCTGGCTATTGTTGATCATTTATCACTTATTCCTTCATTGGAACATGTTGATCATCATTCATCACATGAAGATTGCTAACATTCGTGGCGAGTGAGTTGGTTAAAACCTGATTAAATTGTTTATCGTTCATCGATAACAGATCCTTCACAACCTCAAATAGTTTATCGTCACGATAAAAAGGGCAAATCTTAGGTATGCATTAACTCATAAAATAAACAAAATAACATGTTATATACTACGACGACAATGTTGGAGGTGAGCCAAAGAGGTTTCCTATTACTTCTTGAACCTCTTGTGTGGACAAATCTTCTGCAAATCTCCAACATCGGTAAAATTCATGCCAGTTGACTACAAAAAAGGAAAAAAAATATTACTATTCTTGAAAGCAATCAACATACGTGAACCATATATTATACGATAAAAATACTATTGTAAACAACAAACCTTTGAATCACGATGCACATCCATATTCTCTTCATTTTTAGATGATGTCTGTAAAATACAGTAATGTTAAATAATTGGTTTCCTAATTAAGGTGACTAAATAAAGAAACAAAAAAACAAAAACACACAAAGAAAAAAGCAGAAAAGTTAAATTAGTTCTATTATACATAACACTTACAGAAACTTACAAACAACACAGTCTTACAAACAACTATCTTAACACAGAACAACTATCTAACAACCATACTAAAGTCTATCTGATATACTAATATACAGAACAATCTGGATGAGTAAGCAGAAGAAGTGATTCGTTGAAGGAGCTCATGAATAAGGACCCTGCATCTGCTTCGACACCAAGATTAATAAGTTCTTGTGACCAATCTTGGAAGACTTCAAGTGTGTGATCCATTTGATAGGGCTTATCAGCTTCAAAACCGGATATCCGCTATTCGTAAATCCAAGTAATTTTAATAAGCGGGAGTAAAATGTTAAATAGTGTTTTAACGGATTGTAGTTGGTTAAAAGGACCCAACGTTAGCTCCCATATACGAATGTGTGCCACTCATCCCTATCATGTTCCCAAAAATAACAAGAGTCTCTCTTAGGTTTGAAATATAGAAAGGTACGGGAAGCCGAGCTTGTAAGCTGTCAGGTATATCTATGACAAAAAATTTATACTTAACCAAATCAAAGGACACAATCATATAACGTTTATGCGAAGTAATACCATCAACACCAAAAATCCTTTCAGAAGCCGCCCAATATATAAAATTACCAATAACCACCTGACTTGACCGTTTAAGTTGGATTGATTGACGAGGAAGATGTTCGTTTTCTAATTTTGTCCATCGCTGGGAGCTCAATGTAAATACTAAAACATTTAACGGTCCATGTCCATGAACCGGATAGGAAATCCTTAGAATGGTAGGGTCAAAAGTGTCAGGATTCACACCAAAACCCACTGCAACTTTATGAGACTCATATTGACTTGACCGAAAAGGGAGTACTATAGCAACTGATTTTCTTATTGATGGGTTCCAAAGAACAGCCATCTTAAAAGCATCAAAAAAACATATCAATCCGTGAGAGTTGCCAATTGGGATAAGATTCAAATATATTAGATTTGTATGGCGAATTACGTTAGGAAGAGTTGGGAGAAAGCTACGTTGTTGGGACAAATTACCATTTTGGTCAATAAAACATATAAATTTTGTCTCAACAAAATCCTTCTTATACCCTACAAGGAATGAACACGGTGACACAGGCGAACACGAAACCGACAACGAAGTTGGCGCTATCAATAATGAGACTTCCATGTCTTTGAAACGGTTCTAAACTGAAGTAAAGATTTGACAGGAAGTTTGTTAATGATATGCATTTGAATTTCAAAAGGTATGTTGTCAGACATTTGCTTACAATAAAGGAAATTAGAACTTAAGTGAAATAATAGGGAGGTGGAAATGAGTTGAGTAACAAGTAGTGTGATAATAATTAACTAAAGAAGTCTTTAAATACTACACTCTCACTAGTGTCATAAATGCTAGTGTACTAATGACATAAATACCTATCCTAATGTGTTACTCACAAGTCAACCACCAACAATTTTATATAAAACATATAAAAAAAAGAAATAAATGTGTCAAAGGGTTAAAAAGTAATAAAACCTTTTCAACGGACGATGCTGCAAAGTCGGATGGATCACCAATCTGCTCGCTAACACCATCAGTCTTGAAATTTAGGATAAACTTTTTCAGTTGTAAAATCTGCTTTTGCATACTAACCATCTGAGATACTAGGGTTGATCTAGGAGGCATGTCATCCATATTCGGCAATTCACTAACAACATCTGGCTTCAATTGTTTGAGCATTTCACGAAGTCCATGAATCTGCTGTTGCATACTATACACTTGACCAACAAGGCTTACGCTAGATGGCATCTGTGCATCAATATGAGGCATGACTTCATCCACATACCTACGCACCTTTGTACTAATATGTGTCGATCGATGAACTTCAGTACACACAACAGAAGATCTTTTGCGTACTGTCATCTTCACCCGTTGAGCTGATGTACTATCTGTTGTGGTATTATGGGCTGGAGTATGTGGTGTATCGTGAAATTTGGACTATGTGGTTCATCATTCAAAGACCACAGTGGTTGAAACTTCACGATGTAGTCTATACTTGAAATCCACCAAAGCTTATTTTTCTCAACATCGTGTATAAAAATTATTATCCAACAACCCATGCTATAGGATACAATATAATAATCCTATTGAATTCTTGTAAAAGCGTATATTATCACATGTAGGCAGGAGGCGAACAATCTGATTACCAGAGAAAAGAAAATCATAATCCGTCTTATCAAACTTCTGCCCGTCATCCCATGAAAGTGCTCTAGGGATCACACTATCATCTTTAAACCACCAGTTTGTAGAATTGGGGAGGGTTTCCAAAAGCCAAATCTGCAAAAATTATACAATACAAAGTTATAAACATCAGCTTATTAGTGCCAAACTATTTAAATACTCATTATCATAATTATACTAACTTTCAGAGCAAACACAAATCCACAAAGAGTATATGTGGCGGTGTATTCTTTTCCCTTGGTAGCAATTTCAGACAAGTGTCTGTCTCTAACCTTCAAAACCACATTGTATACCTTGTGGTGAAACTCAACCCAAATATACTCGCCCCATGGAAATGAATTCCAAGCATACAAGTCATCTACTAAACACAGAATCTCATCGGGAATGACAGTTCTTTCCTGTTTGCCCATGAAAATGTTCTCTAAAATTATCAAAAGGCAAATGCGTACAACATCATCATTCGAAAGTTCAGAAAACTCGAGAGGATCATTGAGAATCAGTAAAAGTTGCTCGGTCTTTATGCAAGTTATTTTGACATGTCGCCTTTCTTTAAGAAAAAGTAACATGCGCTTAGCAAAAGCAGATTCACGCCCCTTTAAATGACCCATGGAAATGTCACCAAATCGAAATCCTGATATCAAGCACATTTCCTGCCGACCAAATTGTAAAACTTTTTGCCCAATATCGAAATACAGTGGAGTATTTATATCATGATTTTCCACTTGTCGTTGATGTTGTAGTAAATAATGCAGCAAGTGATTTACATGGTCATAGGATTTTAAGTTTAACCATTGGCCAAAAATTGTGCTCTTAAAAAGGTTAAGACGCTCAACATAATCTGGGTTCGAGCTCAACTTTTGCTTTATTGTTTTCAGGAAATGCAACTTCGTTCTCGTACTAACCTTGGCAGAATAAACCTATAAAAATTGAAAGGGGAATTTATATTTACAATTAAGACATTAAGACATTACAAATAAGCAGATTACAAAGGGCAAAAGCAAACCCCAAAAAATATGATCTTTTTTATGGAAATTCATACCAATGTAAAAAAAATATGATCTTTTTGATTATGCTTGTAGCAAAAGATAAGTTTTCCTTAAAAAGAACTTGTAAAACTTAGTCAGCACTAAACCTTAAAAAAAACCCTAACAAACAAAATCAAAACCGTAATAAGCACAAACGAAATAAGCAGTAGTGACCTAAAAAACTTAATAATCTTTCCTCAAACATTCACCCACAATATATTTTTAACAAATGACGAAATAAGCAGTAGTGACCATAAACTAGCAATTTAAAACCAAATCAAACCCGTAATAAGCAAACCCTAGAATAAGCAAACCCTAAACACAAAATAATCAAAATAATAAACAAAAACATAAAACAAAAACACTTACTTGTCTAGCAGCCATGATCGAGCACGGATCGAGCACTCAGGTGTGTTTCGGGTTGTGTTTGATAAGTGTGTAAAGGAACCAGTTGAAACGACGATGATCGAGCACAGATCGAAAGTGTGATTGTGTTTGTGTGTGTTTTGTGTGTGTGTTTTTTAAATTTTTTATCAAAACAAAATTAAAAAATAAAAAAACAAAAGTAAAAAAATAATTTAAAATTAAAGTACACACAATCTAAGCAAAAGATTGTGTCATTTCCTAACCTTCTTTTTACATTTCCCATGCAAAAATCTTGAGTTAAGTTGATTGAAAGTCGGTAGTCGTCAATGAAAGTTGACTTTTATTAAAAGACAAAGGGTGTCAGTCGGCTTAGATTTGAGTGCGTTGACGTAATTTTATTAAAAGACAGTGGAAACGGGTGTCAGTGATGAATCGGCGTGGCCAAAATGAGAAAAGGTTTGAAAGTGCAGATTTGACTTTTGGCCTAGTTAGGTAACTTTCTCTTTTCCTAAAACCTTTGTTAATGAACGTTGTAAACTTTTTTAGATGATAAAAAATAATATAAAATTCAATAAATGGTATTTTGACTTTTATCGGACTCTCTAAAGCTCCCTCTCCTCCACAACAAAAACACCATCATCGATCCACTAGAGGTATTTATTTTTCACCTTTTTATTTTATATCACAAATTTATTATTTTATCCAATTTGCATCTCTTAGTTGAAACTGAAATTTAATTTCTTACTCATTTTCTTTATTATCTGTTGAAATGAATAACGCTTTTTGTAGATTTCCATGATTTTTAGTTGAATTTATAAAATGTAGGAAGAATGGTGGAAACTTGTATTATTTCACTTCTCGGGCTATTTTGATGAGCTTAAGGGGTGTTTGTTTCGGCTTATTGCTTATTTGGTTTTGAGCTTATGTTTCATAAGCTCACTCTTTGTGGCTTATTTTGAAACTTTTCGGCTTATATAAGTTTATTATGTCATATAAAGCTTATATAAGCCGAAAAGTTTCCAGACAAGCCACAAAAAGTGAGCTTATGAAACATAAACCATAAGCCGAATATATAAGCCGAAACAAACACCCCCTTATTTGATATTGCAAAAGCCAATAAGCTCATTTTTAGAGCTTTAGGCTATAATGGTGTTTGAAGAAATTATTGATATGATGTATGCTCGGTTTTGTTACAGTGATTATTAGAAACTGGAGTAATATAGGCCATATCACTAGTGAGATTATAAGTAGTGAATTTAGCAACATAAACGACATTCATCAGTCATCACATAAGAATATTGATTTGTTCTCGGGTTGACATCATAGATTTAAGTGTATATTTTCTTTTGAGTACGTGGGGCATGAGAAAGAGGAAGTTAGTATAATTTCTGATTAATGTTTTTGGATTATGCGGATCATAATAGTTGTTGTATCCGTATATTTATGTATCACGGAACTGTGCAGTTCAACTGTTTAGTGTTTGTGTGAGGTGATTGTCTCCTATAACGGACTTGGTTGGCATAAGCCAAAGTATGTCATGTTCTGCTTTATAGGTCTTTCTAGGTTTAACCAGTTTGTGCGGGATGTTGAAGGTTGGATGTGTAATAACTTATCTGATGACAGAGTCTGATATTGAAGTTCTCTTTGAAATATTACACTGATAAGAACTTCATGAAACATTGTGAACTTGTATGATACCTTTATTTCACCTTAATCAGTACACGATAACGAATATGAGTTTGTGGGTATTATGTGGAGAAAAAGTCGTTTTTGGTTGTTTTCTCTCTTAATTGCTCGAGTATCTAGGAGGATAATTCTTGTACATAGCCTTTTTCTTGCAGTTTGCAATGAGGTTTTTTCCTTGATTAGAGTGTGTCAGTAAGGAAAGTTTATTAGCTGTCAACTTGATATTACCCGAAATTTGAGTCCTTGATAACGCCCATAACTAGAAATGACATATTTTATCTTATTATGTTGACTTTGCTTTTTTCTTGTATTGAAAATGTTAAATAAAGTTCGAAACCTTCTATAATTTCTATATTATGATATCAAATCCTGTTTTCCGTAACCCCTTCGTCTTCCCTAACATTAATTAATTGTAGCAAAATATGGTTTGCAGGTTCTCGCATGGTGCCAACAACTTTAATGCCATCACTTGGCTGTCCTAATAAGCTTTTTACTATTGGATATTTGAGGTCAACAGTGTCATCTATTCGCTTTTCATCTAACCTTCTGAAAACTTCAGCCTCGTTTCAGAAGACACTATATGCTCAGTTGTTCATCTTCCATATGTCGCAACCTTTTTTCATCAAGGACTCCAAGTGAGTACAATTTTCTTCTGTAAAAAAAGGGTCATTTTAAGGTGCATATCTGAGACCCGTATACAGTTTCTTCTGAAAAACAACTATCGTGGGGGTATAAACTCTTATTAATACAGTATCTTTATCAATCCCTTCAAATATATGCAAGATTTCTCTCTTTGTAATAGTCTTAATCCGCAATGTCCTTTGCCCGTTAGTAACCATTACAAAATGTTGACGACTTTGACTTTGGTTGCCATTACTGAGGGGTATTTAAAGTACTCCATATTTTTACGTATACTCTTATGAATTATGCAACGGTAGATGATAACCTGGAACAATTTTGCTTCAACGTTTTATGTCGCTATTGTTGCGTCCTAGTAAAAGCTGTAGCTATACATGCATCTGCTTTATTAAAATTGCAACAGTTTCCTTTTCGGTAATATTATAATCCTAAATTAACGACTGGTCCATGATCAGTTTTTCAAGGAATTTTTGATATGTGATCTGGTTCTACAAAATGCTTCTATTTTTCACTAGTGAAGGATATCTGTAAGACTCTATTCTTTTATAGAAAGTTTGACTAACTTATTGATACTTTTTTGCGGACTAGGAGGACAACATGGCATATTAAAAGCAGCACAGATGGCAGCGGCTTTAATTCCTCATCTGCAGATAATAACAATGGGACTAGACTCATAAGGGCAATACGAGCCTTTCAAACCAAGATAATAGCCAGAATTAAGGCCTTGAGGAAGGATCTTCCCATGAAACTGCTATTTTTCTTGACGGGTTTTTATTGTTCAACTGCTTTCGCAACTGTTATAGGGCAAACGGGTGATTGGGATATTCTTTCTGCTGCTTTAGCTGTGGCTGTGGTGGAAGGGATTGGGGCTCTTATGTACACAGGCTCATTTCCTTTGATCAATAAGGTAAAGAACTTAATCACCATGTTCAATTACTGGAAAGGTGGACTTACTATGGGTCTTTTTCTGGATTCGTTCAAGTATTAGAGATCTACTGCTGCTCAAGATTTCGTCTTTTAGTTTAGGAAGAAGGTCATTTCCTGCCCTCCAAGTAAAAGGATGACCTAAAGTTATATGCTCATGGTGTATATTCATTAACTGAATCCTGCATCCGTATAGTTTTGATGGAAGTTCTAAATGTGATTCGATTGATTCTTTTGAAGTGGGTTATATGGAATCGCCGTAGATGATTACCATAGAGTATTTTGCAGCTCAAGGAGTGTTGTTGACTTTATTTTATAGTGAAGAATGCTATTTGTGCTGCTCAAGTGCAGGGATTAACATGGTATGGCATTGGATCTTCTGGATCGCAAGACAACCCAACCCCCTGTCCGGACCATTTTGACACTTACTCTAAAGATGACCCGCTTCAAATCCAACCCCGTTTTGTCCTTTGGTGGAAACCTTCATTTTCTAATCATGGCTTGTGCTGGTCTATGCAGCTAGAATTGACTTGTTTTGGGACCTTAAGTTGAGCCGACAACAGATAAAGCATTGCACCCGGAATTCATGGGTGATCTTTGGGTTTTTTCTTGTAATACCTAGAAGACATTAATTTTAATATTCATTTGCACATATAGTGTATAGCTATGTTAATATTAGTTTTGGATTACTTGTTTGTAGAATTTTTTTAGCGAGCATACAGATAGTGAAATAGAAAGCAGAAATGATCCTAATACATTTTCTTTTTGCAATTTTTGAAGTTATCATTGAGTTTGCCTTGTGCACCTTCTTTCACACAAGTTATCTGGCAAATTTGAAGTTATCAATTACTGTATTATCGTAAATGAATAAGACCAGTTTATGTAGCAACTAGCAAGGTACCCGTGCATAGTGGCGATAAATAAATTGTTTTGTGTGTATATTTTGAGGAAGTGAGTATGGTTTTACCTTTTTCAACAGTGGTTCGGCAATAGTCCTGCAGTTGTGTAGTGAGTAGTGACTGTCCAAAGTGGTTATACAATCATTATGTTTATGTGTGAGTTATGCAAGTGAAGAGTATTGATCTAGTGAGAAGAATTATTTAAATGAGAAGAGTGAGAGAATTGTAGCCACATATTTCAAATAAGAAAAAAATAATAAGGAGATGCATCTAATATTTGTGGTTGTGATTTCTTTTCATTCTTCGCATCTTAATTTATATTTCTCATTTGATCCAACCTCAGTGAAAATAGAGGTGAGCAGTTTTAGGGGTTTTTTTTATAAAGCTGAAAATGGGAAGAAATGTTTTTGTGGGAATAGAACTTTTGATTTGGAAGGTAAAATAATAATGGATTTAGGTGCGTGCTTTACTATTAAAAATGTTCGGAGTGAGACATGGTTTCTGGTACAACATATGAGAGTATAGATAATAGTAGAATTCTAGACAAAGAAATGTTTTAATTAACCCGCCCTATATCAAACAGTCACATTTTGACCCATTATAGCATGCATAGTTTGCCGGTTTGCCCACTAAATGATACTAGTACTACTACGTTTTAATTACTGAGATGCTTAGATCACGCAAACACATCAATTTAACAGTGACCTTGGCGGATAGAGCATAGAGATACAAATACATGAACCAAAGTACCAAACTAAAACCACACTGTAAATTAACATAAATCATCTTGTCTTTAACATCCACAAAGGTGTGTATTAGTACAAAAAATTGTTCAGGTCAATACAAAATTGGTTTGCATACAAGCGCTATAGTATCCTTCAATCCCCTGGACTTCATGAGGAACCACCAAAAACCTACAAGGGGAATAATAGACAGAGTATTAATGATCATCATGCTTCATATTTCAATTAAGGTACACTACAAACACACTCACCCCAGCCAAAAGGGACTTTGAAAGTCCATGCTTTTGCTTGTCACCACCATCTGTTACTGGTTTTGTTTGAGGAAAATGGCGAGTGACTTTTGCCACCTGTTGATCATCTGGAATCTCTGAAGTCGATCCATTTTCTTGTTGCATCTTGCGTTTCTACACAAATAATATTAATTCCAATAATCTTGTAAAATAGAGCAAATCACAAGAATTTTAAATTGTATATAAAGTTCTCATTTTAGGTCTCATCTCATGTAATGATTTGTTTCATTTGAAGTTTCCTAGTCAGGACACGTTTGTTAGTTGTGACTTGCAAGTCACAAAAAAAAAAAAAAAGTGTAAACAGAAGTTGAAGGATACCTTTTTCAGTCGTTCATCTATAGAACTTAGAGCTCGAGACTGATCAACTTTTGCAAGATAAAAGTCCCGCTCCTTTTTAGCTGCTGAAAGTTCCATTGCTAATTTTTGCTCTCTTGTGGCATTCTTATAGGCTGTATTACAAAGAGTCGAGTTAAGAACTAGAAGACACACTAATGCAATAAAGATTTCAAATTTACTATAAAGCTGAAACAAACCAATATGTATGTAAAAAGGGTACGCATGGTGTTCAGCAGCAACCAATGGGGTAAATTCGTGCAAATGGCTCAACTATTTCATACACGGTTTGAGTAACCACTTTAAGAATTTGTTTAAGTGGCATAAAAAGCAAGGACATACCAATCTCTTCCGTAAGATGATCCCATTTGAATTTACTTAAGTACTTAATGTTCCAAAGGTCATAATAGAACTGCGACTTTTTCTTCCCACCTAAACACATGCAAAGTTAGATATTATACTTACTCAACTAAATTTGCAACTTGTAACTTAATAAGTAAATAATCAGATATGATATGTGATTGCCTGTGCACACATACCTATTTGTTCACCATTTAACATTGAAGCAACCCTTTTAGCAACATTTTTGTTGGTAAATTCAACCCATCTGCAGGCATACAACAAGTTTCAATAATATTCTAGTAAGCCCATGTAATACACCACTCACCACTGGTATATAGCAATTGAAACCACCCAAATCATAAGAACTTACCCTTCTGTAAAACCTTGTCCACGAAAGCCACCAGCTTTTTTACGGTGCACATGAGCAGTAGGATCTGAATGAAGATATTATTTACATGTATAAAAAAATTGATTCCAATAATATCATAACAAATAATTCCAGGTTTGCGAATACACTCACAAAAGACTACAAAGTAAGAAATAAGAGTAACCTTCTGGCGTAAGATAAATTCTTTCGAGCTCTGCATACTGAGATAAAATTTGACGAAGCTTTACAGGATCCATTCGTGGAGGTATACGACTCAAGTAGCAAACCCCACGCATATCAGCCTTAGCAGCTTCCTTCAATAAACGTCTTTTCCTTTTCATTTTCCGTTCCGCTTTCACTTGTTCTAATTCAGCCTTCATTTCTTCTAATGCTCCATCATCTACTTCGTCTATTTCAACTTTTTCTTCCTCAGCCATACTTGAAACAAATGGGCTCTGAAAATCCATGGAAAAGCTTATAAAAATTGTAGATAACAACTATCTCCAAGAAAATGATAAAAGTACCCTAACGATCATACGAGATGATAAATCATAAAGAGACTCAAAGTGGTACAGAAAACATAGAAAATTCACATCGATCAAGGTTTAGACTAAAAAACATATGGTGCCAATAAAACAGCTCGAAAAAACAGCATATTGCAGCAACACAAACAGCTTATTGTTGCAGCAAAACAGCTCGAAATATGACTAAAAAACAGCTTATAATGAGAGCAGCGAAACAGCATAAAAAAAGCACATATAACAGTTTGATAGCAGCCAAGCACCCATTTATGTAAATCGTCTATATTGAGCAATGGGTTTTACCCCTTCAAAGCACATATTTGAGCAATAAAGATCACCAAGAACTAGCCTAATGAGCAAATACAACATTGAATATATAATTCGATCCACTTATGTGCCTATAATATTTCACCAAGGAAAATACAACATTAAAGATCACCAACAGTTGATCGATTGTATTAGAAAAGAAAAGAAAAAGAACAAATTTGTTTATTTGAAAAGAAAAGGAACAAATACTAATCATTTGATGTTAAAGAAAAGATAATGAACAAATTTGTGATAAAAAGACGAATACCTGATGATGGAGGCGTAACAGTAACGAGGATAATGGAGGCCAACAGTAAAATGAGGTTTATTTTTAGATTTAGGGTAAATTTGTAAATTTCTTATATAAGCCCATAAGCCACACTTTTGTGGCTTATGAAACACCCAAATATAAGCTCATACGCCCACTCATATAAGCTTATCTAAACACATGGTTTGGGCTTATATCATATAAGCTAATAAGCCCACTATATAAGCTAAAACAACAGCCCCTAAGTTTTTCATGTAAGTTCAGCATTTTTCAATAAGCAGGTTGATTTCATATCTAGCCCCAAAACGCTTATAGAGATACGCAGCCCGCTAACGCCAGTCTCTCTACTTCTAAAATATTCATTAAAGATAAATGTAAAGTAAGCAAAATCAAACACTAATTTATCAACTGCTAATCTCTAAGCTGCTTATCTACTACTTATAAGCAGGAAAATAAGCAATCCTAAACACCCTCTTATACGTGACATGGGCATTTTGGGGTTTAACGCACACCAAGTGTTTGATAATATGCAAATAAAAAAATAAAAAAAGGTTGAATAAGCTGTACATAAAACCATATCTTGCAGTAACATATAAAGAAAATAAGATTGGATGCTATGTTATAAAAAGTGCTAGATAGAAACCCTAATAACGTACATAAATCTGCGGGTGTGAAGTGGTGGTCCGGTGACTCTGGTTGAGGGCTGACTGCTGAGACTCGAGTCGGGTAACTGGAATATAATTTTGGGCTTACCTATTTCAATTTACTCTCTTACCATTACCATTTCACCTTAAACGACAGCCTTTTAAATTGGGCTTCTTGGGTTTCTTTTAGTCCGGTCCAAAATATATTTTTGTTAAGGGAGGTGATTTGTACACCCCAACAAATGATTGGGACACTCTAAAGTATTGTGTTTGCATATTTATACCCTCACAGTTATTTTTACAATTTCACCTATGTGAGGGTATAAATGTCCAAACACAATACTTTAGAGTGTCATAATCGTTATTCGATGTCTAATCATTTCCACTACTAAAGTTTCAAATTGGGTTATCGTCGCCTTTTTTTTTTTTTTTTTTTTTTTTTTTTAACAAATATATTTTTATTTATTTATTTAAAAAGAAAGGAGAACGCACATATTTACCTCAGAACTCAAAATTGTCCATAACTTTCTGAAACACGCCTTTCTTCCACATCACGATCAGGGACGGAGCCAGGCGGGATCCCGTGGGTGCCCGGGACACCTATGAATTTTTTCGATGTAGTGCTAATTTTAAGAAAAAACATCGATTTTTCTCAAATGTATCTTAAATGACCCCTGTCCATCGAAATGTGTTTTTAGTTTTATTTAGTTAGCATCTTAAACTCTATTATATTACGGTTAAAAAAAATTTGTGCACCCTATCATTGTTTCTGGCTCCGTCCCTGATCACGATTGCTTTGTCTTCTACATTAACAATGTTGTTTTAGAATTGATATATATCTGAGTGTATTAGTCCAACATTTTTTCTGTTGATATTAATCTTTTAATTGCAGGCAATTTATGTGTTAGTGTTGGCTACATGCTTTAGGGGTTATTGTTTCTATGTCTCTAATTATCCTGCATAATGATTTTGAACTTTGGTTTTGGATGTTTGCGGGTTGTTGCTTAGTTGTATGGTTTTATGACGTTATGCCTGTTTATCTTTCATTCTGTTGTGATCAGAGTTGTCTTTATTGGATTTTTTTTCGGTTGTTAGTAATGGAATCTGGCACTGTAAACCGCTTCAATGAAGAATGCTCCTGAGGTCGAGCCAGTCAAAAAATCAATACGGGAAAGAACACTTCAAGCATGACACAGGAAATGCAGTGACCCAATCATCAAGAAACCGAAGCACGAGTAAAAGCAGATGCCATATACTCGTATCCTGCATTGTGATTCGATAATAAAAGGTTGAACACGGCAACATAACAAGCAATAAAGTGTACACAAAACGATTACCTCAAAATCTAAAATACGTGTGCATCTAATACGCAATCCCCAAAAATAGGACACAAAAGTAAGTCCATTAAAACACAAACAATAAAATAACTAAATTATGCACACCTAAGAGTGATGGGTATGGTAACATGCAAATGCATGCTAAGGTTTAACACGCCAGCGTTAAAGCATGTTAACCATACCGTGTCCCATGTTAACCATACTGTGTCCCATGTTAAGGGGGTGTTAACATAGGCATGTTAACACCTTAAACACGTTAAAGTCGCATTTCGATTTTTTTTTTTTTTTTTTTCCCGCCCTAAATGAAGGGTTGTTTTTTGTAAATTGTTGGTGAGTTAAGGTTTAACTTGTGTAAGTTATGATAAGGGGTGTTTTTTTGTTGAGTTAAGCTGAAATGTTAAAGCTGATGTGGCGCTGACGTGGCAATTGTTAAGCCTTAACTTGAGGTTACAAGGCCTTGTGCTCTTACCAAACCGTTGCCATATGCATAAACACCATCGCTATTAATACTTTTACAGCAACAAGTGTACGCAGCAGTACAAGTTATGCTCATTATCTGCCACCCTAAAAAAATACATTTAAAGACTAAAAAAATGCGTGCATCATAAAAATATCGTTTAAAAACGAAAACAAAAATGTTGAAAAACATATATAAAAGTGTAACCCAAAAAAATACATGCATCGACAACAAACTGCTCCGCCGCAACGCGCAAACGCTTATCTACCCGTTTTTTCTATAAATATCTATCGTAATAATTAACATAAGTTTTTGTGAATAACTTATTTTTAACTAGTGTATTCGTTAACTTTGCTGATGTGACATATGTTTTGTTTTTTTAATGGGATAATTACAGCGATGTATAACTATCTAATGGGTAAAGTTGAGTGGATCATCGAAAAACATGAGTGTGTAAATTAATTTTCATTACATATATATCTAATCCAAATATCAAATACCATACATACTTCAAATACAAATTTTAAATTCATGATATATAATTTAATTAAAATACATTTTGAGTAAATATGACATTTTAATATTTTAGTTGAGTAAATATGAAATTAACCGTTTTGTAATTTTGTTGATGTCATCAAGTTAATAAAGTTATTCATATTGATACATTACATATAAAAGTAAATTATTTTTGTTTATAATCAAGAAAGAATTCGTTTATTACTGTTATTCCTTTATGTATTTTTTAAAAAAAATATTATTTTATATAGCGTTTGAACTATAACACAATTGTTTATTATTCCATACTATTATAACTAATAAATATTACACAACTAATAAGATGTGTTTTATATTAAAAAATTTCCCGCCCTTTCCATTTCCAAATTTTTTATCTCTCTTTGTCCTCAATCCTTCATCATTTCTAAAATCTAATCCGATAAATCATCTCAAAATTGAATAATACATATTTTTATCGGTTTGATTTCCGTTCTAATTTGCTCTTAAGGTCAATTAGGGCTTTTTGGGGATTTTTTTTTTTGAAAATTAGGGCTTTTACTTCAATTTTGTTGCTTTGATTAATTGCTTTCAATTGAATTGGATCCTAGTGCATGAATTGTCATAATGTCTACTAAAAAGAACAACAAGGAAAACTAGGGTTCCTTTGAACTTTGGAGATTCAGTCCACAGTCTTGGGAATAAGAATAATGAGAAGACAAATGGTGATAAGAATAATAAAAAGACTAATACTGGAGAGAGTAATGGAGGTGCTGATAAGGATAATGAAGGTAAGGATGCTGGTAATGGAGAAAGTAATGTTGGGGTTATAGGAGGAAATGGTGAATTCAACGGGGGTCTATTGGGAGATGTTTTTCCTATTTTGAAAAGTCAGGTTAGTTTTGGTACCCATATGAAAACAACTAATATGAATATTGATGGTGTTGATAAGAATAAAGCGGCTATACCTGTGAATAATGTTGAAATCTGTTCAGATAGTGCAGATAAAGTTGTTGTTGAATTAGAAAAGGAAATAACTGATAATAGTATTGTGAATAATTCTGTAAAGGATAGGCCAATTGTGAATACTGAGCCAAATGTAAAAAATATGAGGAATAACCAAAGTAGTAATGCTGAGGATACTAGTAAGAATGGTAATGTGAATAGGACTGGAAAATGGAATGAGGCATCGGATAAAAGTAGAAAATTTATTGACATTGTTGTTGCTTCAAAGTTAGATAATAATTTACTCATGATACCTATTGAGGTAACTGATAGTGGTGAAGAGATAGTAGTGTTTGATGATGAGATAATAGAAAGTGGGAGTAAAAAATGGAACTTAATTGTGTGTGGTCAATTTGTTGGTTGTGGTATGTATTTGAATGAGGCTAGGTACCACACTAGGAGAATGTGGAATAAGTTTGGACTAAAAGAAATCAATGTTAATGAAAGTGGCATATTATTTTTTAAGTTTCATGACAATGAAGGAATTAATGCAATGATCAATAATAGACCTTGGATGGTGAACAACAAGCCAATGTTTGTACATAGGTGGACCATTGATGTCTGTCTAGATAAAGCTGAGCCTAAAACATTACTAGTGTGGGTTAAGTTGTTGAATATTCCTATGGAAGCATGGAGTTTAAAGGGGATAAGTGCTCTTGATAGCAGTTTAGGTAAACCAATCATCATGGATGATGTTACTACAAGAAGTGTCTAAAATGGGAAGGAAGAATGGATTTTGCAAGAGTTTTAGTGGAGATTGATGTTGAAAAAGTAATAAGGATAAAATAGAGATTGTTTACAAAGGCAAACACAGTACTGGGGGTATGTAAAAAGTTTTGCAGGTTGAAAATGCTTGAAAACCTTCTGTTTGTGAGCATTGCAAGGTCTTTGGACATGATGTGCAGAAATGCAACTTAAAACCAAAGGTTGTGGCTGAGACAAGAGCAAAGAAACCTAATGAAAATGTGTTTACTGAGATGCTTAACAAGCGATCAAGAAGTGAGAACAATGTAAAAAATAACTATGGTTTTGGGAAATATGGTCAAAACAGGACTTATACATATCAATGTAAGGGAAATAATCAGATTAAGGAGAACAATCAGAAACAACATATAAGAAGATTTGAATTTAAAAAGAGGGATTCGAATGAAAAAACTGATGAAGCATCATCAAATAAAGAAACAGAGAAGAGTAGCAAAGATAGTATAAATTCAAAGGACGTGTAGAAAAAAAGCCAAACACATAAAGAAAATAGTGGACAGGGTAATGGTAATAGAAAAGCAAAGGAACAGGTTCAAGAAAACAATAGATTCTCTCTACTAGATTCTTTGGTGAATAAGGAATATTTGGTACCAAATGTTAAGGAAAGGGAAGAGGTGGATATCTTCTTAAAAGGAAAAGTGGAACCTACTAAGAAGGATAAGGAGAAATGGAATAGTAATATGAAAAGATACTATAGAGACAAGAAGGAACTAATCGATGTTGTAGAAGAATTGTAATTGGAAGAAGATGTAGTGGCAGAGAAGAATATGAGTAAGAATATGGTTACAAGGAATGAAGTGGAAGGTGCAGGGGGTAATATCTTTGCATAAAAATCGAGGCGGTTAATCCCACTCTAGCGATTAATCGACCGCCTATGCCGATTTTTGCAACACTGGTTATTTTAAAATGTACAAACCTTATATGCACATTTTTATATTGTACATACTTCTATAAAATGTCCATAATATATTAAGTTAGTCTTGTATTAGCATAAGTAACCAAATAATTTTAACTTACTGATACGCTTACGCAGCGCGTTCGGGGTCAAAGGAACTTCCTTTTTGTCTAGCAAGTTTTTCAACACCCTAGGCAGTGAACCTAATCGTTGTAGTGTAGTATTAGGGTAAGCCACGGGTATTGATATCGTTCTCTAGGGGAATAGGAATGCTAGTGAGAAGTTACTACGCTAAGGTTGAGGTTGAGGAAGATTATTTTTTTATCTTTTTATGTTTTTTAGGAAATTGAAAGGTACGAATCTCGGGTATTGGATTTGGGGGGTTGGTATTTCTACCGATTACTCTACTATTATCTAATTATCTAAACTAAGGTGGTGGTAGTCTATGTCTAATTAATGTGTGCTCGTATGATAGTTTAAAGATGTGTTTACTTAGGTTTTACTACTCTTAATTATCTCCTATTGATGGTTGAGTTGTCACGTCTTATTCTTAGTTGCGTTGTGTGTCTAAGGTTGTAGGGTATCGTTTCTCCTAACTCTTTGAACTTACCAAGGGTCTCGTCTACAAAACCCACTAGGGATAATAAACTCTTACTCTAAGGCACTCTTTGGATGGTTTAGCTTACAACTACTCGGGTAATTATATTCTAAGGTTCACAAAGATGAATCAAGCATTAAGTACACAACGAATGACCTATCGCATTACTAGATCATTAATCAACTAAGATAAGAAACAACCAATCAATATTTAATAATTAAGTTTCATATTCCTAAGCAAACACACAAATAAATTAGCGGACATGGAGAACATGCAAGCATACACACAAATAATCAAAGACATAATTGAATTGATGAAGTAAATACTTATCTTGATGTAAGATGGGGTTTGGAACCTAAAATCTTGTACAAGACACCCTTGGTTCGGTTTTAGGTTTTACTCCCAAAAGACTCTCCTAAAAGCGAAAAATTGATTCTATATATAATATTACATATGCAACGGCGTCACCTTATGTTTTGTGGCGTCGTCGTGTCGCCGTCATTAGGGTTTCGTCTTGGCCACGTTAACCTTGCGACGGCGTCACCTTATGTCTGTGTGCCGTCCTCTTGACTTCGGCGTCGTCTGGATTGAATCTAGGCCGTCGGTAGCAGCGGCCTACTCTTTAAAGCCCGACATCGTCACTTGAAAATAGGGTTTTGGCCTGTATCGTCACAAAATCCTCCGGCGGCGCCGCAATTAACACTGACGCCGTCAGCCTACATTTTCAGTGACTTTGAGTGTCTCGATTCGACTTTGGCCATTTTCTTCGTATATTCGCGCCTTTTCGTCCAAATAAGTGTCATTCCAGCATTTTGCCTTCAAGAGACCTAAAAGTGAAAAGGAGCGATATTAAGCAATAACGGATACAAAGTGATCAAATAAGAACTTAAATGACCCCTCAAAATGGTACCTTTTAAAACCTTATCAAATATCCCTACACTTGTTATTTGCTTGTCCTCAAGCAAATGTGCTTTAGCCAATTAATTTATAAGTTAGGGGTCATGAAGCATTGATTTAAAGCGGTCCACAACACATATAAGCCCATAAAAGTCATAACAAGCACGGAATTACATACTAGCACCTCACATGGGGTGTTTGGGTACTCACATCTCTCGGTGTATATATGAAATATAACAAATAGGAAATGGAAGATAAACACTCATTAACGGTCCTAGTACATAGATTACCATAGGCGAGAATAGATCAAACCTCCATCGCTTTGGCGTAAGCACCTAGGAAAGACTATCAAAGAGGTCTTTTAAAGGGTTGTAATGTTAGGCTTACGGTAGGGAAACAAGGGTTTGGTGGGATAGGCTATTTAGTGGTGGTAAGTCAAAATCTCTATGTTAAATGCATCTGAAGAATGGCGTTGCTAAGCCAAGACTCGACACTCTAAAACTCTAGGTAACAAAAATAAACAAACATAAATTTAAAGGATAGATGTAGGATGGTAGCCGTTTTTTTTTTTTTTTTTTTTTTTTTTTTTTTTTTTTTTTTTTTTTTTTCTTTTTCTTTTCTATTTTTTTTCGATTTTTTTTTTCATACACTTTTACTCTACCATCCTCTACGGTAACATCAAAATGATAGATTTATAGGCATCCCTACACTTGAGTTTTATTACTCTAACACTAATTTGACCCGAATTGAAAAGATCAAAACACTTGGAGTACATTATTACGCAAACAAAGAGAATTTGAATTTAACGTTCCTTCTGTCATTCCATAAACTTTAACTTTCCCATGAATCCCAATCGTCCCAAAGCGTATACAAAGGATATGACTCGACTTAGCAACTTATGCAAGCAACCGAGATAATTGAACTAAGGGTTTAGGGTGATAACAAACATTTGCACTAAAAGTGAGTGCATAAGGGGTAGGCTAAAGCGATTTGGGTGTATATCCGGGGTGGGGTGTAAACAATGCTCTTCATTGATATTCCGAAAAACGAAACATCACGAACCGCGAAAAGGATAGGCTCAGGGGTTAACTAGGGTATCGTGTACTAAAGATGAGTACAACGCAAAGGGTGTGGGGAATTACTCAACCGATGTGGAAGAAGTAATTATATTACGGGTATCAAACAAGGGTTATCCTAATGCCTCTTATCATTTAGTTATTCCTAACTACACAAGTGTAGTCTCACTTGCGATCTCGGAATGCATCACAAAACAAGTTCTAGAATCTAATATACTACGGTTCACACTCTAAGCATTGAAGATGAATGCTTTTAATTCCTACTAATCTAAGGCGATCCTCACATTTTGGGTGGAATTTGGGTGGTAAAGGGTTTTGTGCTAGTCATATAACTTCCTATCCGTGAAATGCTTTTGTTAAGACTAATGGCCCACTCCTATATGTCATGAAAATTTTAAATTTGGTGCCAAAATTACCTAACCGACATTTTCTCTTGGTTTATTACACAATCACAATTGAACAAAGCAAATAATCAAGGATAAGCATAGTTTCAAAGTTCCGTTTTATTTTCCTCCCTACACTTAAAGCGAACATTGTCCCCAATGTTCCCGAAAGTATCAAAGTTATGATAAAGAAGGTAATCAAAAGCGAAGAAACTAATACTCCCGATTAGCTCGGTAGGATCCGTGTGTGAAGTAGTGGTTAAATCCTTTCCAAGAAGAATTTATGCATGAAAAGCTCCTCAATCTTATGTAACTTCTACGAAAAATTAAACACACACTTGAAGAAAACAAACGAAACCTTCGCGTAAAATCGTGGTAATAATATATATAAGACTCGATTTAAACTAGGATATAATGCTTGTGGAATGGATGTTTCTGAATTTCTAAGAAAATTAAGACTGGAAAATTCCAAAATTTATAAGTAGCTCGAAAGCGAGAAAAAGTGATCGATGTTTTACTCCTTCTGCTTTGCCGTCGAGTTGCAATCTGACGCCGTTATTATCGACAAAAAGCGTGCTGCGATTTTAGAAAAAATTCGGAAAATTTACATCTTTAGAATCGGAAAAATTTACGCAAAAACATCCATTATGACTCGATACAAGCATTTGACTCGAACAAACAAACATATATATCTTTTGGTTAATTGTTATTCTCATGTTTACGTTTCTTTTGAAAGCGTGTGTAATCCTCTACACTTATCCCTTATGTAAAATACCTTTATATGCAATTAAGACGAGATTAAAAACAAAATAAAGCATTTTACAAATTTAAACATGAGGATAAATAATTAATAAAAGATATATGACACTAACAAGCAAACAATTAAGCATGGGTTGCCTCCACGAAGCGCTTTTCTTTATTTAAGAGTCTTGTAGCTAGACTCGTAGTCGTGCTCTACATTGTTTCACGACGCCTCTTCACCCTTTGTTTTCCTTCATCGAAAGGGTGTAGACGCCTGTATGCTCACCGTGGATTCCTTGCCATTTGTCAATTATGGCGACGGTTTTATCTTTTAAATTGGTCTCCTTAGCGTGAAAGGCCCAAACCATCTTGGTTTGTTTCTTCCTCGTAATGCCCTTATCCGAGATCTATACAAGAGCACTTTTCTCCCTTTAGAAATTCCTTAGGGTCCTTTTGTACCTTAGGTGCGAGGTGGGATTGCTTCCTAACTTTTATCGGGTTTCCTAGCGTCGCATATAATCCTTGAACCATAAAGTCTCTAAGCCCTTTTTCCGGTCATTCATCTTCTTCTTGACATTGTTGCGGGCTTTTCGATTTCCACCGTAATCATTTCCATGATCTTAAGAGGGTATCTTGGGATGATGGGTATCCTAGCGTACTTTCCTTCCGCTTTTGAGTATCATGATGCCTTCTCCGCATTTGATGGTTGCCTTGGCGTGGCGAGGCGGTGTCCCAAGAATGAGGGTGCGTTTTATCTTCCTCAACATCAATGATCACGAAATCCACGGATAAGCGATGTTAGCCACCTCAATTAGAACATCTCTGATTCCTACGGGATGGACATAAGTATGATTAGCTAAGGAAAGTCTAAGGTCGGTCTTGGTGGTTTCTCCTTAGTTAACTTATTATAGATTGCGGTGGCATTATGTTCACATCGGTCCCTTGATCGGCCAAGGCATTTATATTATCAATGTCACCGATGCTAAGCGGTATCACGAAATTCCTGTGGTGTCTTGTTTTCTTGTTAGCGGTTTTTATAACCAACTCATCAGAGGTTCCATAGGTAGGCGTCACATTCTTCTTCCGTCATTTTTCCTTCAAGAGCTTCCTAAGAACTTCATTGTACCTAAAGTTGTTTACTTGGTTTGCAATGGTTTTCTTGTTAATTCGTGCTTAAGGTAGTACTCAATGGTCTCGGGTTCATCATTAGGCTGAGACTCCTCCTTCTTGCTTTCCTTAGTTTTCCATATCTCAACCCTTGCATTCTCGGGCATAATGGAAGCAGCGTTAACAAATGAAGTGGGAGGGCAATCGTTGCTTCTTACGAGCACCTTTTGGGAACCTTTGTTTTGGTAAATTCAATTACCAAATTCATCATTCTGTCATTTTGCTTGCATTTCCTCTCTCGCCTATAAACCTCTTCTTCAAATCGGCTAATCTCTCGTATGAGTTGCCATGTACTCCTCATTTGATCCTTGAAGCTTGGTGAAAGTGGTATTGGGGAAGTAGAGCAGGCACCTTCGGAACTTGGGTTTGCTCACGACTTGGGGACTCAGAAGAAGGTGTGGGGCGGTCGGTGGAGTTGGCGGTTGTGACTTCTCGAGGAATTTGTCACGGGGCTCTTTTACGCCTTTCCATAAGATAATCAATTCCTCTCAATGGCACTCAATTGCTCCTCGGGGTATCGGAGGATTGAAGGAGTTGATATGGCATTAACCACGTTAATCGGAGTTTGGAGATTCATTCCAATCTTCGTAGCTTTGATCGGCAAGCTCTCTATAATATCCCAAGATTTCTCTGCGTTAAAGTCATTTGAGACTTCCACCGCGGCTCGATCAATAGATCGTCGAGTGATGAAATCGGTATGATCATAGAAGATTTGGATTTGAAGCCAAAGATCAATGCCATGGTGGGGAGTCACGGAGTAGTTCCTTGAATCGAGTCCATGCTTTGTAGAGACTCACCTTGGAGTTCTTTGAAGCGTCAAGATGTCTCATGAAGTTTGGTGGTTCTCCGGTGGGAAAAATTGAGTAAGGCGAGAGGTAAGATCATCCCAACTTGAGATGGAGCCAGGGAAGTCGCTCAAGCCAATTACTAGCTTGGTCCCGAGAGAGAATTGGAAGAGACGCGGTAGCGTGGTCTCCCGAGTAGTAGCATCAAGGTCGATGGAATCGACAATTTTGAGAAATCCTCGGATCTTTGATTTGGATCTTGGAGCGAAGTCCATGGAATACACATCCGTTTTGCACCAACCGGATGGTGTCGGATCGCAAGGCCGTAGTTTGGGCTTGGTCGGGAAGCTCAATGGTGTTCCTATAGCCTGGGTGGCTTGGTCTTGAGTATTCACCAAGAGTCACGGGCTCTTGGCGGGTCATTTGGTGGTGGGTTGATGAGTGGTGGTTGGTTATCATCTTCCATGATGAAAAGTGATGGGTGTTACGAACAAAAGTCACGAAGAAGGGGATAGATTAAGAGAAAGCTAAAATGAGAAAAAGTTTACTTGATAAGAATCAAGCAAAGAACCTAAGCGAGGTGGACTACTAACTAGCTATTCTATTCCCGTGTGCGCCAAAAACTTGATACGCTTACGCAGGCGTTCGGGGTCAAAGGAACTTCCTTTTCGTCGAGCAAGTTTTCAACACCCCAGCGATGAACCTAATCGTTGTAGTGTAGTATTAGGGTAAGCCACGGGTATTGATATCGTTCTCTAGGGAATAGGAATGCTAGTGAGAAGTTACTACGCTAAGGTTGAGGTTGAGGAAGATTATTTTTATCTTTTTATGTTTTAGGAAATTGAAAGGTACGAATCTCGGGTATTGGATTTGGGGGTTGGTATTTCTACCGATTACTCTACTATTATCTAATTATCTAAACTAAGGTGGTGGTAGTCTATGTCTAATTAATGTGTGCTCGTATGATAGTTTAAAGATGTGTTTACTTAGGTTTTACTACTCCTTAATTATCTCCTATTGATGGTTGAGTTGTCGTCTTATTCTTAGTTGCGTTGTGTGTCTAAGGTTGTAGGGTATCGTTTCTCCCTAACTCTTTGAACTTACCAAAGGGTCTCGTCTACAAAACCCACTAGGGATAATAAACTCTTACTCTAAGGCACTCTTTGGATGGTTTAGCTTACAACTACTCGGGTAATTATATTCTAAGGTTCACAAAGATGAATCAAGCATTAAGTACACAACGAATGACCTATCGCATTACTAGATCATTAATCAACTAAGATAAGAAACAACCAATCAATATTTAATAATTAAGTTTCATATTCCTAAGCAAACACACAAATAAATTAGCGGACATGGAGAACATGCAAGCATACACAAATAATCAAAGACATAATTGAATTGATGAAGTAAATACTTATCTTGATGTAAGATAGGGTTTGGAACCCTAAAATCTTGTACAAGACACCCTTGGTTCGGTTTTAGGTTTTACTCCCAAAAGACTCTCCTAAAAGCGAAAATTCGGATTCTATATATAATATTACATATCGACGGTGTCACTTATGTTTTGTGGCGTCGTCGTGTCGCCGTCATTAGGGTTTCGTCTTGGCCACGTTAACCTTGCGGCGGCGTCACCTTATGTACGTGACGCCGTCCTCTTGACCCGGCGTCGTGCGGATTGAATCTAGGCCGCCCGAGTAGCAACGACCTACTCTTTTAAAGCCGGCGTCGTCACTTGAAAATAGGGTTTTGGCTTCGTATCGTCACAAAATCCTCCGACGGCGTCGCAATTAACACTGACGCCGTCGTATACATTTCAGTGACTTTGAGTGTCTCGATTCGACTTTGGCCATTTTCTTCATATATTCGCCTTTTCGTCCAAATAAGTGCCATTCTAGCATTTTGCCTTCAAGAGACCTAAAAAGTGAAAAGAAACGATATTAAGCAATAACGGATACAATAGTGATCAAATAAGGACTTAAACGACCCCTCAAAATGGTACCTTTTAAAACCTTATCACTTACACAAAGACTAACACATTACTTCCTAAAAGACATTTTTCTAACTAGTTACATAATACATTTCACTAGTTAACTTTCTTAATATACTTAAATCAAAATGAAAATATGTTATTACATCACTAAATGGATCATGTTAGTTTAGAATAATCTGAGAAAAGATCATAGTTGGATATTGGAAAGATCTTGAAAATATTTTGGAAAGATATGATCAAGATTTTGCAGATTTTGTTTCAGAGGTCCAAGGTACCTTTCGACATAACGGGCGGACCCCTAAAAAGGGTACCTTGTAATCAGCGGGCTGCTGAGCTTGTTGGCTATAAATAGCAACTTAAAAATCACTTGTTTTCTCGTCACTCTTAACTACAACTTGCATACTCTCTCTCTCTCACTCATTCATTCTCAGTATATAACTCATTCATATTTGTTTTTAGTGAAATTCTCAAATAGCAAGAAGATCACAACATCATTGAAGACTTACTAGCTTCAAGAAACTGTTGCAAGTCTTTGTTTATTCATCACATTATGTGTTGAATTTATTCATACATCATTGTTTGTACGAAACTATTATAATTCTCTGTAGCGATCGGTTAGTATTTTAGTCCTCAAAATACATAAAGTGACAAGAGTGGTTGTACCCTTGTAAAAGAACTCGACATCTAGCTTTGTGTCGGAAATATTGTGTAAGCGACGTGTAAGGTTTTCTCTGCCGGTTAAAGGAGCATGTTGACTAGTGAAAGGATACTCTTGAGTTGGATACTTGGGGAGTGGAGTAGGGCAAGGAAAAAAAGTCCTTGTAGAACCGAACCACTATAAATCCTCGTGTTGTGGTTTGATCGTTTATATCTTAACTTGCATTATACTTACTGTTACATTTTTGTCAATATATATCTGTCAATTTCACATAAAGTTTTTAAAGAAAAGAAATTAAAAACGGTAACAACTATTCACCCCCCTTCTAATTTTTCATAAAATGGATATAAAATTAGCAACTTGGAATATAAGGGGCCTCAGTATAGATGATAAGCGAAAAGAGGTCAAAAAGTTGATTAATGAGGAAAAGGTCCAACTTATGGCAGTATTGGAAACACATGTCTCATTTCAGAAGATAAAGAGAACTTGTGATAACATATTTGGAAGTTGGGATCTAATGGGGAAGATAATAACAAAGGGTGTAGAATAATGGTAGAATGGGATAAAAGTATGCTTAGAGTTTGGATGTTGGTAGTGTTTAAACAGTGTTTGTTTTTTGTAGTTGAATCTATTAATAGGAAAGTGAAGTTCTATTTTAGTGTAGTATATGCTAGTAATTCGGGGAATGAGAGGAAGGATTTATGGTGGGCTTTGAAAATGCAGAAGCATATTGTTAATAATAATCCATGGGTTATAGTAGGGGACTTCAATGTGACTTTACATGTCTATGAGCATTATAATGGAAGTTCTTCTTTATCAGCTGATATGAAGGATTTTCAATGTATAAATGATAGGGTTTTATGACAGTTAGGTTACCCAACTTTGCGACTTTGTTCGCCTAAGTTACCAACTATTTTTGTTCAATTGGGTTCTTGGACTATCGTTCTAGGACAAATTAGGGACCGATCTATTTTAACCTTTGATACCGGTTGCTAGCCGGCTGGCGGTGGCGTTACTAAAGTTTTATACAAATAAGTTACTAAACTTTGCGAATTTGTTCAATTAGGTTCTTGAACTATGCAACTTTGTTAATTTAGGTTATCTTTATCGGTCACTGAAAACATCCTCACTCACTAAACACATCGACGCCACATCATAAATTAAAATGTTACATAAATAATTAAAAGCGTAAGCGTATGAAATTAAAAACTAAACATTCATAAACTATAAACCGTATTCATTCATTTAAATAAAATGAGAATTCAAACCACTAAAACCATAAGTCATGTATCCTTTATTTTAATAATTTCCATGAGGTTAAACAATCCCGAGATCTTGTGATGTTATGAGCTACTTTTTCTTTTTAAGCATGAAGAACTAAAACCCTTTGAATCTTGAATAATCATATTCTTGTATTTGGGAGTTTGAGTTTTTAATAAAATAAAAAATTTAATTTTATTGTAATAAATTAAAAACTACTTTTATTTTTTTTAAATTTTATAAAATAAAAATTTATAATAAAACTAAAAAAAAAGTAATTTTAATTTTATTATAATTATTTTTAAAAAAAAAGCGCTTATTCTTTTAAAATGTATGAAAGCGTATAAAAGCGGATGAAAGCGTACAACAACTTTTGATTTTACAAGTTTCAAAGGGTTTTGATTTGATTTAATTATAACTACTAAAGCGATAAATTAAACTAATTAAACTATTCTATGAGTTTTGTGATCAAGCAAGAGGAGAGTGCTAGCCATGTAAATAAATATATATTAGTAACCGAATTGAACAAAAAAGAACTTGATGAACTTAGGCGAATAAAATCGCAAAGTTGAGTAACCTATCATTTTAGTAATGGTAAGTGGATATCTGAGTTGGATAATGGGGCCACAAAAAGCTTACGTGGACACCATCTTAGGTGGATATCCGGTTGCACATTTTTAGGTAACTGAATGAACACGTTTACGGTTTGAGTAACCTAAATGTCAAACTGTAAACTCGGTAACCCAATTGAACAAAAAATAGTTGGGTAACTTGGCGAACAAAGTCGCAAAGTTGGGTAACTAAGCTTGTCATAAAACCTAAATGATATTTGTTGATAAAGAATGGGTAAATACTCATCATTTTTGTAAAACTGAATCGTCAAAACATTTAAAATGCTCGTAAATGCATCAAAATATCGAAAATATCTCAAAATTGCATTTTATATGTTTGGATGCAAAATGTTTAAAATCGATGAAAAATGAGCTAAGTTTGCATAATTGGCGCTTTAGTCCCCAAGTTTCAAAAGTTGTCGAAATAGTCCCCGAGCATTTATTTTAAAAGAAAAATCAAAGGTCCTTTTTGAAATCATATGTTGTCATAATTAGTCCTTTGGTGAAAAGTTCCAAAAGTTTTGAGAAATTACAATTTTGATCCTTGGATTTTAAAAATGGTCATGTTTAGTCCTTGGAATTTCACAATTGGCAAAAATGGTCCTTAACTTATTTGAGATTTACAAGTTTGACCCTTGGACTACAACTTCATAAATTACAGTTTTGGTCCCTGGAAATTCGGATTGTATACTTTAGGTCCCTTAACTATTGGATCCAACTTATATCCCATATCCAAACCGGACCCTTTAATAAGCCCAATCCCAAACCAGTCCAACCCTTTTACCCGGTCCAATCCCTTTATATCCAACCCCCAACCCGAATCCAACCCACCCACAGTTTTAAATAATAAACCGCCTCACCACTCCCTTCCTCCCTCATCATCACCTATACCGCAACTCCACCCCTACTCCACGCTTTGTTCCCTCCAAGCACCTAATGAGCCAAACGCATTAAATGCTTCCTCTTGCCGAGCACTCAATCTCTCCCAATTGCAAAATACCTTTTCCGCCAAAATTGCATCAAATGGCCAATATCAACTCAACTCATCCAATGGCGAAGATTATTAGTGGGATTTGCTCGAGATGTGAGAGAAGCATTTTGGTGTAAAGAAGAAGAGAAGCAAGAGAGTGCACGGGTAGTTAGTTTTTAAATTCCATGTATGTCGTTTTTAATATTTAAGTCTTAATTAAGTTTTAAAATTGTAATTTTAAGCTTCTTTGTATCAAACTCAAGCCATTACATCAGTTGTAACAAATTTGCAGTGTTAATTAAAAGTTTGGTTGAATTACCTGTTTTTCCATTTTCTATAATAAAACCTGTTTTAACATTATCAAGCTTCAAGCTTCAAATAGCTTCATTAGAACTTATATAAGCTTGTTCAAGCTTCTGATAGCTTTGAATAAGCTTATCAAATAGATTCAAGCAATTTTCATGTTTGGTCAACAAAAGTCAACTGCTGAAGCTGATTTGGATTTGGTGATGATATGGGTTGATGCAGAGCTTGGATGGGTTGGATTAGACTAGTTTAGTGTAGGATTGGTTCTGGTTTGAGTTGCTAATAAGCTGGATAGCTTGTGAGTACTTTACTTGTTTTCAATATTAGTGTATTTTTGCATAATCTTTATCTGTCTTGATTCACTATTAGCTTTAGTTTAGATATGATCATTTAATTTGTTATTAGGATTAGAGTGATTAGTTTCGGTGATAGTAGAAGCTAGATAATCGCTAAGTAGAAGTATTTGCAAATCGGTGTGCATAATTGGTGTTTGGATCGCTTGGTTTAATTGATCTTGAGCTTTGGTTTGTGTTTAAAACTTGTCTACTTAGTCTCAATTAGGTCAATTGGAATCATTCTAGTCATTACTTTGTGTCTAGAACAGCCAAAGTCAAAATCCACCATAACTCTGTTCTATTTTCTTAACTGCTGGAATTTTGTAAAATCAAAATTTGTATTGTGTTTAGATATCATTAGATAGCTTGCATTAGTCTTAGTTTAACATAAAACATCAATTTCAGTTCAATAAATTGAATCAAAACTCAAAATAGTCAAAGTTTCATAACTGCTCAAAAGTAAAAACAAGTGAAAAACCAGTTTTCAACAAACCTAAGTTGATTTTTAATTGATTCATTTCTGGGTCAAATTCAGTGAAACTTAGGGCTTAAAAACTTCAGTTGGTCTAGTTTCTTAATATAATTTTAGTTGGATTTTAGTAATTTTCTAAAAGCTCTTATGAGCTTGTCAATTTGGTCAAATATGCCCTGTGACAGGGCATAGTCACAGTGCAGTTTTCATAAGTTCTTGCAGAGCTTGTCACAAGCTCATAAGAGCTTGTCCAGGTCTGGTTTTTGGTTTATAGGTAGCTAGCCAGGTCTAGTTTAGGTTCCAATATCTGGTTTCAACTTCCAGCTTATTGGGTAGCTTATTCTTAAGCTACAAAGTAGTAGTCAAAACCTGTTTTTTGCTCTTAAGTCAAATCATTCAAATCATAGCAGTTTGCAATTCAGAGGTTTAGGATAGTTGTAACTAGTTGCATTTGAGTAGTTTCAGCATATTATAGCTTCTGTAATCAGCTGGTGCTCATTTGTAGCCTTTTGGCTTATTTCAAGTGCTTATTTATAAGCACTTGCATTCAGTTCCATATTTCTACACATAAGCTACTGTTTTTATATTTTTCATAGATTCAGAGTATTATTTTAGTCTTTTCCTGAATTTTTCAGATTTTTCTAGCACTGTTTGCTATTTTTCTTCATTTAAAACAGTTTTTAGGTATTTTTAATTAGCTTTTATTGCAATTAAATCAGAAAAGTTTCAAAAAAATAAGTTTTCATTTTTCCTAGGTTAAGATAAATATAAAAAGTCAAAAATAATTTTTCCAGATTTTTCATAGTTTAATTTGTAATTTTTAGTAATTTAATTAGTTTTAAATAGTTTTTAATTCATAGAAAATAGAAAATAATCGTAAAAATACAAAATTAGTTTTGAAAATTCTCTTTAGTTATTTTAGATTTTCTAAGTCATAATTTCATTTTTCTAGCTTTATTTCATATTTTCTTGTATTTTAGGGTATTATTAAATAAGTAAAAATAGTTTTTAATTAATAATAATTAGATAAATAGTTTTAAAAATAATTTTCTTTTTCTAAAATTTTCTCTTATCATTAGGTTTGTAAAATGTCATTTTTATATTTTTAGGATTAATATTGCTTGATTTCACATTTTCTTTTGTACGTTACGTAGTTTTTAATTTAAATTTTATAAAAAAAATCAAAACATCATTTTAAAAATAGTGATAGCATTTATTTAATATAATTTATCTTTTAATTTTCTTTAATTTGCATTTAAGCCCCTGTAATTTATAGACTTTTTCTTTAGGTATAATCAATCATATCTCTTTTTCCATTCAAATTCTCTCGATCACTATTCGCTTGATTATTCTCTCACACTCGTTGGGACATAACGACTGGGAAACACTATACTCTCGGACTTCATTGCATTTGGTGTCCGAATCTGCTTTAAGTTTATTACGGTTAGCCATTCACAAGTGGCTAGCTTGTGTGAGATAACTTGACGGTTTAGCACGAATCAAATTTGGCGCCACGGCGGAGGTTGTGCTAATTATCTTCCGCTTAGCGATTAGTGACTTGAATATTCACTCCTTGTTCATACCATCTATCTATATCTATATATATTTTCTTATAAAAATCCAAAACCCAAAACATCCAAAACGATAAAACACAAAAATATTTTCCTTTTGTTTCTATATATATATCAAAGATAAAAATACAAAAGATTTGTCGTTTTCTTTGTTTAATAATAACAACATAAAAATTACCACCGCAAACCAAGGCAAGGTACTACCTAACTGGGGTACGACCATAATAAGTTCCCGAACCAAAGATTAAAACTTGCCTTTGTGTCCTTGTGAGTGGTGTACCTTTTCAAAGAAGCCATTCATCTTGTGATTATTGGTTTAAGTTCACCGTTGTTTTGCCTCGATATTGTTTTAATTGGATTTGTTGTTATATCTACTTTTCAAAACCGTAAAACCCAAAAGATTCTTCTTACCCCATTTTCATAATTCCTTTTCATAATTCCTTCCTTAACTCGAGATTCCTTAGAGTTAACTCTAGTGTATGCGCACTCGCCTTCTAGATCCGTAAGCCCATTTCGTGAGCTTGTCAAGATTCCAAGAAGGCGTGTCCAGAGACTTTCGCGCCCATCACCGGATTCGAGATCCGGATCGCCACACTACTCCGCTATCATGGCGGAAGAACGCCCTATGTGTGAGCTTCTCCGTGCACCCATCGACGGGTATGGAGATGTTATTGTTATCCCACCATTGTGGTCGAAAATTTTGAACTCAAAACCGGTTATCAATCTTGTAACCTCAAGTCAATTCTATGGTTTTGAAAGGATGATCCTCATGCTCATATTCGATGGTTTAACAAGATTGCATCTACCATCAAATACAAGAATGTCCCTACAGATGATGTCAAGCTTCTTCTGCTCCCATTTTCTCTCGAGGGCAAGCCCGGATTTGGCTTGAAAACAACCCCTCAATCAATTGAAACATGGGAAGACCCGTAAAGAAATTTGTGAACGAGTTTTATCCACCTTCCAAAACCACGAGTCTTAAAATGAAATCATCAAGTTCACACAAAAGTTTGATGAATCCTTCAATGAATCGTGGGATCGTTTTAAGGAGTTGCTCCGCAAATGTCCTCACCACGGTTTCTCCGAGTTGATGCAACTCGATACTTTCTATAATGGAGTGAGTCAATCTGATCAAGATTCTCTCAATTCCTCCCACGGAGGAAATTTCTTGAGCAAAACCGTAAAAGAAGCTTTAGCGATCATTGAAAACAAGTCTAAAGTCCGACCGCACGAAGCAAACCGGTTGTTTCCCAAGTCGTTGTTGGTCCTTCTATTTATCGCCGTGAGTCAATCTAGCACCGATGCTAAGATTGACAAACTCACGGAAGCAATTCAAGCTTTGGTTCTTCCAACCAAAAGAAAGTTTTTTTTCCACAAACTTCACCTCCCTGAAGTTAAGAAAGTGGAAGTCCGTGTTACTGCGGTGGCCCCATGCCTACTACAACTGTATGGCCACCGATGGTAACCCTTTGAAGCTAACGTTGTGGGGGATTTCTAATCCAGAGGCAACCAATACCGTGCTCCTATAGACCCGAACCACCGCCCTAACCACTACCTCGACCACCCGGTTTCAAAACCAAAACCGTAATCAAAATCGAATAGACCAAACCAAGGTTTTCAAAACCAAGGTAATTTTAGTCCAAACAACGGTTTTCAAAATCAAAGTCAAAACTTCCAACACCAAGGAAATTTTAATAGAAACCAAGGTCGTGGAAATTTCAACCTGTGGTATTTTCATGGCAATAATCAAGGAAATTTTCAAAATCAAGGCCCTAATCCAAACAATAGAGGCAAGAATTTTCCTGCAAACTCAAGCCATTGTTCCAACTGGACCATCATCCGATGAGTTGTTGAAGCAATTCATGAAATCCCAAGAGGAAATGAACAGTTGTTGGTTAGCCGATTTTGACATTAAGAAGTCTTTAAATGATCGACCCCGGCTCGTGTACTTTACCTAGCAACACGATCGCTAATCCGAGGGGCGATGCAAAGGCGATCACAACCAAGTGGTGTCAGATGATGGACCCGCTATTCCTACTACCTCTTCTTCTTCTCTCCCTAAGGTAGTGGAAAGTGAACCCGAGGCGACAAAGGACAAGGAACTTCCTACTAATAACGGAGGTACCAAAGAATGTCCATCCTCGTGTTGTCCCGAAACCCAAAACCAAACCTCGAGTTGTTTTGAACCTCCGGTTGACAACCCCAAATCCAAAACTTCTATTCCTTACCCTCACGCTTAAATGAGCAAAACTCCGCGAAAAAGCTACCATCAAATGGAAAAAATTTTCAAATTTTCCAAGAACTACATTTTGACATAAGCTTTATGGATGCTATCATGTTGATGCCCAAGTTTGCATCAACTCTCAAACACATGTTAAGCAACAAGGAAAACTGCTTGAAATGGCTAAAACTCCTTTGAACGAGAACCGCCGCCAGCTTCATAAAGAAGCTTCCCGAGAAGCTTGGAGATCCCGGAAAATTTCTTCTTCCTTGTGTTTTTCAAAGGATGATTGAATGCTTTGCCCTTGCCGATCTTGGTGCAAGCATCAACTGATGCCTTATTCAAGATGGAAGAAACTTTCTTCCGAACTTATTCCTACCGCATGACTCTTGAGCTTGCGATCGTTCTATATCGCGTCCTCTTGGCATCGCCGAGGATGTATTCGTGAAAGTAGGAAAGTTCCATTTTCGGTGACTTTGTGGTTGTTGATTTCGATGTCGATCCTCGGGTTCCCTCATTGTTGGACGAGGATTCCCGAGAACGGGTCGTGCTCTCATTGATGTATTTGAGCAAGAAATCACGTTACGTGTGGGTAATGAAGCGGTTACCTTTAACCTTGATCAAACTTCGAGGTACTCCTCAAATTATGATATCGAATCAATTAATCGAGTCGATTTAATTGATATTGCTTCGAGGAGTACTCTCAAGAGTTTCTTGGTTATCTTCATAATTTCGTGAGTGGGGATTCCACCACATCTTCTCAACCAATCATTGCCGACTCTTCCCTCTCTCACCCGCTTGAGGGAGGTGACTTTTTCTGGAAGAGATCGATGAGTTTCTTGTTAGTGATGAATCAATTCCACCAGAATTGATGGTGTTTATGATTCGAGGGGATATCCTTTATCTCGAGCAATTGTTAAATGAAGATCCATTACCTTCACTCCTCCGAAGAAATCACAATTGAGGAAATCAAATCAAGACAAACATCTATCAAGAATTTCCGAGGTTGAACTTAAGGACCTACCTCCTCATCTCGAGTATGCATTCTTGGAGGGTGATGATAAATTACCCGTCATAATTGCTAAAGACTTAACCGAGGAGGAGAAGATCGCCTCATAAAGGTCTTGAAGTCACACAAGCAAGCAATTGCTTGGAAACTCTCCGACATTAAGGGTATCAACCCCGAGTTTTGTACTCACAAAATCTTAATGGAGGATGACTTCAAACCAAGATTCCAACATCGAGAAGGGTGAATCCTAAGATTCATGAGGTTATCAAACAAGAGGTTCTCAAACTTCTTGATGCCGGTTTAATTTACCCGATCTCCGATAGTCCTTGGGTTAGCCCCATTCACCGTGTTCCAAAAGGGTGGCATAACTGTTGTCACAATGAAGAAAACGAGTTAATTCCAACTCGATTGGTTACGGATGGCGTGTGTATTGACTATCGCAAGTTAAACGAAGCCACCAGAAAGACCATTTTCCTCTACCCTTCATGGATCGATGCTTGAGAGATTAGCAGGAACGAATACTATTGTTTCCTTGATGGTTTCTCGGTTATTTTCAGATCCCCATTGATCCGCCGGATCAAGAAAAGACCACATTCACCGCCCATACGGAACTTTTGCCTACGGACGATGCCTTTTGGCCTATGTAACGCTCCCGCACGCTCCAACGATGTATGATGGCAATTTTCCACGACATGATCGGGAAACAATGGAGGTGTTTATGGATGACTTCTCGGTCATTGGGGACTCATTTCAAACATGTCTCCCATTTAGATAAAATGCTAAACGGTGTGAAGACACCAATCTTTGTCTAAATTGGGAGAAGAGTCACTTTATGGTCAAAGAAGGCATAGTCCTTGGCCATAAGATTTCCAAAATGGGATTGAGGTAGATAGAGCAAAAGTTGATGTTATTGCTAAATTGCCTCATCCTACTACCGTCAAAGGTATTAGGAGTTTTCTAGGTCATGCCGGTTTTATCGAGATTCATACAAGATTTTTCTAAAATCGCCGCCTATGACCCATCTTCTTGAAAAGATGCTCCTTTTATCTTCTCACCGAGTGCATCAAGCTTTTGAAACATTAAAGAAAAAGCTTACGGAAGCACCCATTCTAGTTGCCCCGATCGATTTACCCTTTGAACTCATGTGCGATGCAAGTGATTTTGCTATCGGTGCGTCTTGGGGCAACGAAAACCAAGCATTTTCAAATTTATCCACTACGCAAGTAAAACTATGATCAAGCTCAAACCCATTACACCACTACGTAAAAAGAATTATTAGTTGTGGTGTATGCGCTTGAGAAGTTTCGCCATACCTTATCTTGACCAAATGCGTGGTGTATACGGATCACTCGGCTCTCAAATATCTCTTTGCAAAACAAGATGCAAAGCCGAGATTGCTCCGCTGGGTTCTCCTCCTACAAGAATTTGATATCATTATACGTGATAAAAAGGAGCCGAGAACCCGTCACGATCATCCGTCCCGCCTAGAAAACCCTCACCAGATGTGTTCGAGAAAAGGAAATAAACGAAACATTTCCTCTCGAAACACTCAATGTGGTTTCTTTTCGTGGAGACTCTTCTACCCCATGGTTTGTCGACTTTGCAAATTACCATGCGGGTAACTTTGTGGTGAAAGGGATGTCGTCCCAACAAAAACAAATTCTTTAAAGATGTAAAACATTACTCGGGACGACCCTACTTATTCAAAATTTGCGCGGATCAAGTCATCAGCGATGTGTGTATGGTCGAAGCCAATGACATTCTCAAGGCTTGCCATTCGACCCACTGGGGACATCATAGCCCCAACTACACCGCCAAGAAGGTGTTTGATTCCGGATTCTATTGGCCCACGATTTATAAGGATGCCCATGAATTTGTCAAAACCGCGACGCTTGTCAACGCCACGGAAATATCTCACAAAGAAATGAAATGCCGCAAAACGCCATTCAAGTGTGTGAGATTTTTGACATCCGGGCATTGACTTTACGGGCCATTTCCTTCATCTCGCGGTAATAAATACATACTCGTGGCGTTGACTATTTGTCAAAATGGGTTGAAGCGAAAGCTTTGCCTACCAACGATGCCCGAGTTGTTGTGAAATTTTAAAATCTCTTTTGCTAGGTTTGGAACCCACGAGCTATAATCGATGATCGTGGTACGATTTGCAATGACCGCTTGATAGAGTCATGCAAAAGTATGGTGTAACTCACCGCTCTCATCGCTGCACCACCCCAAACAAGTGGGCAAGTGGAAGTTTCCAACCGAGGGATTAAAAGAATTCGAAAGGACAAGAGGCTAAAACCGTGCCTCTTGGTCGGATAAGCTAGATGACGACTGGGCCTTCCGTGACATTTTATAAAACACCCATCGGTGTACTCCATACAAGCTTGTGTACGGAAGGCATGTCATCCGCCGGTTGAGCTTGAGCACAAGGCATACCGGGCCTTGAAGCATGCCAACTTCGATATTCAGATACCGGTGATCACCGGAAAGTTCAAATGAATGAATTAAATGAACTCCGTGATCAAGCATACGAGAACTCTTTGATCTACAAAGAAAAGACAAAGAAGATTCATGACTCCAAAATCAAGAACCGCGCTTTCAACGTCGGTGATCGAGTCCTTCTTTTCAATTCAAGATTGAAGATTTTCTGAAAACTAAAATCCTACCGGTCCGGACCATTCACCATCACTAAAGTATTTCCATATGGAACCATTGAGTTATCTCAACCCGATGGTCCAAACTTTAAAGTGAATGGTCATCGGTTGAAGCATTATTTTGGAGAGGACATTCCTCCCGTGGTTGTCCGGATCTACAAACTTTCCCCATGAACCAATGAATGCGGGATCGAGTCAAGCTAGCGACTCGGGAATCAAAACAAGAGCATGCCATATGGGTTTTCACCCATATTTCGACTTCTTTCTACTTTCTACCACCCTAGTGTGGGGAGTTGCCTCATTGTTGTATATAAGAGTTTCAAAAAAAAAAAAAAAAAAAAAAAAAAAAAACATTCAAAATAATGGCCGTAGTATTTCCCTTTACGTTCTTTGTTTCGCATAACCGTAGGTACTTTGAATATTGAGGGCAATATTCATTTCTAGTGTGGGGGAATTCTCACGAATTTTATCATGTAATTATACCGCCTAATTCCCCATTTTGGCCAAATTTTTTTTGGAGTAAGTGTTTTGCACTTACTCGATTATGGTTATCATCCGCCATGTCTAATAAACAAAAGGATTGGCTAATCCAGAGCAAACGGCTCTTGGTAAAGATATCTCAAACCGTTGACGGCTTGCAATTTGCCCAAAATTGTATGGTATTCATTTCACCATATCTTTAATTAGTGAAGAGTTGGCTAGCCCGCAAGTTTATGGCTTGTGGTAAAGGCAATTGGAAAACCATAATTGGTAATCACTCACCAAAGATAATATTGATAATTTATCTAAGAGTTGGCTAGTCCGAAGCAAACGGCTTCGTAAAGACAAATCAAACTCATTGAAGTCGGTGGTTTGCTCAAAATCACATGGTTATCGATGTACCATAGTTCTTACTTGAACTCGAAACATTTGGCTACTCCGTAAGTAATGGCTTTTGGTAAAGAGATTCAAATCCATTAAGTTTTTCTCAAAAGATTGCTAGGGACTAGCAATAGTTTAGTGTGGGGATTGATGAGTGTGTAAATACTCATCATTTTTGGTCAAATGAATCGCAAAACACTTAAAATGCTCGTAAATGCATCAAAATATCGAAAATATCTCAAAATTGCATTTTATATGTTTCGGATGCAAAATGTTTAAAATCGATGAAAATGAGCTAAGTTTGCATAATTGGCGCTTCAGTCCCCAAGTTTCAAAAGTTGTCGAAATAGTCCCCGAGCACTTATTTTAAAAGAAAAGTCACCAAAGGTCCTTTTGAAATCATATGTTGTCATAATTAGTCCTTTGGTGAAAAGTTCCAAAAGTTTTGAGAAATTACAATTTTGATCCTTGGATTTTAAAATGGTCATGTTTAGTCCTTGGAATTTCACAATTGGCAAAATGGTCCTTAACTTATTTGAGATTTACAAGTTTGACCCTTGGACTACAACTTCATAATTTACGCTTTGGTCCTCGGAAATTGGATTGTACACTTTAGGTCCTTAACTTGATAAATGGATCCAACTTAATCCCATATCCAAGTGACCTTTAATAAGCCCAAATCCCAAGCCCAATCCCTTTTACCCGGTCCAATCCCTTATATCCAACCCCAACCCAAATCCAACCCACCCACGGTTTAAATAATAAACCGCCTCACGGGTCTCCCTTCCTCCCTCATCATCACCTACCTATACCGCAACTCCACCCCTACTCCACGCTTTGTTCCCTCCAAGCACCTAACAACCAAACGCATTAAATGCTTCCTCTCTGTGACACTCAATCCTCCCAACTGTCAAAATACCATTTTCCGCCAAAATTGCATCCAATGGCCAATATCAGCTCAAGTCATCCAATGGCCAAGATTAAAGTGGGATTTGCTCAGATGTGAGAAGCATTTTGGTGTATAAAAAGAAGAAGAAGAAGCAAGAGAGAAGAGTGTAGTAGTTAGTTTTAAATTCCATGTATGTCGCTTTTAATATTTAAGTCTTAATTAAGTTTTAAAATTGTAATTTTAAGTTTCTTTGTATCAAACTCAAGCCATTACATCAGTTGTAACAAATTTGCAGTGTTAATTAAAAGTTTGGTTGAATTACCTGTTTTTCCATTTTCTATAATAAAACCTGTTTTAACATTATCAAGCTTCAAGCTTCAAATAGCTTCATTAGAACTTATATAAGCTTGTTCAAGCTTCTGATAGCTTTGAATAAGCTTATCAAATAGATTCAAGCAATTTTCATGTTTGGTCAACAAAAGTCAACTGCTGAAGCTGATTTGGATTTGGTGATGATATGGGTTGATGCAGAGCTTGGATGGGTTGGATTAGACTAGTTTAGTGTAGGATTGGTTCTGGTTTGAGTTGCTAATAAGCTGGATAGCTTGTGAGTACTTTACTTGTTTTCAATATTAGTGTATTTTTGCATAATCTTTATCTGTCTTGATTCACTATTAGCTTTAGTTTAGATATGATCATTTAACTGTTATTAGGATTAGAGTGATTCAGTTTCAGTGATAATAGAAGCTAGATAATCAGTTAAGTAGAAGTATTTGCAAATCAGTGTGCATAATTGGTGTTTGGATCAGTGGTTTATCTGATCTTAAGCTTTGGTTTGTGTTTAAAACTTGTCTACTTAGTCTCAATATAGGTCATTTGAATCATTCTAGTCATTACTATTGTCTTAGAATAGCTCAAAGTCAAAATAGCACCATAATCTGCTCTATTTTCTTAACTCGTTGGAATTTTGTAAAATCAAAAGTTTGTATTGTGTTAGATATCATTAGCATAGCTTGCATTAGTCTTATTATAGCTTAAAACATCAATTTCAGTTCAATAAATTGAATCAAAACTCAAAATAGTCAAAGTTTCAAACCGCTCAAAAGTAAAAACAAGTGAAAACCGCCATCCAACCTAAGATGATTTTTAATTGATTCATTTTGGTCAAATTCAAAGTGAAACTTAGGGCTTAAAACTTCAGTTGGTCTAGTTTCTTAATATAATTTTAGTTGAATTTTAGTAATTTTCTAAAAGCTCCAAATGAGCTTGTCAATTTGTCAAATATGCCCCGTGATGGGCATAGTCACAAGCAGATTTCATAAGTTCTTGCAGAGCTTGTCACAAGCTCATAAGAGCTTGTCCGTGTCTGGTTTTTGGTTTATAGGTAGCTAGCTGTGTCTAGTTTAGGTTCCAATATCCGGTTTCAACTTCCAACTTATTGGGTAGCTTATTCTCAAGCTACAAAGTAGTAGTCAAAAACTATTTTTTGTACTTAAGTCAAATCATCAAATCATAGTAGCTTGCAATTTAGAGGTTTAGGATAGTTGTAACTAGTTGCATTTGAGTAGTTTTAACATATTATAGCTTCAGAATCTTTGGTGCTCATTTGGTACCTTTTGCTTATTTCAAGTGCTTATTTATAAGCACTTGCATTGCGATTCCATATTTCTACACATAAGCCACTGTTTTTATATTTTCTTAGATTCATAATATTATTTTAGACTTTTCTGAATTTTTCGATTTTTCTAGCACTCGCTTGCTATTTTTCTTCATTTAAAACAGCTTTTAGGTTTTTTAATTAGCTTTTATTGCAATTAAATCGTAAAAGTTTCAAAAAATAAGTTTTCATTTTTCCTAGGTTAAGATAAATATAAAAAGTCAAAAAATATTTTTCCAGATTTTTCATAGTTTAATTTGTAATTTTAGTAATTTAATTAGTTTTAAATAGTTTTTAATTCATAGAAAATAGAAAATAATCGAAAAATACAAAATTAGTTTTGAAAATTCTCTTTAGTTATTTTAGATTTTTCTAAGTCATAATTTCATTTTTCTAGCTTTATTTCATATTTTCTTGTATTTTAGGGTATTATTAAATAAGTAAAATAGTTTTAATTAATAATAATTAGATAAATAGTTTTTAAAATAATTTTCTTTTTCTAAAATTTTCTCTTATCATTAGGATTGTAAAATGTCATTTTTATATTTTTAGGATTAATATTGCTTCAGCTTTCACATTTTCTTTTGTACGTTACGTAGTTTTTAATTTAAATTTGTAAAAGAAAATCAAAACATCATTTTAAAAATAGTGATAGCATTTATTTAATATAGTTTATCTTTTAATTTTCTTTAATTTGCATTTAAGCCCTGTAATTTATAGACCGTAAGTTTATACAACTTTCTCTTTAGGTATAATCAATCATACTTCATTCTTTTCCATTCAAATTCTCTCGATCACTATTCGCGAATTGATTATTCTCGCAGTTTAGAAATCTTATCGTTGGGACATAAACGACTGGGAAACACTATACATAAAAGTTTTATATGCACACTCAATTACATAGAACATTTCCTTTAACAAGAAACTTCATTGCATTGGTGAATCCGAGCTGAACAACACTTTGGGAAAGTTTATTACGGTTAGCCATTCACAAGTGGGTTAGAACAAAATTGTGTTGGACTTTAAATGAATTTTCGATAACTGACAAACTAAGAACAAACTTTTTCTTAAAAAGCTAGCTAGTGTATATTGTATAACAAATAAACATGTGGCAACAACATATTCATTACTTAATATAACGTATTTTCATTTCACAGTTTTCGTCCGTTTTTGTCCGTTGTTCATTTTGCACATTTTCACACGCTTTGCATGTTTTTCATCCGCTCACATATTTTGTTCGTTTTACACATTTTCATTCGCTTACATGTTTCGCCTTGTGATAAGAGTAATGAACACTTCATTTGAACGCTTTTGCACGTTATCGTCCATTTCGACGTTTAGTCCGTTTTGCGCTTTTTGTTCGTTTCACGCATTTTATTCGCTTTACATGTTTTCGCCTTGTGATAAGAGTAACAACACTTCCTTTGAACGCCCGACGTTATCGTCCATTTTGCGTTTAAATGCTGTTTTGCCCGTTTCGCCCGCTTTTGTTCGTTTTACGCATTTTTATTCGCTTTACATTTTTCACCGGTTTTGCGGATGTTTGTCCATTTGTGTAAAACGCATGCGAAAATGTGCAAAACAGATGAAAACGGGCAAAACGGCCAAAACATGCAAAGACGCATAAAAACGTGTTAAAATGGACGAAACGCAATAATGGATGAAAACGGCGAAACGCTTAAAACGCGAAAAAACACTAAAACATACAAAATAGACGAAACATGCTAAAATAGCCTAAAACGTAAAGACGGGCTAAAATGTGTAAAACATGCAAAACGGTCAAAACGTGCCTAAATGTAGAAACGCACGAAAACGTGCAAAATGGAAATAATGTGCAAAACAGTGAAAACATGTAAAACGAATGAAAATACGTAAACGAACAAAAACGTAAGAACGGATGAAATCATGCAAAACGTGTGAAAATGTGCAAAACGGACGAAACGTGCGTGAAAACGAACAAAAACGTAAAAACGGATGAAACGTGTGATAACGCAAGCAAAAACGTAAAACGGACAAAACGTGCAAAACGGACAAGAACGTGCGAAAATGGGCAAAAATTTTTTTGGTGCGGTTAAACAAGTTTGATGGGGTAGATTGGTACAAAAATGTAAAGTTCGTTACATTAAGTGGGACAAAAAATAATGCGCGTACTAGATCGGTACATTTGAAAAAGTACGTTGCTATTGTACGGCCAAAACCCTAAAAACATTTTAAAGTTACATGGCTATATAGGTACTGTTTTTAACACTATGATTTATGTTAAGAAAAAGGAAAATATGTTTAAGAAATACTAATTTTTGCATACTTCTAGTGTTTTTTTTCATTCTCTTTGTACAAAGGCTACTGGTGTTTTTTGCATACGGGAATTTGTTTGATTTTGTACCCTGCCATGTATTATTTGAAGCTATAATCCTACTCATGATATATTTATTGGTCAGTAACTTATTTTGTGGGTAAAATAACTAAACAACTCGATTAACCCGAATCACCCGACCCGACATAACTCGACTCGATAACAATCCGAACACGATAACCCGATTACTTATCGGGTCGGGTTGCTGGTTACTTTTTCATAATATAAAAATCGACTTAACCTGAACCGATAACCCCGATAACCTGACAACCCGACCCGATAACACCCGTATACCAGGGTATCATATGTATAAGTTGGTAAGAAACTAAAAAGTTTGAAAGGACCTCTTAACAAGCTCAGTTGGGGAAAATGGAATGTTTTTGAAAGAGTAGGAAAGTGTAGAGAGGATTTGAAGAAGATTCAAGGTGAAGTGGAGAAAGACCCTCATAATGAAGTTTTAAGGAAAGTATGTTGTGAAAAACTAAAAGAATATGCTGACGCAAAAGGCTTGAAGTGAATCTATTGTACCATAAAGCAAAGGTGGAGTGGCTTCAAGAAGGTAACAAGAACACTGCATATTTTCATAAAGTCCTTGAAGGCATACAACATAAAGGAATAATTATGGAATAGTCATGGCAATGGTCAAAGGTTTGAAAATGGAGATGTTGCAAAACAATTATTAAAACACTCTAAAAGTTTTTTGGGCATAAAAGACTTTGTAAGATCCATGACTGAATATCCTGACATATTTGAAACAAGACTGACACAACAAGAAGCAGAAGTTATGATCAAGGAAGTGACAGACAAGGAAATCACATAATCCATTTTTGATATTGATAATGGTAAAGCACTTGGTTCAGATGGTTACACATCAAAATTCTTCAAAGATGCTTGGAAGACTGTGGGAGAGGATGTATGCAGAGCTATTAAGGAATTCTTTGAATATGAGAAGTTGCTTAATGATAAGTGCAACTATCATCTTATTTGTGCCTTAAATCAAAACCCCTCTTAAAGTTACATACTACAAACCTATAGCTTGCTGTAATGTAATCTATAAAGGCATAAGTAAGATATTAACAAATAGACTAAAGGTAATTCTTGGGAAATTGGTGAGTGATAGCCAAAGTGCCTTTGTAGCAGGTAGGATAACTGATAACATTTTGTTGTCCTAAGCGCTCCTTAGAGGGTCTAATAGGAAGAATACTGAAAAGAAATGTGCCTTTAAGATAGACCTGCAAAAATCCTATGACACAGTTGATTGGGGTTTTCTTAGTTGTATATTAAAAGGGTTTGGTTTTCATGAAAAAAATGGTCAGTTGGGTGATGACCTGCATAACTAGTGCTAAATTTACTATGAATGTGAATGGGGAGAGAGTGGGGTATTTCAATGGGGGTAAAGGCTTGAGACAAGGTGATCCAATATCACCATGTTTGTTTACTCTTTTTATGGAAGTATTGAATTTGTTGATGATAAAAAACACTAGGGATTATTGTAAGTTCAAATACCATGCTAGTTGTAAGAACCTTAAGATCATACACATTTGTTTTACTGATGACTTAATGGTCTTCTGTAATGGTGATTTATACTCTGTCAAAGTAATAAAAAGAACCTCATAGGAGTTTAGTAATGTATCTGTTTTAAAGCCAAATCTACATAAGAGTACATTATTCTTCTGGGGTGTGAATAGCATGGACCAAAAAAATATTTTGAATATACTACCTTTTTTAGTTGGGAAGTTGCCATTCAAATATCTTGGAGTACCCCTCATTACAATACAGTGATACACATAAGTGTATTTGATTGTAAGCCTATGATTGAAAAGTAAGGAAAATAATATCTGATTGGAAGAATAAGTCTTGGGACAATATTTGACCCACATGTTTCTAACAAGTATTTGAACATAAAATAGCTAAGTTAGTTATTGATAAAAACAAATCAATAAGTACACACTCAAACAACATGCTTTAACAAAAGTCTGTCACAGACCAACTGAAGATGCACTTTACCTCGCTGATGCGGAGTCAATGAGGAAAGCAACTGAGTAACATCAGGGACACTAAGATCTGACAATTTTCTCTTTTTCTTTGATACACCTTTCTCATAAAACAATGAAAGTCTCGCTAATAGTAAAACAATGATCTAATAAAAAAGTCTCGCTGATGGTAGAATTAGCAAACAGCTCCATCAAAGCTCAAATCAGAGACATTATCACGGAATTTATGATCTCTTGAAGACATCTCAAGCTGATTCGGGTCAGCCAGTATGTACAAGGATTTGTAGTTGAATTATATGGCTCATAAGGGGTAGCAATTCCATGATGACCTCTCAGATCTCTGATCAAGACCAACAGAGCACAACTCTTGTCCTATGAGATTTAGGCGGGACTTTATCACGAATATGTTTAAGCTGGATAAACCTTGGGAAGATAAATCATTGCTCCTTCCCAAGACACTAAAGTAACTCATGGGTACACGCAACTGTCAACTCTAGTAAACCAAAAGGACATTCTAGCTAAAAGTCTAGGCACGTGCCTATCTACATCAAGTTGACAAAATTACTATTCCCACGTGGCGCAACAGGAATTCTCCAGCTATAAATACTCGTTACAAATATGAGAAAAGTAAGTAGCGAAGAGTGATTTCACACAAAAGATAATACAAAGTAATATAGTAGCAGAATTCCTCGTCACTTAGAATTCAAAACTTAGTTTGAATCTTTGTGAGTTTTAGTTGTCACTCAACGGGGATGGTATTCCGCAACTATCCCTTGAAAAGCTACCCAAGTATTCTTAGTATGTCGAAGTGGGTTCTTGAGTAACATTGTAATTAGTTTGTTTTAACGTAATCATAAACTCCCTATGATTTTTGCATTAATTTATGGTTTGCTCAAGATCTTTCCGGACCAACAATAAGTCACTTTCCTATGCTGGTAGGCTGCAACTCATTGCCTCTATGTTAAGTTCTATGCAAGTATATTGGAGTTCAGTCTTTGCCATTCTTAATGAGTAATAATATGTTGAAGGGTTTTTTGTGGTGTAAAGGGAATTTGTTATAGGGAAGGCTAAAGTAATGGGAATCAGTTTGTAAACCAAAGGATAGAGGTGGTTTAGGCTTAAAATTTTACAAGCATGGACTAAAACCTTATTGATGAAACAATTGTGGAAAATAGCAGCTAAGAAAGACACCCTATGGGTGAAATGGATCAATGTGAAAAAATTGAAAAAGATGATTTTTTGGGATATTCCCAGTGAGAAAAATTGCAACCCATTTTGAAACAATTATGGGATTGAGAGATGGAATCAGAAACTTTATATAGTGGCAGATTAGTGATGGAAGAAATGTGTCAGTGTGGTATGATAAGTGGCACAATGAGGGACCATTATGTAAATTCATCACTAAAAGAGATATGTAAAATGCTGGAATGAAGGACTCTTGTACAGTTGGTGAAGCTATGGAAGGGAATGTTTAGAAATGGCCAATTGATTGGTATGCTAAATACTCTGTCCTGAATAATATTCAAGTTCTATTGCTGAGTGAAATATTAAATATGCTATCAAGTAGGTTGATAAAAATGGAAAAAGCACAGTTTTTCTACTAGACAAGTATGGAAAGATTTAAAATTGAGTGGACAAAAAGTAAATTGGTATGAGATGGTATGGTTCTACCAATGTATTCTAAAACATGCTTTTATACTTTGGATAATTTTTCTCGGCAAACTGCTGACGCAAGATGAAGTTTTGGAAGTGCTTTATGTGGAAATGGTAGTGACTCTCATGATCACTTATTTTTCCAATGCAAATACTCTCCTGAAATATGGGGAAAATTATAGGAAATGATCAAATGGAAATCATCTATGAACTGGATAGATACTGTTAACAATTTTGCTCAACTAAAGTGTAATAATAGCATCTGGTGCATCCTGAGAAGATTGGTAATAAGGGTTGTTGTTTATCATATATGGAAAGAGAGAAATACAAGAGTGTTTGGGAAAGCTAAAAGAAATGTGGAATTGCTTTGGAACATAAAGATGCACACAATCAACACAATCTGAAAAACAAAGTGAATAAAGTACTGAATCTACAATAGTTGAATATGTTTAGTTTTGAGGAATTCTGTTTTGTATTAATGTTAGAATACTATTGTTCCCTAGTATAGTTTATATTATTTCATTCCTAGTTAGGTCTGTATTTTGCAATGGTCTATCTTTACAAAAATGTTCAGACTTCGTAAACATTCCATCTATCAATACTTTCACTTTCATACAAAAAAAAAAATATGTGTTTTATATTGTTTAATTTATGAAAGTAAATATTTAATTAAAGAAAAATTAGTATAAATAATATGAGCAATAATATTAAAGCTGAAGGAGTAATTATGGATATTAAATTTGATTATTCGAGCATCCATTATGATAGTTCATAAAAAAATGAGTTAATTACATAATTGGTCCTTAAGGTTTATCGGATCTTGCAGAGAATGTCCCTGTGTTTTTTTTACGGGTCATGTCCTCGTGGTTTTGATTTATTACGGGTTTGGTCATTTGACCAATAATTCTGTTAGTTGACCGTTAACTTGAAGGGTATTTTTGACTTTCCACATGTTTTGGCAAACCACAAGGACGATTTATGTAACTAAAAAAAAAAAAAAAAAAAAAAACTTTTAAAAAAAACTTTTAAAAAAAAACATTTATATTTTTTATTATACTTAAATTTGGGCTTATGTATAATGTGAGGGCCTAAGTTTTTTTTTTTTTTTTTTTTTTTTTTTTTTTTTTACTTAAATTTTGGGCTTATGTAAAACACGAGGGCCTCAATTTTTTTTATTAACACTTAAAAAACTTAGAAAACTTAAAAAAAAGTTTATTATACTTAAATTTTTGGCTTAAAAATTTAAGTATAATAAACTTTTTAAAAAATGAAAAATAAAAAAATTAGGCCCTCACAACGTGAAGCCTTAAAATTTTTTTGGCTAATGTACAACGTGAAGGTTTAAAAAATTTATTAATACTTAAAAAAAAAACTTTTTTTAATGCGTATTTTGTATGATTTTGTATATTTTCATCCATTTTTATACGTTTTCGTCTGTTTTATAAGTTTTTATACGTTTTTATCAATTTTATACGCTTCTTATATGTTTTTATACGCTTTCGCTTTTTATTAAATAGTTTTTTAAGTACTAATAAATTTTTTTAAGCGTATAAAAAAAACTATTTTTAAATGCGTATAAATTTTTTTTAAGCGTATAAAAACTGTTTAATAAATTTTTTTAAGCCCTCACATTATACTTAAGCCCAAATTTAAGTATAATAAATATTTTTTTTAAATGGTTTTTTTAAAGTTTTTTTTTTTGGTTAGTTACATAAATCGTCCTTATGGTTTGCTAAAACATGTGGAAAGTCAAAAATACTCTTCAAGTTAACGGTCAACTAACAGAATTATTGGTCAAAGGACCAAACCCATAATAAATCAAAACCACGAGGACATGACCCGTCAAAAAAAAAACACACAGGGACATTCTCTGCAAGATCCGGTAAACCTTAAGGACCAATTATGTAACTAACTCTAAAAAAATTTATAATATGATGAAAAGGTTGATACTTTTGTTTACTATAGTGGACACCTATTTCATACTTACTTGGAATGAAAAAGTCTAATATCTTAAAACTCTTTACAATTTAATGCATTTGAGATATATGTGATGTTTATAAAGCTTTAAAAAGTTTATTTTACAATCAAAAGATTTCAAAATTAATGACATAAATCAATTATAAAGTTTTGAAAATGTCTACCATTGTAGATGCCCTTTAGTATTATGTTACATGAGTTGAGATCAACATAGATTACAAATTCTTCAAATTAAATGAATAAATTTTGACCACTCATTTTTCCGTTAAAAAACCCATACTTTTAATTTTTCTTAAAAAAATAAAATATTTTGCAAACGGTAAATCATCAAGCGACAAAAATACACCATTGCATTTTTTTTCTTTTTTTTTCCAAGAACGCAAGACTTCGATATGCTTTCAACAGTTTTTTTAAGCTTTTTTTAGTGTTGAAATTTGCCCTGAAAAATCAGATTTGATTTGTTATTTTAAAAATCGCGAGCGATATCACAAATCACGTGTGCTTTCATAAATCACATGATTTTCTAAAATAATAAATTAGTTATGACTTTACAAACTAAATGTGATTTTCAGGAGGAAATTATGACGATCAAAAAAAAAAAAAAAAAAAAAACTCAAGAAAAGTTTGTCGAAAGTATATAGAAGTGTCAATTTATAGAAAAATGATTTATTTTCGTCACGATGATATGATTCGTTTCGCATAATAATTAACGATAAAAACTGAATAGAGAATCTGTGATTTATGTTGAACTTTTCTCTATACCACTATAGCTATTGAAAATGTAGTCATTGTGGCTTATCATGGAAGTATTGGATTCAATGCTTACTATCGGAGATGTGTAGAGAATGAAGCCTTATGATGAGGCATTGATCCGTTTTTGTGAGGATGTAGGTTGCACAGTGATTTAAGGGTGTCGTGTTTCGTTTAAAAGAAATATAGTGAATGTAAGAGAATAAGTAGACAGTTCTTTGTTGTATTGCGCTACCGAACGTTTGGGATATGTCCAATGCCCCTCGAATTGTAAATTATAAGTTTCATGCGTTGATTAATGTATTTTATCTTTTCAAAAAAATAAAAAGAAAAAAACATTAATTTCTCGAATATTTAACATTCATCGTTTCTTTATTCAATTACATACAACAACTCGAAAGAAAAATCACGAAACACCGAATGTTAAATATAAGAACAGCAAAATAGTGTATATATAGTATAATTGTTGCCTAAAATAGTATAGTATATAGTCTTATACAACTCAACACAACTTGTATCAAGACCCTCCCACGGGTAAAGATATACACCTAAGGATTAGAACCAACACCAACAACTAATGGCAATTGATCAGTTCCAAAAACCAACACCCAAAGCTTATCAATCGTGTACCTCACTGCAAGAACAACCTTTTGATTAAACCAAGCAACTATCACGTTATAACCTTTTACAATTGCCACAAAATTGCATATGACCACAAAGCCATGCCAAGTGAACCATTCTGGTACAAGAATCGAGAGAGTTGCGTATGGAGATAGGATCCCTGTAAAAATAAAAACCATGTTGAAAATTACAATTTTCCAACGGTTTTGTTGTATATCATGTCTGCGAGAGAAAGCCCATGGTGCTACCACAAAGTTTATGAGCAAAGTTGCTAGAGAAATAGCCAAGCGAATCCTGTTTTCCGCGGTGAATTTTGTTACTTGAGCAGTTGTTTGCACCAAGATTCCCATGACTCCTATAGAGATGGCATAATATTGTGGCTCATCCGATAACCTTCAATCCCCATTAACAATTTGTCAATTTCATATGTCAAAAATTTTACCAACAAGAAATCATTAAGAAATACACAACATATATACGCAATGACAAAAGATTTTTCAACTGAAATTAGATATAGTAATTATTAGCCTTAACCTCAAGCTGCCACCGTTTCGATCCATATATAGCGAGTTCAAATTACTTTATCTTCTACTTAAGAAAGTTTTTAACATAATTTGTATATATTGCTAAAGACTTACGAACGATGTTCCGGGGTTTATATAGGCATTAGGAAGATGTTGCTATCAAGAAAATATCATTGAAAATTGGAGATTAGTCTACGTTGTAATCTTAAACTAACCTTTTATAGACAATATATCATTTTCTATCCTTAACTCTTTTTTTATATACACAATAAATAATGGTAACATATTTTGACTTGTGCAAGAGGGACACAAGGATATTGGCCAGATAATAACTGTGATAGAGACTCAAATAGCAAAATAAAAGCGAACGGAGTGCATGCGGTAAAGCGTGCGGGAAACCTCCATGTTGAGACACCATTCGGGTGGTGTCCCTTCATGCAACTTCACCCCCTGCACGGGGAATCCTTCCTGACAAACCCCACGTACGACAGTGTTGTGTATGTGTGTGTTTTGAGTCGAGTGTGTTTTTAATAAAAGGGCAGGAGAAAAATAGATAAAAGAGAGAAGGTGCTGCCTGAATTAACATGATATAGAAAACGAGAGGAAGTGATGTGAAGCTAGGTCTATGAGAACGAAAATCACTTCCGACACGCTTGAATGGAGTGACATTCCCGATCTTCTATCAAAAGGCCAAAAATCTTCACCAAGTTAAAACCAAATATAGTACTAGTACAAGAAAGGGTTAATAACTTTCAAGTTTTTATTTTGATCAAGAGTTTAACCTTTAAATTTCTTTTTGCAGAGGAATTTTTATTATTCAAATAATTATAAGCTTTCTTATTGTTTTTTTAGTACTAAAACCAGTGTTGCAAAAATCGGCCGAATCGGTCGATTAATCGCCGATTAATCGGTAATCTGCCATACATTTTGTAGAATTTTGAAAATCGGTAGAAAAATCGGTCAGGTAAAAAAATCGGCCGAATCGGTCAACCTTAAAAAATAATAATTTCACTTATTACGCACAATGAGGATCGTTTATTTAACTTATAACGCACAATGAGAATCGTTTATTTCACTTATAACGCACAATGGACCTTATAATCAGAATTTGAGCCTTAATTTTATTGAGGTTTGGAAACTTAGTAGGCTTGGAATTAGTTAAGATATTTAGTTTGGTCTCCAGAAATACTCAAAACTTGCAGGAAATGTCAATTCGATTAATCACCGATTAATCCCGCCTTGACCGATTACTCGCTGCAGAGTGGTCGACAACCCAATTATCGATTCGCGATTTTTGCAACATTGACTAAAACTGTTAAACTCTTTTCATAGTAACAATTTAGTTATAATTAAGCTCAAGGATCTGCAAATTAGGTCAAGATTTGAGGAATATTATTGATTATAACCCTTATAAAAAAACAAAATATTTGTTTTATTATTTCATGAACATCATTTCAAGGATGTTTCCTATAGCGTGTGAAAAGCAATATACCGCTAAGTTATGGTCCCTACAAACTAAGCAAATGATGTTCACTTATAATGCATGCATGATTTTGTTCATTATCGTAAATTCGTAAGCTAGTACGTTGCAGTAAATTACTATTTTAATATTCATACGTGAACGGTGAACGTGAACATTATTGAAATAAGGATTATTTTAAAATTTGTCATAGGGTGCATGTCAAGAACGAACTTCTACTTTTTCTAAAATGTTGAAACTTATCTGAATAAGAAACTTTTGAGGTTCGGCTGATGTAAAATTGTTCGATAGTATAAGCAACACAAGATTAACAATAGAACCTTTATTCAAACCTAAGCCACAATAGTCAGCTTAGATTAAGTTTACAATAGTATCTAAAATATTACAAGATTAGATTAATGTCAATGAGACAATAATCATGTAAATACAAAGACAAAACAAGATCAGTGAAATGATCAGAAAGAAGAGAAGAGTGTGATACAATGACTGCACACAAGTGTATCTAACCCTAGATTAAGAGACTTATTAAATAGGAGATTAAGTTACACTAAGACCCCTCTAACTGCTATAAATGTTTCATCAGCAGAAATGAGAATAGCTTCAGCAGAAACGAGCATCTTGGAACTTTAAACCATTTATTCTTTGTCCATGATTAAACCTGTAGAATCTCTCGCAATGAACATAACTTGAAAGCCATTAGCAATTGATAGAGTGATATGTTTGCCTGATTGATACCCAAAATTTAACATTCCCCTTAATCGATGAGCAAACATATCAAACAATATCAATTTTTCACACAAAAATTTACGCCGATAGAGATGGGAGGTTTTAGTGAGTATGTCGCAGCTTGATTTGAAGAGCCAATCTTTTTGCACTTATAACACCTCTAGCAATTTTTTCCCCGATGAAGTGAACATCAATTTCAAAGTGTTTTGATCTTTCATGGAAAGCAGGGTTGTGAAGAAGTTGTAAAGCGATTTGTTATCACAAAAAGATTAACAGGAGATTAATATCAACTTTTAGATCCTTTAAGATTTTTGAATCAAATGATTTCACAGCAGCAGAGACATAGATCTATACCGCTCGTGGAAGATTTTGAAAGAGTGTTTTGTTTTTACTTTTCCATGAGATCGAGACAATCATTAAAGAAAACACAATACCACGTGATGATTTTCGGTTTTCTTGCATTTCGCCCAATCAAGATCACTATATCCTTCAAGATGATTTTCGAGTTCTTGAAATTGTACCTTAGACCTTTTCCCGAGCTCCTTTTAGATATCTCGAACATTGAGGCACATTCCGGATGAGATTTTAAGGAGAATGCATATATTGTGCCGCACAATGAACCGAGTATGAGATGTCGTCTTGTATGGGTGAGATAGATAAGTTTTCCAAGTAACTTCGATAACCGATGATGTTGACAAGTAAGGGATCATCGCGGTGGGAATGTATGGAAGGACATAGTTGGGTTCCATAGGGTGGACATGTGTTTGCACCAAGAAGGCCAAATTCTTTGAGGAGTTCAAGACAATATTTTCTTTGGGAGAGACAAATGTCATTCCCGCTTTTAGAACCTCAATGCCAAGAAAATATTTTAAATTTCCCAAGTATTTAATCTGAAATTTTGATTTTAGAAACTCTTTGAATAGGTTTATCTCATCAATGCGGTTTCAAAGAAGGACAATATCATCCACATAAACAAGCGAGCAATAAACTTGTTATTCTCTGCTTTGGTGAACAAAGAGTGATCATTAACAGATTGAACAAAGTTATTTTCTTTTAAAACAACGACAAGTTTTTCATTCCATTTCACGGAGCTTGTTTTAGGCCATATAGAGACTTGACAAATTTACAAACTTTATTCTTATTGTTCTCATTCTGAGAACCCCTGGGATGGTCATATAGATATCCTCATCAAGATCTCCATACAGAAAGCATTGTTAACATCAAGTTGAAAAAGAGGCCATTTATTTTTTACAACTAAGGCAATAAGACATCTAACAAGAGACATTTTCACAACAGATAAAAGTTTCATCATAGTCTATTCCTTCCCTTTGGTTATAGCCTTTAACAACTAATCTAGCCTTGTATCTATCAACTTCACCATTGGCTTTATATTTGATTTTAAAGATCCATTTGTAGCCAATAGGAGTTCATTAGGAGGTAGATCGGTTATATCCCAAGCATGGTTTTCATTTAAGGCCTCAATTTCGAGTTCATAGCATCAACCCAATTACTATCAAGGATAGCTTCTTCATAATGGTAGGTTCAATACTTTATTAAGACTAGATGCAAATCAAGAATTATCTTTGTTAAGATTAGAGTAATTAACAACCTTTTCAACACCATATTTGACTTTTCCTTCTACAATAAAGTCGTTAAGATTCTTGGGCAACTTAGAGACTCGGTTGACCTTCTAGCGAGAGTGGTCGGCAAGCCTCTTTCTTGATCGCAGAATTAGGTGTTGTATCAAGAGAATCGTAAGATGCATTAGCAGGATGTGATTCATGTGATATGGTGCCCTCGTGGTGTGTATTATCATCTATAGATGTTGCAACCGGTTCGTCAATCCTAGTAGGATGACTTACCACCGCTCCATCATCATAGGATGTCACTCTCCTTCATCATTGGGACTTATTTGTGAGTCAAAGAAATTTTGTGATTTAAATCTTTTGGTACAAAATATTCAACAAAAGGTTTTGACAAGGTATTTTTCATTTTGAAGGAAAAACAGTTTCATAAAATTTGACATCTCCGGAGTAAAAGATATTTTTTGTTTCTAGGCTCAAGAGTTTATAGCCTTTTTCTCATTTGAGTAACCAATAAGGACACTTTTTCGGACCTACTACCAAATTTATCGAGATGTTGAGAATGGTGACATAGCATAAGCGACCAAAGACTCTAAGGAGAGAGTGAAGGGTCATGCCCATACACAAGGAAGAAGGAGACTTGCAGATGAAATCAAGAGGGTAACCTGCTTATGACATAGGCGAAGTTAGAACACATTCGTGCCAAAGATATAGAGGTAATCTCCCAAACATAAGGGATCTAGCTACATTAAGGAGATGCCTATGTTTCCTTTCTCTAATACCATTTGTTGTGGTGTATAAACACAAGAGGTTTGATGTAAAATTCCTTTTCATGGAAAAAGTGTTGAAGTTTATTATTGACAAATTCGTCCCATTATCACTTCTAAAAATCTTAACATTGTGTTCAAATTGATTTGATAGCATATGAGTAAAGTTAACAATGGAAACATAAACATCATCCTTCCCTTAAGCATATAAACCCACACCGCCTTGGAATAGTCATCAACTATGGTTAAAAATATTTGTAACCATCTCGCTAGTGACTTTATATGGTCCCCATACATCAAGATGAACAAGTTGACCAATTTTAGTTGATTTATGTTCACTTAGAGGAATGGTTCCTAGTTTGTTTAGCTTTATTACAAGTATCACAGAGATGATCGGTTTAGATGTACTATCAAATTTAAGAGTGGGTTTAAGTATGTGTAGGACTTGGTCGAGGATGACCAAGTCTTTGATGCCGAGATTTCTAGAAACATGACAAACAGATATGCGGTTATTAGAAATAATCTTACATGTAGAATCAATATCAAACATATATAACCCATTGTATTGTTTACCAATCCCCACAATCCTTTTTGATGTGAATCAGTATATAGCAATTAGATTCATTAAACCCAACAAACATCTTATTGTCTCTAGCAATTTTATGAACAAACAGCAGACTAACATTGTACTCGGGAACAACTAGAACATCAAAAGAGTTAGGTCATTATTGACCTTTAAATCACCAATTTTAGTAATTAAGGCACGAGTACCGTTGGGATGTCTAATGATTAAGCCAAGATTTGAAATGTTAACAACATTGATTAAAAAATTTCGAGACACGTCATGTCTTCGATTTGCACCGAGTCAACAATCCAACCAAGACCGATGTTTCCAGATAAGGATTTTGTGTTGTTGTTAAAAATTTGTTGAAGTTTACATTAAACTTGACACTACCATTAAAGAAGGTTCCCGAGAAATTTTTACCGCCAAGTTAGCATTAGCAGATGACACATTGTTGTCATTGAGAAGACTCATAAGTCCGGAGAGTCGTTCATTAGACAAGGAAACAGGAGAGTTGCTAGCACTATTATCGATGATATGATTAGTTTCGTGAAACATTGTTCTTCTTGAAAGGTTTACCCTTAAAATTCCTTTTAACATATCCAAAGCGGGATAACCAACAAGATCATAACATCTATCAACAGTGTGACGGGTTTTTGCAATTAGTACATTTGAGATTCATGTTTGGTCCTCTCGTTATTTGAGTCATTACTAGTATTAAAACCGAACCTTTGTTGTTAAAACCTTTTTGTTATCAAAACATTTTCCACCATCGAAGTTTTACAAGAAAGGTCGTAGCATTGGGTTTAGCGTAACTATTCCCGGATGAAACATTTCGTGAGATTCTTCTCCGAGACAACAAAGAAAGCAGCTTTGACATTAGGTAAAGGATCTCGTGTTAAAATATTGCTTCGATGGGGATATAGGAGTCATCAAGACCCATAAGAAATTGCATTAACTTGATTAGTTGATTGTGTTTTCAAAATGTTTTGCGACCTCACAAGTGCGGGGAGGCAAGCTAATCATACAATCAAATTGTTTCCATAAAGAGTTAAGGTTGTTATAATAATCGCAAGAGAGGACCCACTTTGACTAAGAGAGTTTATATTTTATGCAAATTAAAAATAGTGAACCATCAACCTTATCATAAGTATCTTTAAGATCATTCCACATTTCATAAGCGGTTTAGCATAGATAGCACCAAAGAAATAGTTCGAGTGAGAGAGTTAAGAATCCAAGTAACCACAACAGAGTTACAAGTATCCCATTGATTAGCAAGACTAGGTTCGAATCGTTTCTTATGCAAGTACCATCAATAAACCCTAACTTATTATGGTTCCTTAAAGCAAAGGTCATGGCCATATTCCATATTTTATAATTTTCGAGCCCAATGAGTTTAATAGAAATAATGGGAGTACCATTGGTATTGTTAGGGTGTAAATACAAAGCATCACCAAAGGATAAGCTTTTCTCAGTGGAGGAGCCACCAATATTATCATCACCAATAGCCATAATGCAAACAATAAGACAGACTGATATAATAAGACAGACAAAGAATCATGACAGAGATAATAATAAGAGCAAATAGACAAATAAATAAGACCTTGTATTTAAGAAACAACAAGCACCAAGCTCGTGGACTAGGGTAAACCAGAAAGTGTATTCGCACCACTCAAAGGTGGCGAGATCAAGATGTTAGTCTACCCGTTTGCACCCACAAAGACTTAAGTCTTGTATGTTTGAAGAAGAGATAAGACTCGGACTTACAGAGAAATATGCGTGGAAGAACAAATCACAATTACCCTAGATTCACTTAGTCTAGGGCTAATTGTAAGTGAAGATAACTAGTGATTACGCCAAGAGTAATAACCCCAAACCACCAATTTGTTGTCAAGAGAATCAATGAGCCTGAAACTCTGATACCATGTTCGATAGTATAAGCAACACAAGATGAACAATAGAACCTTTATTCAAACCTAAGCCACAATAGTCAGCTTAGATTAAGTTTACAATAGTATCCAAAATATTACAAGATTAGATTAATGTCAATGAGACAATAATAATGTAAGTACAAAGACAAGACAAGATCAGTGAAATGATCAGAAAGAAGAGAAGAGTGTGATACAATGACTGCACACACAAGTGTATCTAACCCTAGATTAAGGGACTTATTAAATAGGAGATTTAGTTACACTAAGACCCTCTAACGGCTATAAATGTCTCATCGCAGAAATGAGAATAGCTTCGCAGTAAACGAGCATCTTGGAACTTTAAACCATTTATTCTTTGTCCATGATTAACCCTCAGAGAATCTCTACAATGAACATAACTTGAAAGCCATTAGCAATTGATAGAGTGATATGTTTGCCATGCAGTTGATACCCCAAAATTTAACAAAAATAGATACATATTTAGATTATTACATGCATGTTTATTGATGGATACCGATGTATCTATATATTCATTGTTTGATATAGAAGAACCTTTCAACATCGAATCGAGATTATATAATCCAGCTTATATAAGCATATATTACGCCACCATAATTTAATTAGAAAAAGCCACGATATCATGTATGAGGTTTCCAGGATACGCATCTCACGTGTTTGGCGTGCATCCAACCTCCACTACCCCCGTCCAGCTTTGGGGTCTTCTTCCCCTACTCAGAGTCGCAATTAAAAAAAAAGCGACTTTAAATTGAAAATGACGTGTATATTTTTTATTGGCTAGTAAACATATATAACATATTTAAATTTAAAAGTTTGTGTGGCAGGTGGACTTTTTCAGGTTAAATATGATGAGGAAAATGTTGGAAGGTTATAATTTCTTGATTAATATGAAACAATATAAAGCAATATATAGTGTACAAGAGAGTATTTTAGAAACACAAATAATGGGCTAGGCCAATATCAAACAATGGGCCTAATATACTAAATGAACAAATGTTGACTAATACTCCCCCGCAGTTGGAGCGGGAGGAGGCCGGACGCTCAAACTGGATCGAAACTCCTCAAACAAAGCTGAAGGAAGCCCTTTGGTGAAGATATCGGCATACTGGTAACGAGAGGGCACATGTAGAACGCAAACCTGACCAGCAGTAACCAAGTCACGGACGAAATGTATGTCTATCTCAATATGTTTCGTCCGTTGATGTTGAAAATGATTAGCAGAGAGATATATAGCATCGACATTATCACAATAAACAAGCGTAGCGGATGATAAAGGAGAATGCAACTCACGGAGCAAATTACGAATCCACGCAGTCTCGGCAACAACATTAGCAACCCATCGGTATTCGGCTTCGGCACTAGAACGTGAGAGAGTGTGTTGGCGCTTGGAGGACTAAGATAATAAGTTATCACCCAGAAAAACACAGTAACCTGACGTTGAACGCCGTGTAGAGGGGCAACCCGCCCAATCAGCATATGTATAACCAACTAGAGAAGTAGTCGATGATGAATATAAGTGTAGACCAAGATCCAAAGTCCCCCGAACATAGCGTAAAATACGCTTGAGAGAAGCAAGATGTGGCTCTCGTGGATCGTGCATGTAAAGGCATATCTGCTGCACTGCATAAGATAAATCCGGGCGTGTGAAGGTGAGGTATTGTAGACCACTAGCAAGACTGTGATATAAAGTGGGATCCTTAACAGGAACCCCTTCGGGACCCAGTTTAGACTCCGTATCAACAGGTGTCCTAGAAGGGTTACAATTAACCATGTGTGCACGCTCAAGGAGCTGCAGAGCATACTTCCTCTGTGACAAAAACAACCCTGTAGGATGACGTACAACAGAGATACCAATAAAATAATTAAGTGCACCGAGATCAGTCATATCAAAATCATTGTGCAAGGAAGCAATAATCTGCTGAAGTAGAGCAGTGGAAGAAGCTGTAAGAATGATATCATCCACATATATAAGTAAATAAGCAACCTCATAACCCTGTCGAAAAATAAACAATGAAGAATCACACCGACTGTGGTAGAACCCGACCCGTGTGGCATAACCTGCAAACCGCTGAAACCAAGCACGAGGTGCTTGCTTCAGTCCATATAGAGATCTCTGCAAAAGGCAAACATGATGAGGGTAACGAGTCAGCAAATCCCGGAGGCTGATGCATGTAGACAGTCTCAGATAAATCACCGTTCAAAAATGCATTCTTAACATCAAGCTGATGAACAGGCCACTAGCGTGACACAACAAGGCTAAGAACAGTGCGAATGGTAGCCGGTTTGACAACCGGACTAAAGGTCTCATCATAATCAATACCGAGTTGCTGACTATTTCCATTAGCAACCAAACGAGCGTTATAGCGGCTCAAAGTCCCGTCAGCATGAAACTTATGTTTAAATAACCACATAGAATGAACCATATTAACACCAGAGGGCCTCGGTACATTTTTAACTAACGCATTATACTTATCATACATAGCATTACGCCATTGAGGATCTTTTAAAGCGACAAACGGAGATTTCGGTATAGGGGAAATGGAAGAGGTATGTAAAGTGAGACGATCAACGGGTTTGACAATGCCCAATTGAGACCTAGTGACTATGGGGTGAGTACGAGGGGTTCGTTAGCGGGCTGTGGTGAGGAGGCTGAGGTGGTGTTTGTTTGGTTGTTAGTGGGCTGTTGTTGGGGTGCGGTTTGAGTTACATCAAGTGGAATAGTACGATCATTAGTGGGCTGAGGTGAAGTGGCGAACTGGGATGCTCTTGGTGTGATAAACTAGGCTCGAAGGAGTAGTAGAGCCGAGTAGGTTTGGGTATTGATGGGTTGTAGTTTGGGTTTGATGAACTGGGCTCGCGGCATGTGGTGACGTATGATGGTGAGGAGTATTTTCAATGGATAGAGGAGTGGGGGTTTCATTAGGTGTTTGGGGAGGAGGTGGAGTGATGAGACCGTGGTTAAGGAGAGGGGAAGGTGCGGCGTCTTAAAAGTTATATGTGGGTGAGGCATTGGGTGTCATGGATCGGTAAGGAAATTGGGTTTCGTCGAAGGTGATGTGTCTAGAGAGAATAATTTTGTTTGTTTCAAGATCGAGGCAACAAAAACCATGGTGATATGCGGGAAAGCCCAAGAAGATGCATGGGGTTGCTCGAGGTGCGAGTTTGTGAGGGGAGTGAAGGTGTGGGTAACAAAGGCACCCGAATATGCGTAATCGGGAGTAGTTGGGTTCTTTGTGAAAAAGTCTTGTGTAGGGGATTTCATTGTTTATAGCGGTTGAGGGTAAAAGGTTGAGGAGATATGTGGCCATGTGGAGGGCCTCGACCCAAAAGGTAGGTGGTAGGTGTGCTTGAAAAAGGAGGGTACGTATGACATTATTTATTGTGCGGATCATTCTTTCCGCCTTGCCATTTTGTTGAGAGGTTTTTGGGCAAGAAAATCTAAGTTGGATACCATGTTTAGAAAAAAGTGTGTGGAGTCGGTTATTATCGAACTCACCACCACGATCACATTGGAAACTCTTGATTTCACATTTAAATTGATTTTTAACATAATTACGAAAATGTAAAAATTTATCGAACATGTCAGATTTAGAACATAGGGGATAAATCCACAAATAGTGAGAGAAATGATCAAGAAATAGAACATAATATTTGAAACCACTAGAACTAATAATAGAAGAAGTCCACAAATCAGAATGAATAATATCAAAGCAATGTTCAACAACAGAATCCGAAGTATGAAAAGGAAGCTTCACATGTTTGCCAAGTTGGCAAGCATGGCAAACATGTGTAGACTTTTCTTTATTACACGAAATAAAATGACGGGAAACGAGAGAGCGTAGCACTTCATCACCGGGATGACCGATACGTTGATGCCACGTGGAGGAACTTGTCGAGAGAAAAGCAGTAGGGATAGGTGGTGGTTTGGTAATTGGATAAAGATCGCCCGAACTGTCACATCGAAGGAGGATGTGGCGAGTCAAGAAATCTTTCACAGAAAAACCAAAAGCGTCAAATTCAATAGTGCAATTATTATCCCTAGTAAACTGACGAACAGAAATAAGGTTTTTGATGATATTAGGGGTGACAAGTACATTATGAAGGTGAAGAAGGCGATGAATAGTAGGAATAATGCTATGGTTAGTGTTAGTGACGGAATAGAATTACCGTCACCAACGTGAATAGATGGGTATAAACGTTTATTAAAAAGAGTACTTAAATTACTTGCATTAGAATTTAAATGAGAAGAGGCACCTGTATCCATGTTCCAAGTTGGGTCCTGCAAAGTCATACTGCTAAAAACACTTGGAAATGAAGTAGCTTGAGACGGTACGAAGCGGGTGCGGGACCAAGTATACCTTTGGTGTTGGCGGGCTGGTGTTGGTATTTGGCTGATGTTGGCGGTGGTGTTGTGGGACTGATGGGGATATAATGTTGATGGGTGTTGGGCTGTGAAAGCGAGTGGGGTGGGCAGGTGGCCCAAGCGGGTGGGAAAGTTGGGTTGTGAAGTCTGCTGAGTGACCCGGTTATTGTAGAACCTAGGAGACACCCACGATTGACCAAAAGAATTACCAAACATGTTTTTGTTGTACCCTACTGTGATACCCGACTGATTATGTGAAGCATATTGAGGGGCCATCTGGGTGAGCCAAGAAGGCTGTTGGACCACATGCGTAAATCCCATATTTGCGTACTCTATTGAACAAGACAATTGATTATTAAACAATTGATATCAATACCGATCAATTAAACAATTGATACAAACGAATATCAAAAGTCAACAGTGCCTGCACATTTGGTAGGAGTTGGCGTAGTAATCGAAGGTACCTTTATTCCTCAACCAATCAATTAAACAATTGATATAAAATCAAATACCAATTCAACAATAGATTCAAGAATTATGTAGGTGAAAAAAAACAGTCGTGATGTATGATGGGGGATTTGGGATGAGAATTAAAGAGATTTTAGGAGAAAAATTAGATGGCTCTGATTACCATGTTGGAAGGTTATAATTCCTTGATTAATATGAAACAATACAAGGAAATATATAGTGTACAACAGAGTATTCTAGAAACACAAATAATGGGCTAGGCCAATATCAAACAATGGGCCTAATATACTAAATGAACAAATGTCGACTAATAGAAAAGATAATTGATTGTTTGTTTCTTTTTTCATTAATTTGTGCTTGAATATTTTGATGACTTAAAGCCTTGACAGGAGCATTTCGACCGGAATCCTGGTACCAAACCGGTATTCTCAATATACGGTACGGTATCGGGGCTACAAAATATGTGAGAAAAGAATTCGGTACTTTAGAAACGGTACAAGATATAAACCAGAGTTCTCAATTTTTGTACTGAAATACAAAAGAGGATGCTTTTTGAATAATTTCATATCCAAACAATCTTATTAGTCCTTCTCATGCAACCTACGCTAAAAAAAAGATGGCCAAACATCCAAACACAAAGTTGGGAAAGAAAAAGAGTTCCCAATATTTATGTGACAACCATTAATCTATATATTATCAATCACTAAAATCATCAAGTTTACATTTATAAACTATCCCGATCATAATCAGTCATATTTCAATAATATTAATGATTTTTTTTAAAGTTCTTTATTGTTAATGATACGAGACATTCAGACCCATACAATGCACACCGTGTATAAGATTGTTTATTATGTAATGTTCAAGGTAAACCGTTGAAGTATAAATCTAATGGTGTATCTGATTGAAATGTGCATCGCAATTCTTAGCCAAATAGTTTTAAAATGAGTTCGTTAAGTGTTAAGCCCCAGATCGACTTGAGCAATTCACGTAACGTGATAGTTTGATTTCCACAAATACTTGATAAATATAAACTTAAACAACCCAAAACAAAAATGAAACGCATATGACTCTATAAAAACTGTAATATTTTGAATTCTCAAAATAAGTCTTAACATTATTATATATTTACAATGTTAATTAATTTCTTACAAAACAATAACAATAAAAATGTTTAATCTCCTCCTCCTCCCACATGTCTTAGTAAAGAAGCAAAAACCCACACATCTCACACAACTATATGCATCCAACTGGAGAAATTATGAACATCATATCCAATATTCCTCGTCCTCTTTGACCGAAACCCTAAAGAACTACAAATTAAGAGCAATACAAAAACATTGTGAGCAAAGTAATTAGGTTGAACGGTTTGTCAGCAAAGTAATAGAGTGTTCTATATGGATGACTTCATGTGAAAACATTTGTTTATATTATCGCTCATACCTTATGAGTTATTTAGGTAGTTTCTTGGTTGCCTGAGAAAGATATTTAAAATAAATAAATAAATAAATAAGCTCCTAACAAATTATATTTTTTTCCTGGACTGACAAAAGTTGTTTTTTGGCATTGTGAAAACTGTCCTGATAATGTCTCATATGCAACATTGGCTGACAAACTACATCTGCGAGTGAATTCCCTTTTGGTATACGCAAACTAAATCATCGAGCTTCATACCGTGTGACGACATCTTTTCCTAGTAGTAGGCTATTACAGACTTTAAGGAGTGAAGTGAGGGAGTTCATCTGGTAGACCATAAAAAAAAGAAAATGATAAGTCACTTTGTCTGTATTTAGCTAAGCGCGCCTCAATGCCTATAAAAAGATATAAGTATGAACACATAAAATATATTAATGAAATGAGCTAGTACAACAGTACATGTTTGTTGATCAGCAAAAGCCTAAAAGGTAATTAACAATGGCTTTACTGAAGTTCAATTTTGGTTTTAAAGTTTTTCAAACGCTAAATCTTGGCACAGTTTGGTACATAATATATACCCAACCCGGTCTTTTTCCAAAATAATTACACATCAATTAGTTCATACTGTTGGATTAAGGAGTGTTTCGGTTTATCTGTGCTACCCGACACTCTCCGAAGCCTGATCCTAGGTTTTCGCCGGAAACCGCTACCTGCCGCCGCCGGCCGCCAACTGCCGCCACAACTGCTGACTGGATTTTTGTCCGGCAGCAGTAGAGTGTTTGTTTCCTTACCCTCCTTTTTTCTTTAATTTTTTTCGCTGCCTTGTTTGGTTTCTAGGCTGAGTTTCTTGCTGCTGGTTGTTTTTGGGTTGGTTTTGTTGCCGTTTTGGGTCTGCTCTATTTCCTTTTGTTTGTTGGTTTTTCTTTGATTTAGGGTAGGTTTGTCTTTGTGGCCTTGTTGTTGTTTGTTGGGGTAGGATAGACGCATTGGTTAGCGATGGTCTACTGAGGTCATGTCTTGTCGGGTTGGGTGGTGCAGGCGGGGTAGCCAGGGTAGGCGGTGTAGATGGGGTAGGTGGGGTAGGTGGGGTTGGGGGAGTAGGCGGGGTGAGCGGGGTAGGCGGTATTAGAGGGTTAGGAGGGCTTAGGGGGGGTTCGGGATTTGCTAGGGTAGCGCCCCATCGTAGGATTAGGGTGGGTAGTTGGAATGTGGGGTCCTTGACAGGAAAGTTCTTTGAGCTGGCGGATGTGTTGAGGAGACATAAGGTTGACATTGCGTGCTTCCAGGAGACTAAATGGAAGGGCTCCAGCTCGAGAGAGGGTAACGGTTTCAAGCTTTAGTACTCGGGCTCTAAGACAGCGAAAAACGGAGTTGGAGTTATTTTGGCGGCGGGTCTCAAGGATAATGTAGTACAAGTGATACGGAGGAGCGATAGTATCATGGCGATTACGTTGGTTATTGATGGGGAGACCATTAACGTAATTAGCGCATATGCACCACAGGTGGGCAGAAGTGAAGTAGAGAAAAAGACCTTCTGGGACTCCCTCGACGAGCTTGTTAGGAAGTGCCCCTCGGACCAACGGGTGTTTATAGGTGGTGACTTGAATGGCCACGTAGGAGCGGCTTTGGATGGGTACGCCGGGGTCCATGGTGGTTTTGGCTTTGGAGTTAGGAATGATAAAGGTCGATCGATTTTATAGTTTTCTTTGGCCCACGACTTGGTTGTAGTGAACTCTTTCTTCAAGAAGAGAGAGGTGCACTTGATCACCTTCCAGAGTGGGGGTCACAACACCCAGATTGACTATCTGATGGTGCGAAGAGGCGACCTTAGAGCATGTAGGGACTGCATGGTTTTCCCAGGCGAGACATGCTCATCCCAACACAAACTGTTAGCTTTGGACTCACTTTTCGTGAGGCAACAACCGAGGAGAGTAGCTACCAGGTTGGCAAGGATTCTTTGGAAGAATTTGAACGGAAGGGCGGCAGAGTCTTTTAGGATGAAAGTCTTTGAGGGACTTTCTACTCGGTCGGAGGACTTGACTGCTACAGACGAGGACCAATTGTGGACCGTTCTTGCCGACATCATTAAAGAAGCGGCAAAAGAGTCCCTAGGCGTGACTAGCGGGACAGCTAGGTCCCACCAGCCAAACATAGAATCTTGGTGGTTTAGTGAGGAAGTGCAATCCAAAGTCATTGTGAAACAATCAAGGTTCATAGAATTTCTTCGGTGTAGAGAGGGTCACCAAGCAGACATCACTGCAACAAAGGAGAGGTATAAAGTAGCTAAAAGAGAAGCGAAAAAGTCAGTGGCTCAGGCGAAGGAAAAGGCGTATGAAGATTTGTACAAGAAATTGGACTCCAAAGAGGGGGCAAACGATATATTCAGGAATGCTAAAGCCCGAGAGAGAAGGAGGAGGGATTTAGGAAACGTCAAATATATCAAAGACGTAAGCGGACAGACCATTGTGCATGAAGACGATATTAGGAAAAGATGGGGAGAGTATTTCTCCTCACTTTTCAACGATGGTAGCACTGAAGGAAGCGGGGATGTAGGGAGCAATACCCAAAGACCTGAATGCTACTATTCGAGGATTAGTCAACTAGAAGTAAAGGTTGCACTACAGAAGACGGGAACAAACAAAGCGGTAGGGCTGGACCAAATCCCCATAGAGGCTTGGAGGTGCCTAGGGAAGGAAGGGGTAGAATGGCTGACTTGCCTCTTCAACAAGATCTTCTCAGGTGCTAAGATGCTGGAAGAATGGAGACTCAGTGAGGTAATCCCCATCTACAAGAACAAGGGGGATGTGCAAGTGTGTAGCAATTATAGGGGCATCAAGCTCCTTAGCCACACCATGAAGCTTTGGGAGAGAGTTATTGAGAGGAGGCTGAGAAGGGAGACGAGGGTGTCTGAGAACCAATTTAGTTTTATGCCAGGAAGGTCTTCGATTGAGGTTATCCACCTTCTTAGATGTCTCATGGAGAAGTATAGAGAGAGACAAAAAGACCTGCATATGGCGTTCCTTGACCTTGAAAAGGCGTATGATAGTGTCCCTCGAGAGTTGATTTGGAGGACTCTTATTGAAAAAGGAACACCAAGGAGATATGTGAGAGTCATTAAGGATATATATGAGAGGGTTAAGACCCGTGTAAGGTCTACCGTGGGGATCTCAGAGTTTTTCCGTGTGAAAGTTGGGCTACACCAGGGATCTATTTTAAGCCCCTACTTTTTCGCCTTGATTCTAGATGAATTATCTCGAGGGATACAAGAGGGCATCCCGTGGAGCATGATATTTGCTGACGACATTGTGTTGGTGGCAGAATCGGCGGAAGGGTTAAACATCAGGCTTGAGCACTGGAGGGGGGCTCTTGAAGTCAATGGGCTTCGGGTGAGCAGAGAGAAGACCGAATACTTGAGATGTGAGTTTGGGAGGAGTGAGTCAGACCATCACGAGGATATTCATAACAGAGACCATACCCTGCCACCCAAAGAGGCCTTTAGATATTTGGGATCGATGATTCATAAATCAGGGAGGATTGATGAGGACGTAACCCACCGGATCAGAGCTGGTTGGGCGAAATGGAGGGCGGTGTCGGGTGTCCTTTGCGACAGGAACATCCCCTTAAAGTTAAAGGGGAAATTTTATAAGGTGGCAATTAGACCGACTATGTTGTACGGGCCCGAGTGTTGGCCCATCTCCAAAGCTCATGCTAACAGGCTAAAGGTGGCAGAACTGAGGATGCTGAGATGGACTTGTGGTAAAACCTTGCTTGACATGATCCCGAACGGAGTTTTTAGAGCAAAACTGGAGGTCGAAAATATTATTGCGAAGATGAGAGAAGGAAGGTTGAGGTGGTTCGGTCATGTCTGGAGGAGGCCTCAAACAGCGCCGGTTAGAAGGGTCGAGACACTTGTAGTAGATGGCGTGAGAAGAAGGGGCAGACCCAAACTCAGGTGGGAGGATAGACTTAAGCTTGACATGTCGGAGCTTCGCTTGTCGGAGGACATGACCTCAGATAGGAAAGGGTGGAGATATAGGATTAGGATATGCGGTTAGTCTTGGTTTGGGTCTTTGTGGGTTTAGATGGGTTGGGTGGGATAGACTTTAGGCGTCTCGTTGTTTGCCTTGCCCATCGGGTTTTCGGTTTTTGCTGCCTCCCTTTTTTTGCTTTGCCGTAGTTTTAGGCCCCGTGCGCTGCTTTGTATTGCTATGTGTTGTTTTAGGCTTGCCTGCTTTCCTTGCCCTGCTTTGCTTTGGTGCTCTGTTTTTGCTCTGCCTTAGCTTTAGGCCCGTGCGTTGTTGTTGCTTTGCTTTGTTGCTCCCGTAGGTCTACCTGTTTTTCTTGTGCTTGTCTTTGGTGCCTTGTTTTGATTGCTTTCCTTCCTTCCTGTGCTTGTCGTTTTTCTCCTTTCTCTTTCTTTTCTTTTCTTTCTCACCCACACTTTGCACTCACGGAGGTCTCGTTGAAGCGCCTCTACTTCCGGGTTTATCCTGGGGCAGGGGTAGGATCTGTCTACATTTTACCTCCCCCATACCCCTCCTCGGCGGGATTGAGTATGTTGTTGTTGTTGTTGTTGTGTCGGTTTATCTGTGCTAGCTGATTTAAAGGGTGTTTGGATTGGTCTATTGCTGCAGTTAAGCATGACTTGTAAGTTGTAACTTTATCATACTCACTTAACTTGAGCCCTGATTTTAGGACCCAAACACACCCATCTCCGCCTTCATTTCAGCCCCTAATCCCATATCCATTTCAGCCCCAAAACGGACCCATTTTAGCCCCCACTTCAGCTCCGAAACATACCCATTTCATACCCATGTCGTCACCAAAAGGCATCCATTTCAGCCCCCAAGTGCACCCACTTCAGCCCCCATTTGAGCACCCAAACGCACCCGTTTTAGCACCTACTTCAGCCCTCAATCCCACACGCATAAGCCCCTAAAATGACCCACTTCATACCCCAAATCCACCCATTTTAGGCCCCATTTCATTACCCAAACTCGCAAATGAGCCTCCACATGAGTTAGTATAGATTTTACATATATAACTCATTGACTAATCTCTCTGTTACTAAAGACCAAAAATAAAAAGGAGATGATTGTGTTACCTTAAGAGTGTTTCAGTTAGCAACACAACTCACGAATTAGCCTCCGCATGTCCTGTAATCAAATGAAAAAAACAATAGTTATCTTTCCTGCATGTAATATTTTATATTCCGCATGTTGTGCTAAACAATAAAATATCAGAAGAATGCCATAAAAAGTCTACATGCTATATTATAGATTCAAACCTTATCACTTTAACTTTTTTCTTTAATTACAATCATAACCCATGGGCTCTATGAAGTCTAAACCGAATTTGAGGAATTTGTTTCCTTCATGACACTGATGCTACTTGTTTTTCTCTATTAATGTTGGTGTGGTTTCACTTCAATGATCTATTACATGAAGCACTACACAAATCATTTCTAAATATTTGATCCTATACTATTACATCCAAATCAGTAGCATTTTATGAGCACCATTGATAACGCTCATTTTATACATACTTTAGTCGCATTATTTGTATGTTTGCATATTATTTGGTTGTGTTTGTGAACATTTTACACTCAAAAGGTACAAAAGATATATTCAAGTTCAGGTAGAACCATGTCTAAGGAAACAACGAGAAAGACGAAGAAAAGTCGTCAAAACAAGAAGCATTTTCACAAAGAAGGATTCCATCCATAACAAAGATCTCGGGAAGACTTTCGAAGATAAAGATTCCTGAACTTAAAGGAAAAGATGTTCATGAAGTTTATTATGGTACTTAAGTCTTAATTCCAGCCCAAGGTTCAAATATGCAATTCCAACCTTTTTCCCAACCTTGTGCTAAAGTCCCAACCGCGGGTTGAGAATCTCAATAAACCTTCATACGCATAACATATTGAGAAGTTTATGGAACTTGTTGTGTTGCCCTAGTTCCTTCCCCTATAAATAATGTTGTAAACCTTTATTTGAAGGTTGGTTGTTCACTTTCTCTCAATACATATGCATAACCTTTCTTTATATCATTCGTGTATTGTGTGTTTGTGTTCATCCGATCTCTTCTCTATCTGTTTCTAACATATTGATGCTTGTGTTACAATATGGTGACCTAACAGTGGTATCATTCGCCATCTAGTTGGGTGAAACATACTTGTTTTCTTGAAGTTTGTTATTCATACGCATGGGTTTTCATAAGCATAATCTTTCATACGCATAAAGCTTTAAATTTTACACTTAAAAACTCAATATTCTTGTACTTTAAGGTTTATTTAGTGTTAAAGTTTAAGTTTTTAGCATCAAGTTTGAAACTTTACGTGTGTAGAATCATTTTAGAGCTTGGTTTTGTTCGTGTAGTATTTTCTACGCATAAGGGTATAAGTTATCTTGGATCATCAAGTTTTCAACTTTCTTGTTATTTTGGTGTTATTGAAGCTTTTTCATCCAAAAAATCAGGTTTCTAAACACTTTGGGCGTAAAAATCGGTTTGGTTAAGTTTGGTATTTTCACGGCGTAGTAAAACCCTAGTTTTACTCATAAGCTTCAAAGTCTACGCCTAAGCATCTATTACGCGTAAGCTTTTCATCCAAAGGATCTTCGTTGTCGTTGGTTTACTCGGTGTTTTCTTGCTTGGATAAGCACGAAAACACTTCGACTTTGGATATCTTTTACCGGTATAAGTGTAAAGGATTTTGGGCAAAACACTAGTTTTACGCATAAGCTAATTCTTACGCCAGAGAATTCTCTTTGCTAAGCATTTTCTTATGCCTAAGCCTGTCTTACGATAAGCAAATATTACGCATAAGGATTCTACTACTAAGCCTTTGGTTTATGCCTAAGCTAAGTTTTCCTCAAGTCTACGGGTAAGCTATTCCTACGCGTAAGCTCTCTTGTTAAGCGTAAGTTGGTTTTTACACATAAGGTACTTTCTACGCCTAAGCTGGTTTCTACGCATAAGGTTACTTCATCAACATTGTTTCATTCGACTACAAAGATCCATCATCAACACAAGTTTCAAGATGTCTCAACCACCATACTCTAACTACTTTCCTCATGTGTATCCTCAACAACAACAACAACAATTCTATCAACAATATCCTCCACCATTGCCACAACAAGTGCAACAATTTCAACAACAAGGAGCAATCCCTCTTCCACCACAAATGGTTCCACCAAACCCTAGTCAACAAGTATAACCTTACACATACTTTCAAAATCAGTATCCAGCCAAGTATGCTATGAATGTTACAACACCAAAGGAACCGTCTTGGTTTGCAAAGATGTGTGAAGCTTTAAGTAGCCAACAATCCATTCATGAAGCTGGATCACTTGATAGACCTCCAATGCTCACTCCCGAAAACTACGATCAATGGGTGATAAGGTTCTTTCGGTTATGTGATCTAAAGAAGCCACATGGAAAGTTCTTAAAGAAGGTCATCCTTGAAGGTCCATTTCAAATGCCTACTCTCACTGTACCCGGAGATCTGAATGCTGTTCCACCAAGAGATGATGTTACCAATGTTGTCGGTCTTGATCAACTTACTACTCACCAACTTCTACACTTAGAAGCCGATGAACTTTCAATGCAATATATTCTGTTGGGATTACCCAATCCGATAATTCGTAGTGTTGATGCTCAAAAGACTGCTAAAGCAATGTGGGAGCACATTCATCTTCTAATGGAAGGCACATAACTCAATCAAGAAGACATGGAATCCAAAATCTACTTAGCATATGAACACTTCATGATTGAACCAGGGGAGACACTAGAGTCATATCATCATCGATTCTCAGACATCATCAATGACTTGGAAAAACACAATATCATTATGCCAAGAATTGCAGTCAACACAAAGTTCCTTAGTAGTCTTGGTCCTGATTGGGAAAAGTATGTTATTTTCATCCATCAAGCGAAGAATCTTCATCATGCTACATACGGACTGTTGTATAACTATTTGAAGCCCCACCAAAAGGAAGTTGACAAAGAAAGGATCATCCGTGGAGTCCCTGCTTCGCCTTCACTCCCGGATAATCAAACTCTAGCTTTGTGGGCTCAAGCATGTTATCCTCAATTTCTGACCTTACAAACCGTCTTCACAAATCCTCCACAACCAACTGCTCAGATCACACCATATGATCCCTCACAAGAAACTCAATTGGTTCAATACAACAGCAACAATGATCAAGCACTCTACAGTGAATCTAATTAGGATGCAGTAGCTTTCGATGCATTGCAACAAGGGTTTGTCATGAATGCAAGAACCTTCGGCCGATATTCCAACAAATCCAACAATCGCATTCGTACCTCATCCAACACAAGGAATCACGCTGTTGTTAACAATGGAAGAGTTGAAGTTCAGAATCGTGGTAATGTTCGTCAGATGGGAAGTGGTCAAGGATTTAATCCTAATGGATGGAATAACATGGGTGCTCCACAACAACAAAGGGTTCAAGTGGTTGATCAGGGAAATGCTCAGACTGGGATTAATGGTCTCCGATGTTATAACTGTAATGAGAAGGGTCATCCGCTAATGCATGCCCAAAGCCGAGGACAAGAGGCGCTTATCACAAAGAGGCTTTACTCTTGGTGTCAAGGATGAAGCGGTGGAATGCTTACCAACAAGGAACGAGCTTCATGGCTAATGAAGATTCGATGATGACATGGAGGACTTGCAAGCTAATGCTGTTGTGATGTTAATGGCAAACATGCAAGAACTCCACATGAGTGACACAGCCCGCAGTGTATGACATTGACGGCTTGTCTCGTGCACCGGATCAAACTATATTCATTATCGACCGATATCTCCGCCAACATACGCATCCGACGAGGATCGAGTGTTCAACATGAGTCGTCTACATCTCATTCCGATGATAATCAAATAGATCCCGTAGTTATATTTGACGATCAAGATAACCTTATGGTTAATATTGATAATCAACTTGACTCCGTGGTTATATTTGAGGATCTAAATAATGATCATGTTGATACTCACGTTGAACAAGCTGAACCTACGTCTAATCCAGATATTGAGCTCATGACCAACTTAATTGAGTCCCAAAAATCTCGAATGGAAAAGTGCCTAGACATCAATAAGAAATTACACGATAAAAATGCACTGGTAACTAAGGATAATGAATGCTTAAAGTTCCAACTCAACATTTTTTACACAAAAGATAAACGTGAAAAAGGTTTTGAAGTTGCTTTTGCTAAATCTTACCAAAATGAAAAATCTTTGGAAAAACAGATTTGTGATCTAGTTGCATCCAAGAATGTTTTGTTGTCTCAAATAGAACAACTGAAATATGATCATAAACAACAACTTAACGCTCTCACTTCGGAAACTCAAAAAGCCAAGTCCGAGTTGTTAACTTGTCAAAAAGCAGTTTGTGAATACAAAAGCATTCAAGAAACAAATAGATGACTATCTTGAAGAAATTGTCGACTTACAAAACAAAATCAAATAGTTTCGAAATGTTTATAAACATGGTGAGTCAATCACAACGATACAAATGTTTTCTTTTAAACCAAATCCAAATGGATATGGACCAAATCTTGCTGATTACAAACCGCGTTTTTCACATAGAGCATTCAAACCAAATCCTCAAGTCTACTGATGCGTAACACGAATTGATGATTCCATTATGAGTGTTGTTGAATATAATCGTATGAAGGAATTAGATGCGAAGACGAGAGTCGGTCAAAATTAGAAAATGTTGTTTATTGCAAACCATTTAACTATTCAAAAGCCATAAATTTCGCCGCACAACAGATAATTCTAACACACCTTGGGTTATCACGCCTACTGAAGTCTTCTAATGTTGGTCCCCAACCCAATATCGCACAAATTAATGGTCATTTACCTTCACTCGGTGAAGTAAAACATTACCCGAACGATGTCAAATTTTAAATATTTTGATACATTCATATCGGACATCAAACTTTTGGAACGTGAAATTGAAATCAATTCGAAATAAAACTTGAACACTTTCAATCGCCTCATGCGCGACAACAAATGAGATATTTTTCGAAAATAATTTTACCTCATGTCGAAATTTGAAAATGTGTGCAATATATTGGGAAAGGGATTTTCACAAGGAGCTTGGACTTATGAAAACAGTTTTCGAGAAAACAGAAACATCGATTTCAAATACTAAACGTAAAAAGAAAATGTTAAGAAAAGATATTGATCGACTCTTGGAAGATGTTATTTGTGCTGATACCATAAATGTTGTGTTACTACATACTGTTGCATATGCATTTGATTATATCGCTGTTGATTCTGTTGAAAATGTTGAGAATACCGATAATGTGTCACAAATCAAGTCTTTAAAAGTTGAAAATGAGCGATTGTTAAATGAGCTTTCGAATGCAAAACGTCGTCTTCAATGGTGTCAAAAAGATTGTCAAAATCGAGAACTCGCTCTGCAAAACAAAATCAACCAGTTGCATACAAAAACTCTTAATCCAAAACTTGAGCAACTGGACGATGAAAACGTGTCTTTGAAGTGTCAAATTTCAAAATATGAACAAGAAATTTCAAAAGTTAAAATGGAATATGGTGTCATATTTGATTTACTCAAAAAGACTCGTGCTCAAGCGTCAAAAGATGTTGATGATCATCTTGCATATACCAAAGATGTTACGACAAAATGGTAACACTCGCTCTGAAAATCAAGATTTGTTACACACTATCCATGATCTAAAAGTAGAGTTGGTAAAACTTAAGCAAGATAGGAATAGTAACACAAACGTAATTGCACCAGGAATTCTTAGATTGCCTAATGACACATCACAAGAAACTAATGTGCTTCCCTCTACTAAAACAGGAATAGTTGCCTCTTTTCCCAACGCTAGCACTTCACAGCTTAAGAGCACATCAAGGAAGAATAGGAAGTTGCGACGTAAGAAAAGAACAATAAAGACCTCTGAAGTAGAAGAACACCTTAGGACTTTGAATAAGACTCAAGTTGCACCCACTTTAGACATTGCGTTAGAAAAATGAAATAGAAAAAGTGATGTAACGAATGCTAAACCTTTAAGTACTTTAAATGTTATGTTTGAAGCTTCTTGTTTTGGTTGTCGTAAAAGCATGTTTTCTGGTTGTCATGATAAATGTGTTGCTAATGCTATCTTATCTTGAAAGCGGAATAATAGAAAACGGAATACCTCTAGGCCCACTAATGCTTCTAAGTCTGTGCTAGGTTAACCACCCTCTAGTGTTCCGGCTACGATCATTGATGTACCCATACAACCCCCTTCACATCCTAGGAAGAACTTATCACCTAGTGCATTTACTAAGACCAAAGCTAAGACTAGTTGGAGATGGCAGAAATGGTTACATAATACACTTGGCTTTAAATGGATACCTAAATTCATAAACATGTGTGTTTCAACTATAATCGCATCGGAACCTCTAACTCTTCGGGTTCCACATCTACTTCTATTCCATCCGTGTCGTCTGTGTGTAATGCGGTGATATAGATCATCCTCCGGATTGTTGATATGAATGTTCCCGACACATGACATGCAATCTAAAATCATTATCAAACTTTGTTTCAAAGTTCATTGGCACTGTCTGGGTTCGAATGATCACTGCAACTATCATGGGCTACGGAGATAACATCAATGGTAACATCGAAATTAGCGGTGGTTTATTATGTGTAAGGTCTTGGTCACAATCTCTTCTCGCTTGGTCAATTTTGTGATGGAGATTTGGAAGTTGCTTTCGGGAGAAAACTTGTTTCATTCGTGATCTACAAGGAAGCGATCTTATGTCCGGAACCCGCACATCAAGTCTTTACACAATTTCAATGCAAGACATGATTGCTTCATCTCCCATCCATCTACTTTCAAAGGCAACATCTACAAAATCTTGGCTATGGTAATCGCCGTCTTTCACACTTGGACTTTCAAACCATAACCAATCTTGCACGATACAAACTTGTTGAAGGTCTCCCAAGATTTTAGTATTCTAAAGATCATCTATGCTCACTTGTGAACAAGGAAAAGCACTCATGCTTACTTTCCTTCAAAGGTGGAACACACACAAAGATGTGCTTCATCTTCTTCGCATGGATTTGTGTGGTCCGATGCGTGTGCAGACGATTAACGCAAACGCTACATCTTGGTAATTGTCGATGACTACTCAAGATGGACTTGGGTTTATGATAACTTCACACGTGTCGCTCGGGGTCAAAGGAACTTCCTTTTCGTCGAGCAAGTTTTTCAACACCCTAGGCGGTGAACCTAATCGTTGTAGTGTAGTATTAGGGTAAGCCACGGAATTGATATCGTTCTCTAGGGAATAGGAATGCTAGTGAGAAGTTACTACGCTAAGGTTGGGGTTGAGAAGATTATTTTTATCTTTTATATTTTTTAGGAAAGGAAAGGTACAAATCTCGGGGTTTGGATTTGGGGGTTGGTATTTCTACCGATTACTCTACTTATCTAATTATCTAATCTAAGGTGTATGTAGTCTATGTCTAATTATTGTGTGCTCGTATGATAGTTTAAAGATGTGTTTACCTAGATGCTACTACTCCCTAGTTATCTCCTATTGATGGTTGAATTGTCACGTCCTTATTCTTAACACGTTGTGTTTTCTAAGGTAGTAAGGTGTGCATTCCCTAACTCTTTGAAGTCACCTTTAAGTGTAGTAAATGAAATCTACTAAGTCATTCATAAACTAACTTTGAGGTTATCTTTGAGTGTAGTAAACGAAATCCACTAAGTCATTCATAAACTATCAAAGATTTATCAAGTATTAAACACAATGATAGCCTAGTCGCACTCCTAAGCCAATTACAATTAAGATAAGACACAACCTAACAATAATTAACAACTAGGTTTCATATATCTAAGCAAACACACAAGTAATTTAGCGGGACATGGTAAACATGCAAGCATACACACAATCAATCAAAGACATAATTGAATTAATGAAGTAAAACACTTATCTTGATGTAAGATAGGGTTTGGAACCCTAAAATCTTGTACAAGACGACCTTGGTTCGGTTTAGGTTTTACCCAAAAGACTACACACTAAACCGAAAATTCGGATTCTATATATAATATTACAATGCGCGACGGCGTCACCTTATGATTTGTGGCGCCGTCGGTCGCCGTCATTAGGGTTTCGTCTTGGCCACGTTAGTCTTGGCGACGGCGTCACCTTGTGCTTGTGACGCCGTCCTCTTTAGCTTCTAACGCCGTCGGATCAAATCTAGGCCGTCGAGTTGCGATGGCCAACTCTTTAAAGCCCGACACCGTCACTTGAAAATATGAAATTTGGCTTCGTGTCGTCACAAAATGCTCCGACGGTGTCGCAGTTAAGCAATGACGCCGTCACCTTGTATTTCAGCAGCTTGAATGTCTCGATTCTTGACTTTGGCCATTTTCTTCGTATATCCGCGCATTTTCGTCCAAATAAGTGCCATTACAGCAATTTGCCTTCAAGAGACCTAACAAGTGAAAAGGAACGATATTAAGTAATAACGGATACAAAAGTGATCAAATAAGGGCTTAAACGACCCCTCAAAAAGGTACATTTTAAAACCTTATCAAATATCCCTACACTTTGTATTTGCTTGTCCTCAAGCAAATGTGCTTTTAGCCAATTAATTTATAAGTTAGGGGTCATGAAGCATTGGTTTAAAACAGTCCACAACACATATAAGCCCATAAAAATCATAACAAGCACGGAAATTACATACTAGCACCTCACATGGGGTGTTTGGATACTCACATCTCTCGGTGTATATGAAATAAACAAGTTGGAAATGGAAGATAAACACTCATTGACTGGTCCTAGTACATAGATTACCATAGGCTTGAGAATAGATCAAACCTCCATCGCTTTGGTGTAATCACCTAGGAAAGACTATCAAAGAGGTCTTTAAAGGGTTGTAATGTTAGGCTTACGGTAGGGAAACAAAGGGTTTGGTGGGATAGGCTATTTAGTGGTGCCAAGTCAAAAATCTCTATGTTACAAGCATACGAAGAATGGCGTTGCTAAGCCAAGACTCGACACTCTAAACTCTAGATAACTGAAAAAAACCAACATAAATTTAAAGGATAGATGTAGGATGGTAGCCCGTATGTTTTTTCTTTGTTTTTTTTGTTTTTTTTTTTCTTTCTCTTTTCTTTTTTTTTGATTTTTTCATACACTTTTACTCTACCATCCTCTACGGTAACATCAAAATGATAGGGATTTATAGGCACATCCCTACACTTGAGTTTTATTTCTCTAACACTAATTTGACCCGAATTGAAAAGATCAAAACACTTGGGGTGCGTTATTACGTAAATAAGGGAATTTAACATTCCTTTCCGGTTATTTCATAAACTTTAACTTTTTCCCATGAGTCCCAATCGTCCCAAAGCGTGTACAAAAGATATGACTCGACTTAGCAACTCATGCAAGCAACTAGATAATTGAACTAAGGGTTTAGGGTGATAACAATAATGCACTAAAAGTGAGTGCATACAAGGTAGGCTAAGGCGATTTGGGTGTATATTTGGGGTGGGGTGTAAACAATGCTCGCATTGATATTCGGAAAAACCGAAACATCACGAGAACCGCGAAAAGGATAGGCTCGAGGGTTAACTAGGGTATCGTGTACTAAAGATGAGTGCAACGCAAAGGTGTGGGGAATTACTCAACCGATGTGGAAGAAGTAATTATATTACGGTATCAAACAAGGGTTATCCTAATGCCTCTTATCATTTAGTTATTCCTAACTACACAAGTGTAGTCTTACTAGCGATCTCGGAATGCATCACAAAACAAGTTCTAGAATCTAATATACTACCGGTTCACACTCTAAGCATTAAAGATGAATGATTTAATTCCTACTAATCTAAGGGCGATCCTCACATTTTGGGTGGAATTTAGGTTGTAAAGGGTTTTTGTGCTAGTCATATAACTTCCTATCCGTGAGACGCTTTTGTTGAGACTAATGGCCCACTCCTATATGTCATGAAAAATTTTAAATTTGGTGCCAAAATTACCCTAACCGACATTTTCTCATGGTTTATTACACAAATGAATTTGGACAAAGCAAATAGTCAAGGATAAGCATAGTTTCAAAGTTCCGCTTTATTTTCCCTCCTACATTTAAACCGAACATTGTCCCCAATGTTCCCAAAGTATCAAAGTTATGATAATGGAAGGTAATAAAAATGAAAGAAACTAATACTCCCCGATTAGCTCGGTAGGATCCGTGTGAAGTAGTGGTTAAATCTTTCTTCAAGAAGAATGTTATCGTGAAAAGCCCTTCCAATCTTATGTATCTTCTTCTTGATAAATAAAACACGCACACTTGAAGAAAGCAGACAACCCAAAGCATCAAACCGAACAAAGAAAAATCACAACAAGATGTAGTTCCAGACTTAAATAAGATATAATGCTTGTGGAATGGATGTTTGTAGATTTTCGAGAAAATTAAGACCGTGAAAATTCCAAAATTTATAAGTGGCACTGAAAACGAGAGAAAGTAAGATAATTTGTTTCTACTCCTCGACACCGTCAGTTGCGATCTGACGCCGTCAGTTATCCCGATGTAAACGGCGGTCGTGATTTTCGGAAAAAATTCGAAAAATTTATATCTTTAGAATCGGAAAAGTCCGCAAAAACATCCATTATGACTCGATACAAGCATTTGACTCGAACAAACACATGTATATCTTTTAATTAATTGAAATTCTCATGTTCACGTTTCTTTTGAAAACGTGTGTAATCCTCCCTACACTTATCCCTTATGTAAAATACCTTTATATGTAATTAAGACGAGGTTAAAGACAAAATAAAGCATTTTTACAAATTTAAACATGAGAATGAACAATAATTAAAAAGATATGCGACACACTAACAAGCAAACAATTAAGCATGGGTTGCCTCCCACAAAGCGCTTTTCTTTATTTATGAGTCTTGTAGCTAGACTCGAAGTCGTGCCCCTACGTGACTTCATTACCGTCCTTCTTTTCTTCCATTAAGCCTTCATCATAAGGTTGTAGACGTTGTATGCTCACCGTGAGTTCTCTTCCAACATCGTCTATTATGATAACGGTTTTATTTTTTAGATTAGTTTTTTCACCGTATAAGGCCCAAACCATCTTGGCTTATTCCTTCCCCATAATGCTTTTATTCTTGATTTATATAAAAGCACCTTTTCTCCATTTAAAAATTCCTTAGGGTTCTTTTGAGTTTGTGGTATTGTGGTATAGTTATTTCCTAACTTTTTATCACGTTTCCACAATGTCGCATTAAACCTTGAACCATGAATTCTCTAAGCCTCTTTTCCATTCACCATTTTCTTCTTAACGGCATTATTGGACACTGCGAATTCTTATCTTTTACCTTATCCATAATCTTCAAAGGATATCTCGAACAATAGGTATCCTAACTTGTCCTTTTCCACTTTTGAGTATCATAATCCCTTCACCACATTTGATGGTTGCCTTGGCGGTGGTCGAAAGGTGTTCCTAGGATTAATGGCGGTTTTATCTTCCTCAATGTCTACAATTGCGAAGTCCACCGGATAGACAATATTGGCAACCTCAATTAAGACATCCTCCGCTATTCCTATGGGATAAACATATGAATGATTTGCTAAGGAAAGTCTAAGATTGGTCTTGGTCGGTTCCTCCTTAGTTAACTTATTATAGATGCAGACATCGGCATTATGTTTACATCGGATCCACAGTCGGCCAAGGCATTTAGGTTCTCTAAGTCACCTATGCTACATGGAATTACAAAGTTCCAGAGATCTCTTGCTTCTTAGTTCTTGGCTTTCTCGAATCGACTCGTACATAGGTCCAATAGGCATGGTGTCATACTTTTCCTCTCCTATTTCACCTAAGAGGGATTTCCTAAGAACATCATTGCACCTAAAGTTTTTCACTTGTTTAACGATTGTTTTCTTATTGATCTCATGCTTAAGGTAATGCTTGATGAATTTGGGTTCATCATCAGTCTGAGCCTCATTCTTATCCTTACTATCCTTGCTGCTCTCATGCTCCTTATTCTCAACTGCTCCATCTTTATCAGAAGCAATGGAAATGCGTTAACAGACAAAGTGGGGGTGGCGTGCTCATCGTTCCTCACTAGCACCATCTCGGGAATCTTCGTCTTAGTGTACTCTTTCACTAAGTCCATCATCTCCGCCATTTTTTCCTGTATTTCATCCCTTTGTCCATTGAAGGCTTCTAAGAGGGTGTCGAGCTTGGTTGTCATCTCGATTTGTTGTTGCTCGAAATCGGCTTCAAGTTGTGTCAATCGAGCTTCTTGAGATGACATGAATTTGGACACCATTCCCTCAAGACTAGTGGAAGTTCCGGTGTTTGGAGGGTTTTTGTAGGATTTTCCTAAGTTATTAGGCTCGAGCTTAGGAGTCTCGTGGAGCTCATTAGGAATTTGACTTGATCTTCAAGTTCGAGCATCTTACGATTGGAAGGTTGTGAGTCAACGGAGGCAAAGAGATCGCCTTATTAGTTTTAGATAACTCACGGGGTCATTCCAACATTCGTTTTCATAGGGCAAGGTCTCTATTATACCCCACGATTCTTCCACGGTGAGTTTACTAAGTTTTCCACCGCCGCTTGGTCAATGGATCGCTTAGTGGGAAATTGACATGATCATAGAAGATTTGGACTTGAAGCCAAAGATCAATGCCGTGATGAGGGACTCTATGGAGTAAGTCCTTGAATCGAGTCCATGCTTCCTAGACAGATTCACCTTGACGTTGTTGGAACATCAAGATGTCATTCCTAAGCTTAGTAGTTCTCCTCGGTGGGAAAAATTGAGCAAGGAAGCGAGAGGTGAGATCATCCCAACTTGAGATGGAGCCGGCGGGAAGTCGCTCAAGCCAATTACTAGCTTAGTCCCGTAGAGAGAATTGCAAGAGACGCAGACGCGTGGTCTCCCGAGTAGTAGCATCGAGGTCGATGGAATCGACAATTTTAAGGAAATCCTTAAGATGCTGATTAGGATCTTCGGAACGAAGTCCATGGAATGCACATCCATTTTGCACCAACCGGATGGTGTCGGATTGCATGGCCGTAGTTTGGGCTTGGTCGGGAAGCTCAATGGTGTTCCTATAGCCTAGGTGGCTTGGTCTCGAGTATTCACCAAAAGTACGGGCTCTTGGCGGGTCATTTGGTGGTGGGTTGATAAATGGTGGGTGGTTATCACCTTCCATGATGAAAAGTGATGGGGTTACGAACAAAGGTCACGAAGAAGGGGGATAGACTATGAGAAAGCAAAATATGAGAAAATTTTACTTGACGGGAATCAACAAAGAAACCTAAGCGAGGTGGACTACTAACTAGCTATTCTATTCCCAATGCGCCTAAAAACTTGATAACGCCACACGCGTCGTTCGGGGTCAAAGGAACTTCCTTTTCATCGAGCAAGTTTTCAACACCCTAGGCGTTGAACCTAATCGTTGTAGTATAGTATTAGGGTAAGCCACGGAATTGATATCGTTCTCTAGGGGAATAGGAATGCTAGTGAGAAGTTACTACGCTAAGGTTGTGGTTGAGAAAGATTATTTTTTTATCTTTTTATATTTTTTAGGAAAGGAAAGGTACAAATCTCGGGGTTTGGATTTGGGGGTTGGTATTTCTACCGATTACTCTACTTATCTAATTATCTAATCTAAGGTGTATGTAGTCTATGTCTAATTATTGTGTGCTCGTATGATAGTTTAAAGATGTGTTTACCTAGATGCTACTACTCCCTAGTTATCTCCTATTGATGGTTGAATTGTCACGTCCTTATTCTTAACGTTGTGTTTTCTAAGGTAGTAAGGTATGCATTCCTAACTCTTTGAAGTCACCTTTAAGTGTAGTTAAACGAAATCCACTAAGTCATTCATAAACTAACTTTGAGGTTATCTTTGAGTGTAGTAAACGAAATCCACTAAGTCATTCATAAACTATCAAAGATTTATCAAGTATTAAACACAACGATAGCCTAGTCGCACTCCTAAGCCAATTACAATTAAGATAAGACACAACCTAACAATAATTAACAACTAGGTTTCATATATCTAAGCAAACACACAAGTAATTTAGCCGGACATGGTAAACATGCAAGCATACACACAATCAATCAAAGACATAATTGAATTAATGAAGTAAAACACTTATCTTGATGTAAGATAGGGTTTGGAACCCTAAAATCTTGTACAAGATGACCTTGGTTTGGTTTAGGTTTTTACTCCAAAAGACTACACACTAAAACTAAAAATTGATTCTATATATAATATTACAATTACGTGACGTCACCTTATGATTTGTGACGCCGGGTCGCCATCATTAGGGTTTTGTCTTGGCCACGTTAGTCTTGCGATGGCGTCACCTTGTGCTTGTGACACCATCCTCTTGACTTCGACCGCCGTCTGGATCAAATCTAGGCCATCCGAGTTGCGACGGCCTACTCTATTAAAGCGACACCGTCACATGAAAATAAGAAATTTGGCTTCGTGTCATCACAAAATGCTCCGACGGCGTCATAGATTAAGCGATGGCGCCGTCACCTTGTATTCGGCTGACTTGAGTGTCTCGATTCTTGACTTTGGCCATTTTCTTCAGATATCCGCGCCTTTTCGTCCAAATAAGTGCCATTACTGACAATTTGCCTTCAAGAGACCTAAAAGTGAAAAGGAACGATATTAAGTAATAACGGATACAAAAGTGATCAAATAAGGGCTTAAACGACCCTCAAAAGGTACATTTTAAAACCTTATCAGTTTATTTTCTTCGAAGTAAAGATCAAGCTCCACAAATGATCATCACCTTTCTCACGGAAATTCAAGTTTAGCTCCGGAACACAGTCAGACAAATCCAAACAGACTAAGGAACTGAATTTGTGAATGAAACTCTTCGTGCATATTATGAGAAAGTGAGAATTGAGCATCAAACATCATTTACACGCACACCAGAACAAAACGAAGTTGTTGAAAGACGAAACCGTACATTAATGGAAGCTGCAAGAACAATGTTAATTAATGCTAAACTTCCAGATTACTTATGGGCTGAAGCCGTATCAACTGCATGCTATACTCATAACCGTTCAATTATTACCAAACGCCAAACACCTTATGAGCTTATCCACAACCGCAAACCGAATTTAAAACACTTTCATGTATTTGGATCCCTTTGTTACCCAAATAATGATCGTGATGACTTTAGTAAGCTCAAGGCTAAAGTCGACATTGAGTCTTTGTTGGATATCGTGAAAACTCAAAGGGTTACGGATTTGGAATCATTGTACAAGGAGATTATGGAAACGATTCATGCCAATTTCGATGAGCTTACGTAAATGGCTTCGAGCAAAATAGCTTGGAACCCGGACATAACCGTCTAAACTTCCCCAAACCCCATCATCAATTGAACCAAGCTTACAACTTACTCATCAACAAATGGAACAACTATTTGCTCCTCTGTTTAGTGATGATATTGATCAACGTGCTCGGATGTATGAAATGTTTCATTGCTCAACTTGATAATAATCCAATCACGATACACGAAACAACAACAACGATTGAGGAAGCACCACCAATTGATTCTACAACAACGGTAGAACAAACCGCATCCAATGACGTGAAACGGTGATGATCTTCGAACCATGAAGTACCCCACCGCAGATTATGATCCAAATCGTTCTTGAATCCTTTTGCTAAATATTCGCCACTCACGATGTTATGGAATCATCTACAAGCCATTTGAATCCTCCTAATCGCACAATGTACATCAACATCAACCCTCACACATCGTTGGACTAGAGACCATCCTCTTGTGAACATTATTGGAAACCCGAATCAACCATCGTAACTATATAACGCCTTGGACCGACGGTGAACATTGCATTTATGCTCTTCACCGTCTCGCCAAGTCGAACCCAAAATATTAAGGAAGCCATGACATATGACAACTTGATTGAATCCATGGAAGAAGAACTTAACCAGTTTAAATGTCTTGAAGTATGATAATTGGTTTCAAAACCAACAGGGTCTATGTTATTGGTGCGAAATGGATTTGGAAAAACAAGTTGGATCTTGACATGACGGTTATCGTAAATAAGTCACGTCCGGTGGCTAAGGGTTATAGACAAGAAGAAGGGATTGACTACGATGAATCATTTGCACCGGTTGCTAGACTTGAGGTCATTCGGATTTTTACGGCATTCGCGGCTCACATGAACATCACGGTCTTTCGGATGGATGTCAAACCGCTTTTCGAATGATAAAATGAAGGAAGCAGTCTATGTTAGTCGACCGAAGGATTTGTTGATCCGAGTTCCCGATCACGTCTACAACCGAACAAGGCTCTCTACGGTCACAAACAAGCCCCCGCGTGGTATGATAAGTTGTCATCCTTTCTCATATCTCACAATTTTGTTAAAGGATCGGTCGACCCAACACTGTTCATACAATATCACGGGAACACATTTTAATCGTTCAAATTTATGTGGATGACATCATTTTGGGTCAACACATCTAAAGTACTCAAACGCTTTTTCAAAACTTATGAAAAACATTTTGAAATGTCCATGATGGGTGAACTTACGTTCTTTCTAGGACCGCAAGTTCATCAATCACCCCGTGGTATTTTCCCGAGTCACCCAAATATGCTCTTGAAATTTTAAACAAACATAGAATGAAAAGCTGTGATACCTATGCCACACCAATGGCACATACCAAGAAATTGACGACCGATTTGCATGGGAAATTGGTTGACCCTACCAAATACCGAAGTATTATTGGGTCTCTCATGTATCTAACGACCAAGAGACATGACATTGTCTTTGTCAGATATCTTTGCTCCGTTATCGATCGCGACCAATGAAACTCACCTCTTTGAGGCTAAAAGAATCCTTCGATACATCAAGGAACCCTTAATTTGGGGATCCGGTATCCGAAGGATTACGGTTTTGAACTAATAAAATTTTCAACGCTAATCACGCAGTTGCTTAGATTCTCGGAAAAGTTCTTGGTGCTCTACAATTTCTTGGTGATAAACGGTATCATGGCAATCGAAGAAGCATGATTGTACATCGCTGTCCTCAACCGAAGCAGAATATGTAGCCATGTCGGCGTGTTGTGCTCAAGTCATTTGGATGAGAACACAACTCAAAGACTATGATTACGTATTTGATAGAATCCCGATGTACTGTGACAATCGAAGTGCCATTGCAATCTCATTCAACTCTGTTCAACATTCGAAGTCTAAGCACATCGATCTTCGATACCATTTCATAAAGGAGCATGTGGAAAAGAGTACCATTGAATTATATTTTGTGGGTACTGAATATCAACTGGCTGACCTTCTCACCAAAGCCTTAGCTCCTGTTAGGTTTACTAAGTTCATCCACCAGATTGGTATGAGGTGTTTGACACCAGAGGAACTGGACGAACTTTTGACACATTCTTAAAACCAGTTAAACACCAAAACCTCTTTTGTAAATATTTATCAAAAACAAAATACAAAATATAAAATCCATAAAATACAAAAATATTCTTCTATCTAAATTTCTTTCAACATCGCAAGTACAAATCTTCCGTCAACACTTTACTCTTTCAAACAATTCTTCACTTTATCGATCAAGTGTTGAGGGGGAGATTGTAAATATTTTCTGTTTCATAAAATCTTGTACTTGCATGTTACCCAGTTTTGGTTGTATCTTTGATAATGGTGGATACGTTTCTTGCTTCTTAAACACTCCTCGGACTCACATTTATAAAATTTCAATATTTTTTAAAGTCGAGGGGGAGTGTCGTTAAGTTTCTTTCCAAATATCATATTTTTCTTAACCAAAATGGAAGTTATGGACTGTGAATGAAAATGGTTGAGGTGGAGGGGCCAAAAGTCAAAACTCATTTTTTATCAAAACCCTTCACCTAATATCACTTTCACATTTATTACTAACATTAAATTCTTAACCTACCAAATCCCACGCCTATAATTAATTTCATTAATCCGTGCTTTAATCTTCCAATCTGTAAGTGTCAATCGTTTCCCTATGTGATTTCTAACATTGGTTTTTAATCTCATACAATTTTAACGGTTAGATTTTCCAAAACAAAGAATTTTTGTTCTTACGCTTACGCGTAGAATGAAGTTCTTGGTTAATGATGTTTTGATAAAATGGTTTGTGTTTTCAAAGTTAATATCATGTTTTAAAACCATTTCCATCAAGAAATCTTACCCAGAAACATTTTTAATCACTTATTCAAATTTAGGGTTCATGCGTGATAATTGGGTGTTTTCTATTGAGTATGATTCAGGACAATTAGAGGCTGGTAATATGTTTAACACATGTTTAATTAACCATTAACACTCTTGAATCTAACACAGACACACTACAAATGGTGAAATTAAGGTTTAGGGTTTAAGACTCGTTAAATTGGGTACTTTTGATTCTTGAGGTGTTAGATGTTAAAACTTGTTGGAAACCTATCACATAGCTTCTAAGATGTCCCAGAATTAGTTTGGTTGAATTCCCATGGTTGAAACGTTTACGCGTAGGATTTGAATCCTTAGGGTTTAGGTTTACGTATATACAAACTTTACGCGTAACCGTGATAACTTGTGATAACATGTGTTTTTGAAAGAGGATTGAATAATATGTTAATGTTATGAATGATTTATTTCAGGATTCTACGCGTACAAATTCAGATTCAAGGGTAAAATTGGATTCTACGCTTAGGATTACCTTACGCGTAGATGTTTACATCGAAGAGAAATCTTACGCCGTAACTCTTACGCCGTAAGGGTCTACATGGGGACCACGCGTATCCCGTGAAGGATATGCGTAAACTTGAGTTCACGCATAAGGTTCACTCACGAGTAAACCTTACGCATAAGCTCCCAACATACGCCACGCTGTAAGCCTTATGCCAAGAGCTTTTTCCTACGCGTAAGAGGAACTCCTACGCATAAGCTTAGGTCTACGCGTATGGTTACACTTTGTTTACGCATAAGCTTGCATTCTTACGCTTAAGCCTAAGTTTTAACTTTACCAATGAAATGTTACGCGTACTAACTTGTAAATAAGTTACTCATAACGTCACAAGACCAAAATGTCACTAATAAGCTATAATTGTTAAAATGTGGTGTGAATGAGTGAAAATTTGGACTTTAAAAATTCAAAATTAATACTCACGTAACTTATCACATCGACTTTGGACTATTGGACAAACAAGTGACATTGGACTCGTAACATTCATTAACATTACATATTCAATAATTAGACAATAAAATCAACTTTTGACTAACGTAATGTCTTTCGATATGTTGGTTCTTTTGGCTCAATATCTTTCAGATCACAATATGGACATCATAATGGAAAACGTTAATGCACCAAATGAGCTCACAATGGAAGATATTTTCCCCACTGGTTATAGTATGAAGATTGGAAAGAACAACCTTAAGGTCGACTTTGAGAACTTTACATGCTCTGAGTCTTCATGCCGTATAGCCGTGGATATTCTTAAGACTCATCCATACAACAACATGCTCACCAACTCATCAACGGTACCAGAGATCTATATCCATCAGTTCTGGCACACAATAAAGAAAGTTGATGGTCAAGATGCTGTCACGATGACTCTCAACAATAAACAAGTCACCGTTACGAGAAATTCTTCTACTTCCTGTTGTCCAGCCTGCTGAGTATGTTCCTACTCCATCTGAAGAGGATACACTCCAATTCATGGTCGATATTGGCTATGATGAAGCTGCGGGAATCATCACTAGACATTCTTCGGTCGATTTAAAGAACATCCCTCACCAGAGAACTTTATACATCATGATCGCCAAGTCATTTCGGGCGAGGCAAATAAGTTATGAGCATCTTAAGCTCATGGAACTACAAATCTTCTGGGGCATGGTCAACAAAATGCACATTGACTACGCAAGTCTGATTTGGGAAAACATGATGTCTTACCTTAAGAAGCCTGGCACAAAGGTCCCTTACATCAGATATACAAAACTGTTGATCCAGAGGATACTCGAGAATAATCAAGACATTCCCTTGAGGCTTGATGACCCCAACCATCATTCTGCGTTGTTTGAGCCTACCTTGAATGTTGTCAGATTCAAAGACTCATTAACAAAGAAGCAAGGTGTAGTTTTAACTGACTGCCTACTCACTGATGATGTTAAAAGCCTTCAATCGTATTCACGATATCAAGAAGCTGTGACCTTAGGCAAAGTCGGCTTCATGGATGAAAAGTCTTCAGCCATACCAGTTAAGAAGACCATGAGAGGTAGTACTGGAAGTATAGCAAGCACTGGGAGTGCCCGTAAGTATCCTAAGAGAAATCCTTCATGAAAAAGAAAGGTTCCATCTGAGGGTGTCATTCCTACTCCTAAAACGACACTTAAATTAGAGGATCAAGACTCCGAGGATACTGAGACTGATGAAGAGGTTCACTATTCAGAGTCTATTACGGATGATACAACAACAGTTGAAAAACCACAAAGTCCCAAAACAGATAAGGGCAAGACTCCAGTTACTGAAGAAGAAGAAGAAAGTTCGGATGATGAACAAAAGGATGAGGAAAGAGAGTATCACAAGACTCTCAAAGAGCTAAGGTTGAAGCATGCTGCGTCAGAATTTAATCGTGAACAAACAAGAGGCCCTGGAGGTTCCAGTGGTGGTGCACTTACCATACCAATTCGTGATGCGGTTAATCAATCCGATAAGCGAATTGGTGCCACCGCTAAGGAATCCACAGAACAGCAGCAGCAAACCTATGAAGTTCCATTTACCTTTGAGGAAGAACAAGAACAAGAACTGGATGAGATGATTACGGACAAAGATATTGAGGAAGCTGCTAAAGAAAAAGCTGAAGAGGAAGCTCGAGCTAAAGCAGAAGAGGCCAGGGTAAAGGCTGAAGAAAAGGCTAAAGCTCGCAAAGAAGCTGATGATTATATTCTAGATAATCCTGAACACAACCCTGAAGGGACTTCTGAGCCACCTAAAGACCCGGAGCCATCTCATGACTCATCATCTTCTGATTCGTCATCTCACTCATCACCACCACCATCCAAAGATGCTACCACCAGATCCACATCCAAATCAGTCATGAAACCTACCAACACTTGGGCATCACGGGCGAAGACTAAAATTGTGAAAGCTGTCAGGCAAGTAAGGAAAAGAAACGTGGTCAACAAGAAATTCAATCAGCTGGCCGACAGACTAAACTTACTTCAAGACGTGATGAACGAGTTTTCGGATGAAAGGGAACAGATTCAACAGTTTCTCAATAGAGATATCCAAGGGGAAATGGACAAGAAGATAAGGACTACACTCACAAGTTCCTTCTCGACACCGCCCCTCGAGTCACGTAGAGATGTTCGCTGAGACAACTCTATCCATATCTCATGTCCTTTGGTCAAACAAACAATGGCAAGTACTGCCTCTATGGAAATCAAACCGCCCGCCTCCGTTGTCTCCGATGTTGAATTGATCTCAAGTTGGTAATTCAAATGTCTCAACGATCCAGAACTTTCACGTCTGATGAAGCTAAACTATTTGAGGCATTACTAGAATATCAGCTCAAGACATCGTGCAAAGAGTCAGCTGAAAGGGCTAAGCGACCAAGAGACGACGATGATGCGGACAAGGATTCTGAGCCGAAACGCAAAAAGAAAATTGACGAATCATCATCTATGCCTCCACTACCCCAAAGGACCACCACCACTAGAAGATCATCACAACGTCCTCCTGCTAGAGACAAACCTCAGGACTCTGAGTCTCCACCACCAACGGAGAAAACTCGTGATCATTTTTAATACACTGGTGGTGATGACGAGGAGATTCCTGAGCCCCAAAAACAACCCCCTTCTTCTACATCAACTAAGCAACCAGCATCGTCTTCCAAGCCACAGAAGAAAAGATCTACTACTGTTGTACCTTGGTTGGATGAAGATGACACTGAAGAATACGAATGGTACGGATATACGAAGAAAATTGCCAAAGTCAAGAATCGAGACACTCAAGCAGCTGGAACACAAGGGGACGGCGTCAGGTGTTATCTGCGACGCCGTCGGAGCACATGTTGTGATGATACAAGAGCTAAATTGCTTATTTTCAAGTGACGGTGTCGACTTTAAAAGAGTAGGTCGTCGCAACTCGGACGGCCTAGATTTGATCGAGACGGCATCGAGGTGAAGAGGACGGCGTCACAAGCATAAGGTAATGCCGTCGCAAGACCGACGTGCAAGACGAAACCCTAATGACGGCGACCGACGGCGTCACAAATCATAAGGTGACGCCATCGCGAATGTAATCTTATATATAGAATCCGAATTTTTAGTTTTCGAGTGTAGTCTTTTGGGTAAAAACCTAAACCGAACCAAGGCTGTCTTGTACAAGATTTTAGGTTCCAAACCCTATCTTACACCAAGATAAGTGTTTTACTTCATTAATTCAATTATGTCTTCAATTATTTGTGTGTATGCTTGCATGTTTTCCATGTCCGGCTAATTTACCTGTGTGTTTGCTTAGGGAATATGAAACTTAACTATTGAATATTGATTGGTTGTCTCTTATCTTAATTGTTAATGATCTAGTAATGCGATAGGTCATTCGTTGTGTAGTTAATGCTTGATTAATCTTTGTGAACCTTAGACTATAACACCTAGAGTAGTTGTAGGCTAAACCATCCAAAGAGTACCTTAGAGTTAGAGTTTATAAATCCTAGAGATTTTGTAGACGAGACCCTTGGTAGTTTCAAAGAGTTAGGGATAAACGCATACCCTACGACCTTAGACACACAACGTGATTAAGAATAAGGGCGTGACAATTCAACCATCAATAGGAGATAATTAAGGAGTAATAAAACCTAAGTAAACACATCTTTAAATCATCATACGAGCACACAATAATTAGACATAGACTACCTCACCTTAGTTAATTAGATAATTAGATAGTAGAGTAATCGGTAGAAATACCAACCCCAAATCCAAACCCCAGATTCGTACTTTTCCATTTCCTAAAAACATAAAAGATAAAAATAATCTTCCTCAACCCCAACCTTAGCGTAGTAACTCCTCACTAGCATTCCTATTCCCCAGAGAACGATATCAATTCCGTGGCTTACCCTAATACTACACTACAACGATTAGGTTCATCGCTGGGGTGTGGAAAAACTTGCTCGACGAAAGGAAGTTCCTTTGACCCCGAGCGACGCGCAGAAGCGTTATCAAGTTTTAGCGCGCTGCGGGAATAGAATAGCTAGTTAGTAGTCCACTTCGCTTAGGTTTCTTTACTGATTCATATCAGTGAGATTTTTATTTTATTAGCTTCCTTGTAGTCTATCCCCTTCTTTGTGTTTGTGTTCGTAAAACCCTTTTCATTTGTCATTTGTGGCAAGTGAAATTGCATTTGAATCATTCACAAATGAGGAACAATTGAATTTCATGATTGGATTGGTTTTATTGTTCTAATGAATTTGTGAGTGAACTTAGAGATATCCAAAAGGAGACGGGTGTAAGGTTGGATGGGTTTGATAAATTTTGTGCTTGTGTGGCTTCTATTTAACGATCATTGTTAGAATCAACTCCTTTTAGTGAAACCCACTGGAAATGTTTTGAGAAAAGCCTCCTAAGTATAAACCGTCAGTTGTCACAACTTGAGGAAACGGATGAGGAGGATTTATCTAACCTTAGGCATCATGATCAAAAAGACCTAGTTTTTAAGAACATAGAACCTAAGCCCGAACAAGATTGTGAGATGGTTAGAGTTGAAACATATGACACACATGAGGAATCCTTTAGGCAAATAGAACATAGTAGTCAAGTTTTTTAGAACAATTCTTATTAATCGGACCAAGAATTTGAAATGGCTAAAGAAGGATTTGAGATACTTAGGAGTGTATTTGGGTTAGATCATACTAAAACACATGATGAACATTTAGGAGATCTAGATATAATGGAGAATAAGGTGGAAACCCAAGCCCACAAGCCCTACCATCACTGAGGAACACACATCGCCTATAACTTACCCGAAGAAGTAGAAGAGACTATAGGAACCCCGATTGATAGAGAACCTTTGGACCAAACGCCACTAGAGAATCTAGGTTTAGATGCTTGTTGTCATGACCTCTCTCTTAGTCCTAGGGAAGTTCCTAATTTTGATGAACCGGAGCCTCAACCAAAAACCCTACCCAATTTTGCGTCTTTAGATGTGAATCTTGGAATTGAATTAGGCCCCAATCCACCCATCAAAATAGATAGTCTGGGTAGTTGCTTGATAAAGGTGGTAGACTCTAGGCCATGTAGAGTGGAAGCTAATATAGGAGTAACCCATGACCTTACACTTATATCACCCATTCGGGGTTGATAACAAGAAACATTATGGGTTTAAACCGGGTTTATTAGGTCAAGATGGATCCTTAACTAAGAATCTTTTGAAGTTGATAGAAGATGATCCATTTTAGAGAGAGATTTGATTCACCGCTACACGAATAGAATTAGGTAAGGTTATAATGAATGGAGCACACTCCTATGAGCATATAAATCACCCATCACCCTCTCCTCACGTAGCAAATTTCTACCCTAAGGGTGTGTATCGGTATTATCACCCGCACTTAAGCTTAAGTGTAGGGAAAACCTCCCCTTTATCCGTTAAATAAGGTTAGAGTCAGGCTCGTGACTCTAACAAAAACAAGCGCTTCTTGGGAGGCAACCCATGTGTATTTGTTTTTCATTTTCATTTGTATGTCGTATATCTTTTATTAATTGTTTATTCTCATGTTTCAATTTGTAAAAATGCTTTATTTTGTCTTTAACCTCATCTTAATTACATATAAAGGTATATTACATAAGGGATAAGTGTAGGGAGGATTACACACGTTTTCAAAAGAAACGTAAACATGAGAATTCAATTAATTAAAAAGATATACATGTGTTGTTCGAGTCAAATGCTTGTATCGAGTCATAATGGATGTTTTTTAAAATTTTTCCGATTTTAAAGATGTAAATTTTCCGAATTTTTCGAAAATCGCAGACCGGTTTTGTCGGGATAAACAATCGATTACTTTTCCTCGTTTTACGAACTACTTATAAACTTTGGAATTTTCCAGATCTTAATTTTCCGTAAATTCAGAAACATCCATTCCACAAGCATTATATCCTAGTTTAGTGAGTCTTATATATATTATTACCGCCGATTTTACGAAGGTTTCGTTTGTTTTCTTCAAGTGTAGGGTTTTATTTATCAAGAAGAAGATACATAAGGTTGGAAGGAGCTTTTCACACATACATTCTTCACGGAAAGGATTTAACCAATACTTCACACACGGATCCTAACGAGCTAATCGGGGAGTATTAGTTTCTTCGCTTTTAATTACATTCTATTATCATAACTTTGATATTTTCGGGAATATTGGGGACAATGTTCGGTTTAAGTGTAGGAGGGAAAATAAAGCGGAACTTTGAAACTATGCTTATCCTTGATTATTTGCTTTGTCCAATTGTATTTGTGTAATAAACAATGAGAAAATGTCGGTTAGGGTAATTTTGGCACCAAATTTAAAAATTTTCATGACATATAGGAGTGGGCCATTAGTCTTAACAAAAGCGTCTCACGGATAGGAAGTTACATGACTAGCACAAAACCCTTTACCACCTAAATTCCACCCAAAATGTGAGGATCACCCTTAGATTAGTAGGAATTAAAGCATTCATCTTTAATGCTTAGTGTGTGAACCGAAGAGTATAATAGATTCTAGAACTTGTTTTGTGATACATCCCGATATCGCTAGTAAGACTACACTTGTGTAGTTAGGAATAACTAAATGATAAGATGCATTAGGATAACCCTTGTTTGATACCCGTAATATAATTACTTCTTCCACATCGGTTGAGTAATTCCCCACACCTTTGCGTTGTACTCATCTTTAGTACACGATACCCTAGTTAACCCCTCGAGCCTATCCTTTTCGCGGTTGTCGTGATGTTTGGTTTTTTGAATATCAATGAAGAGCATTGTTTACCCCACCCCAAATGTACACCCAAATAGCCTTAGCCTACCTTGTATGCACTCACTTTTAGTGCATTATTGTTATCACCCTAAAAACCCTTAGTTCAATTATCTAGTTGCTTGCATAAGTTGCTAAGTCGAGTCATATCCTTTGTATACAGTTTTGGGACGATTGGGACTCATGTGAAAAGTTAAAGTTTATGAAATGACGGGAAGGGAACGTTAAATTCAAATTCCCTTTATTTGCGTAATAATGTACTCCAAGTGTTTTGATCTTTTCAATTCGGGTCAAATTAGTGTTAGAGTAATAAAATCTCAAGTGTAGGGATGTGCCTATAAATCCCTATCATTTTGATGTTACCATAGAGGATGGTAGAGTAAAAATGTATGGAAAAAAAATCGAAAAAAATAGAAAAAGAGAAAAAGAAAAAAAATAGAGTGTTGAAAAAAAAATACGGGCTACCATCCTACATCTATCCTTTAAATTTATGTTTGTTTGTTTCAGTTATCTAGAGTTTAGAGTGTCAAGTCTTGGCTTAGCAACGCAATTCTTCGTATGCTTGTAACATAAAGATTTTTGACTTGCCACCACTAAATAACCTATCCCACCAAACCCTTTGTTTCCCTACCGTAAGCCTAACATTACAACCCTTTAAAAGACCTCTTTGATAGTCTTTCCTATGTGCTTACGCCAAAGCGATGGAGGTTTGATCTATTCTCAAGCCTATGGTAATCTATGTACTAGGTCCGGTTAATGAGTGTTTATCTTCCATTTCCAACTTGTTATATTTCATATACACCCAAGAGATGTGAGTACCCAAACACCCCATGTGAGTTGCTAGTATGTAATTTTCGTGCTTGTTATGACTTTTACGGGGCTTATATGTGTTGTGGATTGTTCTAAACCAATGCTTCATGACCCTAACTTATAAATTAATTGGCTAAAGCACATTTGCTTGAGGACAAGCAAATACCAAGTGTAGGGATATTTGATAAGGTTTAAAATGTACCTTTTAAGGGTCGTTTAAGCCCTTATTTGATCACTTTGTATCCGTTATTACTTAATATCGTTCTTTTCACCTTTAGGTCTCTTGAAGGCAAATTGTTGGAATGACACTTATTTGGACGAAAAGGCGCGGATATCTGAAGAAAATGGCCAAAGTCAAGAATCGAGACACTCAATCATTGGAACACAAGGGGACGGCGTCGGTGTTATCTGACGCCGTCGGAGCACATGTTGTGACGATACAAGAGCCAAATTGCTTATTTTCAAGTGACGGTGTCGCTTTAAAAAGTAGGTCGTCGCAACTCGACGGCCTAGATTTGATCCGACGGCGTCACAAGCATAATGTGACGCCGTCGCAAGACTAACGTGGCCAAGACGAAACCCTAACGACGGCGCGACCGGCGTCACAAATCATATGGTGACGCCGTCATGAATGTAATCTTATATATAGAATCCGAATATTTCGCTTTTAGTGTGTAGTCTTTTGGAGTAAAAACCTAAACCGAACCAAGGCGTCTTGTATAGTATTTTAGGGTTCCAAACCCTATCTTACACCAAGATAAGTGTTTTACTTCATTAATTCAATTATGTCTTCAATTATTTGTGTGTATGCTTGCATGTTCTCCATGTCCGGCTAATTTACTTGTGTGTTTGCTTAGGGAATATGAAACTTAACTATTGAATATTGATTGGTTGTCTCTTATCTTAATTGTTAATGATCTAGTAATGCGATAGGTCATTCGTTGTGTAGTTAATGCTTGATTAATCTTTATGAACCTTAGACTATAACACCTAGAGTAGTTGTAGGCTAAACCATCCAAAGAGTACCTTAGAGTTAGAGTTTATAAATCCTTGAGATTTTGTAGATGAGACCATTTGGTAGTTTCAAAGAGTTAGGGATAAACGCATACCCTACGACCTTAGACACACAACGCGATTAAGAATAAGGACGTGACAATTCAACCATCAATAGGAGATAATTAAGGAGTAATAAAACCTAAGTAAACACATCTTTAAATCATCATACCACACAATAATTAGACATAGACTACCCTCACATTAGTTAATTAGATAATTAGATAGATGAGTAATCGGTAGAAATACCAACTCCCCAAATCCAAACCCCGAGATTCGTACTTTTCCATTTCCTAAAAAACATAAAAAGATAAAAAAATAATCTTCCTCAACCCCAACCTTAGCGTAGTAACTCCTCACTAGCATTCCTATTCCCCTAGAGAATGATATCAATTCCTGTGGCTTACCCTAATACTACACTACAACGATTAGGCTCACTGCCTAGGGTGTTGAAAAACTTGCTCGACGAAAAGGAAGTTCCTTTGACCCCGAACGACGCGTGTAGCGTTATCAATGACCTCGATGCACTATATGGAATTCATCATTGGCCTGAACGAAGAAGAATATACTGAGTCGCCGGTACTCAAATCTAAAAAGGAGGTGTTAAGTGACCAACGGATCGTTGCCATAATGCATGTTAGCTTTGTTTACTAAGTGGGACTACTCATTCTCAAGAAAATCGTAGTCAAACGCCAAGACGGCGAGAATATGACTTTTAAAGCGGATTTTCGAGATTGTCACTCAATGATATTGAAGATATGTATCTTGCTAAGGTACAAGGACGAATGCGACACTTCTCCATGAACATCCAACTCCAGTACATCAAGTCATTGCTAATATTCATCAGAAGCATCGTTATACAGGAACGTGTTGAAGACCTTCAGCTTGCCGTGGAATCATACCAAAAATGTGTTAATCTCACCAAACCACAGCTAGACCTTCCCGATATCAACCAACTTGCTCAGTACACCATCCTTAAGAAACCAAAGTTTGGGGTAGTTTACCGCAGTGAACTTCACTGTAATTTCTTCATGGCGTGCAAGGAGCTTCACAAGTTTGGTGATCACACTTTGAAGAAGGTTCGGGACGGGTTAGCATATCGGTTAAAGGAGATTCATGAAGGCATTGGGTCAAAGAAGAGTTGGAATTCGAGGGAAAAGAGGGATGTGAAGAAGATCATTACAAGGATTGATGAAAGGTTGTTTCGTCGCGATCAGATAAGGACTTTGGAGAGCTTTGTAGTTGGAAGACCGAGTATCTCTCTAACAGGCTATCAACGTCCAGAAAGAACTCCCGACGTTATTCAAGGACTGCCTGGTACTCCTTGATTATTTTCTTGATTAATATTTGGATGTGTTGATCTTTATTCTTTACTATGGCTTGTGCACACATAACAGTGTACAACCCGTACTTGTAATGAAAGGACCCTGTGGTACGCATCAGTGCCACAATCTTTATAAAAGGAGCGAAAGCTTCTTACTTTTGAGTAAAACTTATCAAAACTTTCATTTTTCAAAGTTTTGCTCAAAAGATCAAGTACTTCCCCTTATGTTTTCAAAACCTCAAAAGTTAGCATTAATTGTTGAGGCGGAGTACTTGCTTAAAATCTTTGTTCACAAATGGTTCTTCCAACAAAACTCGAAATGGACATATTCGATATCAAAATTTCGTCAAAAATAACATTTATATGCCATTTTTTAGGGGGAGAAAAATTGTGTGATATAAATATGTTGTGAAAATTGTGATTGAATCTTCGTGCTAAAGACTTAACCCATGAATTGACGAGATCTGAACTGTCATACATCGAAAAGATTTGTCTTTCAAGACTTATCCAAGTAGATTGTACTTATTCGAGAAACTCTTGATAGACATGAACTTTGACGGGTTTAACAACCTTTCGAGGTTTGTCCACACCTTCAAGGTAGTTATTAGAGTTAGTTGTCACCTAAAAGCCGACAATGTAACTCTTTAACTATGCAACATAACCGTGTCTCATGGGAATTGTCTATCTTGAGTCGATCAATTCAAATGTGTGCGCTCTTCTCACCGTGCAGATTGTCAAAACACTTAAGCACGTGTTGAGGAGGAGTATTTACGCAAAATACAAAACTCTCACAGTGGTACAAAATGTTTTTACTCATAACCACTTTGAGAGATTTTAATGAAAATGGTTTTATGGCAACATAGGTTAGTCATGGAGTTATAAGGTGACTAAGGTTAGGAATAACCGTCCTATGATCCGCCAGAACCGGAGGGATCTGCCCAAGGACACCACAAATAGTTAGAACTTAGAAGTCCTTAGGTATGATTATAAAAAGGAGAAAATGAGAATCGGAGAAAGAAGGAGTTGAAGAATTAAAAAGAAATGTAAAGAAAATGGTGAAAAGAAATAGCCCTCCAGATTATTCAACTTAAGGCAGACACCGGGTTCAACTCATATGCTACTGGTTGTCACTAGATGACACCGATATTGAAGATCAAAGTCGTCATGGACCCGATGGCGCATGCACTAAACCTTCTTAGCCACTCAAGTTTCTCTCAACGAAGCTTGTTTCATTCTCACAGAAACCCTACATAAACTATCGGCTTTCTTAGAGATTCTTTGGTATTGAAGAAGGAGACCATCTCCTAGTCTCCGCTTAGGAAAACCAAAGCGCAGATTGAGTCTAGAGCCACGAGATTCATCAAAAGATCTCTTAGGAACACTCGACATTTCATCACTTGTCGTTCAACAATAAGGACGCAAGTGATACTACTCTAGAGTCCTACGGATCTTAGTAATATGTTGAGAACATTTATGAGGGTTCACAACTATGATCCTCGATGATTGAATGGAAACCCGGTGGTCAACATCAAAGCGACCGACAGCAGTCACGGTAACTCCTTGTGGGTTACGCTTAGTGTTGTCTAAAACGGTCTGATCGTGGGGTGATGCTTGATGTACCTCGGCGACTCACTGAATCTGTAGGTGTACTTGTACATCGTGTTATCCTACTTGAGGACTCGGTTCAGGAACAACCTTTGCTAGAATTAGAGATGTGTTTTCACACTACAGTTAACACGCTCTAAGTTCGAACTTGTAAGTGCTGGAAATCCCGCTAAGGAGATTCCTTTCAAGAATCGAGTCCTGAAAATGTGGGTCATTACTTGAACTTGTTCAATGTAATTCCAACTGTCCCTTATGGGATTCGGACGGCTGATTCGCCCGACCAAGGTGAATGGAATCAAGACATTCATCAGAAGAACAATCGTAGTGGTCAACTCTTTAAGAAAGGACCACAATGATCGATTGGTGTTTATCACTAACCCATTCTTATGTTTTCTTCTTATGGATGCTCCTGGGAAATGATCGTGCAGATTCTCCACATGCTCATACCAACAACAACACATATTGAAGTTCTCTCGAAAGGCAACACCAAAATCAGAACGATTCTTCCTCAAAGCCAAAGAATCAACAAAGTATAAAGACTAAGAGAACTACATCTATCCTGATATCCAACGTCAATGAGCGTGTGAGCATGTTGGAGAAGGACGTGGAGACACCTGAGAAACGAAGCGGACCTGATGCAGATTACCACAACATAACATCACCATATCTACACCTGAACAAAGAACAAAGTTAAATGAAGACTTCAAAGCTGAAAACTTCAAAGAAAACAATATCCTCACACTGGGGAAATTGTTAGAATCAAGGCAATTCTTCTCACAAGAAAGAAGAATGTCAGAAGACGTCAAAGCAACTATTACATCAGCACCAACAACGTTTCAATATTACTTAAGTCATTAATTACCAACACTTAGGGGGAGATTGTTGGAATCACTCCTAAACTATATTTAAAGTGTTTGTAATCAATATGTAATAGGTTGCTTAATTAGGCTTTTATGTTTGTATTAAAGGCAAGGCTTATGTAGAAAGCCCATAAGCCTTGGCCCAAGCCCATAAGGAAGGAAGGGAACTTGTTGTGTTGCCCTAGTTCCTTCCACTATAAATAATGTTGTAAACCTTCATTTGAAGGTTGGTTGTTCACTTTCTCTCAATACATACGCATAACCTTTCTTTATATCATTCGTGTATTATGTGTTTGTGTTCATCCGATCTATTCTCTATCTATTTCTAACATATTGATGCTTGTGTTACAATATGGTGACCTAACAAACCGCGAGGTTGGAGTGGGCAGAATGTCCAAACCGCCCGGTTGGGATCTCAACCGTGGTTTGCTGAAATTTTATTATGGTTTAATTGTCACCTTTCAAGTCCCAACTCTTCACTTGGCCAACCATTACTGCTCATTCACTTAAAACTCAGTTGATTAATGGCCCTTGGTGCCCAAGAAACTTGCTTGGTGGCCAAGGGTTGTCAATCTATTAATAGGAGCTTGGTTTTAGAGAAAAAAGAGATATTCAACACAATATACAACAAAAACTCAACTATTATTCATCATTCTCTCTAGAAGGCTTTCAAGGGTGAAAAACGCAGGAAAGGGTGAAGCTAGGAACCATAATTCATTATTGTAATCATCAAGGAATCGTCCCTTATTCTTGTAATCATCATTACAACATTTGTAAGACTTTTAATTATGATTTCAAGTGATCAATTTTCTGTGATTATGACTTCGTTAGCTATGAGTGGCTAGTGCCTTTGTGCACTTGCCTATATGATATTTGTAGCATGATACTTGGTTGATTGTGACTCCATGGTTCTATTACTATTTCAAGCTGAAACTAAGAACGAACTATGCTTTTAAGTTTCATGTGACTAAAAGTTTATCAAGTCAGATTGATTGTTGATGGTGTATTAGGTCGAAAGAGACATTGTTAATCAATCAATTGTCGCCCTTTGTCTATGAAGGTGCTGCCTTATGTATTGACCATTTCGTAAGTAACTTTAGTAAACAAGGAACTAAAAGGTGTGGTTGTCAATTACTTGTGAAACTATCGCGAATCAAGTGGTTGGATTCTTTTAGTCTTGCATGATCAAACTTAATATTGTTTTTGTCATCTTAAAATCTTAACGAGGATTGCAAGTGTTGAAAACAAGAGGATTCGAACACCATCTAATCTAATTAGAACACCATCTAATTTCTTGATCAAAGATGTTGGAACCATTGTCACAATCAAACAAAGTGAATTGTTCAAACTAATCTAGGCAAGTGTAGTCTTATATGTTGAATTCTTCATCATTGTTATTATTTTCTTGCTACTTGTGTTACTATTGTTAGGCTCGTTAATTTCATACTCACGTTTCAAAAACTAAACAAATCCTTGTGAACGACCTCGACTTACCGAATCATTTCTAGCTACACATGGACGAGTATACTTGCTCGTATGTGTTTCGTTTGAATCATTGGTAAATCGTGTTATAAATTTTAAAACTTGCACTCGTGAGACACATCAACCATCCCTAAAATGTCCAAGAACGTGCTTAGTTTTTTAGTTGATGATGAGTGTACTTGAATCGAAAAAGTGAAAGCTTACACTTTTTACCTTGGGATAATTCCGTTGCAGTGAGAGGAAGGGCCTTTTAAGCCGTTCATTCACCGTTATCATGTCCCATATAAGTCATCACAAAGTAGTGCTCCCTTTTGGTCCCCCATCAAAAGAGCTTCATCATACATCATTGTTATCGCTTCTTATTTAGTTTATGGTAACATACCTGCATCCAATTCTTGTTAAATAATGAAGTATGATTTTTTTAACTATCTAACTTGTACCTGTTATCCTAGGTAAATACACTCGTCAATACAAATGGCTCAAAAAATAGCTGGTAACACATAACCGTTTGCATTTTTCTATTTAGATAAGCGTTAAACATAAACGAAAATTGCTATACTAAACAGGTGTTTGGATAAGCTTACTTTATGAGCTTCTCAGCTTATAAAGATATGTAAATGCCGAGAAAGTTTACTTTTTTTCAGCTTCTTGGTATGAAAGTATGGATTCAAGGCACAGACTCAACACGATAGGTAGTTCATAAGCCGAAAAAAAGTAAGGGAAATCACCTCGATCCGTCAAAAATTATTTTATACCTCTCAAACATCAGCGGATGCGTGCAAGCATCACCAAACCATTAGTTCTCATACCTCTGCTTGATACTCGCACTTCTCCACAGGTACATCAGGTGCTTCAAAATCAGGAGGTTGCTTATCAAAATTGCTTATCTGCATGTTGCATTTGGTGCAACAAATAAGCCACTTTTTGAATATCTTGGATTGCTTATCACAGTGAAATAAGTTGTTTCAAAATAATTACCTTAAAATTGCTTATATAAGCTGAAAACCATAACTAAAACCACAATAAAAATAAAAAAGATTGCAACTTAGATTATATTACCAAATCGTTAATTTTTACCTGTTGCTAGAAAGATCACAAAAGATTGCTAGTGGTGGTTTATGTATATAATGATTGTGTCGTGATTTTGCATAAATTAGGCAAAAAAAAGGTACCCACTTATTTTTTAATTCGTTGTGACCATGAAGCTTCCAATATATGTGTGCCTGCTATGAATGAATCAAAACCCCAAAAAACTTCAAACATTCAGTATCGTGTAAAATATCAAAAGATAAACGCAAATTTACAAGATCACATACTTGAAATTGTTTGAAGCTTGATCAAAATTAGTCTCAATGTTCTTGTTTGGTTTGATCAAAATTAATGTGGGTGTTCTTGTTTGGTTTGATTTGTGTTTTCTATGTGTGGGATGAATAATAGAGATGGTTGGAATACTCCAAACTGCAAAAACCATACATCTTCTGCATCAATCTGCAACCCTTGTGTGTTCGGTAACCCCATGATTGAAGGCATTCAATTGAAAACTCCTTTGTATTCTGTGGATAGAGTACATGTATCTTTCTTAAATACAAAGGTAAATATGTACTCAACATTATTCGTCCACAATCCTATATAATGAATTATGCTTATTGTTAATTAATTTTGTTGTCCAAGATGAAACATAAGTAACAATAATCTTTGTATGGTTTGTTTATTTTGGTTTTGACAAACGAGAGAAACCGAATATGTATCGTTTTCCTGGTATTGGGTACCGAAACCGGTACCAGTATCGAAAACCCTCTGTTATGGTGTATGTACACACTTTTATCCTTGAGAAAAAATGATATCACCAATTCGATACCGGTTCGGTACGGATGAGCTCGTCCCTAACTTCACTGCTTTACATTTTTAGCCGTTTTTTTTTTTTTTTTAACTAACTACAAAACAAACATATTTTGATACGACTTTGCAAATTAAGCTTTCAATTCTTCGTATCAAGACGATTGAGAGGGTGTTTGTTTAACTTTTTTTTATTAAGTTATGTAATGCATACACTTTTAATATTATCCTTTTATATGTTCATGGCCCGTTTGGTTTGAGTATTTTGGACTTTGGATCGGGACTTAAAGCAAAAAGTATTGTTTGGTGTAATTTTGTGAGACTTGACTTTAGGATTAAATCCATATTTATGGGCATGTTGAATTCCCTACTCTATCTATTGGATTTCTGACATAATAATATTTTTCGTGGGCTACACTGATACTTTACTCTCTATTTAGGTTTTTTATCTTTAATATCATATATTTTAATTTAAAAATAATATTATAATATATAATATGTACATAAAAATATTATTTTCTCTCTCTTACATTAAATTCAAATTCAAATTCTAAACCAAATTCAAATTCAAATCCAAATCCTAATCACAAATCCATCTACAAACCAAACGGGTCCTCAGTTATCCTTTCTGATGAGTTATAAACAAACAAGTTTTGTTTGACTTTCTGAAATCAGTTTTTCTTTCATATTAAGTCCAATTCAAACGTTTGCCACTCAATTAAATTCATTGACCTAGAACATTGACCTATTCAATTAAATTCATTTGATAAACGTTTTAGGTTATAAATATGATGGAAAATATAAATTTATCACAACATGGGCAAAAAGTTAGCAAGAGAAAAGATCGATACATATCTAATATTCGCTATATATTCAATAAATTAATCATGTTCATTCGTTTTTTTATCAAAACTAAAAAAAATAAACTTTCAATATTTTTTTAAAAATTAAATATCTCGCAAACCGTTAATTGTTACACGAAAAATATTATACCATCACGACGATAATTAAATTATCTTTTTATAGATATGCACTTTTATATACTTTTGACTAAACTTTTTTTTTTAAATTTCCGCCTAAAAAAATCACACGAGATTCGGAAAAATCATATGTGATTATTTTGAAAACAAAATTTCGTCGAAAGTATATAGAAGTGCATATCTATAGAAATATAATTTAATTGTCGTTTCCATTGTGTATTTTTCTTAGTTTGAAGATTTACCATTTATAAGATACATTTGTTTAAAAAAAAGGGAAAAATAGCTTTTATTAAATTTGACAAAAATAGATGTCAAAGATTGATTCATTGGATTTATGACAAATATGAGATCTATATTAATCTCAACTCAAATTGGCAAATGATTTTTTTCGTAATATTTATGGGGTTCATTATCATATACTAGCAGGGTACCCGCGCGTTGCGGCGACGGGTACCATGAATTAATTTTTTTTTGTAAATCATGTATTTTAGTTTATTATGTTATTTCTGACAACAAATTTACGAATATCAAGAATTTCGTTTAGCCTGTGCCTGTTCGGGCTCGAGCCCGTATGGCCCGTGCCGGTTCGGGCTCGAGCTCATTTGGCCCGTTGCCCGTTAGGGCTTGAATATTTGTATAATGTGCTTTATTATTTTATTAGTGGTATCTAATGCAAGAACTGTGTTTAAGTTGGTTGTACAATATGCTTGATAATTTGTATTATTCTGTAAAGGGTGTTTTAATAATTGCATTAATTGATTAATTCAATATCTTGATCACATTAATAGTGCTTTGTATTTTGTACATTAAGCTTTAAGACTTGTAAGTCTTAAAATTAATATTGATGGGAAAAATCATTAATAGTGCATTGTGTATTGTACAATAGCCTTTATATTTTGTAATTCTTAATTTTAAGAATATGAGGAGAAATATTTATTCCTTTATTATATATAGTATAGATATAGATTCATATCGCTAACACAAGATACATAATTCATCTTATTTCAGGTAATGTTCAGATCCCATATGATTATGCTAGACTTGGAGGTAAGGCAAATTGTTATTATAGGCCAAATAAATTTTCTTCTCCTTATTGTTTTGATTTAAATTAAGTTAGGCATATATGATCAATTTATGATCCCAAAATGAACAGTGTCAGTCAACATATATTGTAATTGTATATATTGTTACATGAAGACTTGCAGAGGGTGGTTTGTTTACTTGTAAACCTTCTCTTTTGTTTGTTTTTAGGCAATTGTCATGTTTTAAAGGCGGATGCACATATTTTTGCGAGACCCCTTTTTGTTTGGTGTGAAGCACATTATTTGTTACAGGTAGTAATTTAGGGGTGAGAAAACCGAAAAAACAATAATCAAACCGAAAACCGATAAAAAATCAAATCGAAAATAACCGATCAAAACTAAAAATTGATGATTCGATTTTTACTTTTTCAAAAACCGAAAATTTAGGCTTTAGTTTCGGTTTTTTTCCAAAAACTGAACCGATTTATTTATAATAACATATATCTAATATAATGTAAATAAAGTAATTAACTAATCAAATTTATAAATTCATATTCATTTTGTGAGAGGATTTAAAATATATATGTTTTAATGTTTATATGTGTGCTTGACGTGTACTTGATAATATATCAAAGTATCTACGATGATCTTACTATGTATGTTTGACTTGCATGTCTGTGTGTTTCTTTTATATGTGTAAAAATTGGGATAACCACTATTAGGTTATGATTAACAAAAAAATAAAGAAGAGTACAACTTTTTAAGGTAAAATAAATTTCTTGATACGAAGTGATCAAACCCAAAATATAAACGGTTAAACATTGAAAAAACCAAAAACCGAACCGAATCTGAAAAAATGCCGAAGAGACAAAAACCGATCAATTTCGGTTTTGGTTTTTCTGAAACCCGATATTTCGGCTCGGTTTCGGTTTTGATCAAAAAACGCACCCAAACTGAACCATGCACACCCTTGTTTTTCATAGTCATTTGGTCTTTTCTATCTACAGATCAACCGTGAGGCCTTTCCCATTACATGAATCTTAGAAAACGAAAGCTAAGAAGAGCAAATATCTCTTGTTGCAATAGCTTCTAGGTTACTTTAATTTTTCAGGAACCTAACACTAAGTTACAACTGGTAGGTATATCTAAACTTGAATGGTGCCACAATCTTGTTTATGATCTATGATATACTAATAACTCAATACTCCGTTGCAATTTCTTACTGGTCATGGAAATATAGTTTCTTTAACAGAAACAACATGTTTGTGATCACTTACTCGAAATTAAAATTATCTTTGTAATTTGCTATACTTAAAAACGTAAAGAATCATTATTCATCTTCTCTAAATCAATAGAGTTACTTTACAAAGAGCAATTATATGTATCAAATGCCATATTATTACAACATTAAGGCTTAATATACAAATAATACAAATAACACACTAGTGAGACTTTTTCTTTGTGCAAAAATTCTTTACTTTAGACATCTGGAAGAGCAGGAGGAGGGGCGGGGGCAAGGGAAGCATCGGTCGATGCGTTATCTTCCCAAAGCAGTCTTGAAAGCTTTTCAATGACATAGTTCATAGTGTCAACAACTTTCTCATAAAACCACATGAACGTAGATTTTAGCACGTTATAATTCTTGTAAAGAGTTGTAAGAGTACATACGATGGCAAAACCATACCAAGTGAACCACTTTGGTAGGAGCACCGAAAGAGCTGCATATGGGGACATAATCCCCGTAGAAATGAAAACAATTTGGAAAATGATAACTTTCCAACTATCGTGTTCAATATCCCCAGTGAAAGAGAATGCCCATAAAGCTGCGACAAAATTCACAAGAAAGGCCCCTAAGGAAATTCCTAAACGAATCTTGTTTTCGTTGGTGGCTTCAGTCAGTTGAGCAATTGTTTGCGCCAAAGTTGCACATACCCCTGCGTATATTGCATATTGCGACTCTTGCAATAACCTAAAATGATCATAAGCACTGTAATACATTAGAAAATCTGTTAATAATAAAAGTTTTGTTAAACATAACACTATTGATAATTTTGTGTCAGCACTCCATAATTACCCAATTAACATTTAATGAACACATAAGAAAAGATCAATATAGATCATATATTTGTCATAGACCCAATGAACAAATCACGTCTATTCATTTTTTGATTAAAACAAAAAAATAAACTTTCACTCTTTTTTTAAAAATTAAATATCTCGCAAATCGTTAATCGTTATGCGAACAAAATCATACTATCGCGACAATAATTAAATTATCTTTTTATATATATGTACTTCTATATATTTTCGACTATTTTTTTTCAAACTTTTCACCTAAAAAAATCACATGTGATTTTTAAAATGAATCACATTTGATTTTTCTCGTCGAAAATTTTGAAAGAAAAAAAAATCGTCGAAAGTATATAGATGTGCATATCTATAGAAAGATAATTCAATTCTCGTCGCAATAATATATTTTTCGTAGATTGAAGATTTACTGTTTGCAAGATATGTTTATTTAAGAAATAGAAAATAGTTTTTTTTATGAAAAATGGATAGTTATGATTGGTTAATGACAAATAATAGATCTATATTGATCTCAACTCATGAGCACAATACATTCTATAATTAATATCAATTACCACTTTTATAATTATTGAAAGAATATATATTATGAAATATATGAGTTCATTAATTATTATTTTTATAAATTTGAAATGTTGTGTTTAGCAATAATAACAAAAGCAAATAAATAAATAAATAAAAAAGAAAGAGTTCACGAAATGTTACCTGGCACCTGGATCCATTTTATTAGCTTCTTTGGTACTTTGGTTTTTCGTATTCGTGGCCTAGTAGATAATGAACTCTGTGATGCTGGCTTTTTATATAAGGAGTTAATTGGACTGTTGGTGGGTTTATGAATCTACTTGAGGGTGTATTTTGAACATATCTGGGGGTGTATTTTTGAACGTATCTGGGGGTGTATTTTGAGCTGTCTGTAATATGACTTAATGACGCATATCATTCTAGAACAACTGACCTGCTCAAATCGTATGAATTTAGTTGAGTATTTTGAACGTATTTGGGGGTGTATTTTGAACTGTCAGTAGTAAGACAATGACGCATATCATTCTAAAACAACTGACCTGTTAAAATCTTATGAACCTTTTGAGCCTTTTTACAAAGTAAAAAGGTAACAAAGTTTGGTCAAATCAACTTCTTTTGCCTAACATTCAATGTTGCTGATATCAAAAGGCTTGTCCCTTAATTCAGATTACTTTGGGTAACTTTTAACCTGATCAACAGTTTAACAATCTTTGTACACTTTATTTATAAAATCTTGTATACGCGTGTTTTATAAGCGACTAAATAAATAAATTATTTATAAAAGTATAAATAAATTAATGAAGAAATTAAGCAGACGAGAATGGAGTAGAAGCGAGAAGACAGACTCTAATAAAACGTAAAACGAAAGCGATAAATGTACGAGGCTCGTATTGAATACGATTCCTTAAAAGCAGTTAAGCCGTCTGTTTCCTGTGGTACAACGACGAGTTGTGTGCACCGGACCGACAAACTTGCTCGAAAGATCGTTGAAAACCTTGCGTGTTTCGATCGAAAAATCTTTGGAACAATTCAAGAATGGGCTGCGTTTTACGTGTTCTAAAACCGAATGAGACATGACTATATTTATCTGAAACCCTATCTTGTTCTCCAAGACAAGATATTCATTCAATATACACGATATTTTCAAATCTGTTTCATTCTAGAACAGATTTAATATCTTTCATTTATTTAAACAGATTCTATATAACTTGTTCACAAAGTTAAAATCATTCTAAAATAAATGGACAAAATCTGAATTTATCTTAAACTTGGAAACGGAGCAAAAGCATTCGTGTCGGGCGCATTCGTGTCATGGTCATGTGCTGGCTCGCATGAGTTCAAGCTTGAACCCATTTTGGCCCGAAATCACGAATCTGCACCCCCTGCGGCAGCAGACGTAGGTGTTGGAGTAAAACCAACAAATCATTTTGAAGGTTCATATCAAGATTTCTATATAAACACACTCCCACTTCCTTTTCTAGGCGATGTGGGATGTGTTTATTTTCCCATATTTTGTGTCTCACGTGTCCCACTTTGAGACACGATATCTCATTCATATTAACTCCATTTTGGACATACTTTAGCTCGTTGCGAAGCTCTCGTCGAGGAGAACGCAAAGCTACTAAGAAATATAAATATATATAACATATACATATATTAAATAGTGTCCAAAATTTTGCAAAACTCATTTTGCAAAACTATTTTTCCAACAATCCCCCACATGAATGGAAATCGGTCGAAAACACACGAAAGTTTCGGTGAAATTTCTGCGGTTAAGTCTTGCATAGGATAGGTAGGTGTAACCCTTTGAACCTTCCCTTGTGAGATGCACTTAGTCTCCTAGATCTGAGTAGACGCGATGTCCTTGAACTCATCATCCATTTACGTAGACGACATTACACTTCACACAAGACTCTCCCCGACAATGTCAAGTCCTCATAGTCGTGTCCGTTATGGTCATGAACACTAGCCCGGTTCTCGCAAGAGCTCTTAGGAATTGCGCCCCACATTTCCCTTGAGCGACCCCACTTCTCTCTCACATAGGTGATTTCATCTTGAATCATTAAAACATATGTGTTGTGATTTCATCTTGAATCAATATGCTTTATGATTTCATCCCGAATCATTAAAGCCATATGTTTAACCTTTCAACAAGTCACATTTGTTATAGGAATGGACTAGGAAAGTTACAATATTTAGTAACTCCCCACATTGACGTGACTTCCCCACATTTCTATGATTAGGTTGTCTATTGAACCAAGATCTTGGGATCTCCGGTCAAGCTGGGTTAGGTTTTCCTTCATAGAAACTCATTCCTTTAAGGGCTTTAGTCCCATTCCTCTAGACGACTTACTTACTAACTCTCTGCTTAAGCCTTCGTAAGCGGATCCGCGATGTTATCCTTTGACTTCACATAGTCAATTGAGATAACTCTGTTGAGAGTAGTTGTCGATCGAATTATGTCGACGGCGGATATGTCCGGACTTTCCATTATACATTATGCTATGAGCTCGCCAATTGCCGATTGACTATCACAATGTATACTAATGGCGTTACGGTTTAGGCCACCTTGGTATGTCCTCTACGAATTGACGTAGCCATTCCGCCTCTTGTCCGCATTTATCTAACGCGATAAATTTCGATTCCATCGTGGACTTAGCTATAACCGTTTGCTTGGAAGACTTCCAAGATATAGCTGCCCTCCTAGTGTAAACACATATCCACTAGTCGATCTAGAATCCTTTATGTCGATATCCAATTTGCATCATCGTATCCTTCGATAACGGTGGATATCGATCATAATGCGATCCATAATCGCGATTGTATCTCAAATAGTGAAGTACCGAGTCATAGGCGCCCAATGTGCATAGCTTGGGTTACTAGTATACCTACTTAGCTCGCTAACAACATATGCTAAGTCGGTCGGAATACACATCATCAAGTACATTAACATGCCAATAATTCTTGAATACTCTAATTGGGCAACACCTAAGCCTCTATTTTTAGATAGATGCTTCTTGGTGTCAATTGGAGTTCTAGCTAGGCGGAATCCCGCATTATGAAGTATTAAGAATTTTGTCCACATAATGTGCTTGACTTAACACAAGTCCATTACGAGTTCGTATGATCTTTATTCCAAGGATCACATCACCAAACCCATATCCTTCATGTCAAACTTTGATTTCAACATGTCTTTAGTAGATTTGATCATCTTGTCGTTATCGCCAACGATAAGCATATCATCAACATATAAACACAAGATTACATATCCACTATTTGTGTCTTTGACATAAACACATTTGTCGCATTCATTAATTTTGAAACCACTCTAGCATGGCGTGGTCAAATTTTTGATGCCATTGTTTGGGAGCTTGCTTTAAGCCATATAATGACTTAACAAGCCTACAAACTTTGTTCTCTTGTCCGAGAGCCATGAAACCCTCGGGTTGATTCATGTAGATTTCTTCTTCTAAATCTCCGTTTAGAAATGCCGTTTCACATCCATTTGGTGAACTTCCAAATTTCTTAAAGCGGCAATAGCAAGTATCATCCTAATCGAGGTTATTCGCGTAACAGGCGAATATGTATCAAAGTAATCAAGACCTTCTCGTTGTCTAAATCCTTTGATAACCAATCTTGCTTTGTACTTGTCAATGGTGCCATCGGCTTTCATCTTCTTCTTGAAAATCCATTTATAGCCTAGTGGTTTACAACCAGGAGGTAAATCCACGAGCTCCCAAGTATGGTTTTGTAAAATAGAATCTATTTCACTTTTAATGGCTTCTTTCCATTGAGGCCCTTCTGAAGAAGTAACCGCTTCTCGGTATGAAGTAGGTTCATTTTCAACCATAAAAGAAACAAAATCGGGTCCAAACGATTTCTCGGTTCTTGCCTTTTGCTTCTTCTAGGTTCAACCTCTTCTTCTTCGGTTTGATCTTGTCTCTCATCTTGGAGATCATTATCATCTCGTTGTCTCTTATCTTGGACAACTTCGTCATCTATTCTAGATGAACTTCCGGTTTCCTTAAACAAGGAAAATAGTTTCAAAGAATGAAGCATTCCTTGATTCCATTAAAGTACCCTTTTGTATATCCGGATTTTTCGATTCATGTACTATGAAGCGATAAGCACCGCTATTCTTAGCATATCCGATGAATATACAATCTGATTTAGGTCCAATCTTTTGGGCCTTGGGAGTCGATATAGCGACCTTTGCTAGACACCCCACACTCACCGATATGATGGCTTTCTTCCCATCCATAATTCATAAGGGTCTCTTCTTTTCCTTACGAGGTATCTTATTTAAAAGATAAGTTGCCGTTAAAATGGCTTCCCCACATGTCCCGGCTTAGACCGAACTTATCAACATGGCATTAACCATTTCTTTCAAGGTACGGTTCTTCCTTTCGGCAATACCGCTCATTGAGGTGAATAGGAGCGGTGAATTCGTGTCTAATTCCATGTTTCGCACATAGATCGACAAATGGAGACACATATTCACCTCCTCATCACTGCACCACCTTGATTTTCTTACCAAGTTGATTCTCAACTTCGGTTTTGTATAGAACAAACTTGTCTATAGCTTCATCTTTACTTTTCGAAGAAGTAAACGTAGCAATACTTTGTACAATCATCAATAAACGTGATAAAGTACTTATTGCCACCTTTTGTGGGTAGTGATTTCAAATCACATATGTCGTGTGTATCATATCAAGTGGTTCGGTTTTTCGTTCAACCGATTTGAAAGATGCTCTTGTAAGTTTGGCTTCAACACAAGTTTCACATTTATATTTTGAGTCAATATGGAAATTAGGTATGCAATTAAATTTAATCAAACGACGATCGAATTAAAATTTACATGTCCAAGACGGCCATGCCACATATTAGAAGACTCAATCAAGTAAGTAGAAGAATTCATTTTATTGATATCATTCTTAACAACCATTACATTGAGCTTAAACATACCATTTGGGGCATATCCCTACCAACATAAACTTGATTCTTAGAAAGAACAAACTTATCGGACTAAAAACAAGACGAAAACCAAACTTGTTCAACGACCGACCGTACACAAGATTCTTGCGAATCTACGGAACATACAAGACATTAGTCAACTTGAGCTCTTTCTCGGATGTCATCTTTGATTACATCTCCTTCGCCTTGATTTCAAAGATTGCGAGTTGCCCATGTACGCCTTCTCTCCACTATCAACCGCTCGAAAGAGTTAAACATACTCTTATCAAGACACACACGACGGGTAGCCCCAAGATCCACCCACCATTCCCCGTTGTTGGAACCTACCAGTTAACTTCGAGATCATGGCAATGACATCGACACCATAGCAATCATGTCCACATCTTCATTAACCATATTAGCTCGGCGTGAGTCACCCGCTTGCATCTTACAATTAGCGACACGGTGACTGGGCGGTCACAGTTGAAACACACCCTTGGAACTTGTTTCACAATTGCGACTTTAGGAGCAAGGTACTCGGACTTCCCTTTATCCTTCTTGTCATTCTTTCCTTTTCCTTTGCCTTTAGCTTTGACATTGGACTTTGAAGATGACGAAACATGCTCAACCATATTTGCCTTTGCGTAATCAGCGATACGTGTTTTTCGAGCCGACTTGTTGTCCTCTTCAATACGAAGACGAACAACCAAGTCTTCAACACTCATCTCCTTTCGCTTATGCTTGGTAGTTCTTGAATTCTACCCACTTGAGGTAACTTTTCAATAATAGCAAGAACTTGAAAGTTTCACTCAAAGTCATTCCTCAAACATGAATGTCGTGTAGCGTAACTGCGGATCTTGAACCCGACTTATCACATTCTTTGAATCAACCATCTTGTAATCCAAAAACGAGCTACCACGAACTTCTTTGTACCAAGATCCTCGCTTTGTACTTGCGTTCCAATGACTCCCATAATTCTTTGGCGGTCTTGGTCTTGCAAGACACGTTGTACAAAGAATCAACCAAACCATTCGTAACATAATTGTGACACAAAAATCGAATGTTTCCATGCTTCAAGGCTTGAACGACTGTTGATTAGAGGATTGACCTTCCGCAGGAGGTTCCACGTTAGGTGGGTTCTCTTTTAAGAACCGCGCAAGGTTCAAAGTAGTGAGATAAAAGAACATCTTTTGTTGCCACCTCTTGAAATTTCGCCCATTGAATTTCTCCGGTTTCTCAAGATGATTAGCATAGCAGATGTTAGTAATGGCGCACGACCACGCTCACGAAGTAGTCACGGGAGGGTAGTAGTGTTTGTCATCACGAAAATTCAAACACAAACAGTCAAACAAGTCGTTGTATATTGGTATCTACTTGTACGGATCCGATTCAAACAAAACTCTAGCTTGGTTTTGATGGATCAAGTAAATCGTTTAATAGAAACTCTATCTTGGTTTCGTTAAACCGATAATAAACCGCTTAAAAAATCGTTATAGATCCGTTAAACCAAACTCGATGTTAAAACATTTAATAGAAACCGATTTCCAAAGAAACTCAACAAGGCTTGACGAAAGCAGTTTATAAAACTGTTAATTATAAATCCGATTTAAACAAAGTGTTTTAAATTGGTTAAACCGAATCTGTTTTAAGACGTGGGAAGCGTGTACACTTTATTTATAAAATCGATTATAACGACAATAAATAAATTAATGAAAGTAAAAACGATAAATTAAGCAGATGAGAATGGAGTAGAAGCGAAGACAGACTCTAATAAACGTAAAACGAAAGCGAAGAATGTACGAGGCTCGTATTGAATACGATTCCCTTAAAGCAGTTCGCCGTCTGTTTCCCGGTACAACGACGTAGTCATTGCACACGGACCGACAAACTTGCTCGAAAGATCGTTGAAAACCTTGCGTGTTTCGATCGAAAAATCTTGGAACAATTCAAGAATGGAGTGCGTTTTACGTGTTCTAAAACCGAATGAGACATGACTATATTTATATCGAAACCCTATCTTGTTCTCCAAGACAAGATATTACATTCAATATACACGATATTTTCAAATCTGTTTCATTCTAGAACAGATTTAATATCTTTCATTTATTTAAACAGATTCTATATAACTTGTTCACAAAGTTAAAATGCATTCTAAAAATAAATGGACAAATCTGAATTTATCTTAAGCTTGGAAGCAATTACAAACAAAAGCTGTTCTAAAATAAATGGACAAAAGATCTTAAACGTGGCGAGGTATCTGAGCTGCATTCGTGTCCGCAGGTCGTGTGGCTCGCATGAGTTCTCAAGCTTGAACCCATTTTGGCCCGAAATCCGAATCAAGACTTCTGCACAAGACGTAGGTGTTGGAGTAAAACCAACAAATCATTTTGAAGGTTCATATCAAGATTTCTATATAAACACACTCCCACTTCCTTTTCTAGGCGATGTGGGATGTGTTTATTTTCCCATATTTTGTGTCTCACGTGTCCCACTTTGAGACACGATATCTCATTCATATTAACTCCATTTTGGACATACTTTAGCTCGTTGCGAAGCTCTCGTCGAGGAGATACATATATTAAATAGTCCTACTAAGAAATATAAATATATATAACATATACATATATTAAATAGTGTCCAAAATTTTGCTGGTGATAAACTCATTTTGCAAAACTATTTTTGACAAGTCATGGTCCTAGTGAATCCAAATCCAAAGCCTTGTATGCCAACTACATACATGCTGCATTTCAAGGCTAGAGTGGACCACAAGAATATGTAGCATGCAGTAGTATTCGTAACTTATGAGATAGTTTACTTATTGATCATTCTGCTAGTCATTTAGCTTTCTGTTAGTATTCTAGGAGGTTTGAAACTCATCTTGTAGTAGTATTGCTAGTGTTCATTCATCAAGAAATTCAATATGCTGTAAATATCTGTCTCTATTTACTCAAACTACTGTTCTGTTCCTTTCTTCTTCTTCTAATCCTTAAATCCCATTATGGTTTGAAGGGAAATGAAGTAGAACCAAAATATTGACACATTAATTTCTCATTTATGTGAGAGGATCAACTTTTTCAGTGCAGATACCATGACAGAAAGTCAGAAACGATTTAGTAACTGATGGTGGAATTAACAAAACACATAAGCAAGCAGTCCTAGAAACAGGTTAATTCACCCCCAGAATAATTAAATAAAAAGAGATACGCACATAAGCAAGCAGTCCCAAACGCATACCTATTTAGATGTAACATCAAGATTTCATGGACCTGCAGATATTCAGTTCAGTTGCTTCCAGATATATAACCCAAAAAAAACTCACTGATAGCCAAAATAAAACCAGACATCTCAGATCTGAAAACGACCCACATTTGCTATGTCCTGCATCAACATCAAGCTTGGTTCCAACTTATGCTATGTCCTAACTGGGCGGTAAGATGAGCTAATTAAGAAATTAAACTAGCCTTGGGCCTAATTTAACTACTTTGGCAAACATCTGGAATTCTTATAAATGAAGGCTCTGAATAAGTATATAAATAGAGTTACAACACAATGAGCAATATCACAATGTACGAAATGATTAGTTATTACAAAGCATAAAGTCTTAGTACTAATACACAACAATAACAACAATACGAGCCTTCTTCGCAGCATACACCAAGTTCTTCATGGGTAGGAGCAGACAAGAGCTATAATAGCAATGAATATGATGGCAAGAAATCCATACCAAGTAAACGAGTTTGGTACCAACATAGACAAAGCTGCATAAGGAGCTAGGATCCCTGTAACCAAGTAAATGATCTTGAAAATGAACTGATCATCGACTTGTATATCAGCTAGAGAACAGTTCACGAGATAAGCTGCCAAGGAAATTGCTAAACGTTTTTGGTTTCCTTCGGTGTTCTCAGTGAACTTGATAATTGTTGGCAACAAGACTTTAACAAATAGCTCTCTGTATCATCAATCAAGGTTTCATTTCATTAATTTGAGGTCAAACTAAACAAATTAAGGAAAAAATAAAGAGTTTATCATAGTAGTAACCTTTGATTCTTCCATCTCTTCACGTTTTGACCCCAGATCTTGGACTTTAAATTTGTTAATTTGACCCGCAGGTTTATGAAGGATGAACTGGGTTTAGAAAGATGTTATGAAAGTAAAAAGGGTTATTTTACTTAAGGAGGAAGGGTTTTTTAGATATGAGCTGTCAATGAGTCAATGACCTTGTATGACCCTTTTCTATAAGTGTTTTTCATTTATTTGTCAAATGTAGGATTCTTAAAATAGGAGGATAATTATTAATTAGGAGTACAAAGTAGGTATAAATATCATTTCTTTGTACTTTGGGCAACTTTTTAAGAAGGGTGCCCTTTAAAGAAGTAATCATGTGTAGTTTAGAATGAACTGTTATGGAAGGGTAATTTGGTTGGTCCAGGTGAATCCAATCCAGTTTGACTCCCACTGCAAAATCAGCATTGTACATCACAATCCAAAGCCTTCTTTGCCAATTACAAGGCTAGAGTGGACTAACTTATGAGCTAGTTAACTTATTGGTCGTTATGTTAGTCAGTTAGCTTTCTGTTAATTATGTATAAGGTACTTTTCGGTACGGTCTTAAACTCATCTTGTAGTAAAGTAGTGCTAGTGTTCATTCATCGTAAAACTCAGTGTGTCGTTAAAAAACACTATGTTTACTTAAACTACTGTTTTATTCCTTTCTTCTTCTAATGGTGGATTTCCAGTTTTGATTTCGTTTGACACGTAAAAATATTCTCTGCTTTATAGCTACATTGTCACATGATGGACGAAATCATGTGTCAAATTCATGCTTATAGCTACAGTGAGTAAATCATCCTATAGTTATAGACTGATATTTTGTGATAAACACAGAAGTGTGATATGAGTAAAAAGCTCTTGCCAAGATCAGAATGGAACTTGGATGGCCTTTTATTCAATGTAGATTGCGAGGGAAAATGCACGAGGTACATAGCGAGTTCAATGAAATCAGAAGGCTTGCATGATAATCGGGGTGTAACAGAATTTTAGCTGGGTTGGACTGACTAAAAAACTATTAATGCAAAAACATAGATTGTTTTTATGACCAATTAGCATGTTAAATATGATTACAAATTTTTTAATATTTTAGCAATAATCAAATTTAATTTTTTTGAAAAGCAATAATCAAATTTAATTAAAATGATTCATTATGTTCTGTACATTTAAGATACACCTTGGGTGGCTTTCGAAATGCTTCATTTTTAAGTCGGGCAAATCACCTAAAAATGTAGTTAACTTGTCACTTTTTCCCATTCTATGTAGCATTCTTTTTTTTCCTCATTCTGTCAATAAACCTCTATCGTTAGTCCTTTATGTGTAACCGTTACAAAAAAAAACCTGCATCGTTAGTCCTTTATACTAACGACCGTTAATAAATAACTTAAAATTTGGTTATCTTACGCTAAACTTGCGTCGTTGGTCCTTTATACACGATCGTTAATAAATAACTTAAAATTTGGTTATCTTCGCTAAACTTGCGTCGTTGGTCCTTTATACTAACGATCGTTAAAAATAACTTAAAATTTGGTTTCTTACGTTTAGTCCGCTTTTTCACGTTCTCGCACGTTTTACGTTTTCGTTCGTTTTAACACGCTTTCGTCCGTTTTCACGTTTTATCCGTTTTACGTTTTCATTTGTTCTTACGTTATCATCTGTTTTTCACGTTTCGGCTTTTTTCCCGTTTCGTCCATTTTCACGTTTTCATCGTTTTACGTTTTCATCCATTTTTACACATTTTCGTCCATTTTTGCACGTTTTCGTTCATTTTTACACGGTTTCGTCCGTTTTAACACAGTTTCGTATGTTTTTTCACGTTTATCATCTGTTTTTACATGTTTTCGTCATTTGCACGTTTTAAATCTGTTTTACTCGTTTTCGTATGTTTTAACACGTTTCGTCCGTTATTCACGTTTTCATCCATTTTCGCGTTTCATCCGTTTCTACGTTTTACGTTTAAATGCATTTTGCGGTTTTTGTCCGTTGTTTCACGTTTTCATCCGTTTTTACAAGTTTTCATCCTTTGTTTCATGTTTTGTTCGTGTTTGCACATTTTGTCTATTTTTGCATATGTCGTTTGAATGTTTTCAATTGTTTCTACGTTTTCATCTGTTTTACATTTCATCCATTTATACGTTTCGTGCGTGTTTACATGAAAAGCGATGAAACGCAAAAAATGGACGAAAACATGAAAAGCGGACGAGGTGGCGGGCGACGTAAAAACATGTAAACGGATGAAAATGTAAACGGATGAAATCGTAAAAAGCGGATGGAAATGTGTTAAAGCGAATGAAACGTAAAACAGAGAAACGAGAAAATGGATGGCGTGTTAAAAGCGACGGCGTGTTAAGCGAACAAAGCGTGTAAAGGCGGACGAAAATGTGAAACGGACGGCGTAAAACGAATGTAAATGTGAAAAGCGGGCAACGTGTTAAACGGACGGCGTGTAAGCGAATGGCGTGTAAAACGGGACAACGTGTTAAAACGGATGGCGTGAAACAAAGGAAGAAGCGTGTAAAGCGGACTAATACATATGTAAAGCGGATGGCGTGTTAAACGAACAACGGCGTAAAAGCGAAAGCGTGCAAAACGGACGAAAATGTGTAAAAGCGGATGAAAACGTGTAAAGCGGATGAAAGCGTGAAAAGCGGACGAAAAATTGAAAAAGCGGATGAAAGCATGAAAAAGCGTGAAAGCGTGAAAAGCGGACAAAAGCGTGTTTAAGCGAGCGGCGTGTAAAAGCGGACGAAGCGTGAAAAAGCGGACGGAAGCGTAAGAAAACCAAATTTTAAGTTATTTTTAACGATCGTTTGTATAAAGGACTAACGATACAAGTTTACCGTAAGATAACCTAATTTTAAGTTATTTTTAACGATCGTTAGCATAAAGGACTAACGATGCGAGGTTTTTTAGTAAGCAGTACGAGAAAGGACTAACGATAGAGGTTTATTGATGAATGAATGAAAAAAATAAATAAATAAAAAAAAAAAAAATGCTACATATAATGGGAAAAAGTCATGAGTTAACTACGTTTTTGATGATTTGCTATTTTAAGTTTAACCAAGTTTTTTTAAATATACCCATTTGACCCGTTTGAGGATTGATAACCCATATTAGGGGTGAGCAATCCCGATCGACACCCGACTCCCATCCCGATCCCGACACTCCCATCCCGGTAATCGGTTTGCGTTTTCCTGGTAATCGAGATTCCGGACGGGTCGGGAGTCGGGACGGTCCCGAGAAAACGCAGCAAAAATCAAGATTCGGGACCATTATCGGGATTCGGAACGATTCGGGACCATTATCTGGTCGGAGGTCGGTTTGGGTTTTTCCCCATTGTCGGTATCGGGATTAGTCGGGACGGGTCGGGATTCGTCCCGATGCTCACCCCTAACCCATATCAACCCATTTTAGGCAATCCTGACATCACGAGTTACAGTTGGGGGGGATTGATGACATGGCTGAATTTCCCGTTAAGGTTTCTCAATCTGGTGATAGTACATTTTAGGCGCTTAAAATTTTCTGATCGATTCAAATCGCCATAGCAAAGATGAGGGTCACATCTTTCACTTCACAAAGTTCACTTAGGATATTGCCTCATGGAAGACTGAACTAGTCAAACATATAGAATAATCAATTCTATGACCAAATCCAAAACAGCTACACAATAGTAATTCACAAAGAAATAAAAGAGCGTTATAAACGACAACAATAGCAATCAGCAAACAACTTGTAATCGAGCACTTTTGGTACTTTTTGACAGAGCATATAACAACAATCATTGTTCTGTTTTTATTTTTGGTAAAGAGTTATCCCGGTAAAGTATATTAATCACCAAAAAATATTAGTACAAATGAAATGTGACAGAAGTACCACATTACCCTCAAGCAAAAGCTTGATATAACCCAACTAAAGATGTTTATGACATGTCATAAACATATACACCTTTAGCTACATACTACATAATCAATAAACCAACTAGCTAGATAACAATCCAACATAACATTCATATAGAAGACAACCGTGAGTCCCACAAGCACCTCCACGCCACTAGCAGGAACACATAGTGAGCAAGCAATACGATGCCAAACAAGACTGCCTCCTTAAAAAACCTTCTCAAGAAAAACCCAATGGGAAAAACCTTGGAGAAGGAAAAAAGAGTACAACTCTCATTTAGCGCTCACAACACAAAGCAGCTCCCAATAAATATGCAGTCCATTATCATGATAATCAACGAGACTGCTACCGAGAGGTGGGATCAACGTACCCACAAACGAACTTGGCACCTTCCATATATCAATGATGACAAGCGGCTATAGAATTCTTCTTGAAGCTAAAGCTAGCAAACCAATATCACAACACCTTTAGTTGCACTCAGTCAACCTCCCCCGTGCCTCTTTTATTACTCAATAAAATCACTTGTATAGTCTCCAAACGGATGCTATACTACATACAAGAGAAATATAAATCGTCCCCAAACGGATGCGATTGTAAAAGATACAAAACACACTTGCATATTGCACACCAGCACAAACCCTCTTCAGACTTTAGACACTAGCACGAGGAGGGGGGGGAGCAGCATTGGTCTCCAATTGATCTCCACATATCAGTTTCGAAAGCTTTCCAATCACGTAAATTGTAGCGTCAACAACTTTCTCATAAGCCCATATGAACGTGGATTTTAGCACATTATAACACTTGTAAAGAGTTATAACAGTGCATATGATGGCAAAACCATAAGTGAGCCAATCTGGTGCCAAGATAGAATAAGCTGCAAAAGGAGATAGGATCCCCGAAAAGACGAAAACCATTTTGAAAACAATAGCTTTCCAGTGATTGTGTGGTATATCCTCTGTCAGAGTTAACGCCCATAGGCCCGCAGCCAAGTTCACAGCTATAGCTCCTAGGGAAATTCCCAAGCGAATATGATTTGCATCAGCGGATTGATCAGCCCTTTGTGCAATTGTTTGCACCAGGATTCCACATACCGTCAAGTAAGCAGCATATCCTTCCCGATGCACGAACCTAAAATGATCATAACAATTCATCAATCAGATAACATAAATTTAGAAAAAAATAGATCATCGATTACAAAACTAAGTTCAAAAGAAAATACTTAAAATTAATAAAGATGAAGAAAAACAGCAAGTTAATTGTAAAATTCAGACTGAAACCATCATCATATTCAATTAGGCGTTTCATAGAATGAATTATAAAGACAAAAAGTTAACAACTATAATCATACAAGTAATATATGAAATATAAAATCAAGAGGAGCTATAAAACCATCATCATCATCTTCATCCATGGTCTTCTTAGATCCGTTCTTACTATAGGATTATTTTATAATTATGATTTTAAGAACGTTTAGTTAATTTATGTGGCCCAATGAAACTCATAGCATAATAAGCTGCCAAATAAACTCGATTTGTATGCATTTGGCTGTCGAATGAAAAAGAGTTTATAAACGTTACCTTGACTGTATGCGACTTGGATCCATATCAACTTCTTCAGCTGGTCCCTTTCTTTTTCCGTTTAACTTGTTGAACTGTTTATAATTGAAGAGCTCTGTCCGGTTAGATATATATTGAATTTGAGGAAACTTTCAATTAGATAGGTTTCGGTCTTGATCAAGATAGGTCAGGGGCGCGTCGTAACGGTCGGTAAATACATGGTTGGCCTCTTATGGTTTTCTATGATTTCACGTATAGCCCTCCTTACGAGAAAAGTGCACTAGCGGCCTCCAACATTGAGGTTTCGCCACACCGATGGTCGAAACATAATGATAACACACCATTTACACATCTGGACAATTCGATAGCACAACACATACACATAACATTAGCACAAACACCTATCGTCTTCAATATCCTTTTCACGCCTCTTGCTGCAAACAAAACCACTAAAAAAAAAATTTACAGCTAACACATTTATCGAAGATAAAAGATCACCGATATTGAGTTCTGCAAAGGCAAAAATCGTCAAAAATATTAGCATTACATGAAAGGTTATCCAATTCATATCGTAAAAAGATTAAAATATATAATTAACCCAAAAACCAATCATGAAATACATATATTTGAAAAAGTCATTACCTTCCACAATCGTTACACTTGCCACAACACCATAACCAAACCTCGAACACATACTACCACAACTAGTCATCAAGACTACCTTAACCATACGGGAATAATTTTCAATGTAAATTTGCTTTTACTTTTCGGCAATACATCTACTTTTAACATTATTCAAATCTCAAATCTAAACACAATTCAAAATTCGCATTATTTTCTTAAATCTAAAAAAATCACACTTTTTAAAGTAGACAGGCTTTTGACAACTATAGAATGGTTTAAACAAACGTACCATAAAGATGTTATCATCCAAAACAATCTACCAAAAATGGAATAAGCCTAAAAAAAATGTTCATAAGCTTTAATCAATAGACAAACAAATATATACCCTTTTTATTAATTCCAAGATCCACCAGAAATGTCAAAGTCTCCTAAGCATCACTAAAAAGCACTAAACAAATAGAATGGTTTTCAAAACCATCTAGTTTTTGAAACAATAGTTCCCGTTGTACATCTCATTATAACCACAAACGCAATAGCAAAAACTACATAAAAATAGCATTGTTTGCAAGAATTAACCTGAAAAATATTAGTTTCATCATCGCCTTCAGATCATGTTCATATGACTCTAAAACAGTTTTCAAAAGATCAAAAGTTCATGAGACCATAACACATCTCGAGATCTAAAGATCTTAAACAACCTATTACCACTCACATATAATACAAACAAACACAAAAGATATGGTTTTAGGAACACCGCAGTTTTCTAGAACTTACAACCGAAAACTAAAGGCCTTTGATCTAGTGGCATGTGAGTTGCCCACCATTTGATCAAGTGGTATGTGAGTTGCCCACCATCCTATAGGTCGTGGTTTCAAGACTCGCTAGAGTCAATTGTGAGATACGTGGCAGGGGAATCGCTGAGCACAGTCCATAAACAGGACCGGACCAACGAAAACCGGTTCGGTTCGTAGGTTTGGTCCAAAAAAGCATAATGGCCAGTTTGGCGTAAAGTAAAAATTGTGGACCGAGAACCGAACCGAAATACGTTCGGTTCGGTCAGTCCAATTGGGTCTGGTCCGTAGTCTATCATGCTCAGCCCAATCAAAAAATTACAAGGAAAAAAAAAAAAAACCTTAACCGAAAGCTAATCTAAATAATAAATATCTATACCGCCAAGAAAACTACTGAAATCTTACGACACTACAGGTTTCTAGACCGAAACCACCTAATAGTCAGGTTCAAAGATCTCCGAACACAATGAAGTTATCAGAATCACCAAACACCAAAACCACCAAAAGAGATGGATCTTTACAGATCAACAAATCTTTAAACCGAAACCACCGAACACACCCACAAAAACAGCACGAAACCAACCTCACTGTCGACAGATGGTGGCGATGCAGAGGGTGGCAGCAGTAACTGGGGTTGTGGTGGTGGAAGTCACAAGGGTTGTGGTATGGGGTTTGGTGTGGGTTTTTTTAAGCCGGATAGAGAGGGAAAAGGGAGAAAGATTTGTAGTGTGAGCCTGTGTTATTTGTGTAGGGAGTGTGTGATTTATGGGGATGATATAGATATTTATTGGCCATATCGATCAAAATTTTGACGGATTGTCCAACTTAACTCAAGCTGTGTATAACAACTTGAGAAGACTAAGAGGGAGGAGGTGTGGTCGGCACCAAATCGGGTAAAGTCATTCGTCAGAACATCACCGCCATGCCGCCCCTTCGGTATGCAATCGGCTACAAAAAGCGGTTAGGAAGCCGAGTGTTATTTGGTGCTTTTGAGAGGATTTTTGACCGTTGTGAGCCAAACAGCTCTTTTGGTGCTTCAAAAAAAAAAAAAAAAAAATTAAGCTAAAACCAAATATTACTCTCATTATTTTCAAATAAAACACACACTAAAATCTCTCAAAACAAAAGTAATTACAAAATGTCTTGGATTCTTCCGAATTCGAATGCATTATTCCATCTTCGTCCGACGAGATATCCACGGGTAGCTCGTTGCAATACTTGCTTCAATCGCCAAGATCTTGAAGACACGGCAACCTCTGGCCGAACTTCCGTTAATCGTCACCGGAAATAGGTCTTCAAACGTTAGAGAATGATTGGTTCGTAGAAACACCAAAGTACAACGAAGAGTACTTTAAAAAAATTTCGAATGGAGAAGAGCATGTTTTTGCAAATAGTGGCCGACATTGAGCGAGATACCCATATTTTCAAGAAGGCTACGACGCGTTCAAAAAAAGTTTCACAGTGAAACAAAAATCACTTGACCGTCGAGCAACTTCATGACCGGTAATCCCCGATGAGTATGATGAATATTTATGCATGGTCGCAAGAACGTCACGTGAAACTCTTGATTATTTTGTGAGGCCATCATTCAATTATGCGGTCGAGAGTACCTACGTGAAGGGTGACAAGACACGACCTGCTCGCATTTACCATGCCCATGAAGCGAAGCATCACCTCCTGGGATGCTTGGTAGCATCGATCGTACACGCGTCGGATGGAAAAATTGTCCTAGACATTTGAGAGGCAATACACTAGAGGTGACTATGGTGTTCCAACTATTGTGCTTGAAGTCACGCGTCACAAGATATGTGGATTTGGCATGCTTTTTGGTCCACGGGGTCAAACAACGATATCAACGTATTGAATCGGTCGACTTGTATCTTCTGAGCGAAATGGAAGCAGCGATGAGCAGTTCATTCGGCGTGAATGGACGGTTTACAACGCTGCTACTATTTGATGGATGGAATCTATCCTAAGTGGTCCACATTTGTTAAAGCATACCCGTATCCAAGTGAGCAAAGGAAAGGAGATTTCTGAAGTTACAAGAGGGCGAGAAAGGATGTCGGCGAGCTTTGGTGCTCTCAAAGGAAAATGGAAAATTCTCGATCGACCTCTCCGAGCTATGACCAAATCGAAGATTGCCAAGCGAGTTCATGCGTGTGTTATTTTGCACAATATGGTTATAAACGCGAGGAGGGCAATCTCACCGGTTCATATAATGGATGAGCCGGTCCGGCCCGATGTTCGGCGACGATGTGCTAGCGGAGTTAATAGGCGAAGTTCTCCATGACCGTCTTGATATGATCTCACGGAGCACGTAAGCGTCAATACTTGCCGCATCTCGATAATTAATGGGTTTTTATTTTAATGTAGTTATTTTAAGTATTATGTTATGTTTTTTTTAAGTATTATGTTATGTTTTTTTAAGTATTATGTAATGTGTTTTTATTTATTTAATGAAATGGTATGTTTTATTTTAAATATTGTATGTGATTTTATGTATGAAAAAAAAAAAAAAAAAAATCGGGTAGTGTAGGTGACCACTCCTTCCACTTAGGGTATGGTTAGGGTAAAATTGGGTAGTTTTGATGTGTAAGGTTTTTATTGGATGGAGGTGAGGTGGCACCTAGGGTATTAGGTGACCACTCCCTCACCTCTAACAGGGTAAGTTAGGATTTATAAAATTCGGTAGTTAAAGAGTCGGTCACTTCAAGTATATGTAATTATTAGAAAGCTCGTAATCGTAGTTATTTAGTGTTAATAAGTAGTTTGTTAAGTAACATCGGGGAGACGAACGGGTCTTTACCCACTGTATGTCTGATCCACAGCTCGAAGGAGGGCGTCTTAGCTTGTAACTATAAATACCCTTTGCCTAACAAGGCAAAGGGTTGGAGCTTTCAATATATCATTTCTCTTTGTCTCACTAAGTTCCCAACTCTCTATACTTTCATGCTCTTGGATTTCTAGTGGTTTTCATAAGTTTTTGTGTTTGAATGAGTTTAGAGTAGTTAGCATCATTTGAATAATTTCTTGTGTTAAAATTTGGATTTTGATAGTACTTTTGTGTTTAGAATCATTATTAGTGTTTAGGTTTTGGTTTGGAAGGTTTGAATCATCGTGGTTGAGTTATTTTTTGGATTGTAAAGTGGTGTTTTTGAAAGTTTGTTGGATGCGAGTTGAGTCACGGCATGTATTTCTTTGATGTGAGTTGTTCCATGTTTGATGCGATTTGTCTATTCTGAGTATGCTTATTGAAGCGACTTGTCACATACTATATGCGATTTGTCACGATTTGAGAAACGAGTTGTCTTATATGCGAGTTGTCTATTGAGACAAAACGACAATAAAGAACAAAGTAGTGGAAGTAGTGGGTGTACTTGTGTACTATGCGAGTTGTCAGCCTATGCGAGTAGTGTTTTATGCGATTTGTCTGTTAAGTGAGTTGTCATTTAAGCGAGTTGGTAAACAGGGTGCGAGTTGTCTTGTACTGCGAGTTGTCTTGTACTGCGACTTGTCTTATACTGCGACTTGTCTTGGACTGCGATTTGTCTAGGGTGCGAGTTGTCTTGGGTGCGACTTGTCAAGTGTGCAACTTGTCTATTGAGACTTGTCATTTCTTCGTGTTACGTTTTACGGTTTTTCTTTTGATTTAGTAAAATCCGTGAAAGAATCTATTTCCGGTTTAATCAAAGAATAGTAAAATCCGTAGAATCTGTAATCATGTCTACAATCACTTCTTCATTGATGACGTTCAAGTGCGCAGGATCGATACTCGTCCTCCCATCTTTGGATAGAACCGATTATGACTCTTGGGCTCAAAGAATCGGACTATCGCTTAGGAAAGGAAAATGGGGTTAATATCCTCAAATCAATTGATGAAGGACCATATCAAGTTGAGACTACGAGGCATTCTTGACACTGCTGGCGATGGTTCGGTTATATTAGGATTGGATAGACCAAAGATGTATGATGAACTTATCGATAAGGAGAAGAAGAGATACGATCACGGACATCGTGGCTTCAAACATCATACTTGTGGTTTACCTAAGGACATTTATAAGTTGATCAATCACAACACTGAAGCGAAGGCGTATGGGACAATGTTAAGATGCTTCTCTCGGTTTCGAATTGACTAAAGAAGGCGAGTCTTAATTGTATGATGACTTTGAGAACTTTAAGATGAATCCAGGGAAGCGGTTCTGAGAATACTACGTGAGATTCCACAAGCTTGTGAATGACATGAGGAATATCAAATGACTATGCCAAATATCCAACTCAATTCAAAGTTTGTGAACAACATGAATCCCGAATGGCACAAATTTGTCACCGCAATCAAGCTAAACAAAGGATTGAGGAACACAAATTACGAGCAATTGTATGTTTATTTGCTTCGGAATGAGAAACATGTCGTGTTTGAACGAATGATCTTGGAAAAGTTCAAAACAAATGCTGGAGATGCAAGCTCTTCAAATGATTCAACTACATTCTACACCAATGTAGGAATTACCACCAAATCATCACAGTCATACCTCTCGGAAATGGTAACCACAAACTTATTCCGGATCCGGTATAAACCTCGATTGACACATTCATGGAACAACTTGTTAATCAATGGCTCTAATAGTTAAGCAAAACTCGAACTTCACTCCACACACCAACAATCATCTCGAATGGCTTCCAATCTTGAGAATCATGCTACGATTAAAGAAGGAAAGGTAGTGGTGCAAAATGTGCAAGGAAGACAGAATGAACAAGGATTGGCGGGGAGCGAGTTATGGGAATCTTTGGTGTAGGAGGAGGATATGCGGGTAATCGAATAGAGGAAGGAACATGGCTCAAGGTCAAGGAAGCCAATCAAGTGTTACAAGCGTGGTGGAGAAGGATACATTGCGAGGAACCGCACTTCTCTAAACATCCACAAAATGCGAGTACTTCAAGGACAAAATCTTTCGGTACAAGCTCAAGTTAATGGAGCGAGATTGGATGAAGAATAATTGTTTTTTCTTCTTGAGGAAATGCCAAAACTTACGATGCGACGTAGATGAACAACCAATGCGGTATGGGACACAACAATCCAAATGCATTTCAAGTGTCGACCGTGATGCATTTGATTACGATGTTGATGATGAACCCACCGCCTGCACCATCTTCATGGCTAGCATCTCACCAATGGTCTCTCCAAAGGCTCCTTCACCACAACAGTCGGTCCTTCCAAGGAATCAATCATATCAGAGGTATTAAAACGTTGATGTGCAAAAGATACACGACAAGGTACAACCAACTGAAATTATTGAATCAGATATTGAAAATATAGGTAATAGCAATGTTGTCCCATATGATCAATATGTGAAGCAAAATGAAAGTGAAAGTGTACCAAGCGATGCATCTTCTGCAGTCAATAATGACTATATTTTTTATGAATACACTGCATGTGCCCCCGATGACTCTATAACCTCTGAACTGAATGCCTATAAAGAACAAGTTACTATTTATGAACAACGTGCTAAGTTCAAATTGACTACCCGTGAGCAGGAGATGGATAACCAAATGCGTACAATTATCAGAAAAGTAATTTTAGGGAAGAAATGTCAAAACAAGAGCTAGATTCCTTACAAGAAAAGCTTAACAAAACTGTTAAACAAAAACAAGAACTTCAAGAAAATGTAAAAGTGCTTAAACAGAATTCAATGCTAAGGAATCAAAACTTTTAAATGAATTTTCCAACCTAAAACTTTAAAGAACAAACTTGAAAACAAGTTGTGCGTACAAGGAACACCATTCGATCGCTCACATGATCCCTAAGCATAGAGTTCTAAGTGATAAGCATAGTGTTGCACTTGTAGAAGAACCAAATCATGAGGCTTGTATTAAAGCAAAAGCAGCTCAAAAGGTAATTTATGATGGAAATGAGATTCTTAAGCCTAGACAAAAACCTACTTGTATTGAGTGCACTGAGGAAGATAGAAAATTAGAAGATGTCACTAGAGAAAAAATGAATGATAAACTTAAAGATCCTTTGTGCATAAAATTTAACATCACATATAAAACACCGAATTATACTAAGGAAAACTGGATTGCCTTTAACAAGTTTAGACCTCAGACCTAGCTGACCCCTGAACAAATGTTCTGGAAAAAGGATATGGACAAGCAAAAGGCTGATGATTTTATTGAAAAGAACTCTCCTTGTAGGAAAATACCTTCAACCACTGTGTATCCCTCAAATACACCTATGCATCTAGTGCCTAGAACTCTTCCCACACAAAGTAAAACCTTAGTCAACTTATATGTAGTTTACCAACTATTTGTTGACTTTGAGAAAACATGTAAGAAGAGAATCACGCCAACTGGGATTACAGAAGGGGAAAGGGGCAAGGAGTGTTATTTAACTGAGGTCATTCCTTTCTTTAAACAATTAAAAGATCAATTTGAGTCTCTTCAAAAGGCAATGACACTGAGGTTAAAGACATGAAGAGAGTGTTTAATGAAATGGAAATTGAGGTCAATGATTATGAACGTGAACTCAAATGCAATGAAATTGAAAGGAAGAATCTGCATATCTTAAATGAGAACTTGATCTCTAGTTGTGTTGCTCAAGATGTGTTTTATACTGTTACTAATTATTCTATTACTGCTTCTCAATTTCATGAATTATCTGTTGCCTTGAAAGTTTCCCATGATCGTGTCATTGAGCTTGAAAACACAAATTCAAAACTGAATGAGAAAACAGAACAGGATGATCATGATAACTTGGTAAAACATTTTTCTAAGCTGGAAGTTGAGCATTTTGCTTTGCAACTAAAATATCAACATCTCAAAGAAAATGTTAAAACCTCAAATGTCAAGACATCCTCGGATGCTCATGAGTTTGATGCAGTTTTTGAAATAAGCAAATGTGACGAACAGATTCGAGCTCATTGTAACACGATCAGAAGATTGAAAACTGATAACGCTCAAATTGTGCATGTTTTTAGTAGCGTTATCCGTGTTTTTATGTATGTTATTTGGTTATAATCATATGCTTTTGTTGCTTAATCGTATCAAAGTGCGTTTGCTAGTTCATTTGTAGCCAAGTACAGGAAAGTGGAGAAAAAGACGGAAAAAGAAGTAAAATACGAAGATTTCTCCATATATGAAGAATTCCACCAAAGCAAGACTTGTGGAGTATATTCGAGAAGATAAAGTCATCAAGTTAGTGGTCCAAAGACTCAAGAATAAAGTTCAAGAAGGAAAACGAAAGAAATGTAGAAAAGAAGCTTAAACGAAGAAATATTGGAAGCCTCGTTGTCCTTGACACACCTTCACCATTTTGGCCATAACTTTTGCATACGGACTCCGTTTGACCCCGGTTCATGCCACGGAAAGCTAAGAGAAAGATCTACAACTTTGCAGTTTATGACTTTTTGTGATTTTGCTCCAACCGATCGGTCGAGACCCGTAACCGGATCCGGTTGGAGAATGGTCACGTAGACCAACCGAGCGGTTGGAGCTCAACCGGATCCGGTTGGAGGTCCTGTTCACCATTTTCCATTACTAAGGTTCCAAACTTGTTCCAAACGATTCTAGTCCCTTCCTACATGTCTTCTAGTCCTTCCAAGCTCCTTGGTGACCAAGAAATGCATTTATAACCCCAAGGGCTTGAGTGGTATAAATAGAACTCATTTGTGTATGTTTTCATCATCCAAATACACCACAACTTGAGAGATCTTCTCTCACACCTATCTTACCACCACTACTACTCTCTCAAAGCCTAAATTCGTCCATAAAGTTCCAGGAAACTTTGGAGGTCCAAGAAGTCATCATTTGGAGGTCAAACCATCAAGAAGTCATCACCAATACTTGAGGCATCATTACTACATCATTTGTAATCTCATTTCAATCATTGTAAGACCTTTAATCATGTTTTCTAATGTTCAAAGTTCTGAGTTTATGTTCATGTTTGCTATGAGTGGCTAGTTTCTTTATGCACTTGCTTAAATGATGTTGATTATCATCGATTAGTTAGTGGTTGTGTTAACATGTTTTAATTCAATTTCAAGTTGATTCTAAGATCCAATTGTGCTAAAGTTTCATAGTGACATTTGTTAATCAAGTTTGGCTAATTGATAATAATCGTTGGGGTCGAAAGAACTTCGTGTTATTCAACTAGTCATAATCATTTTGTCTATGGATGATTGTTTTACCCATTATTCTTGATTATACAAAGGAACTAAGGTGTGGTTGTAATAGAAACACTTTTGATTATTAAATTGGATTGGTTGGAAACATCTAAATGGTCGTAAGATTAGTTGTTGAGAATCAATTGTAGCCTTTTGTCTATGATCGGTTACCTTTTGTATTGACCATTTCTTAAGCAATTTGATGAACAAGTGGATGTTTTGTGTTTAAGTTTATGTATGTAGACTTATGAAACTTGAATTGATTGGTTAAACTTAATGCTTGTTTTATAAACTAAACTCTTGATCAAAGTTTGACTTGTAAGAACAATAGATTAGTCTACCAACTAATTATCACAACCAACATGTTAAGAGGTTAACACAATCACATTAATCATGGATAAGAAACTAGTTAAAGCAAGTGTAGTTTTTAATCATCTGAATTTCATTATATCTATTTGCTTTGTTATATGTTTTGGATAGACTCCGTTAATTCAAACTTGTGTTTAGATTCACTCAAATCCTGCGAACCATCCCGACTTACCTTCATAATCTTGCTATAACGGACGAGTATACTTGCTCGTATGTGTTATTGGTAATATTGGTAATTCACCTTTTATAAATTTAAAACTTGCACCAACCGGGCACATCAAGTTTTAGGCGCCACGGGATTTGATTGTGTTTCAACAAGTTCTTGAATTTCCTCGATCGATTCAACCCAAAAAAAAAAAAAAAAAAAAAAAAATGATTTCTGAAACCTTAACCGGATTCGGTTGCCCCTCAACCGAATCGGTTACGATTTTTCCCATCAACCATCTGGTCTAACCGATCGGTCGCATCCCGCAACCGATCCGGTTACCTATTCTGTCCCATAGAAATTATTTTCGTTGTTTGTCCGTGTGTTTAGATATTGCCTGGATTCTCTAGGACATTGTATGAACACTCGAGCAGCGGGAATTGAACCAATTACACCTCTTACCAACCCCGAACGATTGATTCGAAGAAGAAGGAGAACACGTTTCATACCATTAGAAAATCGTGTACCAAGAGTACCAAACCCACCATTTGATAACCTCATTGAAGCCAAAGTTGTTTACAATCCTTTCACCAAATTACCTTTTCCCATGGCGGACGATCAACCCATGTGGGAACCAACCGGACCGTAGCACCAACCCCGAAAGTGCTATTGTTGCTATTAACCTTGGTGACAACTTCACCGTGAAGGGACATCACCTTTCTATGATCAAAGACCGACAATTCGATGGCCGTCGCGAGGCCGATCCGCATAAGCACATTGCGAATTCATCGAAATTTGCGGCATGTTCCGTTATGGCGACACCGATGTCAATGCCATTAAACTCAAACTTTTCCCATCATCACCGCCAGAGATGCTAAAGTATGGTACAATGAATTAACCCGTGAATCATCAATACTTGGGAGGAGATGAGGCAAGCTTTTGTAAGCCGATTCTTTCCACCGCCATGTTTGATCGATTAATGGGAGAAATTCGTGCTTTCAACCAAAACCCAAACGAATCACTTGTTGAAGCTTGGCCGAATGAAAGATTTGCTTCGTAGTTGTCATGGACATGGACTATCAAAGGAACCATCATCCAAATCTTTTACCATGGACTAGATGAAATCTCTCAAGGCATCCTTGATCTTGGAGGAATTTTCTCTATAAGACTCCCAACGATGCACATCAATTGCTCGAAGATCGAGTACTTCTCAAACTTGATTGGTCCAAAACCAAACCTCTCCGAAAAACTATTGCTTTTGTCGAAAATACCGACACCTCAAAACTCATGGAGAAGATGGAAGCGTTAACCTCAAAAATCGACTCGCAATACAAAGATATCAAAGATGAAATGAAGGAAATGCGAGACGGATGCAACAAATGTGGAGGAAATCATCCATCGTCCGAGTGCGACAATAAACCTATGGGTGGACCAAAGGAAGGAGAAGCGAGTTATGATCAAGGAGGATACCGTGGAGGAGGATATCGTAGTAATTATTACGGTCGAAATTCTGGAAATTGGCAAGATCGCCGACCAAGGGATGATAACCGTGATTCTCAACCACGAATTGATGATCCACCACCACAAAATCCCGACAAAAAGATGGAAGAAACTGAATTCGAGAAAACCATGAGAGAATTCGTGGCTGCTCAAAAATCTGCAAATGATTTTATCAAAAATCAATTTTTCAATCTCAAAGCCAAAGTTGAGCAAGGACAGAAAAATCATCAAGCATCTATCCAAGATCTTGAAAACAAGTTTGGCAGATTTTCTGACCAACACTCCTCTAGACCATCTGGTTCATTGCCAAGTAATACCCAATCCAACCTAAAACCATCAAACGATAAGACATACCGTCCACCACAAACAAGAAATGAATATGTCAATGCTATCTTCACAAGTAGTAATTTCTCGAATGATTCCAATCCGAATATCGTTGTTTCCGCCGGTGGAAGCAACATCAATACCGATCATGCCTCATTGATCGAGAAATTGGAAGCTCTCTCAACAAACATCGATACCCAATTCATAAGCATACGGAGGAGATGATGGGCTGCGAAATAATCACCAAGCTTCAAACCACGATCTTTGAGGATGACACACCGATGTGTGATCCCATGGAAGCGAACCTAGTCCAACATGAAGGATATCACGAGAGGATATCACCACCAAAATTCCGAAATTGTACTCTATCCATATCACAACCCAACCCAAACATATCCTCGATGTCGGTCATGGAATACAATACCTCATCCATGACAACATTTCAATACACCTAAAACCTCACCGGAGGAGATGATGAGAGAATGGATGGCCAGTCAAACAAAAGCCAATGAGAATATGACGAACCTGTTGGTTGAATTGGAAAATAAAGTCGATCAAGGAAGAAGGAACCAACAAGCGATAAGCCAAGACTTGGAGAGGAGGATAGAAAGATTAAGTAAGGAACAGGAAGTCCATTACGTTGAATCTCTTCCTTACACCACAGATTCCAACTCTAGACATAAGTTTGTCTACAAACCACCCTCAATTCAATACGAGAATGATAAGGGTGAGGATGAATTTATCGAAGAGGACGAGACCGAGCACATTCCAACCACGCCAAATCTGAACCAAATCATGTCTAACTCACCAACCGTGTCACCTTTTCTTGAGGATTGCACCATGCATATCCCAATGACTCAATTAAAAGGTTCTGAATGCAATTTATTTCCAAATCATGTTGGTAATGAAAAGTTCAACAAAATCAGTGACAACTGGAATGGAGAACTGGAAAGAAAGATAGACAAATGGTCTGAACTACAAAATCCAGTTTCTTTAAATCAAAACGGTAGGACTAAGCCACCTCCTACATCTCACCTTGAGAATGTGGATGCAATATTCACTGGGAGTGGAAAGTCCGATGATCCTCAAAAATCATAAAGATCCGCCACATCCTCATTTCTAATGAAATCGACCAAATGTTCGAGATAACAAAGAGGACTTTCACTTGGTCAAACCAAAAGAATCAAATGTATTCCCATCCATTGTGGAGTACAAACCAAAGATTCCATTCCTCAACGCTTAAGAGTGAAATTCTATTTGAACCGTATGGTCAAAGTATCCTAACCTGGGAAGATTCGAGTCGGTCGATGACTCATTAATAAAACAAGCGCTTCTCGGGAGGCAACCCGTGTGTTTGATTTGATTTTCGTGGTCACTCCCAAAGTTTGAACCTTGGTTTAACTTAAGTGTGGGGGTGCCATCCTTTAATAAAACCTTTGTTTGTTTACAAGATTGTGTGCGGTGATGATTTCTCCGGTGGGCGCTTGGGAATGAAGAATGAATTTTAAGTCGATAAACTCATTGACATATCCGGTTTCATCTCTATTTCCTATTTCTATACTTTGAAGTTCGTTTTCATTGAGGACAATGTCTAACTTAAGTGTGGGGGGTGAATAGGAAAAATTAGACTTTTCATGCTTAAATTTAAAATTTTGTTTGCCCTTGTGATCTAGTTGTTTTCACACTTTTAGGATTATCTATTAGAATAATCGATCATTCCACCGTAAAGCGCTAATATTTGAAACTTCGAGATGTGTTCCGATTACTATTGCAATCCATTCGGGATCGATGACATTTGCTAGCACATATTATACCCTTTCCACTAAATTGTGAGGATTTGAGCCTATTTCTTATTAGCATACATCTTTTATGCTTGGATCTTTGCTATGAGTGTGCTGGTGATTTTATTTATTCTTGAACTTGTGCTTGTAAATCATTACCGGACCGCGGTGAGATTGCATTCGTGCGATATAAGTGAATTCGTGTGATAAAGAGGCACCTTAGGATTTAACCCAAATGGCCTTCCATTTTACATCTAATGATATATTAGCTAGCCTCATTGGTTAGTTAACCACCCACATGGACCCATTTGTAGTGCTCATTTTAGCACTAGATACCCCTAGTTACACCTTCCGAGCCATCCCTTTCATTTTGCTTCACCCGTAAAATACAAAAGATTTTACACTTTAAACCTTAGCCTATCCCATATCAATGTCTAACGGTTGGTTGCTAGTCGCTGGAAAGTGAATATTGTTCAATTGATTATGAGTACCACGTCCTATGTGATTGATCGAGCCATGCGTTATGTTATGTTAAAAAAAAAAAAAAAAAAAAAAAAAAAGTTATGTGTTGAAAGTATGTGAAAATAATAGCCAATGTGCTATGATCAAGAACAATTGTCATGGCAAAGCAAAAGGCGTGGAAAGTGGAAAAGAAGAAAGGAAAAGCTATAATCGTTTATTTGGTTCGTGGAATGTTTGGTAGCTAGCAACATGGGTATTAGACTTGATTTCATTTTTATTTTAACACCAATTTCATATACATTCCCATGCCTTATCCATACCCTTAACCCTTATCCATATCATTATAACCCGAATAAAAGCCCTCTTTAGATGTTTTTGCTTGGTGCTCACGCCACGTCGGTGGAGTTTTGTTTCTTGTACAAGCTTATGGTAATAATCTAATCATGACTGAGCAATGAGTGTGATTTATCTTGCTACTCCACTAAAAATGAGTGATTGAGTGAATTATATTTCGTTCCATTTTCGTGAGGTGTTCTGAAATGTTAATCATGCAAGAAAATCATTGGATATTGTCAAACATCTTGATGTTTCACCCTTATAAAGCATAATTGATGAATCCTCTCGTATTTATACTTGGTTGATTTGCATCACATTTTCATAATCACGATCTTGTACCGGTGGATGTTTTTCCTAGATTTGCTTGAGGGCAAGCAAAGTTTAAGTGTGGGGAATTTGATAACGCTCAAATTGTGCATGTTTTTAGTAGCGTTATCCGTGTTTTTATGTATGTTATTTGGTTATAATCATATGCTTTTGTTGCTTAATCGTATCAAAGTGCGTTTGCTAGTTCATTTGTAGCCAAGTACAAGAAAGTGGAGAAAAAGACGGAAAAAGAAGTAAAATACGAAGATTTCTCCATATATGAAGAATTCCCGACCAAAGCAAGACTTGTTGAGTATATTCGAGAAGATAAAGTCATCAAGTTAGTGGTCCAAAGACTCAAGAATAAAGTTCAAGAAGGAAAACGAGAAAGAAATGTAGATAAGAAGCTTAAACGAAGAAATATTGGAAACCTCGTTGTCCTTGACACACCTTCACCATTTTGGCCATAACTTTTGCATACGGACTCCGTTTGACCCCGGTTCATGCCACGGAAAGCTAAGAGAAAGATCTACAACTTTGCAGTTTATGACTTTTGTGATTTTGCTCCAACCGATCGGTCGAGACCCGTAACGGATCCGTTGGAGAATGGTCACGTAGACCAACCGAACGGTTGGAGCTCAACCGGATCCGGTTGGAGGTCCTGTTCACCATTTTCCATTACTAAGGTTCCAAACTTGTTCCAAATGATTCTAGTCCCTTCCTACATGTCTTCTAGTCCCTTCCAAGCTCCTTGGTGACCAAGAAATGCATTTATAACCCCAAGGGCTTGAGAGTAGTATAAATAGAACTCATTTGTGTATGTTTTCATCATCCAAATACACCACAACTTGAGAGATCTTCTCTCACACCTATCTTACCACCACTACTACTCTCTCAAAGCCTAAATTCGTCCATAAAGTTCCAGGAAACTTTGGAGGTCCAAGAAGTCATCATTTGGAGGTCAAACCATCAAGAAGTCATCACCAATACTTGAGGCATCATTACTACATCATTTGTAATCTCATTTCAATCATTGTAAGACCTTTAATCATGTTTTCTAATGTTCAAAGTTCTGAGTTTATGTTCATGTTTGCTATGAGTGGCTAGTTTCTTTATGCACTTGCTTAAATGATGTTGATTATCATCTGATTAGTTAGTGGTTGTGTTAACATGTTTTAATTCAATTTCAAGTTGATTCTAAGATCCAATTGTGCTAAAGTTTCATAGTGACATTTGTTAATCAAGTTTGGCTAATTGATAATAATCGTTGGGGTTGAAAGAACTTCGTGTTATTCAACTAGTCATAATCATTTTGTCTATGGATGATTGTTTTTACCCATTATTCTTGATTATACAAAGGAACTAAGGTGTGGTTGTAATAGAAACACTTTTTGATTATTAAATTGGATTGGTTGGAAACATCTAAATGGTCGTAAGATTAGTTGTTGAGAATCAATTGTAGCCTTTTGTCTATGATCGGTTACCTTTTGTATTGACCATTTCTTAAGCAATTTGATGAACAAGTGGATGTTTTTGTGTTTAAGTTTATGTATGTAGACTTATGAAACTTGAATTGATTGGTTAAACTTAATGCTTGTTTTTATAAACTAAACTCTTGATCAAAGTTTGACTTGTAAGAACAATAGATTAGTCTACCAACTAATTATCACAACCAACATGTTAAGAGGTTAACACAATCACATTAATCATGGATAAGAAACTAGTTAAAGCAAGTGTAGTTTTTAATCATCGAATTTCATTATATCTATTTGCTTTGTTATATGTTTTGGATAGACTCAGTTAATTCAAACTTGTGTTTAGATTCACTCAAATCCTATGAACGATCCCGACTTACCTTCATAATCTTGCTATAATGGACGAGTATACTTGCTCGTATGTGTTATTGGTAATATTGGTAATTCACCTTTTATAAATTTAAAACTTGCACCAACCGGGCACATCAAAAACCCAAATCACACAATTGAAGGGTGAAAAGAATAATGTGAATGGCTCCCAAATGTATCCTCCTTTAGATTCTCAGAATTCTCAAAACTTTCATTTTCAAAACATCATTAACGTTTTACAACAAGAAAATGAGAGTTTTCTAGAAGAAAATGAAAATGTTAAACAAAATTTCAAAGAGTTATATGATTCAATGAAAGTCACTCGTGACAAGAACAATGAAAAAATAACTTCTTTACAAAAGGAAATTGAGAATCTGAAGAGTCAGGCGAAAGGGAAAATGCCAATTATCGGTGATGAGAATCTTGTATCAAAGGCATTTTCGGATTCTAAGTATGCTGTGATTGTAAAGTATATTCCCCCTCATCTTAGAAATAATGAACTTGTGTCAAGAATATTTTTCGTATCTTAAGGATAGTCTAGAATGTCTCCGTGAGATTGTCGAAGAGGATAGCATAAATAAACCACTTGATAGAGAAGTTAGGTATGCATGCTTATATGCCAAACGATCTCAGGAGCTTTTAGAATGTTTAAGAGCAACATGCCCTAAATCCTTTTGTACTAAAGATAAAGTCATTATGCCATGCTCTATGCCTAGTATTAAGCATGCGACTCTTGATATGCCTTGTTCTATGCCAAAAGTAAAGCATGTAAACTTTGATGTGCCTGCTAGTACTTCAGATCCCAGCACTTCTAGATCAAGAACGCAAAAAGTAGCAAAACCAACTAATGTTCTCATCATTTCCTCTACAGGAGTAATCAGTGACACTAAGGCAAGCGGGTCAAAGCCTACAGGCAATACAAAGCAAGATAGGACCTCGCAAGCTAAGAGTGATCAATGGAAGAAAGTAGAAGACCACCCTAGGAATAATAAGTTTGTGTTGAATAAGACGAATCATGTTGATTCTAGTATTAGCTATAAGCGTACTGTAATTAATTTGAATTCTACTACTACTTGCAAAACATGTAATGAATGCTTGATTTCTGGTATTAATCATGAATGTGTTGTGAATGATTTGAGTAATGCTGTTAAATCTCTGGTAAAAAATGTTAACACTAGAAAACAGGATAAGAAGGTCGAAACCATGGTGGAAGAAGGCTAGAAAACATTGAAACCAACAGGAAGAAAATTTAGTAATGTAGGTTATCAATGGATACCCACCGCCGTAAATTCAATATTAATGAGTTGTGCCCTAAATTATCTAGATCAATGCCCATTAGGAAATGGATGCCCACTGGTAGAGTGATACCTTTAAGAAGTGAACACACTTTGAATAGATGTACTGTCACTTCTAGTCCTACATCTACCTCTAGTGATCTCATTGATTCTATTTCTGATGTGGGTGTTCCAATCTCATTTACTAACCAAGTGGAACCCATTCTCGCATGGGGATCCCAATTGTCCAGTCATCCTTATCTTTTTTTGTTTTTTAGTGTTGCGCGCATGTTATTAATGAAGCACGTGCTGACATAGAGCGTGCAACAAATACCTTATAAACATATGAATCGTGCTCATCTGAGCAAACTCGAATGGATAGAATAGATGGTGCAAGTTGGTTCCTCTCTTTGCCAAGAAAAGCACTTCTTCCTGGATGAAGGGCGCGCTACAGGCCTAAGCTTGTTCTTGCGCTAGAATTTCCGGCAGCCGTATCTTGCTCCTTTCTTTCGCCTCAGTAGTGAGCGCTGCTAGATCTGATTCAACTGAACATGAGACTTGGATAACTAGAGCTAGGAGGATGGGGCACAAACCCATTTCTTAGTCACCGGGCTGAGCGCACATTTGGTACTTCAGTAGGGCGAGCTCTTTGATAGTGACTTCATTCGGGGCGACGAAAGGCTACTTCAATCTAGAAAACAACCAAAAAATCGAGGGGGTCGCCCTTGGGAGCGTTCGCCGATAACCATCACGACAACATAAAAAGGAAGGAGTAAGGACGTGAAGCTACTACGGGAGAAAAGTGAGTAGAAGAGGGCTTGCTCGATTGTAAAAAGTAGAAATCCCAGCCAGTAAAGTGAGGCTTCTTGTTATCAACTGGATACACGTGATGGCGCGTGAGTTGTTGATGAGCCAATGTCCTATATCTAACGAAGCTCGCGCTCAAAGTCCATTTTGATAACATACAAGTACACGGTCCATTTTCTTTTAAAGGGAGTTATAATTGGTTCATACCAGTATTTTTTTCTTATATATAAGCTAGCTTCGGATGTTTGAGTCTTAATTTTTAGGGTTGGAGTATTTGGACTTAAGCATTGGATATGCATGTTTTATAAAAGGAAGTATAGATATAGTACAATCATGGACTAAAGTGTGTAAGGTTAATGAACACTAACAACAAATTAATACTCTATCTTGTAGAAAAAAAACACTAATGTTTACGTTTTTTTTTGCAAAACAGTCACTGAGAGGCTAACGGTCGTTAGTTCTCCCATTAGTTGGACTAAACCGAAAGGTATAATCATAATTTCACTGTTCCCAATAAATAATTCACCTGAAAAACTTTGGTTCCCAATGCAAGACTTTATTTCAATGGCTAAATTTGCAAATGAAAACTTAACTTCCTAAAAACTATTCATCATCTTCCCCATTTAATTTTCTATTGAATTTATATTTAATGTTAAATAATTATCAAGAACATCACCACCCTCTACCACCACACAACCAACACCACCACCATCTATCACCACACAATCACCACCATCAAATCTTGTTGGGAATAAAGCTATGATTACCAGCGATACGCTTGTGGTTAACACTGCTAAAGATTACACTAGCGGTGGAAACTCATTACCCTTGCCGATACATTATTACCCTTTGCTATTAGGATAATTGTTATGTATCCGTGTATTGATAAGTATAGAAAAGATCTTGTGTATATTCTATATTATTAGCATTATACTTATCTTGTAAAGGACTCCTTGTGCTATAAAAGAAGATCCTAGGTCATTGTTTAGAGTACGTATTATTCATATAAGCTTCAAGGTGTAACCCTAGTGATAAGAAAAATCACTCGTATTATTTCTTAATAATATTGGAGCTTTGTGTTAAATTGTTCACTTACATTACATCATACAATCCATCTTCTAAGTATTACTAAGTATATTCCGCGTGCTTATTAATATAATTCAAAATATCACTAACACAAGGTGTGTGTTTAGATCCATCAAGTGGTATCGAGCGAAGGTTACGATATTTTGATTTAGAAGATCCAAGGAATAAGCTTAACCTACTCACTCAAATCAATGGAGATGGAAAACAACCGGTCAACTCGCTCCAAGGCTTCCTAAGCTCAAACTTAATGAGTTTGAGATGTGGAGGATAATGATTGAGCAATACTTTCTCATACAAGACTATGCTCTATGGGAGATCATCTTAGCGGTGATTCCTTTAAGTCTCGGAAGAAGGCGAGAAAGTTGGTGACACGAAGTTGTAACAATTTACGTACACGAGACTAATGATGAAAGAGCAAAGAAGAAGAATGACACGAAGGCCGAAGTTTGTTACTAATGACTCTTCCTAAAGACCGGATCATTGCTTTCGGCAAGTACAAGACGACAAAAGAACTTTTGAAGAGATTTGCTCGGTGTTTGGTGGCAATGATGCTACTAAGAAGACTCAAAAGACATTGTTGAAGCAAAGTTATGAAAACTTCTACGCTTCAAGCAATGAATCACTTGATGACATCTTCACCAAACTCCGAAGATTGTCACTCAATTGACTGTGTTTGGAATTGAGGTAGAAAAGGAAGACCTCAATTTGAAGTTTCTAAGAAGTTTGCCTTACGAGTTTCATACTAATGTTACGATGCGGGAAAATAAACCGAGATTGAAACTATGAAGCTCAATGATCTTTACAACAACTTCAAACTCATTGAACAAAGATTGAAGAAAGTAGGAAACTTGGTACAAGCTCTAGCGACTTGGCATTGTTGTCAACCTCTGTTGTTGTGATGATTCTGAAGATGACAATGATGATGATTTTGCCCTTCTTTGGTTCTATAGTTTCCACTGGTAATGCTAGTGTTACCACTGCGAGGTTCAAAGAAGAAGGTTCTTTGGTATTGGAGATCCTACCTTTTATGCTTTTATCTCCACTCAAGTTAATGGCTCTATATTAACTCATGAAGACATAGAGCAAATTGATGAAGATGACTTGGAGGAGATGGACATAAAATGGCAAATAGCTCTTCTTAGCATGAGGGCTAGGAAATTCTACAAGAAGGCGGCAAGCCAATTCACATCAATGGTGGTGAAAGCTGCAGGTTCGATAAAAAGAAAGTAGAGTGTTTCAATTGTCACAAGTTGGGGCATTTGCTAGAGAATGCGAAGACCAAGGAACCGGGACAAAAGGTCTACTTGGTACAAGCAAAAGAAAGAACCAATTGTGGAAGAACCAAAGGCAATGTTGGCTATTGATGGTGTGAGCTATGATTGGAGTTTCATGGGCGATGGACAAGAGGAACAACCTTGGATGTTGCTCTTGTGTCTCTGAACATGCTCTCATGGCTTTCTCGACTACGAGGTACAAAACTTTGAAAGTTGTTCTAAAACATGTAGGGCTTCTAGAGAATGTGAAAGGCTTAATGAAGAATTTGATAACCAAAGAACGAGTTGTTTCTTGCTAATTATCTTGTGTCAAACCTTAGAAGAGGCATATCTGTATTAGAAAAACAACTAGAGCATTATAGAGCAAATGAGTCAAAATATAATGATGATATGATTATTCTTAGAAGAGATAGATCATAAGACAACGATGAATGAGGCATTAAAGAAGAGTTTGAAAAACTTAAAAGATAAATGAGAATGTCAATTTAACTGTTGACACCTATTATTATCGGTCTAAGTCAATTGATAAAATTTGGAATGCTCAAATTACTAGTAAAGTTAAGTGCGGTATGGGATACAACTTGCTCCTCCACCACTAAGGGTGTTCCATCACCTCTGGCATAGATTTAGCTCATACGGGTCTAGAGGAATTTCGGGATCCGAATCTTGAATATGGTCCTCCCAAATTTGTGAAAAGTGGGGAAGAGGTTAAGCATGAAAGCGATGTTTTTGAAAGTGCTAGTGACTCATCGGTTGTAGATGAGAATGTTAAAAAGAATGTAGAGGCTTCTATCCCAAAAGTTGTTAATACTATTACAGAGGAACCTAGGAAACAAGTTAACAAGCCTAGATCAAGCTGTAAGGTATCTTTGAGATGTATAGAAACAAGCCATCAACTCCAAGGGGTAACGGAGGAGTTGGAATCATGTCAAATCTCAACAACTAGGTAGTGATTTTGTGATGTACAATAAAGCATGTTATATCTGTGGTAGCTTTAATCATTTACATGCTAATTGTGACTATCATATTGGGAGAATGGAAGTCCATGGGAATAAAAGGGTGGAGTCTAACAAGTTTCAAAATAATGTACACCCTAATTCACACAACAAAATGATCCCAAGAGTAGTTCAACTAAGAAGTGGTCTTAAAACTTTTGCCGCTGCTAAAACTGTTAACACTGCTCACCCTAAATCACTTGTTACAAGTGCAAAATCCAAAACAACTTTTGCAAAATCTGCACAAACAGGGAAAAGGTCTTTTACGATAAAAGGGTTAACTATAACCAACAGTGGGTACCAAAATCTAAACAAGCGATTACCTTTGCTCAATCAAAAGTTCCACTGCAAGGGTTGTAAACAAGACCGGGGTAACATGGGAAATGTTGTGAAGGCCTCGAGACGTTGGGAATGGAAACCTAAAGGAATTACCTCAACAACCAATCCCAATGGTGTATCAATGACCTTTGATAGATTTAACTATATTGATACATGAGGCGGATCCAAGTCAATCATGGCTTGGGTCCCCAAAGGAAACTAACTCCTTACTTATATGTGCGGGAACATCCAAGGACAAAAGATCGGATCAAGGCTACGGATAGTGGATGTTCAAGGCACATGGTGGCAACAAGTCCTATCTCTCGATTTTGAACATTATGATGGACAATATGTTACTTTGGAGGTGGAGTTAATGGAAAAGTTCTTTGTAAAGGGTCATCAAAACTAGTAATCAACACAACTTTTGTCGATAAAGAAGTAAATCTCAACCAGTATGATGCAAGGAACTTAATGTAAAAGACATGGTTTTATTATTATTTATTAAGCTGCATCTAAAGATGTAGAGATTACAACCATTGAGCTTACAAACAACTGACTACTCCACAAGACAACTCCCTAACACAACCTACACAGACACAAGCTTTACATTCTACCCCAACCCTACCCCAACCTAACCACCAACTACCACCTAAGGCTTCTTAGGAAAGGCCCACTCTGGCATCACTTTAGGCGCCATTCTCCTATTAATCACCCTCTACACTTTTGGGCATGCTAGCCCAATCACTTTTCCTCTGATAGGTGGTGATGATGATGAAGGACCCTCTGGTGGTGATGTTGTCAACAATGGTAGAGAAGGTGGTGCTTGAAGCTCTCCTGATGGAAGGATTGTAGCAAGGGGAGGAACTACAAGGACTCTAGAAGCTGTTTCATCATCAGACTCTTCATAAGGAGACACATATGAACTGATGTCTGAGCTATCTTCTTTGATGAGAGCATCCTGAGGCATTGGTTGGATTGATGAAGGACCAACATCAAAAGGGTTTGAGAGAGCACCTGAATGAGTTCTCTTTCTGGAAACAACCTCTTCATACTCCTCTTTCTCTACTCTCCCTGGATTGTTAAGTACAAAATCATCCCAAACACTATCCGAGAATGAGCTGTCAGATGAGACATTGATAGGGTTTGAATGACTCATGGTGATTTTTGGAGAGAAATAAGTTTTTAAGAGAGAAATGTTTTTGGAATATGTGTGATATGAGTGGTTTGTGTGTTATAGATGCTTAAATAAAAGTTAAGCTGGATTCAGTAAGTTAATGTGGGGAAGGTGTAAGTTGTTGAGGAGTAAATGAAGTCTTTGACTTTGGTGGCATGATAAATGACTTGTAGTTGACTGGGTGGTTTAGTCTTGTTTTAACCCCTTGCCGGTGAAATTTTATTCACTTCGAGTTATTTACTAATCACTGCTAACCTTAATAATACTTTCAGTGTGTGGTTTATGTTTGTGATATGTAGGATTGAAGGATTATTTGTATACATTGGAGTTGTTGATGTTTAGTGCTTGTATTTTTTGGTTGTCCACTAAATTTTATGCAGAGATTAAGCCTAACAGTGGAAACCTTAATGCAAGCAGTGGTAAAAGTTACTCTCACAGTGGAAAAAGTAAAACAAATAAACTTTATTCCATTCATAAAGAAGATTCATTACATTCAAAGAGAGAATGCTCACAACCACAATCAAAACACAAAAGATAATGATCTAACACATCCTACATCCCTACACCCTACACCAGCTACTCCATTGGCTTCTTGCCCTTGCCCTCATAGTCATGCTTGTTCTTTTGTGCCCTCTTCCTTTTATTCTCAAAGGTTGATTGCATTCTTGGACAAGCAAGACCAATAACTTGTGGAGGAGGCCTTGGTAGTCTTGCAGGCTTCTTTGGTATGGATATCTGCTTCATGTTTGAGAGAGCTGTTTCCAATGCTTTTGTCAGAGCCCTTGGTAACTCTTTGGACAAGGAATAGGTCTCATCATCAGCATCATCATCTGATGAACTGGAGTAGAATTCAAGAGAAGGTGCAGGTCTGGCATCTGGTGTAGGATTGGTAGTCTTCTTTGTTGACTTCTTGGAAGAAGTGCTTGCAACCCATGGTGGAAAGTAACCTGCCCACCCTGAGGCCTCTGAAGATGACTCAGAAGCGATCACAATCTCTGTCTCAGAATCAGAGGAGATGTCAATGATGTTGGAAGGATTGCTCATGGTGATGTTTAGGGATTTTGTGAGTTAGAATGTGTTTTGGTAAAGACTATGATGTGTCGAGCCCCTTTATATAGGCAAAGTCGATCACAAGGGTTCATTAAAGAATATATTTATTTTTCCCTATTTTGGTAGGTTGAAGAGTAAATATAGATATTATCGGGTTGACTTTGGGAAGATATTTTTAGATAGTGGCTTGGTTAAAAGTAACTTTGGTTAAAACAAGTTGGTTATTCATATTCTTTGTATTATGCTAACACATGCAGGTACATAACCAATCTTGGTGGGAGTTGATCATAAAGGTGTGTGGCGAGACACACAACAAATGGTTATTGATTCACCATGTCTAATCCACATAAGAATCAACTAGTCCGAGCAAACGACTCTTGGTAAAGACTTAACAAATCCGTTTATGGTTGATAGTTTACCAAAACTATATGGTTATCAACTCACCATATTCTTTATGATTAAGAGTTGGCTAGTCCATAGCAAGCGGCTCATGGTAAAGACATATCAAATCCGTTGATAGTGGTAGTTTGCTAAAAACTATGATAAAGAGCGATTCAATTTTCATATGTTTTCTTTACCCTTTGCTCTTTGAAAATCTTTGTGAAAAATTACCCTTTGCTAGTTCACGGTTTCCAGCGACGGTGTTATTTTTGCCACTGTTGATCTAGCCGTTACAACTGTTGTGTCAGTAACAAATTTTTTACTAGCCGTTGAAGAGAAATTGCTTTCCATATATATAGGGTAAAATTTTTAGAAGATTATCTACTTTCCTAATTGCTATTTATCCTCTAAAGATAAATCTTTTCCTTAGATAATCTTTCTTGCGCAAAACTCTTAAACCCTACCACTATATATCTTTCTCTCTCAATTGGCGAGTTATTTATTCAATTCTTACTGACATAATATATTTTTCATCAAAAGATTTTATGGCACCAATCACCTTTGCAGATGAGCACAACCAAGTGGCCTACTTGGAAAAGTCAAACGACAAGAGTGGCCTGTTTTTCATCGTTGTGGACTTTCTAAACACTACCCATATAAGGTATGCTTTACTTTTTAATCCCACAATCTATATCTCTCAAATCAAGCAGTTTTGGACTTACATTGGTCCATAACCATTGAAAATAGAGATACACATGAAACGATGGATGCTCTTAGAGCCATTGTGGATGGGGTAACTATTGATGTTCTTGAGGCATCCTTGAGGAGAATTCTCCAATTGGATGATCTCAATGGTATCATCACATTACCTATGCCGAAATTCATGAACATCTTGCTTCCATGGGGTATGATACCACCGACAAAAGGCTACTTTCAAAAGAGTGGTTTTGTCCTCATTGGAGATTTTGATACATACTCTTTTACATTGTCTAAGTCCTAAGAAAACATCTTATGAACAATTCGGTTCAACAATGGCTTACCCTTTGGTTTGTCTAGCCACCGATAGGATTTTAATTGGTCTAAATATATTTTACAAGTATGCAAGGCAATGTAAAGAGTTCAACAAAATTTTGATGTATCCAAGGTTTGTGCAAGCGATGTTAAATGAATTTCAAGCGCAACCCCATACAAGAGTTTATAAAATCCGTTGCCTTAAGCCTAAAGTTTTTCAAAACATGAACAAAGATGGCAATAGGATTATTACACCTCTTTTTCCTCAGATGCTTGAAAAGATTTCACAGGTACAAAACTTACCCATAATCGTTGTTCCAAACATTGATTACACTCCACCAGTTTCTCACACCTATGAGAGGAGGCATAAACAGCCAACTCCTCCCATTACAACACATCATGTCCATGATCCTTTTGGTTTAGGAACAAGCAGTGGTGGTTCCAGGCTTTAACCTAGTCCAACTAGAAGAAATCTGAGCCAATGCCCTATGATTCACCTCTCCCAACAGTCACACGGTTGGAAGTGTTGAGGCGATGGGCAACAAATGGAATTGATGGAACTTTGTACCAAATTAGCCAAGCGAGTTGAATCTCGGAACAAGACTTGGCACAACTAAAGGAGCAACATGCCAAGGATATTACACATTTGAAAGAAGAGATTCGGACCTTGAAGGAAGAGTTGCAGGGGTTGAAGCAAAGGAAAAGCGCAAAGATTGTGATATCATCTCCATCCTCACCGATGATGGTGATTCGAGAAGATTTCAATAAAGATTTGGGAAATTCTCCCAAACAGGGAGGAAAGCAGATCTTTGAAACCAAGGGAGGAGAATTGACTTTGGAGATGAAGGTGTTTCAAGTAAAGGTCTTGAGGAAGGCGATACTCAAGAAGTTCCTCAATGACAACTAGAGCAAGAAATTTTAGATCTGCAACCACCGATTTCATTCCCCCTTTGAGAAGAAGTTACCACTGCTTGATCAAGCTATTACCACTGCAGAGGAAGAAATCAAGAAGAAGAAAGGTAAAGCAGTTGTGAAGAGTGAAGAGCAACAAAGAAGGAAGATTTCAAAAAAGAACAAGCTCAAATTGCTCATGATGCAGAGGTTGCTAGAAAGATCAATGAAGATCAAGTTGCTAATAAGAAAAGGCGGAGGAGATAGAGATTGCGAGACTTCATGGAGGCTAAAAGGTCAAGAGAATGGACACCATCGATCCAATGGATGTAAATCCAGTTTCCTTTATTCCACCTACAATATTCGAGAGAAAAGACTCGAGTTCACTATGTACCTACTGAACAAGAGATTGAGTTCTTGATTACTAATGATCCGAGTGATCAAGAAGAAGGCAATTGACCTAGTTGCGAGATAAGTCTTTAAGCGAAGAACAAAGAACATCACAGTTAAAGTTTCATTCGGATGAAGAATAATCAAGCACTTCAAGATGCTATTGTTTGATCAAGAAGGGTCAAAAGAAACCAAGACAACCAACCAAGGCACAAGTGATTTCAATGATGAAAGATTATTGTTGCGGTGTTGGTGGTGGAAAAGACATCAATTCAAAGGAATGCACGATGATAAAGTTGAAGGTATCTACTACTGAGTTAAAAGGCAAGACCAAGATTTTATTCCAATGGAATCGAAGAAGAAGAAAGAAGGTATCCTAATCAAGAGAAAGGCCAAAGATAGTGAATCTCGGACATTTAAGAAGACAAAATTTCTTTGAAGAACAAGAAGTTCAAACCGAGAAATTCATGAAGAACAGATGGTGAAATGATATTGATTGAAGAAGAAGATTTTTATCTGAACCACTGCAAGTCGGACATCCTATTATTGATTGGGAAGTGTTTCTCGCTAGCAATTTTGCTCCAACATGGAAGATTACAAGGCTAGGTGGTGAAACTTCATCATTCATTCAATTTGAAGAACTCATCAAAGCATGTGACAGACATGATCCGGATACTTTGTGGAGATTGGTTCAAGAAAGGTTTGATCTTGAAAATCTCAAAGATATGAAGGAAATGCGGTTATGGGTTAATCTAAGAAGGCTCTATGAACGAGATACTAATGATGATTTCGGAAATTCTCATGTTCATGTCACGGTACTAAATGGTTTTATTATGATTCATGTGAAGTTTATCATGTTTCTACATCGGATGGAGTGGATGCATTCATGTTTCTTGAGAAAGAATACCCACTCGAGTTGGAACTCTCCTTTGTGATGTTGTGTACAACAATAAGAGTTCATGAAGATAATGAGAAGGTCGAGCATTGTTACTTAGGCTTCAAGATCAATGTTCAAGAGCTATTCAGAATTAAGGAGAAAGTGAAGTGTTTGAAAGAATTCCCAAATCCTTACAGAAGATGCAGATTGAAGAAACTTATTGATTTGCGGAGAAATCATAAGTTTAGGGAGGATTGTTGGGAATAAAGCTAATAGTTACCATCGATACGCTTGTGGTTAACATCTTGCTAAAGATTACACTAGCGGTGGAAACTCATTACCCTTGCCAATACATTATTACCCTTGCTATTAGGATAATTGTTATGTATCCGTGTATTGATAAGTATAGAAAAGATCTTGTGTATATTCTATATTGTTAGCATTATACTTATCTTGTAAAGGACTCCTTGTGTTATAAAAGGAGATCCTAGGTCATTGTTTAGAGTACGTATTGTTCATATAAGCTTCAAGGTGTAACCCTAGTGATAAGCAAGATCACTCGTATTATTTCTTAATAATATTGGAGCTTTGTGTTAAACTGTTCACTTACATTACATCATACAATCCATCTTCTAAGTATTACTAAGTATATTCCGCGCTTATTAATATAATGCTTATTAATATAATCTCACAAAGTATCACTAACACAAAGGTGTGTGTTTAGATCCATCATGTGGTGTAAACGCCTTTTAATAGGTGATCATAGTGAGCACATTATAGAAAGTGTGGCTAAGTTATCTGATTTAACAATTTAACAAATAATTTAATGAAAGCAAACAAAGTGGATACATAACAAGATATATAAAATTCCTCAAATGGTCAATTATCAACTTCTCAGCATTAAGACTCATCTCCAGAAAAATATTTCAACTTTTTGCCATCAATAACCTCTTGAAATGTCACCTTTGATGGTACCCCAAAAAGATAGTGAACAATGCAGTACAAGCATCTTTGTGTGGAGTATGAGAATGATGAAAAACTATCATTTCACAAAACACCCACTTTAGGTATTCTGGCCTTTTTTTGTGGTAATATTCTCAGACTTTGCAATATGTCGTCTATGAGAATAGCTAGATCTTGTGGATTACAAACCACAATGTTGAACAATTTACAAAAGCCCATGTCCACTAAATCACCCATTAAATCTTTTTTCTTTATCATCGATCAATGTGCATTGATCATGTATAAAATCATATGTTCTTTCTGTTGGGTTTTACTAATCATAACAATTACATAAACAAGTAAACATCATCAAAGCATGCAGCGGAAGTAATAGGAATAATATATGTAAATTAATTAACCGAATAAAGAATATGCGTACCTTTTAGCAATTCAAGAAAAACACACGATAATGTGAACGAGGAACAAAAACCCAAACCCTAACTTAAGGTTTAACAATATTTGACCCAAAGAAGTTGACCACCAAGAAATCCCACAAACACAAATGTATTTTTCCTTCGTTCTTGTACACACGTACTAATATCGAATTGAAGTGAAAGACTAGGTTCTTGATCACAAACAAACCAAACACTAGCTCTTGAGTTGGAAAAAACGAAACCCTTGGGAGGGGTTGGTGTATGATCGGCCAACACAAGAAGGAGGGAAAGAGGAAAAGAAATTAGGCTTGCAAGTCACCAAGATTAGGTTATGAATGAATACAAGGATTTGTATATATAGGTAACCAATCTTGGAGAACAAGTTTGTGTGGAAATGGGAACCCAATACCGATCAGCCAAAAACCCAAGAGGGTTTCTAGGTCCTTCCCGACTACTAATTTCAACTCTAGTCCCTTTAGTTTACATTTAACGACCGTTAGTCTAAACTCGTTAAATATTAACTATCGTTAAGTATTTATATTGTGACAAATAATTAATAATAATAAAGTTTATATATATTAATTATTTTAACATCAACTCTCATATGTAATGTGTGCAATCCCGAAGTCTCGAGTTCGAATCCGGTCATACACATATTAAATTATATCCATAAACCTTTCAGCTCCCACTTGGATATTATTCAATATAGTAATGACATTGGTTTAGTCTAGCATAACACGCCAATGCCCCCAGATCGAATCGAGTATGGTATCCTGGAAAACCATTTAATGATTCATCATTTTACTTATCCTTTGCTACTAATACTACATTAACTATGAATATGGATCAAGTCATTTCATAAGTTAATATTCATTTCTCGTTATATCGATTGAACAAGATTACCAAATCATCTAAACGTATTCCAGATAGATCTTGGGTATGGCCATACAAACATCTTGTCAACCCTACGAGGGGCCCAAAATAGTATTATGCTTTGAAACAAATTCAAAGGAACAAATTCTTTTGACTACAAACATAAATCATGAACTTTGTAACACTTCTGAAAATAGCCCTTATAACTACCAGTTACGGATAGCGTTAGACTATCTTACACAAGTGCACTACATTCATAACAGTTATTTGGTATCTCAAGTCTGAGGATAAACATTTCATGATTTACTTAATGACAAAGATCCATAAGTATAATCATGCAAAGTTGGGATCATCCTATATTCAATTCATTGAATATCATGTGAATCTGGTATGTCCCACGCATCAATATACTTTAAGTATATTCTACCAAAACTCAGTTGTCTTAATTCAATGACATTCCCACATCATTGATCGATAACGGACTATTTAGAACAACATAAGTCATTCACGATTAAACATGCAAATATAGGATATAATATTAAGAAAATGAAAATAAACATAAACAACTATTTTATTTCATTAAAATAATATTTGTTCATAACATCCTTTATCCAAATACTAATCACGGATCCGCATGAAACTACTAGCTAAGCGAAGTCGATCCCATCAACATGGTCGAGAAGTTTTTCTTTGGCAAAGGCTTCGTAAAGGGATCAACTAGATTATCATCCGTATGAACTTTGAGTAGATTGATTTCACCTATTTCGACTTGTTCTCGAACATAGTGATATCGTCGAGGAAAATGTCTCGCGCCTTCATGACTCCGTGCTCATTGGAAAATGTTATTGCAGCAGAGTTGTCATAATACACATTTAAAGGTAATTCGATTGAGGCATTACTCCGAGTCCCGAAATGAATTTCCTAATCAACGACTTCCATCGCAGCTTCAAGCGACTATGTACTAAACACGTAATAGACATCACGATCGTTATACGCTTCTTGCTCTTCGGTCAATTGCTCCTCCATTAATGATAAAGACATATCCCGTTTGAGACTTCTTATCATCTTTATCGGTTTGGAAAGACGCATCGCAAAAACTGTAACATCAAGTTACGCATTTGGATTCCCACCATACACTAGAAACATTTCTTTAGTATCCCTTAGATACTTAAGAATGTTCTTAACAACATGCCGATGTTTGACACGGATTACATTGATACCGACCGGTGATATTTTGTGCAAAGCATACATTAGGCCTTGTACATCTCACAAGATACATGATAGATCCTACATAGAAACATAGGAACTTTTCTCATGTGTGCCACCACTTTAGGTGTTGACGCGCATAGTTCACTACTTAAGCCATGTTCAGCTTGCATAAGCAAATATCCCTTCTTGGAATTATGCATATTGAATCTCTTCAATATTTTATTGATGTAAGTACTTTGACTTAGTCCAATCAACCGCCTTGATCTATCTCGGTAGATCTTGATTCCCAGAATAAATGATGCTTCCCCTAAAGCCTTCATAGAAAAGCACTTCCCAAGATAAGACTTTACATCTTGAAAACTTGGAATGTCTTTTCCCATGATCAATATGTCATCGACATATAAGATAAGGAAAATAACATTACTCCCACTAGCTTTGTGATATACACATGGCTCATCAAGATTTTGAGTGAAACCAAATTTCTTGATTTCTTCATCAAACTTCTTGTTCCATTGCCTTGATGCTTGCTTCAACCATAAATGGATCTTTGAAGTTTGCATACACGCTTTGAAATTTTGGATTCACAAACCCTTGAGTTGCGCCATATAGATGTCCTCATCTAGGCGACCATTTAAGAAGGCGTTTGACATCCATTTGCCATATCTCATAGTCATAGTACGCAGCTATGGCTATAAGAATCCTAATAGCTCTAATGTTTGCTACAGCAGAAAATGTCTCCTCGTAGTCTATCCCTAAGGTTTGAGTAAACCCTTGAGCTACAAGACGAGCTTTATATGCGTGTACATTGCCATCCATGCCATTCTTTATCTTATAAAGCCACTTACTTCCAACTACCTTGGCATTTGGAGGTAAGTCAACCTCTATCCAGACTTCGTTATCTCTCATGGATTGCATTTCCCCATTCATTGCGACTTGCCATTTATCCTTTTCAAGACTCATCATAGCACCTTATAGTTAGCGGGTTCACCAAGATCCCTAACATATTTTCCTCGACTTCTACGTTAAGACATAGGCGCTCGGTGCACGCGTAGCCTTGCGGATCTCTGAATGGGAACCACTTCAACTTCAAGTGGAACACTCGGACTTTCGTGTTCTACTTGAGGTTGGCTAGTGTTTCGAAGGTGATGTATCTTCTTGATCATCTTCCGGATCATAAACTCTCCCATCGAATTCATGAGATATGAGATCCCTTTCAAGGAAGTCTCCATACCTAGCAATAATTACTTTGTTTTCGGTGGAAAGTAAAGTAGTAACCCATAGTTTCCTTTGGGTATCCTACGAAGATACACTTAATGGATCTTTGTTGTAGCTTATCACCGAGTCATGTTTAACAAACGCCTCACAACCCCGCACCTTTAAGTAAGACAAGTTGGGAGCTTTCCATACCACACTTCATAAGGAGTCTTATCAACCTTCTTAGTTGCAACCATATTCAAAATGCGAACAACGGTTTCTAAAGCATAATCCCAAAAGGATAAGGGAAGAGTTGTAAGATTAAACATTGATCGCACCATGTCCAAAATGTATGATTTCTTCTCTCGGATACACCATTTTGTTGTGGGGTATATGGAGAAGTGAGTTCTTCGGACAATCCCACACTCAAAGAAGATAATCTTTAAACTCTTGGCTTAAATATTCACCACCTCTATCGGATCAAGAGCTTTAATCTTCTTTCCTAGTTGCGGTTCTACTTCACTCTTGAAAACCTTAAATGTTTCAAAGACTTCATGTTTATGTTTAAGTAAATAAACATAACCATAACGATCGAAATCATCAAGAAGGTTAAGAAGTAGCTAGCACCCTTCCTTGACACATGTCTTAGTGGTCCACATCGTCAAGATGTATCACACCAAGAAGATCGAAGCCCTTTCTAAACTATTTGTAAAGGTTTCTTGGTCATCTTCCCGGATATGCAAGATTTGCATTTATCAAATGATTCATTATTCATGTCTTGCAAAAGCCCATCGTGTTCCGACTTTTGTATGCGTTTCTTGCCTATGAGCAAGTCTACAATGCTATAGATATGAAGAATCCAAATCACTTTTGATTATTTTATTATTGATGCTAAAAATGTAATTATTTTTATCAATCACATTATCATGCAAATCAATTTCAAACACACCATTCTTGGAATAACATTAAAGTAAAAACATCATTTAAAGAAACCAAAATTCCATAATCAATAAATGTATGAATAAAACCAATATCTTTCAACAAGGAAATGAAACGACACCCTAATTATAGAAGGCGTGTAATGATAATCGTTCAAAGACAAGTACTAAACCCGAAGGTAAAACTAAATCAAACGTGCCTATAGCTTCAACGATCGCATGTGCTCCATTACCCACGTGCGGTATTGTTCTCCATAAAGCGAGCTTCCTTGCACCTCTAAGTCCCTGCGTTGTATTACAAATGTGAATACCGATCCGTGCCAAACAGTCAAGTCAAAAAGACTTAAAACTGCTCAGACACAAATACAATTAAGTCCTGGAGAATAGATTGAATTCCCGGGTCGTTAAGTCCCAAGGAGACTCAATGGTGTGTTAAACACAAACTCAGAGGATAGAATGATCACTAAGGATAGTGATCTGCAAAGGTTATGATTAGAAATTACACTATTGATTGATTGGAAAGGAATTGGACACAGAATTGGAAAGCACAACAACCAGATCAAAGAAACGTAAACGTGAGTTTTAAAAACTACGCAGACGCACAAAATAAAAAGTGAAAACTAAGAAATAAAAGACCTAAAAATATAAAATAACATTTTGGAATCCTAAAAATAAAAGAAAATTATTAGAAAAGAAAATTATTTTTAACACTATTTAATTAATTACTATTATTTAAAAACTATTTTAACTATTTAATAAATACTCTAAAATGAAAGAAAATAGGAAATAAGTCTAGAAAAATAAACTTATGATTCTGAAAAATCTAAAATACTATAAAACTAATTTTAAAACTAAAAATATATTTTTCACACTTTTTATCTAATTATTACTAATTAATAACTATTTAAAATACACTTAAATACTAGAAAATAGAAAATAAACTTGGAAAAATAAAATTTTAACTTGGAAACATCTAAAATATGATAAAACTAATTTTAAAACAGAAAAGATATTTTTAGACTTTTTAATTATTTATTACTAATTATTTACTATTTTAACTAATTAAAATTATAATAAATACTAAAAGATAAAGAAAATCTGAAACTTTTATAAAAATCCTATATGATGATGAAACCTAAGAAAAGAGAAAACAAGATTTGCTTATTAAAAGTTGAAAAGAAAAATCAAAAACTAAAAATCTTAAATAAACGCTATCACTATTTTTATATTGATGTTTTTGAATTTTATTTTGAAAACTACTTATATACTAATATTATGAAACTTTAATAAAGACAAAAAATTTACAAAAGTCAAATAAGTTAATTTGATGGCTTATTAGCCCAACAGTTGGCTTATGAGCTTATTTGGGTGGAAATAAGCTCAAATAAGCTTGTACACTGAAACAAAAGCTAGATTAAGATAAAAATAGGCTAGAGCAACTGACTAGAAGCTAAAAGACACAAAAACTTAAACTGAAAAGCTCTAATAAGCAAATAAGCTATTTAGCTATTTGAGATGAAAAACAGAAAATGGGACAGACTCTAGGCTTATAGCAGCCCTAGCAAACAAGTTCCAAAGTTAAAAACAAGACTTGGGTCCTCAAGATGACCAAGTTGGCTTTCCAAAGAACCAGATAACACAAGAATTGGACAAGTAATAAGCTTAATGCAAGCTTATCAAGTTGGTACCAAGAACTGTGCACAGGACAGATTCACAGATAGGGTACCCAAAATAAGCAGTTAAATAAGCACCAAACAAGCTGATAATCAGAGAACTAATATTTTTGTATTTTTCTATACCAACTAGACTTTAATTCCCCAAGAGCTTGTAAACTGAAACCTACTAATGAACCCTCAGTGGAATTCCCAAGTTTATTCAAAAACGACCATTTGAGAATTTTGACTTTTTGAGAAAAACCAAAAGTTGACCAAAATGAGATTTGATCTGATCTTAAGTACTTAATATGTTATGTTAAGATGAACTAAGACTGATTTTAGCAATATTATCAATTTTCTAACACAAAATCAAGATCTGCTATGTGAAAAATCCAACAGTGACTGCATAGACCAAGATCAATTGAATTTTTGACTTTTGATGAACAAGTACTTTATTTTATGACTTAGCTTAGTTACTTAGACCCATTTAAACAAGTTTCCAACAAAGCTAAGAACCAAAGACCCTTTGAACATAAAAAACCAAACACCCCTTATACTTGACTGTTATGAACTTTTTCAAACCAAATCACAATTAGAAACTACAAACTTAAGTCCAGACCTTGTATTATCACTTATTATGACTAATGAAACTTAAAACAATAATTAAAACAACATCAAACTCAAACATGAGGATTATGCTATTACCACTGTTAAAACCAAGTTTTTGCAAACTATGAATTGGAAAGTACTAGCTACTGATTTAAAGGCCTAAACACACTAAAATATGACTAGTGAACAAATAGAAACAGAATTTAGAGCTAATACACTAGTGTAACAGTGAAATGCCAAATGGCTAAAAGAACTTACAAATGGGAATCCAAATGAAAACCATAAACCACTGACCAAGATCAATCCTAAATGCTCTCCACAGAGCTCTAAACCAAGGCCATCCAATATATACCTTGCTCCAGCTGTGATCACCCTTTTCAAGTGATTTTTTTATTTTTGAAGTATTTAATTTGGATTTTTGGTAATTTTTGATTTTTTAGTCTAAACTAATTTTTATTGTTTCTAATAGCTTATAAAAGCTATTTGGGAGCTTATGTGGCCTATTCTAATCCATACAAACAACAAACAACAACATTTAATCCAACATGAGATTTTGCATAAAAATGAGAAATTGCATAAACTTGAGAAGTGATTAAAACTTGAAATTCTTGCTTGAAAAAGTCTTACAATACCTTTGAAATACTCAAAATGAAGGTTTGAAAGCTTTAAATTACATTTAAACTTAAAAATACTTAAAACGACAATAATAAACTAAAATTTATTCTAGATAGTTGATACAATGCATCTTCTTCCCACTTTATAGACTTTACATCAATCCCACATGCCTCGATTGTTTCCACCAAACTTGAGCCCTTGGATTGGCTAGAATCATCGAACCGTCCATTTGTGATTTGGCGCCAAAATTCTTCAAAGCGGGTTTTATCAATTAATGGATTTGGTTGTGTTAATTAAAGCTTTTGGAGTGTATAGGAGTTGGAGGGGACATGGTATGGGAGTGGGTTGAAAATTGGTGAAAACCAGTCTGGTTTTTGAATATCTGGGATGGGAGAGACATAGCTACAGTAGCTCTGGTTTTCTTGGGCGCGTTTTCTCATCTTTTGACTTTCCTTGACCGAAGATTAATAATACTAAGGGGGGTCAAAAGAGTTTGTGGCAGGGGCCAAAATGGATTGTGACCTGGGGCTCAAGGTGCAAGGGTTCAAGGGCCAAGGATGTTGGGCTTGTGTATTGGATTTGGATTGGGCCTTAGGAAATATATTGTGTCCGTTTGGTTTGTGATGATAAACAAGGACCAAAAGTGAAATTTTGCCAAACTCTAAGGACTGAAATTGAACATCTCCAAACTTCTCACAAGGACCAATTTTGACAAACATTGATAAAACAAGGGCCCTTTTTGCATAAAATCCATTTTCAAAGGTCCAAGGACTAAATTTGTAATTTTCCAAAGTTTGAGGACCTTTCTTGCCAATTGACCAAAGAATCATTCAAGGATCATTTTAAACAACTTAGAATACTTCAGGGACCTTGAATGATAAATTTTCACATTTTTGAATTTCGAGGACTAGATTTGACAACTTTTAAAACTTGGGGACTAAACACGCCAATTTTGCAAACTTGATACATTTTCATCGATTTTGATATTTTGCAAATAAAACACATAAAACACTGATTTGTGATATTTTGATCATTTTGATGTGTTTTGGAGCGTTTTCAGATGATTTTGCAGTTTAGATTACACAAAAATGATGAGTATTTGGACACTCATCAATACCACATCCAGTATTATATACCCAAGAATTTATTTTATGAGAAAAGCAAATAATTCTATCATCAAAAGAGTACCTGAAGTGCTAGCAACAAGTGCGAGATTTTATACCTCTTAGTACGCAACTCATCAAGGTAGAGTAGAGCGGTTCTCTTCCAGTGTCCTACCTCAGTGCAGTGATGAAAAGCCTGATCCTTTTTAGGATTCTCACGCTTTTAGGGAGGGTACTTTTTGGGTTCTTGTTGATAAGCCATAACTTGTTTTCCCTTATCAACTCTACCCTTACCTTTCCCTTTCTTGTTCGCTAGCGGCTTATTAGGCTTAGAAATCCTACCCTTTTGGATGGTAAGTACCGTAGGTGTAGGAGCCTTCTTGCGCAAACCTTTCTCGTAGTCAATGAGCATTGCATGTACCTCACTAACTGTCTTCCCCATGCAATGCATATTGTAATTGCGCACGAAACCATCAAACTCCTTGTTAAGGGATATGTTGATAAGGCCAATTTGTATGTCATTAGGGTAGACGTAATTGAGTCTCCCGAGCTGGTCCATGTAACTCATCATTTCTAGACAGTGGGCGCTCATAGGGTTCCCTTCCCTCGCTTGCAACCTGTAGGCATCTATCAAATCATACTGATTTCACTGATCACAAAGCTTCTCAAACAACCGAATAAGTTCGGCGAGCATGAGGTAGGAAGTAATTTTCAAACTGTTTTTGCAAGTTTGGAGCCATACTCCCAAGCATAATGCAGCGACCTCATTATGTCTATCATACTCGGTTTGCCATGCGGCTCGTGCTTCAAAGAAGCAGCATCACCGCAGTTCGGGAGGACAAGGCGTAGTCAATAATCTAGTCTTTTGGCAACCTCAAGACAATTATGAGTTGCCAATACCAATCATTGAAATTGCGCTACGGTCAATTTCTCTCGATCAAACATAGATTTGAGCAGCGAGGCTAGTGCAAGAGATTCGACTTGAGCCATTTCTGAGAAAATAAAAGTTCAAAAGTTAGTACTTTCGATAAATAAACATTCGGAAAATAAAATACCCTTTGGTCAATATTCATATTAACCATAGAATTTTCCTTGAATTTAGGACCCTCATTATCATAGTTTCGCAACATCAGTTAATCTGCTAATGGTGAAAGTATAGAATAGGTAATTGTTGAAAAACAATAATTGACAAACAAGTTTTAAATTCCTAAAAAATATGGGATTTACAATTTTGCCAAAACAATTATGCAAAACGTAAGCATGTTTTATCCCATCTTATTCCTTAAGTTATAGGTCTCACTAACTAACTTAATTAAGTTGTCTAATTTAGAAACTGCAAATAATTTAAGCTGAGGTCTCACACAACATAAAGATTCACCTTGTTATCGTAATCTAGCTCAAGGTCTCACATAACTAAATTACAACTTCAAGTGTTTCATATCATTAGATGGCATAAACTTAAATTGTAAAGGTACAATTTTGACGTAATCAAAACTTATGTATAAAGAAGCATGCATACAACTTTATAACATAAAATTTTCGAAAAAACTTACTTGTACTTTAATTGCTAAGATTAAATTCTACAATGTTTTATTCGATGCGTTGAGACACTTACAACTTTGCACTAAGATGCTTCGTACATAGAATGGTTATACTAGGTATCTCCAATCGAAGCATACAGGCGAGAGGACCGTGTGCCAAGCATAACCTTAGACATCCTTTCGGTGTATTATGCGCACTTATTTGAACCCCCTTTGAGTTTGTTCTATTGGGTGAGCCGTTCTAACCATTTAGTACAGTCGCATCAATCGATTAAAAGTTCAAGATTTAATACTTAGAAAAACAAATCAATTTCGCCATTATTTAGTCCATTTAATTTTCTATTCATAAAAAAACCCTTTTTGCTTACTAACATGTCATACAATATAGAAACAAAAAAGCACTTTAATAAAAATTAAACAAACTCAAATAATATAAACATATAACTTAACAATTTAACATATGTAAAACAATTAGCCACATGCATAATTATTTCAATAAAACCTAATAAACAATTCTAGGCGTAAAAAATGCATACATCAACTAGGGCTTTCAACTGCAAGGTAGATGAGCCACATGCATCGACAAGTCGATTGCGTAAGCCAAAGTCAATAGTATACCAATTAGCACATAACGAATTTTTATTAGATATATTGAGGTCTTCCCCAATTCAATAATTATCAAATAAATAAACATGTGTATATCACTTAACAATTAATCAACAACAATCCATAGCAAAACATGCATGTTCCACCATGGATTCCTCATAACAATTATAACCCAAGATACGCATAATACATGACACATAACAATTATTCATTAAAACCACATAAAATATACATGCAATCCTAGGGTTTCTACAAGTTTTACAAAAAATAAAACCTAATAAAATAAATATAGGGTAATCGACCCATATAAAAAAATTAGGGTTTCAATTTTTAAAACCCTAGAAACCAATATAAGCATGTAATAATCATGAAGATTCAATTTTTATGTGTTTCGGTAATTAATTACATCATATTAACGACTCGTGATGCCACTGTTGGGTTTTACTAATCATAACAATTACATAAACAAGTAAACATCATCAAAGCATGCAGCGGAAGTAATAGGAATAATATATGTAAATTAATTAACCGAATAAAGAATATGCGTACCTTTTAGCAATTCAAGAAAAACAAACTATAATGTGAACGAGGAACAAAAACCCAAACCCTAACTTAGGGTTTAACAATATTCGACCCAAAGAAGTCGACCACTAAGAAATCCCACAAACACAAATGTATTTGTCCTTCGTTCTTGTACACACGTACTAATATCGAATTGAAGTGAAAGACTAGGTTCTTGATCACAAACAAACAAAACACTAGTTCTTGAGTTGGAAAAATCGAAACCCTTGGGAGGGGTTGGTGTACGATCGACCAACACAAGAAGGAGGGAAAGAGGAAAAGAAATTAGGCTTGCAAGTCACCAAGATTAGGTTATGAATGAATACAAGGGTTTGTATATATAGGTAACCAATCTTGGAGAACAAGTTTGTGTGGGAATGGGTTTGGGAACCCAATACCGATCGGCCAAGAACCCAAGAGGGTTTCTAGATCCTTCCCGACTACTAATTTCAACTCTAGTCCCTTTAGTTTACATTTAACGACCGTTAGTCTAAACTCGTTAAATATTTATTTTGTGACAAATAATTAATAATAATAACGTTTATATATATTAATTATTTTAACATCAACTCTCATACGTAATGTGTGCAATCCTGAAGTCTCGAGTTCGAATCCGGTCATACGCATATTAAATTATATCCATAAACCTTTCACTTTCAACTTGGAAACATAGTTCCAAGAATGCGGGTTCTTCCAACACGCTTTTGAAATCAAGTGAGATGTTATGATTCTCGGATAAACATGTATTTTTCATCTTTGTTGCGATATCTTTTGTAGACTCGAGGTTAAAGATTAAATGTTGAGCTTTAGAAGAAGAACACCATTCGTCAAACACACTGCTTCTAGAAAGATGGCAAAGTTGGACAATGTTTTCAAAAGAAAATCGCACCATGAAATTGAAAAAGTCAGAGAAATTCATGCCTGCATAAAAATAAAAATAAATAAATAAATAAATAACAAAAAAAAAATCTTTGTAATTTTGAGAAAACTAGAACTGGCTACACAATGTTTGATTGTTTGATCAAACTTTTTCTTACTATGTGGTGGTGGTAGAGGGTGGTGGTGTTGATTGTGTGGTGGTGGAGGGTGGTGGTGGCTGTGAAATAAATGGATAAAACTTAAATTGCAAATTTTGTCCCTAAAGCAACAGTGAAATACAAGTACTAATGTGATGATTAATAAACACGTGGACATATTAATCATGAAGAGTGAATTGACAATACTACCCTCAGTGACGAGGCAACTTAACGAGAAAAATAACGAAAGTTAGTGAACAAAGACTCTCAGTGGCTGTTTTGCAAAAAACGTAAACATTAGTGTTTTTTTGCAGCAAAAATCGTCTCGATGTAATCCTCTTATTTTCGTGATACTTTAGGGACCAAATTTGCAATTTACCCTTAAAATTATTGTCGAAGGCATTTTTGTAAATATATTGATAAGATAGCCTCTACGAACAAAAAATACACAGTTCAAAAAATGCATTAATTATTGATTTAATTTATACAAAAGCAACCAAAAGACAGTTTTAATATTTGACAATTAATGAATGATTTCATTTAGTTATGTAAATAATTTTTTATTAGGGGTAATATCGTAAACATAAAAAATTTATTTTTATGTTTAGTAGTCAACAATCTTTTTGAGAAAAACTAAAATTGAAGATGATGTTCCTAAGAAAAGTTTCAATAGAAATATTACATATTACACTAATCACAAATTGGTATTTAATATTTATATATAATTTTTGTAAATGGCACAAAAAGACACTAAACTAAGAGTCCGTTTCCAATCATTTTATTTTTTATTTTTTTTTGCATAAAAAGGCGCCCAACAAAAATTTTCAGCCAATTGAGGTTTTTTACTAACTTATGTTAACTCACTTCGTTAATAAATTACATGTTTGGTCTTTGAATTCGTATAATCATTTCATGCAATATTCACCACCACCACCAACCGCCGCCGCCATCACATACCGCCGCCGCCGCCACCTGCCACCTCTACCACCATCATCCACCACCACCAGCTACCATCACCACCACAGCCACCATCACCAACCGCCGCCACCACCACCACTAACCGCCGCCACCATCACCCACCCATCTAATATTTTTTTCTAAAATGTTTTTTTTGAAACTTTTTTTTATTGAAAATATTATTTTGAAATTTTTTTTCTATAACTTTTTTTTTCTAAAATTCTTTTTGGAAAAACTACTTTCGAAAAAAAATAAGTTTTTGAATAAGAATTTAAAAAAAAAAATTTGAATAGAAAGTTTCTAAAAAAGGTTCGAAAAATAGTTTGAAAAGAATTTAATTTTTTAAATATTTTAAGAATTTTTTTCGATAATTATTTTTCAAATTTTTTTTATTGAATTTTTTTCTCACAGCTGTTGGTGGTGGTGGCGGACGGTGGTGGTGAAAGTGGTGATGGTGGTGGATGTTGCATGAAATGATTATATAAACTCAATGACCAAATGTTAGCCTCGCTAAAGTGAAGTCATTACGGGAATTGCATTAGTTTCTTTCTTTACTCATTCACAAGGACTAGTTTAGTCATTTGTGCTAAGTTAGGCTTGTCCTAGTATAAATACACCTCCTAGTCCCAACTAGGAGGGGAGGAAGTTCATATTTTGTAAAGAAGTGTGTGTGGTTTCTTCTTCTTCTCTCTAGAAACACACACATCTTCCCCTTTTATATCTAATACAATAACCATGTCTTTCTCATTCTTTGAGCTTCCCCGACCCCCCGAACCACATGAATCACAAGTATTATCGGTTACAATTGGTATAACGAGCCAGGTTGTGTATTTTTATCGATTTGTGTGGTTTTGTATAAGTTTTTGGCTGCTTTTACCCATATTTTTAGATCCGAAAATTTTTTTTTCCGTATATTTTGGTAAAACAGTTTTTGAAACTTTATGAGTATCCTTATTTGGTCATATTCAAAAAAGTCTATTGGGTATTCATTGATGTACATCTGTTTGTGTGTCCACTTTTGATGGTCCAAACAATGGTAAATTATGTGACTTTTTTTTTGCACCAAACCGTGAAATACCATATGGTCAACCGTCGGTTTCGTGGTTAAGCAGAGAAAAGGAAACATCTTTTATGCTTTTCGGGTATTCTTGAAGACCGAACGGAAAAGTGGTCGGAAAACTCATGGGAAAAAGTCAACTGGTCAAACCCTAGTTTTCACGCCTAAGGAGAATCTACTGAGTTGTTACGCGTAGTGTGAAGTTACGCGTAAGGAATGGTCACGTGTATGCGTTTACGCTAACCCTTGGCTTACGCCTATGGCCTACGCATATGGTTACGCGTAAGGCTACGCATAAGGATCTTGACCATGTTTTACGCATAAGGACTAAGATGCTACGCATAAAGTTAATGAAAATGTTACGCGTACCATTTTTGTTTTGAGCTAGAACTGAAAAAAACAACAACAGGCTATGCGTAAAACCAAGACCACATTTACCATATACCATTTATACCTCTTCGACCTCAGCCATAACATCATCAGTCCGAGTCAACGAAAACCAAACCCAACTAATCCTAGACCTAGACTCACTCCAAGAACCCTCACATCACTCCCCATCCCTATCAAGACTCAAAAAGGAAATTCATTTGATAAATCTCAGTTTCGACTCAATTTTTGCAACCTTTATAGATTGTTACAATTGACTCATCATCCTCACGGATCTGTCATAATATCCGAATCTTTCAAGAAAGATTATAACAAGTATGTTATATCTTTTCTAAGACTCGTTTAACATCAAAAACATTTAAAAAACGAAACATCATATCATTAAACCTACCCGAGACCCCCTTCTTAAAGGATCTTGAAGCCATTTCAGCCGCTACCTTGATTCGATTGGAGATGAATTGAAGTATCATAATGCGTATCGAGGTGTCTTTGGGTTTGATTAGAATGAGTTAATGATTTCGAGTGTGATAGTTGCAGGATATTGATGATGGTTATTTGAGGATTTGAGATGGATTAGATGAGATTGAGATTTGTGAGAGAAAAAGTTAGGTGGTTGGTGGATATATTGATAAGTGTGTGTTAGGTATTACTGAGTTTAGGTTAAATGGTAGATTTTATATAACCGGTTATACTTAACGTGGGCCTTGGACATGGACTGAAAGAGTAATTTTGTAATGGGCTTGTGATGGATATTGATCTTTTCAAACGCAATAATATCCTCACAAAATGGTTAGCCGAATTTTTTGTGTATACAAAAATTTTGGATAATCTGTTTGATATATTGCGTATGAATGGTAATTTTTGGTATGGTATAAATTTTCACGGAGGATACACGTTCACGGCTAAAGGTTTCGATGAATTTGAAGTGTGACCACGGAGATGACTCTTTATTATTTATTTGGGTGTTAAGTGACGTTTGACGGGCGAGTTTACTTATTTCATCTTCTTTCTTTCTTCCCTTACGCGAAGATGACTTGTCTGGGCAAATATGTTGAGTGTGATGAAGACTTGCTATCTAGTTACTTTTGTGATTCTTTCTCTCTTAACCCACAAAGTAGCTATCACTTTCGGTGTCTCACGTAGTTGAGGATACGTCAAGAGGTTTTGTACATTGGGTACACCGTTCTTTTTCACAAGGATAGTACAAGCTTAAGTAACTATTCCGGGAGATTTTACTTCATCCTCAAGTTCGTCATATTGGGTTATCCTCACATGTGGTTACTACGACGGTACCGTTGAATTTTGATACAGGGGTTGAGATGAGTTAGACAATGTCGATGGTATTGTTCATCGACATCTTCTCACGGTGATATGATTTATGATAGAATGCTTCCAGTTAATGCTTCATGTACACAATTGTATCTTGATTCGATAAATCGTAACCATCGGGAGAGAAATGTGTACATTATGGGTCGATTTGATATTTGAAAGATAACTAAAATGCATTTGGTGAGATGAAGATGTTGATTTCTTATTCCCCGAATGGACAATCTTGAAGAAGGTCGAGTCGGCGATCTTTTCTACATTTTCATTGCGTGTTAGAAGACTAAAGACGGTTCTAATTTAACTATCAAAAGACTTCTTGAATTCGTGAAATTCATCGAAAGGTTGTCGGTTTGGGGAGAGCACTAATTGGGGAGAGCAAAAGGTCATATTTTATCCCTAATTAGATTTGCTCGCATTGTTCTTCGCAAGTAAAGAGATGGCGGTGAGAAGATTCATGAAGTTCAAGACCGTGAAGACACTCTTGGAGTGCGCGCTTATGCTTTGTATTCAATTTTGCTTGTAGGGAACATTGTAAGCAACTCCCGTATGACATCACTTGGGGAGAGATTGTTAGCCTCGCTAAAGTGAAGTCATTACGAGAATTGCATTAGTTTCTTTCTTTACTCATTCACAATGACTAGTTTAGTCATTTGTGCTAAGTTAGGCTTGTCCTAGTATAAATACACCTCCTAGTCCCAACTAGGAGGGGAGGAAGTTCATATTTTGTAAAGAAGTGTGTGTGGTTTCTTCTTCTTCTCTCTAGAAACAAACACATCTTCCCCTTTTATATCTAATACAATAACCATGTCTTTCTCATTCTTTGAGCTTCCCGACCCCCAACCACATGAATCACAAGTATTATCGGTCCTACACCAAACATGTAATTTACTAACTAAATCGATTAACGAAAGTTAGTAAAAATCTAAATCGGCTGAAAATATTTGGTGGCTGCCGTTTTATGCAAGAAAAAGAAATGGTACCTTGATTAGAAAAAAAAACCCCCTAAATTTAATGTTTTTTTATTTATTTATTATTTATTTTTTTTGCCATTTGCTTTTTTTTTTCATTAACTTTTTCTTATACGTTAAAGGAAAAAATGTAATAAAAATTAAATAGTTGAGGGCGAGAAAAAACATAAAGCTACACTCCATGTTTTCCATATATATGACTTTGAAAAAATGGATTTGAGAAAGAAGAAATGGCAGGTTGTTGCAAAGTGTGATGTGATTACTATTCTAAAATACGTAGTGAAAAAATTAGGGTGGAAGAGATGTGGTCGTAACTTATGTATTTTTTATTGTTTTCTAAAATATTTTTTTTGAAACTTTTTTTATTGAAAATATTATTTTGAAAATTTTTTTCTATAACTTTTTTTCTTTCTAAAATTCTTTTTGGAAAAACTATTTTCGAAAAAAAAAATGTTTTTGAAAAAGAATTTTCAAAAAAAAAATCGAAAAAAAAGTTTCCAAAAAAGGTTCGAAAAATATTTTGAAAAGAATTTTATTTTTAAAAGCCCAAACTACGACTAATCTAGTAGCCACTTCATTTGATTCTCGTCACTTGTAACATAGACTAATATAAACAGTATGTAAGACACAATGTATGAATTTTACAATAGAGGAGATTGTAAAAAACATATTTTCGTACTTCGCTTGTTTAGTTGTCCAGAAAAGTTAAAATTATTAACTCTTGATAACAGGGAATAGGGCACTTAATCTAATAGTGGCTTGAGTGCCTCTAACCTCAATTTAAGTGAAGCATGTGCTCAATTTGACAGGTCGAGATCAATCGTGTTGAATCGTTGATCTGTCGCAATTTTTGAACCCGTGCGCAAATCTACATGTAACTTCTTCAGTTATGCTATGTATCAAAATTACTACATCCATTTAATATAAGCAATCTAATATTCAATTATTCATGTAAAATGATAATGAGCATGTACAATGCCGAAAAAGATATGATGATTACTTGTAGTAATTCAGCAATATAAGCCCGTGAAATACCATATAATATCTGCCCTCATACATGCTCTCCAAACACCCTCTCGACTAACGAACAATACACAGGTGACCAATAGATAAAACTGAACAACATATAGCTGCACTGTTCAAAGAAAAACAACATGAAAAACATTTCAAAATACAAACCGCGCAAATATAACAAATTACATGAACATAATTGATTAGTCGTTTGAACTCTCTTTTTTGCCTTGATTCTGATAAATAGAAAAACTACAAAATTATGTGGATACAAATTAAAAAACATTTACAAAATTCAATAGTTTAAAGTTAGAATATACTTAATTCATCAATGTTAGGCTCAACTTTCAACTCCCATAGCACCCTTCTAGATCAACTACTATGTATATTATGAAAATGATCCCATGAGACCCCTTGGCTGAGAATCAATATTTATCGAAACTCCAAGCTCATAAACCCCATATGATTCTTCACGAACTACCACTCTACCAAAAAAATGTGATCACCATGTCAAAAGAGAAGACCTTCTTCAACACATACATGTATCTACTGGATTTGTTTAGCAACTCCAATTCATTTCATGATCGAAACTGTTAATCAATCAATTAAACAAATCATAGGAAATTAATTAAAAAAAATCTCAAAACAATGAAAAATTGAAGACCATGTTGTTGACATTACATATGAAAAATGCATCACCGATTGAAATGAAGCAAGTGTGATGGGCAACCCACGATTCTACCGCTTGACTCGAGTTTGTGTATACGTTTTGTTTAAATAGTCAACGGGTATCTTCACCGCATTATTCCTACAACATCGAGCTTTATGTGTATATGCTTTTGGTGACTATCTACCCATTTGTCTCACTTCAACAATTCCTTCTAAGTTGATCCTATATTTTACTTGTTTGACCTTTTAGAGCTTCATAACCCTTTGAATGACACACTAATGTAGCAATCGGTTGAAAGTTGTGAAATCTACTTAAGAACCGTGTCGGTGGCGGCTCACAACATATAATTATTGTACAGGTAGGTTGGGTTAATAAGAAATACTTGATATCCAATAATTTAATTGTTTGAATAATAAGCATGTCACGAGTTTTTCATACTGTGTTTTATTTTTTTAAAGTCACCAATAAACACATGAATCTATAAGTAAGCAATCCTCAACACTCCCTTACACGTGCGTAGATAAACTCTAAAATTACAAAGATTGAACACACTTTAATTGCATAAAGAATGGGCTCTTCTATACCCAAGCATTAATAAGTATGCATATATTTGCTACTCAAAACACAATAAACACATACTCGATTCTAGAAAATCATCCAAGCACCCTCTAAACAAACAACCATTTTCAAAAGTGTTTGAATTATTTGGTAACATTAAAAATGGGGAATTCTAAGTAGTGATGCTCATTAATGAATATCTAAGTTGTTTTGCTCTATATAAATACTAAAAAAGCAAGTTGTTTTAATAACTCGATAACATAAGTTAGCAAATAGTATTAAATTTATTATCACTAATGTAACATGTATTTACCTCAATACCACTATCATAAATATTTCCACCGAAGAATACGTTTGTGTGAAAATCGGGTAAATTGTCATTTGGCCTCAACATGTCAAAGGTACTTTAAATTACGATTTAGGTTCCAAGATGCCGGTGCTTTTGTAGACAATGAAGAGAATTATATCATAGTTTCCTGGTAATACAACCGACGCATATTGTGGCCGCAACATCATAAACCAAAATTCCATCATCTCCTTTCACTAAAGATTGCATAGTAACTCCATAGGACTATTAGAAGACGTCACAAACTCAATGTACAACTCATCTCTATTATACTCCTTAGCATTGCCCGCCTATTTATGTAGCCTTGATTTTAAGTAGTCGGTCATCGATGGGTACGACTGCAAACAAATTTACAATGACAAGAAAAAATTGTATAATGTATAATTTTTTCACCATAAGTGTATAATAACTATAAACTATTTTAATTGGTTTTAAGTAATGTTTGTGGGTAGCTTGAATTATAAGTAATGTGTCATTGGTTTTAATTGGTTTTAAGTAATTTTAATTGGTTTTAAGTAATTTTAATTGGTTTGTGGGTAGCTTGAATTATAAGTAATGTGTCATTGGTTTTAATTTTATTGGGCAGGAAAGGCCAAGGTGGTCAATAAATAAGCACAAACCCAAGTTAGCTAGAATGCAAGTTGTAAAGCAAAAAATATGTAAACCAATACTCTTATTGTGGCCCACTGAAGGCAACGGCATACATTGCCAAGTTGCGTCACGAGTGTGGCCAACTTTGGCCCGGCTGGCCGTTTTCATATAAATGATACTCATGCCATTACCTGATGGCACAAAGAATGCACCATTCACCATTATATCATTATATGTTCTCTGTTTCTAACATGCCTAATTTTCCTCACTCGTGTGCACTGGAGTAGCTAACTGAATGATCCTATCAACAACTTAATGCAGAAGACATATATACACATGGAACACATACTTGTATACATTAACAGTATACCTATAATAGACGAAACAAATATGAATGATAATGCATGAAGTCAGAACTCGCTTTGCCACAAAGAAACATACAAAAGAAAATGCCATTAATAGCGGATATACATTAACAAACAACTTATGTTTAGCTTGCTTATGAAAAGGGTTCCATTATTTAAGCCATAGGCATTTAAAGAAATAATTTTAAGCAACCCCTTGTCTAACACATATGAGCATTTTTGAATGTTTCTAGGGAACTATTTATTTTAGTGTAAGAGGGTGTTTGGTATTGCTTATTAAGTGTGTGTTGATTGTCTATTGCCTTATAGAGTTTCTTAAGCATGTAAGTAGTCCCACACTACATTAAAAAGTTACGGAACGTTCAAAAAATCAAAAGATTGGTAACCGAAATCAATAGAGGCTTCAACATGCCAAATTCAATGATTCATCAGCTTTTCATATGAAACAGTTTCCGTAAGTGGCAAGAAAGCATGGTTGAAGAAGTAACCTACCAGGATTCCCGCTCTCTTCCCAATATGTTGCAGTCATCGCGCCAATCGGTGAAGCACCTCCAGAACTCAACTTCATAAATGAAATATGCTCAAATGCAACATTGTTGATGGAGCCACATTGGTATACACCATCAACATTTGTACCTTTTCTTCAAAGCATCTGTCATGAACTTATAACAATGACTTATCACTAAATATCTTCTTTAATAAACTTATTTACTATGATGAATGATTAAATCTCATAAAGTGTGGTCGATTCGCATGCTCTAAAGGCGCGGTTGTGTCGGAAGAGAAGAGCGGGTTTTCCGTATCACCACCGATACCACCAAATATTACCACTCTTCCTTTTTATAGACATCGAGTTGCCGTTGCCTACTATATGGTTAAAATACTTTTGGAATATTGATGGCATCAAACGACTCATTATTAGTAAAGGAAAGATTAAGCATGCCGTATCCCGTAACTTTAATAATCGCAAATAGAGTTGGCAATGAATGAGTACATATTCCTTAATATTGCACATCATTGATGAGAAAGCGGTAATGGTTATAGTGATCTCCTAATATGAAAAAACGATATATGTGACTACATTTAGATCGAAAACCATAAGATGATAGTTTTCAAAATAGAGATGTTCTGACTACTTTTTACAATTTGGTCATTTAGGCTCGTGTATTCAAAGACTAATACTTAATCAAATTGGTATGGTTTAAATATCTTTCTCGATAACCAATAGTGAACCCCAATGAATCACAAAAGGTTTGCAACAATTAAACATTTAGCCAACTTTCACAAAACAACTACCTTAATATGTAGATCCTTAGCATCAGATCACCGTTTTCTAGACTAAGTCCACCAACCTGGGGATACTACAATCTGCAAACCCATTAATCACCTAATCATCAACAACCACAACCTCAAAAAAAAAAGAAACCCATCATCTATACGTCAATCATGTATAATTCTTCCAATGTAAAACACATGATATCTTGGAACAAAAACACATTATACATCAATCAAAGCACACAAAAACTCAAACCCACAATTTAATTCCAAAAATAAATAAAAGTTAATTATAATTCAGTAAGAAGATGAGTAGCATACTTTAATTCATTAGCTGAAAAAATAACTTTGATTAAACATATTGGTCCATGTTAATTTATGGGTTTTGAGGAGCCGGTGTGTTTTTTTGTTATAAAAACTTGATAAAATTCAATCTCCATAACCTAATCAAAACCAAAGCTTAAAAAGATGTAACCTTTAAACACTCATTACTAATCCAATAATACGATTTTGGTTCTTCAACATCGTTTACATTAGGGTTCTGGGAGCGTGGGAACGCTTCAGACATGAAGGAGAATAATAACTCCCCTTTTTTTGATGTCTAAAACTTTAAAAAGTTTGATTTTGACCCCTATATTATTGTAGATTTACCCCACCTTTTTTAAGTTTTATTTTTTCATATTTTTGACACATATAATTTTTTACCAACTTTTCACTTAAAAACGAATTTATAATCTCTTTTTGCCAAATTGGGAAAATTTGAAGATTTTTTAATTCAAAATCTTTAAAAAAAAATTATTAATAATTTAGTTGTTACTCAATAAGGTATGAATTGATTTTTTTGAAATGAAAAATTCCCAATAAGGGTTTTGTTTTATTATATAAAAGATTTATCGTTTTTTAACATAGTCCATTCATTTATTTGTTAGAAATTGTGGTCATCCACTCATTTTACAACTACTACAAACCCAAACATTATCTCATTCTATCAATTGACAATAATTTTTTTCAAGTTAATACTTTAATATTTAGCCTTTTATAATATTTATTTATATTTAGCCTATTAATCGGAAATAAAATGAGGTTAATCATGGACAAATTGTACATAATTGGTTTAAATTGTTCATTTTTAATCCAATGTCACTAATACTTTATTATTTAGCCTTTTATAATATTTATTTATATTTAGCCTTTAATCGATGCCTCACCACCACCCTTATAACCATTTATAATTGTTAGAAATTGGGGTCATTGCAAACATGTATCTTATTGCTAATGGTTTTCTTATGTTAATCCATACGTGGGTTAATCTGGACAAAGCATAATTGGTTTAAATGTTCATTCTGCGAAACACAACCGATGCCTCCTTATAACCGTTGAGGGGGTCATTATCTTACTTATATAATCCATCCCCTCTAGGGTTTCGATCATTGTCGATCTTGTTTCTTCCTTGTATTTGTCTGGTTATTGTCTCATTGACATTAACCTAACCTTGTAACACTTTGGATACTATTGTTGGTTTAATGCAAGCCGACTATTGAGGCTTTGGTTTGAATCAAAGTATTGTTGTGAATCTATTGTTGTTGATACTTTCGTACATGGTATCAGAGCATCAGGCTCATAATCATTGTTGATTCACCATCCTAGGGTTTCTTCATAGAAACTTGGGGATATCTTTCCGGCAACAATCAAAAGCTATTCTGGGTCTCAAACGGTGGTTTGGGGTTATTATTATTGGGACAATTGTTGGTCCTCTCCCATTTACAATTAGCCCTAGACTAAGTGAATCTAGGGTAATTGTGATTCGTTCTTTCTGCTGCATATTGCTCTGTAAGTCTACTCTCTCCTTCAAACAACATTACTTAAGTCTTTGTGGGTGCAAACGGGTAGACTAACATCTTGATCTGCCACCCCTGAGTGGTATGAATACCTGCTCTGGTTTACCCCAGTCCACAGGCTTGGTGCTTGTTGTGTCTTAATTACAAAGTCTTATATTTTTTTTGTCTCTTATCTGTTTATCTATCTTAGCTATCTTTCTATTGTGTTATATGCTTTCATTATTTGTATTATGGCTGTTGGTGATGATACTGGTAGTTCTTCCACTGAAAAAAGTTTGTCTTTTGGTGATGCTTTATATTTGCATCCTAATAACACCAATGGTACTCCTATCATCTCCATTAAACTCACTAGAACGGAAAATTATAAAATATGGAATATGGCCATGACATTTGCTTTAAGGAACCATAATAAATTAGGATTTATTGATGGTACTTGCTTAAGAGATGACTCAAATCCTGTTCTTGCTAATCAATGGGATACCAGTAATTCTGTTGTGGTCACTTGGATTCTTAACTCTCTTAGTCCTGAATTATTTGCTGGTGCTATCTATGCTAAAACTGCTTATGAAATGTGGAATGATCTTAAAGATACTTATGATAAGGTTGATGGTTCAACTATCTTTAATCTGCATAAAAATATAAACTCTCTTAGTCAAAGTGGGTCTTCTCTTGCTGATTACTACAACAACCTCAACTCTTTGTGGAAACAATTTGATTGTATGATTAGCTTACCTCCTGTACTTGTGAGGTCGCAAAACATTTTGAAAAACATAATCGTTAATCAAATTAATGCAATTTCTTATGGGTCTTGATGACACCTATATTCCCATCGAAGCAATATTTTAACCGAGATCCTTTGCCTAATGTCAAAAGCGCTTTCTCTGTTGTCTCGGAGAAGAATCTCACGAAATGTTTCATCTGGGAATAGCTCGCTAAACCCAATGCTACCGCTTTTCTTTGCAAAAACCTTTGATAGTGGAAAATTTTTGATAACAAAAAGGGTTTAACAACAACAATTTAAATAAAAGTTCGGTTTTAATGCTAGTAATAGCTCAAACAACAGAGGACCAAACATGAATCTTAAATGTACTAACCGCAAAAACCCGGTCACACTGTTGATAGATGTTATGATCTTGTTGGTTATCCTGCCGGATATGTTAAAGGAACTTTAATAAACGTCGCAGATAACAATGTTTCCACCGATGTTAATCATGTCACCGATAATAGAGCTAGCAACTCTCCTATCTCTTTGTCTAATGAATGACTCTCCGGACTTATGAGTCTTCTTAATGACAACAATGTGTCTTTCGCTAATGCCAACATGGCGGTAAAATTTTTCAGAACTTTCTTTAATGGAAGTGTCAAGTTTAATATAAACTTCAACAAATTTTTAATAACAACACAAAACTTTATCCGGGAACATCGGTCTTGGTTGGATTGTTGACTCTGTGCAAATCAACACATGATCAGTATCTACAAAATTTTAATCAATGTTGTAGACATTTCAAATCTTGGTCTAACTGTTGGACATCCCAATGGTACTCGGCCTTAATTACTAAAATTGGTGATTTAAAGGTCAATAATGACCTAACTCTTTTGATGTTCTCGTTGTTCCCGAGTACAATGTCGGTCTCATTGTCATTCATAAGATTGCTAGAGACAATAAAATGTTTGTTGGGTTTAATGAATCTAATTGCTATATACAGGATTTACATCAAAAAAGGATTGTGGGGATTGGTAAACAATGCAATGGGTTATATATGTTTGATATTGATCCTACATGTAAGATTACTTCTAATAACTGCATATATGTTTGTCATGTTTCTAGAAATATCTGGCATCAAAGACTTGGTCATCCTTCTAACCAAGTCCTACATATACTTAAACCCACTCTTAAACTTGATAGTTCATCTGAATCTGACCATCTTTGTGATACTTGCAATAAAGCTAAACAAACCAGGGAACCATTCCCTCTAAGTGAACATAAATCTACTAAAATTGGTCAACTTGTTCATCTAGATGTATGGAGACCATATAAAGTCACTAGCAGAGATGGTTACAAATATTTTTTAACTATTGTTGATGACTATTATAGGGTTGTATGGGTATATATGCTTAAGGGAAAGGATGATGTTTATGTTTCCATTGTTAACTTTACTCATATGCTATCAAATCAATTTGAACACAATGTTAAGATATTCAAAAGTGATAATGGGACAGAATTTGTCAATAACAAACTTCAACACTTCCTTCATGAAAAAGGAATTTTACATCAAACCTCTTGTGTTTATACTCCACAACAAAATGGTATTGCTGAAAGGAAACATAGGTATCTCCTTAATGTGGCTAGATCCCTTATGTTTCAGGGGGAATTACCTCTATATCTTTGGCCTGAATGTGTTCTAATCACGCTTATGTCATAAACAGTTACCTTCTTCAATGTTGTCCGCAAGTCTCCCTTCTCCTTATGTATGGGCATGACCCTTCACTCTCTCTCCTTAGAGTCTTTGGTGCTTATGCTATGCCACCATTCTCAACATCTCTGATAAATTTAGTAGTAGGTCTGAAAAAAGTGTTTTTATTGGTTATTCAAATGAGAAAAAGGTTATAAACTTTTAAGTTTAGAAACAAAAAAATATCTTTTACTCCAGAGATGTCAAATTTTATGAAACTGTTTTTCCCTTCAAAATGAAAAATACTTTGTCAAAACCTTTTGTTGAAACTTATGTGCCTAAAGATTTAAATCACAAAAATTTCTTTGACTCACAAATAAGTCCCAATGATGAAGGAGAGTGACATCCTATGATGATGGCACGGTGTTGGGTCATCCTACTAGGGATGATGAACTGTTGCAACTTCCATAGATGAAAATACACACCCTGAGGGCAATATATCACACGAATCACATCCTGCTGATGCATCTTCTGATTCTGATGATACATCTTCTGATTCAAATCAGAATTCTGAAGAAGGCTTGCCAGCCACTATTGCTAGAAGGTCAACCAGAGTTTCTAAACTGCCCAGTAATCTTAATGACTTTATTGTTGAAGGGAAAGTTAAATATGGTGTTGAAAATGTTGTTAATTACTCTAATCTTAACAAAGATAATTACTGCTTTGCCTCTAGCCTAAATAAAAGTATTGAACCTACCTGTTATGAAGAGGCTATTCTTGATAGTAATTGGGTTGATGCTATGAACTCTGAAATTGAGGCCTTAAATTAAAATCATTCTTGGGACATAACTGATCTTCCACCTAATAGAACTCCCATTGGCTACAAATGGATTTTTAAAATCAAATATAAAGCCAATGGTGAAGTTGATAGATACAAGGCTAGACTAGTTGCTAAAGGCTAAAACCAAAGAGAAGGAATAGACTATGATGAAACTTTTTCCCTTGTTGTGAAAATGCCTGCTGTTAGATGTCTTATTGCCTTAGCTGTAAAAAACAAATGGCCTCTTTTTCAACTTGATGTTAACAATGCTTTCTTGTATGGAGATCTTGATGAGGATGTCTATATGACCATTCCTAAAGGTTCTGTAATGAGAATAATAAAAATAAAGTTTGTAAACTTGTCAAATCTCTGTATGGCCTTAAACAAGCTCCCGTGAAATGGAATGAAAAAGCGGTTAGTGTATTAAAAGAAAATAACTTTGTTCAATATGTCAATGATCATTCTTTGTTCACCAAAAAGAGAATAACAAGTTTATTGCTCGCTTGTTTATGTGGATGACATTGTCCTTCTCGAAACTGCATGGATGAGATATACCTATTCAAAGAATTTCTAAAATCTAAATTTCATATAAAAGACTTGGGAAACTTAAAATATTTTCTTGGCATTGAGGTTTTAAAAACTGTCAATGACATATATCTCACCCAGAGAAAATACTGTCTTGAACTCCTCAAAGAGTTTGGACTTCTTGGGTGCAAACCGTGTCCACTCCCATGGAACCCAACTCGTTCTTCCATACATACCCACTCTCGATGATCCCTTACTTGTTAACATTCTTGGTTATCGGGTTACTTGGGAAACTTATTTATCTCACCCATACCATACGACATCTCATACTCGGTTCATTGTCCGGCACAATATATGCATTCTCCTTGAAATCTCATCTAGAATGTGCCTCAATGTTCGAGATATCTAAAAGGAGCTCCGTGAAAAGGTCTAAGGTATAATTTTAGTAACTCGAAAATCATCTTGAAGGGTATAGTGATGCGATTGGGCCAAATGCAAGAAAACCAGAAATCATCACAGTTATTGTGTTTTCTTTAATGATTGTTTGATCTCATGGAAAAGTAAAAACAAAACACTCTTTCAAAATCTTCCACGTAAGCGAGTATAGATCAATGTCTATCGCTCGTGAAATTATTTGGATTCAAAAATCTTAAAAGATCTAAAAGTTGATATCAATCTCCTGTTAATCTTTTTGTGATAACAAATCGCTTTGCAACGCTTTCAATCCTGTTTCCCATGAAAGATCAAAACATTTTGAAATTGATGTTCACTTCATCAGAGAAAAAATTGCAAGAGGTGTTATAAGTGCAAAAAAGATTGGCTCTTCAAACCAAACTGCAGACATTCTTACAAAAAACCTTCCTGTTTATCAGCATAAATTCTTGTGTGAAAAATTGATATTGTTTGATATGTTTGCCCAACAGATTAAGGGGGAATGTTAGAAATTGTGGTCATAATCTGTGGAAAACATGTCATTCTATCAATTGCTAATGGTTTTCAAGTTATGCTCATTGCAGGCATATTACAAGGGTTAATCATGGACAAAGCATAATTGGTTTAAATGTTCATTCATGCTGAAGTCTGTTCATTTCTGCTGATGCCTCCTTATAACCGTTGAGGGGGTCATTGTGTATCTTATTCTCTTATATAATCCATCCCCTAATCTAGGGTTACCACACAACTGTGTGTGCAGTCATTATCTTACACTCTCTCTTTTCTGATCATTGTACTGATCTTGTTTCTTCCTTGTATTTGTCTGGTTATTGTCTCATTGACATTAACCTAACCTTGTAACACTTTGGATACTATTGTTGGTTTAATCTAAGCCGACTATTGGTTTAAATAAAGGCTATTGGTTTGAATAAAGTATTGAAAACAAATTTATGACTAACAATTTACAATGTATACAACTTACACAATTTCTCAATTGCACACTATAAATTAATTGACAAAATAATTTAAATAAGAAACTATATACTAAGAAGCGTAGGGATATTCCGGAAAGCAAAAGCGGATTCCTAGAAGTTTTTGAGAACTATTTATAACAAAAAAGTCACATTTATAATGAAAAAAGCAAAAACTTTATGAATGACTAGATAACAACAAAAGTTTAAATTTATAAGGTAATGAAGGGAAAAAACAGATTTATGGAATAAAATCACATATATTTAACGATATTTGAATGGTTCACCGACGAATTAGGTTCTGTTGTCAGTGATGAGTGTTTGTGGCATGCCGAATTGAGTGATGATTTGATCGTAGATGAAGGTTAAGACTTTTCTTGAAGTGATGGAGGCTAGCATTTTTGTTTCGACCCACTTGGTGAAGTAGTCGACGGCTACAATCATGTGCTTAACATTGCCCTGGGTTACTGGGAACGGTTCGCATATGTCAATGCCTCATTGATGGAATAGCCAGGGGGATGTGATGGGGATTAATTCATGTTTTGGAGCGCGTTGGATGTTGGCGTAAGCGTGATATTCTTGGCATGTCTTTAACTCAACTTCCGCATCATGATTGACTGTCGGCAAGTAGTACCCCATCCTGATTGCTTTAGCCGCTACAGCTCGAGACCCTAAGTGCATGCCGCACATTCCATTGTGGATGTCTTGAATGATTATTCGTGCCTCTGTTGGTCCTAGTCATCTTGCCATTGGTCCTCTGAATGTTTTGCGATATAAAACATTGTTCTTGATAGAATAAATGATGGTTGTCTGACTGGTTCTCAGTGCATCTACTTTGTTAGGAGGGAGGATACCTTGGGATAGCTAGTTAAAGATGGGGGTAATCCAAGTGTCAATTGTCTCGACCTGGGAGATTTCCGCATGCTGGAGGATGGATTTCTCGCTGATGCTTCGACTAAGACCTCCTTTCATGGGATAGAATTACTGCTTCAAAAACTTCGGGTGGGTTGGGTTTGGGTAATTTACATATGAAAAACCTGTCTTTGATTGCCAAGTGGTGGTGGCGCTATCATAACGAGCCAAATAGCCTTTGGAGGCGCGTCATCACCTCCATTCACTCTTCCAACCGGAACTATTCTCTTGTACCTTTGAAGTCTAACATGGTAGGAGTTTGGAGGACCATAGCAACGCTAAACTCCCACCTTGCCCCTTTTAATGTTTTTTTGGAGGAAGTGATTACAGGTTTGGTAGGTAACGGATCATCTATTCACTTCTGGATTGACACATGGATCGGCGGATCTCCACTTCGGGAAGCATATCCGGATCTCTACAAGCTAGAAAGACACAAAGGATGCTTCATCAATGAACGATGCACTGGCAGAGGTCGCGTCACACAATGGGAATGGAACTGGATACGACCCCCGTCTTCTCATAATGAGCTTTTCGAACTCCAAAATTTGATTACTCAGGTCTTTCACCTCTCCCTCTCAGCTTCAAATGACACTTGGGAATGGAAATATGACACATCGGGCTCCTTTACAACTAAGTCAATGAAGTCTCTCCTTCAATCCACCACCCACGGACCGAGCAACCGGAAGTTTCCTTGGAATCATCTAGCACCCCTAAAAGTTAACATCTTTGGATGGAGACTTGAAATGAATCGATCCTACAAGAGACCGCTCCTCATGAAACATCACTATCACTTCTGCTCGATGTCCATTGTGTAACTTACATGACGAATCTGCTCCTCACCTTTTCCTACAATGCGACTTCGCGAACTCCTTATGGCTCTTTCTCCTCAACTGGTGCAAGATATCTGTCACAAAACCTTCCAGCCTCAGGGAATTATTCGAGATTCACACAACCAAACACCTAGGATTAACAAAAAGTTCTCTTTTCAACCTGGTTATACTCACTTACTGTTGGATTATTTGGAAGCTCAGAAATGAATGCATTTTCGTGAACAAGTCTCCATCATTCCGTCATAGTTTAAAGAGATCAAGTCCATTAGCTATTTATGGCTATCCAACAGGTCATCCAAAATGCGTATACAATGGACCCAATGGTGTAATTTCAATTTCTAAATCCCTTCCCAATGATGTAATTTAGTTTTCTCAGTATGTTCTTTTTTTTCCCCTTATGACTCTGTATTGCTAGTATCCTTCTAGCTTTTATATATTAATAAATAGTTTGAATGTTCAAAAAAAAGACCTCCTTTCCGAAGTGTTCAAAAAGTTAGTGCTACGAGTTTGCTCAGGGCGTCTGCTCGCTGATTATGTCCCTTAGGGATTTGAGTGATGTTGAAGGAGGTGAAGTATGGTAAGATTTCGTTGACTAGTTCCAGGTACAACTGCATTGCTTCATTCTTTGCTGCGTATTCACCCCTAACTTAAGAGGTTACCAATAATGAGTCCGTAAATACTTTTATTCGTTTGACTTCCATTGTTTTGGCTATGCGCATGCCTGCTAGTAAGACTTCATTTCTTTTTTGGGTAAAGGCATTTCACCCAGTAAAATAAGTAAGGATTCATTTTATGATTCCTTGTTTGACTTCATTTCTTCAGGGCGCATGTGAAATCGTGTTATGACAAACTTATGAGCACTAACCCTGCCCCTGAACCCTACGTACCTGACGCGCATCGGTGTATAAGGTCCAGGTTTCGTCTTCGTGGCTCGCGGGTGTTGGTTGCATTTTTTATTTCTTGCCTGGTATTGTTGGAGGCGGTGTGTCGACCTCAGCTAGGAAGTTTGCCATGATATGTCCTTTGATTGCATGTCTGGATCCGTAGGTGATTTAATGTTCGCTTAACTCGATCCCCTATTTTGACATTCTCGTCAGATAACCGTGGTGTTACACCCCCAAAAACGGAAATTTTTAAAACTTTTTAAATAACATGAACTAAATGACTTACATGACATTCTTACTAAATAACTTTAAGTATGAACTACGAAGGAAGGAAGACTCAGGAAGTTTTTCCTTTTAATTTGATTTGTAAGAAAGGACTCAATTAGTTCATTCAGACGGGCAGACGCCGTCACCCACATTACGTGACGCCGTCCGCCTTTAAAGAGATGTCAGGTCAAGAGAACCAACAATTAAACCTGACGGCTCAGAACATTTTAAACCTGACGGCGTCAGCTTCTAGGTGCGACGCCGTCACCCTTAAATTGGGACGCCGTCTGAGACAGGATATAACCTGACGGCTCAGAACTATTTTAACCAGACGGGGTCACCTTATTGGCGACGCCGTCTGGAACCCAGACCTGCACAAATAGTGCAGATTTCCTGCACTTGGACCCAACTATTTTACTCTTCACATCAACAATATTAACAAGACCACAAGTAAACTTCACAACACTTATAAACACTATTACCATTGAATATTTTGACACTCTAACCTTCAAGATAAGCAATTAACATTGCGCCAAACAACATTTACCAACAATTTGACCCATAACTAAAAAGCTTAACACTATTGATTTAAGTCTTTTAGACAACATAAAATGTAATTACATCCATTAATAAAAAGTAGACCATATGACCCAAAAAGTATACTAAAATGTGACTCAACTCTTTGGGGCTTCCAACTTCAACACCTTGGTTCCAAAAGACTAGATCAACTGGGAGCTCAATCAAAGTCCATTCTACACTTGTTTCTTACCTTTATCCTCCTTGCTAGGACCTACAAAACGACATTAACTATAACGTAAGCAAATTGCTTAGTAAGTAAATGGGTTAAGTTCAAGTAAAGCTTTAACAAAAAGAAAGGATTCATGGAGCATCTATAACATAAGTACATACCTTTAAATTGGTATTTACACTACTTGACAAATTAAAAGCTATGGATCCAAGCTACTATAACAAGCTCCAACAACTATAACAATAATCAATAATTCATAATTTAACATGATACAACATTAACCCACTATACTTACCTTCAATTGCTCAATAGGTTTCTACCAAGTAAAGTCACCACTTCCTTAAGCTTCCTAAACAACAATTAATCTTAATTAGAGACTATAACTAGTAATTTCAAGGAATTGGACATCTTCTATTACTACTTTAAACTTCTAAATTTAAAACCCTAATCACAAGGATTGGGGAAATTGCTTACTTGATTAGAGATATGAAATTGAAGGTCTCTTAACCTTAATAATCACCAACACAAGTCCAGAATTAGCTCAATTGAAGATGTCCTTGATATGACTTCTTCTTCACCAAATACCTTTCTTCACCTTGAGGTAACTTCTAAAAATTCTGGATAAGTCTCAAATGAGACTAATTTTCTCCTTTTATATTTATTCCACGTAGCTCAAATGGCAACATAAGTCCCCCTATTCTAAGATTTTATACTTTGGCCACAAGAGTTTCTAATTCTATTTATTAGTTGAAACCTTTAAGAAATTAGTCATACAACATAACATAATGGGTTAATACTAACATTTAATAATACCTTGACGGAATACGGGTGTAACAATTCACCCCTCCTAAAATTTGATTTCGTCCCCGAAATCATGCTTGGAAAAGTTGAGGATACTTACTCTTCATTCTTTTTTCTGGTTGCCATCTAATAGTCGTACCTTTCCGATGTCTCCATTGTACCTTAACCAATGGAATCTCTTTATTTCTTAGCTGTCTTGTCTTTCTCTCAAGTATTGCCTCTGGTTCTTCTTGCAACGTTAGCTTTGGATCTACTTCCACATCATCCAATGTAATTACACTAGCTTCATCCGCTAAGCATTTCCTTAGGTAAGATACATGGAATGTATTATGAATTCCTTTCATTTCATCGGGGAGATCTAATACATAAGCTACTTCACCAATGTGTTCTATATTCTTGAAGGGTCCAAAGAATCTTGGTCCTAACTTTCCTTTATGCTTGAACCTAAGAACACCCTTCCAAGGGGAAACCTTAAGCATGACATAGTCTCCTACTTCAAATTCAATTGGTCTTGCATTAACTTTTCCATCTATCTTGGGCCGCTTTAAGTCTTTCTCTAATCATCTCAATTTTCTCGGTTGTTGCTAGTATTACATCCGTACTAGCTAACTCTCTTTTCCCCTCTTCATTCCAACATACCGGAGTTCTACATTTTCTACCATAAAGCATTTCATAAGGTGGCATTTCAATGCTAGCATGGTAACTATTATTATAAGCAAATTCGACTAACGGTAAATGATCATCCCAATTTCCGCCGAAGTCAATTACACAAGCCCTTAACATATCTTCTAGGGTTTGAATCGTTCTTTCACTTTGCCCATCGAGCCATACTCATATGTAATCTTTTACCTAGTTCTTCTTGAAAGCTTCGCCAAAATGCCGAAGTAAACCTTCCATCTCTATCGGAGATAATAGAAATGGGTACCCCATGGCGTGCAACTATTTCCTTTACATATATCTTTGCTAACTTGTGAACGGGCATACTTTCTATAATAGGAATGAAATGTGCGCTCTTCGTCAGACGGTCTACTATTACCCAAATCGCAGCGTGCTTTTTGGTCGTGCGTGGTAACTTTGTAACGAAGTCCATTGTAATCTTTTCCCATTTCCAAACCGGTACTTCTAATGGTTGTACTTTATCATATGGTTTTTGGTGCTCGGCTTTAACCTTCAAGCAAGTTAGACATTTTTCAACATATTTCGCACAATCTCTTTTTATACCCGGCCACCAATAATCTTTCCTCAAGTCATGATACATCTTGTTAGCCCCCGGGTGAATGGAATATTTTGACTTATGTGCTTCATCTAAGAGTAACATCTTAACATCACTACGGAAAGGTATATAGATTCTTCCATACCGTGTTTTAAGTCCGCGACTATCTTCTTCAAAATGAGGGACATGGGAAGTAATACGCTCTCCTTCCCAATTTTATTCTTTCAAAGCTTCCTTTTGGGCTAACTTAACCTTGTCGAAAAAGTTGGTTGTAATAATCATTTGCAAGGAATGGATTTTAGTAACTTCACCTTGATCCTTACGACTTAATGCATCGGCTACAACATTTGCCTTTCCTAGGTGATATCGGATCTCACAATTGTAGTCCTTTAATAAGTCTAGCCATCTTCGTTGCCTCATGTTCGGATCCTTTTTGTCGAGGAAATACTGAAGACTTCGATGATCGGTGTAAATCACAAATTCCACACCGTAGAGATAATGCCTCCATAATTTTAGTGCAAGAACCATTGTTGCGAATTCCAAATCGTGAGTCGGGTAATCTTTTCATGCTTCTTTAACTGTCTTGAGGCATAGGCAATTACCTTGCCTCTTTGCATAAGGACACAACCAAGACCAGAATACGATGCATCACAGTATACAACCATGTCTTATGTTCCTTCCGGTAAAACTAAAATCGGTGCCTCACATAATTTCTTTCGTAAAGTAGAAAAAGCATCATCTTGTTCCTTCCCCACTCAAAAGGGACATTCTTCTTGGTAAATCTAGTTAATGAGGATGCAATCTTAGAAAAGTCTTGTATAAATCTCCGATAATACCCTGCCAAACCTAGGAAACTTCGTATCCCCCCCATGTTTCTCGGAGCTTGCCAATTCATCATTGCTTCTATTTTTTACGGGCCAACCATAATACCTTCCAAATTAACAACATGACCAAGGAATTGAGCTTCTTGTAACCAAAATTCACATTTCGCAAATTTTGCATACAACTTTTCTTTTCTTAAGGTTTCAAGAATCTCTCGCAAGTGAACCGCATGTTCTTCCTTGTTGTTCAAGTAAACGAGAATGTCATCAATAAATACAATTATATACTTATCCAACATTGGCCTACACACCCGATTCATTAGGTCCATAAAAATTGCAGGTGCATTCGTAAGTCCAAAAGTCATAACTGTAAATTCATAATGCCCATATCGTGTATTAAAAGCCGTCTTAGGAATGTCTTCTTCTCGAACCTTCAATTGATGATAACCGAACGTAGATCAATCTTAGAAAACCATTTAGCGCCTTGAAGTTGGTCAAAAAGATCATCGATTCTTGGCAAAGGGTACACATTCTTCACCGTCACTTTATTCAATTCCCGGTAGTCAATGCACATACGCATGCTACCGTCCTTCTTTTTAACAAACAAAATCGGTGCTCCCATGGCGAACTACTTGGACGAATAAAACCCTTATCTAACAATTCTTGAAGTTGGCTCATCAATTCTTTCATTTCGGAAGGGGCTAAATGGTAAGGAGTTTTTGCTATAGGTTTAGCACCCGGAATGAGGTCAATGCGAAATTCTACTTGTCTTTCGGGTGGAACACCCGACAATTCCTCCGGAAAAACATCCGAAATTCATTAACAATTGGAACATTATCAATACTTGTCTTCTTAATACTCGTATCTACCACATGAGCCAAAAACGCACAACAACCCCGTGACAAGTATCTCCTAGCCTTCATTACTGAGCATAACTTAAATTCTCCCTTTCTCTTATCTCCATATATTACTATTTCCCAACCATTATGATTAACAACTCGTACCATCTTTTGATTACATAAAATGGCGGCATTGTGGTTACTAAGCCAATCCATGCCTATGATGACATCAAATTCTCCAAGTACAATAGGAATTAAGTCGATCTTAAATATGTTATTATATATCTCCAACTCTATACCACGAAACACATTAATCACAACTACCACCTTACTATCGGCTATTTCAACTTCAAGGGGTTTGGAGAGTTTAGATAGTGGAGAGGTTAATTGCTTACTAAACTCTAATGACACAAAAGATACACTAGCTCCCGAGTCATAGAGGACTCGAGCGGGAATGGAATTAACAAGAAGTATACATGTAATGACATCGGGTCCCAACTTCGCTTCCTCCACTCCCATTTGGTAAACTCGCGCCTTAGGTTTTGGGATTTCAACTTTTTCTTCTTTGACCGTCTTCACAATCTTAGCATCATTTGTTTTTCGACTTGGACATTCATTCAACTTGTGTCCAACTTGATTACACCCATAACATATAACCATTGGGTTTGGACATTCTTTACTCATGTGGCTTAAAGAACCGCACTTGTAACATCCTGGCATGTTAAGTCTACACTCACCATAATGAAGCTTGTGACAATTTTTACATTGTGTCTTGCCTTGATTCCCTCCGGTCCTTTTTCCTAAATCAAACCTTGGATTTTTACCTTCTCTATCTCCAAACACTTGCTTTCTCTTAACATCCTTATCTTCTTTACTCTTCTTTCTCATCAAATCTGCTTCTCTCACATGAGCCCGACTTAGAAGATCTTCCAAGGTACTACACTTAAATGGTGAGGTTACTTCACGGATTTCATCATTTAGCATCCTTTGGAACCTATCTACTTTGAGCTTCTCATTATTGTGGTACTCGGAGCAATAAGGAACCATGTCATTAAATTTCTTCCATAACTCATTCACCGTTTCGTTAGTTTGTACTAGAGTCTAAAAATCTTCCCAAATTTTGTCAATCTCTTCTGCCGGTGCATACTCCGAAGTAAATAATTCCTTGAACTCTCTCCACGAACACAAATCCGACCAAGCCTCCCCTTTCTCACACACCTTCCCTTCCCACCAAGTTCTAGCGCTATCGCGAAGGAAATTGATAGCATAGACAACCTTCTTTGCCTCCTCACACCCACTTGTGCGAAAAGCACCTTCAACGGCGATGAGCCATCTATTACAAGCTATGGGGTCAAGGGTCCCCGTGAACTTAGGTACGTCACATGCCGTGAAATCACGGTAAGATGATTTATCATTCCTAGTAACCCTACCATGACCCTCTTCTCTTTTGAGTTCCACGAACTCTCTTTGCATTGCTTCTTGAATATTGAGGGTGGTCTCTTTAACAAAATACGACATGGATCTTTCTAGCGCCTTACCTATCCTTCTCCTCATTAAAACATCTAAAGCTTTTACTTGCTCTTCAGTGAATCCTTCTAAAGTAGGGCCCTCCGAACTAGAGGAAGAGGAATTCTCCGGAGTCATATTATTCTTGGTTGGATCACTTGCCGAAGATTCGGCACGTTTAGAGGTAGTAGCCTTTACGGCTTCCTTTTGATGGGGAGTGTCCATTTCCTCTTTACTGTAATATATAAACAAACATTCGATTAAGCATAATCACCTATAACTTATGAAGTAATCATATTGCCCTCACATACTTTACCCTAAACCACCACTTGCACAAAGCCTTAACGATCTTAGGCAACACATATGTGACATTTTCTTATAACCACGGTGGCCAAGCGTAGTTATAAAAATATGTAACATATGTGCTTTTTAAAATCATCAAGGAAGTGTACACGTAACATAACTATTACTAACACAATTCACACGGCCTAAGTCTAGGAAATTTTAAGGTAAAGATCCTAAATCTCTTAGACCAAGGCTCTAATACCAAGTTGTTACGCCCCCAAAAACGGAAATTTTTAAAACACTTTAAATAACGTGAACTAAACGACTTACATGACATTCTTACTAAATAACTTTAAGTATGAACTACGAAGGAAGGAAGACTCGGGAAGTTTTTCCTTTTTAATTTGATTTGTAAGAAAGGACTCAATTAGTTCATTCAGACGGGTAGACGCCGTCACCCAAATTACGTGACGCCGTCCGCCTTTAAAGAGATGTCAGATCAAGAGCACCAACAATTAAACCTGACGGCTCAGAACATTTTAAACCTGTCAGCGTTAGCTTCTAGGTGCCAAGCCGTCACCCTTAAATTGGGACGCCTTCTGAGACAGGATATAACCTGACGGCTCAGAACTATTTTAACCAGACGGGGTCACCTTATTAGCGACGCCGTCTGGAACCCAAACCTGCACAAATAGTGCAGATTTCCAGCACTTGGACCCAACTATTTTACTCTTCACTTCAACAATATTAACAAGACCGCAAATAAACTTCATAACACTTATAAACACTATTACCATTGAATCTTTTGACACTCTAACCTTCAAGACAAGCAACTAACATTGCGCGAAACATCATTACCAACAATTTGACCTATAACTAAAAGCTTAACACTATTGATTTAAGTCTTTTAGACAACATAAAATGTAATTACAACCATTAGTAAAAAGTAGACCATATGACCCAAAAGGTATACCAAAACGTGACTCGACTCTTTGGGGCTTCCAACTTCAACACCTTGGTTCCAAAAGACTAGCTCAACTAGGAGCTCAAGTAAAGTCCATTCTACACTTGATTTTTACCTTTATCCTCCTTGCTAGGACCTATAAAATGACATTAATTATAACGTAAGCGAATGCTTAGTTAGTAAATGGGTTAGTGCAAGTAAAGCTTTAACAACATATAAGGATTCATGGAGCATCTATTACATAAACACATACCTTTAATTTGGTATTTACACTACTTGACATACAAAAGCTATGGATCCAAGCTAGACTATAACAAGCTCCAACAACTATAACAATAATCAATAATTCATAATTAACATGATACAACATTAACCCACTATACTACCTTCAATTGTTCAATAGGTTTCTACCAAGTAGAGTCACCACTTCCTTAAGCTTCCTAAACAACAATTAATCTTAATTAGAGACTATAACTAGTAATTTCAAGGAATTGGACATCTTCTATTACTACTTTAAACTTTAAATTCAAGACCCTAATCACAAGGATTGGGGAAATTTCTTACTTGATTAGAGATATGAAATTGAAGGTCTCTTAACCTTAATAATCACCACAACAAGTCCAAATTAGCTCAATTGAAGATGTTCTTGATGCCTTCTTCTTTTCTTCACCAAATACCTTTCTTCACCTTGTGGTAACTTCTAAAAATTCTGGATAAGTCTCAAATGAGACTAATTTTCTCCTTTTATATTTATTCCACGTAGCTCAAATGGCAACATAAGTCCCCCTATTCTAAGATTTTATACTTTGGCCACAAGAGTTTCTAATTCTATTTATTAGTTGAAACCTTTAAGAAGTATAGTCATACAAACAAAACATAAGGAGTTAATACTAACATTTAATAATACCTTAACGGGGTACGGGTGTAACACGTGGTTTGCTAAAACATGTTTCAGGGGCTTGTATATGAGAACTTGTATCGGATGAGCTTGGAAATACCTTTTGAATTGCCTGGATGAAAACAGAAGAGCAAGTGCAAGTTTCACCAATGGAGGATAGTTGACTTGCGTGTCTTGCAGGATTTTGCTAAAAATGTAGATTAGGACCTTGTTCCTTTCTACTATGAGTACTGACCCACTTGCCTCATGGGATGCTGCTAAGTACATGATGAGGGTTTCCCCATGTAGTGGAGCCGTCAGGGTAGGTAGTTCGGCTAGGAACACCTTTAGGTCCTGGAATGATGCGTCATCTTCCTCCGTTCATTTGTACACTTTCTTCTTGTTGCATTCGCTTAACACTTTAAATGATAACTGATTGTCTGATTCACGTGAGAGGAGTCGGATAAGAGCTGCGAGTTTTCCATTTAAGCTTTGTAGCTCTTTGAGATTCTTGGGTGGATTCATATCTATTACTGTCTGAATTTTCTTGGGGTTTGCCCTGATTCTCATGGCATCGATTATGTGACCCAAGAATTAACCTTCTTTCACTCCAAATGTACATTTGGCTGGGTTCAGCTTCATGTTGATGCGTCTGAGGTTTTGGAATGTTTCAATAATTTCACATAACAAGGCATCCTCCGTTTTGCTTTTGATGACCATGTCATCAATGTATGCCTCAAGGTTGACACCTTTTGGCTGTTTGAACTCTCTCTCTCTCTCTCTCTTTACCAGCACCTGGTAGGTAGCACCCACGTTCTTTAGGCCGAAAGGCATTTTAGTGTAGCAAAAGAGACCTTCGTTAGTGTAGATTGTTGTCTTGTCTTCTTCATATTCTTTCATTAGAATATGGTGATATCCCTTGTATGCATCAAAGTAGCATTTGTATTTGAAGTCAGCTAGGGACTCCACTTTCCAGTCGATGGGAGGTAAAGGGTAGTTGTCCTTCGGGCATGCCTTATTTAGGCTGGTGAAGTCGACATGCATATGCCACGCACCGTTGGCTTTTTTGACCATTACTGCATTTGAAACCCAAGTTTGGTATTTGACATGGCGTAGGATGCTTTCCTGTATTAGATCCATGACATGTGAATTCATGGCATGAGACCGTTTATAGGGAGAGACTACGTCTTTTCTTTCAAATAGTTGGTACGTACTGGTTGAGGCCCAGGCTATGCTAGACTAGTTTCCTAGGAATGTCGGTCATATCCGATGGTTTCCACGTGAAGACATCCAAACTATTTGCTAGCAGTTGAACTAGTTGTTTTTTAACCTGGGATGAAAGGTCGATTCCGATTGTAATAGGTTGACATGGGAATCCGAGATATGAATTTCGCCTGTTTAGGATTGTTTCCCGGTATGGGTTCCCACGCGATCTCCCTGATATTACTTTCTTCGATTGCGGCTGGTAGGCTTGCATCTTTTCTAGGGTAGTCACTCTTTACCGTAACGACCCTTGCTCTTGTCGAAAATTCTACCAAAGATCTTATGGTGGATATTTCCATGCTAAGTTTATGAATGCTTGTTCTTCCCAGTATTACGTTGTACTTGGATGTTGATTTGACAATGTGGAATTGTAACATGATTGTTCTCGACAATGGGTGTGTTCCTACTGTGAGTTCTAGGGTTACTACGCCTTCAGGGTAAGATCTTTCACCTGAGAAACCGATTAGTAGTGTAGTTGTTGGCTTCAAGTTAGACTTGATGTGTCGTGGAAGCTTGTTGAAGCAAGGTTCATACATTATGTCTATTGAACACCACCCCCGTCCATGTATATTCAACTGACCTTATGAGAAGCTATTAGTGCAGTTATGACGACGGGGTCAGATGATGGCATAAAAGTATCCCACACGGTGTTTCGTGGAGGTGTGCGTTGCTAGTTTTCCATGACTTCGTTGTTCCTTTTTGTGCTTGAGTGCCATGATTGGATCATGTTGACACTACGTGGCTGTTCACAGAAAGTAGTTTGTTCGTTTGTGTGGACCCTGGATGGTTTATCCAAGTGACTTGATTGTTTTAAGTAGTAAGTGGGGTTGACCTTAGGAGTTTTTGTTGTAGGTTGTCCAGGGTTGGTTAGATAGGTATTTTTGTCAGGGGAGGGCCTAGGAGCGGATGTGAGGGTGTCGATCTGAGTGCTATGCATAGGGTGTTTGCTAGATGATGCCTTTTTCTGAGTATTGTGCATAAAGTAATGTGATAAGAGATGTAAAGGTTGGTGTATGTTTACTTGGGAGTCAGCCAAGCCTTTTGCTTTGTGTGCGGTGAGCCGGTGATTGCTAAGTGGGCCTGATGTGACCTAACCCTGATTTTTTGTATTTCCCCTTCCTTACTTGATGGATCTAAACACACACCTTGTGTTATTGATATTTTGAGTTATATTACTAAGCACGCGGAATTTACTTAGTAATACTTAGAAGACGAATTTATATGATGTATTGTATATAAACACAGACTAAACACAAAGCTAAGCTCCAATATTATTAATGAATAATACGAGTGATCTTGCTTATCACTAGGGTTACACCTTGAAGCTTGTGTGAGTATTTCATACTCTAAACAATGACCTAGGATCTCCTTTTATAGCACAAGGAGTCCTTTACAAGATAAGTATATATCTAACAATATAGAATATACACACGATCTTTTCTATACTTATCAATACATGTTTACTTAACAATTATCTAATAGCAGTGGTAATATTTGTATATGCAGTGGGAATGAGTTTCCACTGCTAGTGTAAACATCAGCAATATTAACCACAAGACTATCAGTGGTAATAGATTATTCCCAACAATCCTCCCCTAAACTTATGATTTCTATGCAAATCAATAAGTTTCTTCAATCTTCATTATCTGCAAGGATTTGGGGAATTCTTTCAAACACTTCACCTCTTCTTTAGATTCTGAATAGCTCTTGAACATTGATCTTGAAGCCTGTGTAACAATGCTCTAACTTTCTCACTATCTTCATGAACTCTTATAGTGGTACACAGCATCACAGTGAGAGTTCCAGCTCTAAGTGGATATTCTTTCTCAGCAAGCATGAATGCATCTACTCCATTTGCTGTAGAAACATGGTGAACTTCACATGAATCATAGTAAAACCATTTAGTACCAGGACATGAACATGAGAATTTCCAGAAATCATCATTAACATCTAGATCATAGAGCCTTCTAAGATTAACCCATGCATCTCCTTCATATCTTTAAGATCTTCAGCATCAAATCTTTCTTGAACTAATTTCCATAACTTATCAAGATCATCTCTGTCACAAGCTTTGATGAGATCTTCAAATTGAATGAATGATGAAGTTTCACCACCTAGCCTTGTAATCTTCCATGTTGGAGCAAAGTTACTAGCGAGAAACACTTCCGACCAATGATAGGATGTCTAACTTGTAGTGGTTCGGATAAAATCTTCTTCTTCAATCACAATCATATCACCAATTGTTCTTGATGAACTTCTCGGTTGGAACTTCTTGTTCTTCAAACAATCTTTGTCTTCTTAATGATCGAGAATCACCGTCTTTGGTCTTTCTTCAAATTAGGAAACCTTCTTGCTTATTCTTCTAATTCATCGGAATGAAATCCTTATCTTGTCTTTGAGTTATGTAGTAGATACTCTACTTTATCATCGACATTCCTTTGAATTGATGTCTTTTCCATCCACCAACATTGCAACAATAAGTTTTCATGTATGCAATAATTTGTGCCTTAGTTGGTTGCCTTGGTTTCTTTTGACCCTTTCTCGATCGAACCAATTACCTCTTGAAGTGCTTGATTATTCTTCATCTCGAATAAAGTCCTTTAACCGAGTGTTCTTTGTTCTTCGCTAAAGACTTATCAAGAATCAGGTCAATTGCTTTCTTCTTGATCACGGGATCATTTGCAATCAAGAACTCTATTTCTTCTTCAAGAGGTACATAGTGAACTCGGAGTCTTCTCTCCGAATATTGTAGGTTGAACAAGAGAAAGTGGATCTTCCATTCTATCCAGCCTTTTAGCCTCCATAAAGCTTGCAATCTCTAATTCTTCAAGCTTTTCTTCTCAAGAACTTCTTCTTCATTAATCTTTCTTGCAACTTCAAAGATCATGAGCAATGAATTTGTTCTTTCTTTGAAATCTTCCTTCTTGTTCGCCTCCTTGCTTTGCATACAGATTTACCTTTGTCTTGCTTCATTCATCAACTTCTTCACTTGCAGTGGCAATATTATGTCAAGCGGTGGGAATATTTGGTTTTGCAGTAGAAATTTGATCAGTGGTAAAATCATCAATTGCAGTACTAAAAATGTCTTGATCTAGTTGCTCTTCTTCGAGTATCGCCTTCCTCGCACCTTTACTAGAAACACCTTCATCTTCAAAATCAATTCTCCTCCCCGAGTTCCAAAGATCTGCTTTTCCTCCCTATTTGGGAGAATTTCCCAAATCTTGATCAAATTCAGCTGAATCACCATCATTAGGTGAGGATGAAGATGAAATCACAAACTTTGCAGTTTTCTTTGTCTTTAACCCCTGCAACTCTTCCTTCAAGGTCCGAATCTCCTCCTTCAATGATATAATATCCTTGGCATGCTGCTCCTTAAGTTGTGCCAAGTCTTGTTCCAGATATTTAACCTGCTTTGCTAATGTTGTACAAATTTCCATCAATTTCATGGGTTGCCTACTGCCCTCAACACTTACAACCGTGTGACCTGTTGGGAGAGGTGAATCATAGAGCATTGGTTCAGGTTCCTCCCTAGTTGGACTAGATTGAAGCCTGGAACCACCACTGCTTGTGCCTAAACCAAGAGGATTAGATACATGTTGTGTTGTAATGGGAGGAGTTGTCTGTTTTTGCCTCCTCTCATAGGTGTGAGAAACTGGTGGAGTATAATCAATGTTTGGAACATTAATTATGGGTGTAGTTTGTACTTGTGAAATCTTTGCAAGCATTTGAGGAAAGAGAGGTGTAAAATCTATATTGCCATCTTTATTCATATTTTGAAAAACTTTAGGCTTAAGGCAACGGATTTTATAAACATTTGTATGGGGTTGCAGTTGAAACTCATTTAGCACTGCTTGCACAAACCGTGGATACATTAAAAATTTTGTAGAACTCTTTACATTGCCTTGCATACTTTGAAAAATATATTTTGACCAATTAAAAATCTTATCAGTAGCTAGACAAACCAAATGGTAAGCCATGGTTGAACTAAATTGCTCATAAGAGGTTTTCTTAGGACTTAGGCAATGCAAAAGAGTATGTATCAAAAATCTCCAATGGGGACAAAAACCACTCTTTTTGAAAGTAGCCTTTTATCGATGGCATCATACCCATGGATGATAAATTTTCATGTATTTACGGCATAGGTAATGTGATGATACCATTGAGATCATCCAATTGGAGAATTCTCCTCAAGGATGCCTCAAGAACATCAATGGTTACCCCATCCACAGTGGCTCTAAGAGCATCTCTTGTTTCATGTGTATATCCGGCTTCAATGGTTATGGGTGACGTAAGTCCAAAACTGTTTGATTTGAGAGATATAGATTGTGGGATTTAAAAGTAAATCATACCTTAACTTGGTAGTATTAAGAAAGTCCACAATTTGATAAAAAGCAGGCCACTCTTCTCGCTTGACTTTTGTAAGTAGGCCACTTGGTTGTGCTCATCGCAAAGTGATCGATGCCATAGAATCTTTTGTTGAAAAGTAGACTGTCAAGATGAATTGTATAAAGAACTCGCCAATTGAGAGAAACTATATAAAGAGTTAGGGTTTTAGAGTTTTCATAAGAAAGACTATCTAAGGAAAATATTTATCTTAAGAAGATAAATTGTAAGTAGGAAAGTAGATAATCTTCTAAAATTTACCCTATTTACATATGGAAATAATTAACTCTCAACGGCTAGTAAAATTTAGTTCTGAGACACAACAATTGTAACAAAGAAGAACAATAAATGGTAAAATAACACCGTCGATGGAAACCTGTGAACTAGCGATGGTAATTTTTCACAAAGATTTACAAAGAGTAGTGGTAAAGAAAAACATTTAAAAATAGATCGCTCTTATCATAGTTTTAGCAAACTACCACTATCAACGAATTTGATATATCGATGAGTGTGTAAATACTCATCATTTTGGTTAATCTGAATCGCAAAACATTTAAAATGCTCGAATGCATCAAAATATCGAAAATATCTCAAAATTGCATTTTATATGTTTCGGATGCAAAATGTTTAAAATCGATGAAAACGAGCTAAGTTTGCATAATTGCGTTTCGGTCCCGACTTTCGAAAATGGCAAAATCGGTCCCTAGGCACTTATTTCAAAGAAAAGTCACCAAAGGTCTTTTTAAATCATAAAATGTCATAATTAGTCCTTTGGTGAAAAGTTCCAAAGTTTTGAGAAATTACAATTTTGATCCTTGGATTTTAAAATGTTCATGTTTAGTCCTTGGAATTTCACAATTGGCAAAATGGTCCTTGGAGTATTGGAGATTGTCAAGTTTAGCCCTTGGATTCTAATTTCGAATTACACGTTGGTCCCTGGATTTTCAGAATATGCACTTTTGGTCCTTAGATTGATAAATGGGTTCAATTTTAATCCTAAGTCCAAGTCCTAATAAACACCCAATATCCCAAGCCCAATCCACCCTATACCCGGTCCAATCCACAAATCCAACCCGTTACCCATTCCAACCCGGTTTAAAAACCAAACCCGCCCACGTTTTAAATAATAAAACCGCCTCACGGGTCTCCCTTCCCCCTTCATCATCACCTGCAACTCCTACCCCTACTCCATCATCATCACTCCCACCTTACTCCTACCCTCCAAACACCCCAAGCCAAGAAGCATTAAATGCTTTCTCCCCCTTGCACTCAACCTCTCCAACTGGCAAATATCCAATTTCCCGCCAAAATTGATCCAATGGCCAATATGCACTCAAGTCATCCAATGGTTAAGATTATTAGTGGGATTTAATCTGAAGACACGTGGGAAGATTTTTGGGTATAAATGAGAGAAGAGAAGCAAGAAGAAAGGAGTGGTACTTAGTTTTATTTTTCTCATGTATGTCGTTTTTAAATTCCATGTCATATTTAAGCTTTAATTGTACCTTTTTCATCTTCCTTGTACTTATTTAAGACCTATCAATCAGTGTAAACTACTTTTAAGTGATAATTCAAAGTTTGGTCACATTTCCTGTTTTTCCATTTTCTGAAATTAAGCTTGTTTTAAATTTGCTAATTACCAAGCTTCTATGAGCTTGATCTCAGCTTTTACAGACTCATTCTAGCTTATTATAGCTATTGGTAAGTCTGTTTCATTCAAATCAGTGATATTCAATCAAATGCTAAAAAGTCAACAAAAGTCAAGCGAGGAAGCAAATGGGTATGAGTTTGGAACTGGGTTGATGCAGTGATGGAAATGGGTTGATAATTGGTTTAGGATAGTGATACTTGTGGTGTTTGGCAAGCCATTGTGGCTAGGACATAAGTAAGCTCTGGAAATCTCATATCTATTATAATCTACTTATTTAGCATATTGATAATTTGATAGTATTTGTCAGTAATATGGCATCATTTAGGTGTTAGTTGATTACTAGATTCAGTTTCAGTGTTAGCATTAGCTTATTCAGTAGATAAACCAGTTAAAGATTGCAAGACAGTGATTTAAATGGTGTTTGGATCAGTAGCATAATAAGGCTTAAGCTTTGGTTTTTGCTTAAAATCTGTCTATGTAATCTCAATTAGTTCCACTTAAATCATTCTAGTCATTACTTGGTAGCTGCAAACATCAAAAGTCAAAATCATCTTGAACCTGCTCTAATTTCATATCTGTGAAAAATTTGTAAAACCAAAAGATTAATCTGTGTTCAAAAATCATAGGTATAGCTTGCATTAGCTTCATTTCATCATAAAACATCATATTCAGTTGGCAAATTAAGATCAAAGTTCATTTAAGTCAAACCATAAAGAATTTCAAAAGTCGAAAAGTCACATGGCGCTTTTCATTAAACTTCCTGGATCATCACCGGTTAATCCTTGGTCAAAAGTTTTGGTATTTTGATTTGAGAAGTTGAACTGGTCTAGTTTACAAAATGATTTTTGTTGAATTTTAGTAATTTTGTAAAAGCTCTTAAACAAATTCTCCAACTTGGTCTCATTTTTGAAAGTGCCACAAGACATGTGGAACCGAGTCTCGCATGTGTTCTTGCAGAGCTTGTCAAAGCTCAATTGAGCTTATCTCGTGATCGATTTGGTTCATAGGTTCCTAGCCGGGTCTACTCTAAGTTCCAACATCCGTTTTCAACTTCCGACTTATTGGGTAGCTTATTTTCTAGCTACAAAGTGGTAGCCAAAAACTGTTTTTAGCACTTAAGCCAAATCATGCAAATCTGTGTAACTTGTACTTTAGAGGTTTAGGTCAGTTGTATTTGGTTTCTTTTGAGTACTTTTAGCATATTAGAGCTTCGTGATAGTTTGGTGCTTATTTGGTGCCTTTGTTTATTTCAAGTGCTTATTTACAAGCACTTGTAATCGCAGCTTCATAATCCTACACATAAGCCATTGCTTTTATATTTTCATAGAATCGAATATTATTGTAGGCTTTTCTTGAATTTTTCATATTTTTCCAAGATCTTGCTTGCTATTTTTCTTTATTTTTAACAGCTTTTAGCCATTTTAATTAGCTTTTAATACAATTAAATCGTAAAAGTTTCAAAAAATAAGTTTTAATTTTTCCTAGGTTAAGATAAATATAAAAGTCAAAAAATATTTTTCCAGATTTTCATAGTTTAATTTGTAATTTTAGCAATTTAAGTAGTTTTAAATAGTTTTTAATTCATAGAAAATAGAAAATAATCGAAAAATACAAAATTAGTTTTGAAAATTCTCTTTAGTTATTTTAGATTTTCTAAGTCATAATTTCATTTTCTAGCTTTATTTCATATTTTCTTGTATTTTAGGGTATAATTAAATAGTTAAAATAGTTTTAATTAATAATAATTAAATAAATAGTAATAAAAATAATTTTTCTTTCTAAAAATTTTCTCTTATCATTAGGTTTGTAAAAATGTTATTTTTATATTTTTAGGATTAATATTGTTTCAGTTTCACATTTTCTTTTGTACGTTACGTAGTTTATAATTAAAATCTATAAAAGAAAAATAAAAAACATTAGGTTTTAAAAATAGTGATAGCATTTATTTAATATAATTTATCTTTTTAATTTTCTTTAATTTGCATTTAAGCCCATGTAATTTATAAACTTTTCCTTTAGGTATAATTGTTCATAATCACAACTCTTTTCCGTTCAAATTCTCTCGATCACTATTCGTTTGATTATTCTCGCACAGCTCGTTGGGACATAACGACCTTGGGAAACACTATACTCCTCTAGATCTTCATTGCATTTGGTTCCGCATCGTTTGAAGTTTGTTACGGTTGACCATTCACAAGTGGTCACTTTGTGACTAAACTTGACCGGGAGCGAATCAAATATTCACTCCTTGTTCATACCATCTATATCTATATATTTTCTTATAAAAATCCAAAAAAAAAACCCAAAACATCTTAAAACGATAAAACACAAAAATATTTTCCTTTTGTTTCTATATATATATAAAAGATAAAATACAAAAGATTTGTCGTTTTCTTTGTTTAATAATAACAACATAAAAATTACCACGCAAACCAAGGCGTTGTACTACCTAACTGGGGTACGACCATAATAAGTTCCCGAACCAAAGATTAAAACTTGCCTTTGTGTCCTTGTGAGTGGTGTACCTTTTTCAAAGAAGCCATTCATCTTGTGATTATTGGTTTAAGTTCACTGTTGTTTTGCCTCGATATTGTTTTAATTGGATTTGTTGTTATATCTACTTTTCAAAACCATAAAACTCAAAAAGATTCTTCTTACCCCATCCTCATAATTCACTTTCATAATTCCCATTCCTTTCCTTAACTCTGAGATTTCTTAGAGTTAACTCTAGTGTATGCGCATCGCTCTTCTAGATCCGAAGCCCATTTCGTGAGCTTGTCAAGATTCCAAGAAGGCGTGTCCAGAGACTTTCGCCCATCATCGGATCGAGATCCGGATCGCTCACACTACTTCCGTTATCATGGCGGAAGAACGTCTATGTGTGAGCTTCTCCAGCACCCATCGACGGGTATGGAGATGTTATTGTTATCCCACCATTGTGGTCGAAAATTTTGAACTCAAAACCGGTTATCAATCTTGTAACCTCAAGTCAATTCTATGGTTTTGAGCGGATGATCCTCATGCTCATATTCGATGGTTTAACAAGATTGCATCTACCATCAAATACAAGAATGTCCCTACAGATGCCGTCAAGCTTCTTCCTGCTCCCATTTTCCTCGAGGGACAAGCCCGGATTGGCTTGAAAACAACCCCTCAATCAATAGAAACATGGGAAGACCGTGAAGAAATTTGTGAACGAGTTTTATCCACCTTCCAAAACCACGAGTCTTAAAATGAAATCATCAAGTTCACACAAAAGTTTGATGAACCCTTCTGAATCGTGAGATCGTTTTAAGGAGTTGCTCGCAAATGTCCTCACCACGGTTTCTCCGAGTTAATGCAACTCGATACTTTCTATAATGGAGTGAGTCAATCGATCAAGATTCTCTCAATTCCTCCGCTGGAGGAAATTTCTTGAGCAAACCGTAAAAGAAGCTTTAACGATAATTGAAAAGAAGTTCAAAGTCCGTGACCGCACAAGCAAACCGGTTGTTTCCCAAGTCGTTGTTGGTCCTTCTTCTTCATCGCTCGTGAGTCAATCTAGCACCGATGCTAAGATTGACAAACTCACGAGGCAATTCAAGCTTTGGTTCTCCAACCAAAAGAAAGTTTTTTTCCACAAACTTCACCTCCCGTGAAGTTAAGAAAGTGGAAGTCGTGTTACTTGCGGTGGCCCCCATGCCTACTACAACTCAGATGGCCACCGATGGTAACCCTTTTGAAGCTAACGTGGGCGGGATTTCAACCAGAGGCAACCAATACCGTGCTCTATGGACCCAACCACCGCCCTAACCACTACCTCGACCACCCGGTTTCAACCAAAACCAAAACCGTAATCAAAATCGTAATAGAACAAACCAAGGTTTTCAAAACCAAGGTAATTTTAGTCCAAACAACGGTTTTCAAAATCAAAATCAAAACTTCCAACACCAAGGAAATTTTAATAGAAACCCGTGTCGTGGAAATTTCAACCTGTGGTATTTTCATGGCAATAATCAAGGAAATTTCAAAATCAAGGCCCTAATCCAAACAATAGAGGCCGAATTTTCCTACACAAACTCAAGCCATTGTTCCAACTGGACCATCATCCGATGAGTTGTTGAAGCAATTCATGAAATCCCAAGAGAAATGAATAGGTTGTTGGTTAGCCGATTTCGACATTAAGAAGTCTTTAAATGATACCCCTGCTCGTGTACTTTACCTAGCAACACGATCGCTAATCCGAGGGGCGATGCAAAGGCGATCACAACCGTAAGTGGTGCTTCAGATGATGGACCCGCTATTCCTACTACTCTTCTTCTTCTCTCCCGGTAGTGGAAAGTGAACCCGAGGCGACAAAGGACAAGGAACTTCCTACTAATAACGGAGGTACCAAGAATGTCCATCCTCGTGTTGTCCCGAAACCCAAAACCAAACCTCGAGTTGTTTTGAACCTCCAGTTGACAACCCCAAATCAAAACTTCTATTCCTTACCCTCATGTTTAAATGAGCAAAACTCCGAAAAAGCGGTCATCAAATGGAAAAATTCTTTCAAATTTTCCAAGAGCTACATTTTGACATAAGCTTTATGGATGCCATCATGCCGATGCCCAAGTTTGCATCAAATCTCAAACACATGTTAAGCAATAAGGAAAAACTGCTTGAAATGGCTAAACTGTTGAACGAGAACCGCCGCCAGCTTCATAAAGAAGCTTCCCGAGAAGCTTGGAGATCCCGGAAAATTTCTTCTCCCTTGTGTTTTCCGTGAATGATTGAATGCTTTGCCCTTGCCGATCTTGGTGCAAGCATCAATCGATGCCTTATTCAAGATGGAAGAAGCTTTCTTCCGAACTTATTCCTACCGCATGACTCTTGAGCTTGCGATCGTTCTATATCGCGTCCTCTTGGCATTGTCGAGGATGTATTCGTGAAAGTAGGAAAGTTCCATTTTCCACCGACTTTGTGGTTGTTGATTTCGATACGATCCTCGGTTCCCTCATTGTTGGACGAGGATTCCTGAGAACGGGCCGTGCTCTTATTGATGTATTTGACAGTGTTGCAAAAAAAGGTCTACAAGGCCGATTAATCACCGATTAGGTGCTACTGGGCCACCGACCTTGCCGATTTTCGTAAATCATTCAAACAAATCGGTCAACCATGGTCAACGGTGGTTAACGATGGTCAAACTTGCCGTAAACTTGCAAATCTAGTTGGAAATACCCTAAAATCGTCGTAAATAAGTTTTAATCACCTATAGTCATTGTTTATATCTATTACATGATTTTTTTCAATGAAAATCTTGCCGTGATTACCAAAACTCGCCGTAAATACCCAAAGCTTGCCAAAAATGCCAATACGATTTATCACTGATTTACTATTTTGCAACCTTGAACAAATGTAATCACTTATAGTCGCTGTTTATATATATTACAAGATGTTTTTAAGGAAAATCTTCCTGGGAATACCCAAAACTCGCCGGAAATATCCAAAATTTGCAAAAAAAATGCCAATCCGATTAATCACTGATTAATCCCGCCTAGACTAATTACAAGCTACAGGGGGTCGACTGCCTCACTACCGATTCACGATTTTTGCAACCTTGGTATTTGAGCAAGAAATCACGTTACGTGTGGGTAATGAAGTTACCTTTAACCTTGATCAAACTTCAAGGTACTCCTCGAATTATGATAATCGAATCGTTAATCGAGTTGATGTAATTGATATTGCTTTAGAGAGTACTCTCAAGAGTTTCTTGGTTATTTTCATAATTCGTGAGTGGGGATTCCACCACATCTTCTCAACCAATCATTGCCGACTCTTCCCCTCTCTCACCCGCTTGAGGGACTGACTTTCTAGAAGAGATCGACGAGTTTCTTGCTAATGATGAATCGATTCCACCGGAATTGATGGTGTTTATGATTCGGAGGAGATATCCTTTATCTTGATCAATTGTTAAATGAAGATCCATTACCTTCACTCCTCCGAAAGAGATCACAATTGAGGAAATCAAATCAAGACAAACATCTATCAAGAATTTCGAGGTTGAACTTAAGGACCTACCTCCTCATCTCGAGTATGCATTCTTGGAGGGTGATGATAAATTACCCGTCATAATTGCTAAAGACTTAATCGAGGAGGAGAAAACTGCTCTCATAAAGGTCTTGAAGTCACACAAGCAAGCAATTGCTTGGAAACTCTCCGACATTAAGGGTATCAACCCCGAGTTTTGTACTCACAAAATCTTAATGGAGGATGACTTCAAACCAAAGAGCTCAACATCAGAGACGGTGAATCCTAAGATTCACGAGGTTATCAAACAAGAGGTTCTCAAACTTCTTGATGTCGGTCTAATTTACCCGATCTCGATAGTCCTTGGGTTAGCCCAATTCACCGTGTTCCAAAAAGGGTGGCATAATCATTGTCACAAATGAAGAAAACGAATTAATTCCAACTCGATTGGTTACGGATGGCGTGTGTGCATTGACTATCGCAAGTTAAACGAAGCCACCAGTAAAGACCATTTTCCTCTACCCTTCATGGATCGGATGCTTGAGAGATTAGCGTGGAACGAATACTATTATTTCCTTGATGGTTTCTCGGGTTATTTTCAGATCCCCATTGATCCACTGGATCAAGAAAAGACCACATTCACCGCCCATACGGAACTTTTGCCTACGACGTATGCCTTTTGGCCTATGCAATGCTCCCCGCACGCTCCAACGATGTATGATGGCAATTTTCCACGACATGATCGGGGAAACAATGGAAGTGTTTATGGATGACTTCTCGGTCATTGGGGACTCGTTTCAAACATGTCTCTCCCATTTAGATAAAATGCTAAACGGTGTGAAGACACCAATCTTTGTCTAAATTGGGAGAAGAGCCACTTTATGGTCAAAGAAGGCATAGTCCTTGGCCATAAGATTTCCAAAACGGATTGAGGTAGATAGAGAAAAGTTGATGTTATTGCTAAATTGCCTCATCCTACTACCGCCAAAGGTATTAGGAGTTTTCTAGGTCATGTCGGGTTTTATCGTAGATTCATACAAGATTTTTCTAAAATCGCTTCCTATGACCCATCTTCTTGAAAAAGATGCTCCTTTTATCTTTTCTCCTAAGTGCATCAAGCTTTTGAAACATTAAAGAAAAAGCTACGGAAGCACCCATTCTAGTTGCCCGATCGATTTACCCTTTGAACTCATGTGTGATGCAAGTGATTTTGCTATCGGTGCAGCCTCGGGCAACGCAAAACCAAGCATTTTCACCTATCCACTACGCAAGTAAAACTATGATCAAGCTCAAACCCATTACACCACTACGTAAAAGAATTATTAGTCAGAGTGTATGCTTGAGAAATTTCGCCATACCTTATCTTGACCAAATGCGTGGTGTATACGGATCACTCGGCTCAAATATCTCTTTGCAAAACAAGATGCAAAGTCGAGATTGCTCCGCTGGGTTCTCCTCCTACAAGAATTTGATATCATTATACGTGATAAAAAGGAGCCGAGAACCAGGTCACGATCATCTATCCCGCCTAGAAAACCTCACCGTAATGTGTTCGAAAAGGAAATTAACGAAACATTTCCTCTCGAAACACTCAATGTGGTTTCTTTTCGCGGAGACTCTTCTACCCCATGGTTTGTTGACTTTGCAAATTACCATGCGGGTAACTTTGTGGTGAAAGGGATGTCGTCCCAACAAAAACAAATTCTTTAAAGATGTAAAACATTACTCGGGACGACCCTACTTATTCAAAATTTGCGCGGATCAAGTCATCAGCGATGTGTGTATGCTCGTGAAGCTATTGACATTCTCAAGGCTTGCCATTTCGACCCTCTGGGGACATCATAGCCCCAACTACACCGCCAAGAAGGTGTTTGATTCCGGATTCTATTGGCCCACAATTTACAAGGATGCCCATGAATTTGTCAAAACTTGTGACGCTTGTCAACGTCACGGAAATATCTCACAAAGGAATGAAATGCCGGAAAACGCCATTCAAGTGTGTGAGATTTTTGAGATCTGGGGCATTGACTTTATGGGGCCATTTCCTTCATCTCGCGGTAATAAATACATACTCGTGGCCGTTGACTATTTGTCAAAATGGGTTGAAGCTAAGGCTTTGCCTACCAACGATGCCCGAGTTGTTGTGAAATTCTTAAAATCTCTTTTTGCTAGGTTTGGAACCCATGAGCTATAATCGGTGATCGTGGTACGATTTCGCAATGACCGTTTGATAGAGTCATGCAAAATATGGTGTAACTCACCGCCTCTCTCTGCGTACCACCCCAAACAAGTGGGCAAGTGGAAGTTTCCAACCGGGATTAAAAGAATTCTTGAAAGGACGAGGCGAAAACCGTGCCTCTTGGTCGGATAAGCTAGATGACGACTGGGCCTTCCGATACTTATAAAACACCCATCGTGTACCCATACAAGCTTGTGTACGGAAGGCATGTCATCTGCCGGTTGAGCTTGAGCACAAGGCATCTGGGCCTTGAAGCATGCTAACCGATATTCAGTAATTTGGTGATCACCGGAAAGTTCAAATGAATGAATTAAATGAACTCCGTGATCAAGCATACGAGAACTCTTTGATCTATAAAGAAAGACAAAGAAGATTCATGACTCCAAAATCAAAACCGCATTTTCAACGTCGGTGATCGAGTCCTTCTTTTCAACTCAAGATTGAAGATTTTCTGAAAACTAAAATCCACCGGTCCGGACCATTCACCATCACTAAAGTATTCCCATATGGAACCATTGAGTTATCTCAACGGATGGTCCAAACTTTAAAGTGAATGGTCATCGGTTGAAGCATTAATTTGAGAGGACATTCCTCCCGTGGTTGTCCGGATCTACAAACTTTCCCATGAACCATTGAATGCGGGATCGAGTCAAGCTAGCGACTCGGGAATCAAAAATAGTAGCATACTATATGGGTTTTCACCCATATTTCGACTTCTTTCTATTTTCTACCACCCTAGTGGGGAGTTGCCCAACGTTGTATATAAGTTTCAAAAAAAAAAAAAAAAAAAAAAAAATCTTTCAAAATAAATGCCGTAGTATTTCCTTTACGTTCTATGTTTCGCATAATCACAAGACTTTGAATATTGAGGGCAATATTCATTTCTAGTGGGGGAATTCTCACTAATTTTATCATGTAATTATACCGCCTAATTCCCCATTTTGGCCAAAATTTTTTTTGGGAGTAAGTGTTTTACACTTACTCACTTATGGTTATCGATCCGCCATGTCTAATAAATGTAGGATTGGCTAATCCAGAGCAAACGACTCTTGGTAAAGATATATCAAACCGTTTACGACTTGCAATTTGCCTAAAATTGTATGGTGTTCATTTCACCATATCTTTAATTAGTGAAGAGTTGGCTAGCCCGCAAGTTTATGGCTTGTGGTAAAGGCAATGGAAAACCATAATTGGTAATCGACTCACCAAAGATATTTTATCTAAGAGTTGGCTAGTCCGAAGCAAACGGCTTCGTAAAGACAAATCAAATCCGTTGGAAGTCGGTGGTTTGCTCAAAATCACATGGTTATCGATGTACCATAGTTCTTACTTGAATTGAAACATTTGGCTACTCCGTAAGTAATGGCTTTTGGTAAAGAGATTCAAATCCATTAAGTTTTTCTCAAAAGATTGCTAGAGACTAGCAATAGTTTAGTGTGGGGATTGATGAGTGTGTAAATACTCATCATTTTGGTTAATCTGAATCGCAAAACATTTAAAAATGCTCGAATGCATCAAAATATCGAAAATATCTCAAAATTGCATTTTATATGTTTCAGATGCAAAATGTTTAAAATCAGATGAAAAACGAGCTAAGTTTGCATAATTGGCAGTTTCAGTCCCCCCGACTTTCAGAAAATGGCAAAATCAGTCCCTAGGCACTTATTTCAAAAGAAAAGTCACCAAAGGTCTTTTTTAAATCATAAAATGTCATAATTAGTCCTTTGGTGAAAAGTTCCAAAAGTTTTGAGAAATTACAATTTTGATCCTTGGATTTTAAAAATGTTCATGTTTAGTCCTTGGAATTTCACAATTGGCAAAAATGGTCCTTGGAGTATTGGATATTTTCAAGTTTAGCCCTTGGATTCTAATTTCAGAATTTACACGTTGGTCCCTGGATTTTCAGAATATGCACTTTTGGTCCTTAGATTGATAAATGGGTTCAATTTTAATCCTAAGTCCAAGTCCTAATAAACACCCAATATCCCAAGCCCAATCCACCCTATACCCGGTCCAATCCACAAATCCAACCTGTTACCCATTCCAACCCGGTTTAAAACCAAACCCGCCCATCGCTTTAAATAATAAACCGCCACGGGTCTCCTTCCCCTTCATCATCACCGCAACTCCTACCCCTACTCCATCATCATCACTCCCACCTTACTCCTACCCTCCAAACACCCCAAGCCAAGAAGCATTAAATGCTTTCTCCCCTTGCACTCAACCTCTCCAACTGCAAATATCCAATTTCCCACCAAAATTGATCCAATGGCCAATATGCACTCAAGTCATCCAATGGTTAAGATTATTAGTGGATTTAATCAAGACACGGGAAGCTTTTTGGGTATAAATGAGAGAAGAGAAGCAAGAAGAAAGAGTAGTACTTAGTTTTATTTTTCTCATGTATGTCGTTTTTAAATTCCATGTCATATTTAAGCTTTAATTGTACCTTTTTCATCTTCCTTGTACTTATTTAAGACTTATCAATCAGTGTAAACTACTTTTAAGTGATAATTCAAAGTTTGGTCACATTTCCTGTTTTTCCATTTTCCGAAATTAAGCTTGTTTTAAATTTGCTAATTACCAAGCTTCTATGAGCTTGATCTCGCCTTTACTGCACTCATTCTAGCTTATTATAGCTATTGGTAAGTCTGTTTCATTCAAATCAGTGATATTCAATCAAATGCTAAAAAGTCAACAAAAGTCAACTGAGGAAGCAAAATGGGTATGAGTTTGGAACTGGGTTGATGCAGTGATGGAAATGGGTTGATAATTGGTTTAGGATAGTGATACTTGTGGTGTTTGGCAAGCCATTGTGGCTAGGACATAAGTAAGCTCTGGAAATCTCATATCTGTTATAATCTACTTATTTAGCATATTGATAATTTGATAGTATTTGTCAGTAATATGGCATCATTTAGGTGTTAGTTGATTACTAGATTCAGGTTCAAGTGTTAGCATTAGCTTATTCAAGAGATAAACCGCTTAAAGATTGCAAGACAAATGATTTAAATGGTGTTTGGATCAAGAGTATAATAAGGCTTAAGCTTTGGTTTTGCTTAAAATCATCTATGTAATCTCAATTAGTTCCACTTAAATCATTCTAGTCATTACTTGGTAGTCGCAAACATCAAAAGTCAAAATCATCTTGAACTCGCTCTAATTTCATATCTGTGAAAATTTGTAAAACCAAAAGATTAATCGTGTTCAAAATCATAGGTATAGCTTGCATTAGCTTCATTTCATCATAAAACATCATATTCAGTTGGCAAATTAAGATCAAAGTTCATTTAAGTCAAACCATAAAGAATTTCAAAAAGTCAAAAGTCACACAAGGCGCTTCATTAAACTTCCTCGATCATCATCAGTTAATCCTTGGTCAAAAAGTTTTGGTATTTTGGATTTGAGAAGTTGAACTGGTCTAGTTTACAAAAATGATTTTTGTTGAATTTTAGTAATTTTGTAAAAGCTCTTAAACAAATTCTCCAACTTGGTCTCATTTTTGGAAAGTGCCCTGTGCACAGGGAACTGAGTCTGCACAGGTTCTTGCAGAGCTTGTCAAAAGCTCAATTGAGCTTATCTCAGGCTCAGATTTGGTTCATAGGTTCCTAGCCAGGTCTACTCTAAGTTCCAACATCTGTTTTCAACTTCCAGCTTATTGGGTAGCTTATTTTCTAGCTACAAAGTGGTAGCCAAAAACTGTTTTTAGCACTTAAGCCAAATCATGCAAATCTGTGTAACTTGTACTTTAGAGGTTTAGGTCAGTTGTATTTGGTTTCTTTTGAGTACTTTTAGCATATTAGAGCTTCTGTGATAGTTTGGTGCTTATTTGGTGCCTTTGGCTTATTTCAAGTGCTTATTTACAAGCACTTGTAACTGCAGTTTCATAATCCTACACATAAGCCAATTGTTTTATATTTTCATAGAATCGAATATTATTGTAGGCTTTTCTTGAATTTTTCATATTTTCCAAAGATCTGTTTGCTATTTTTCTTTTTTTAACAGCTTTTAGCCATTTTAATTAGCTTTTAATACAATTAAATCGTAAAAGTTTCAAAAATAAGTTTTCATTTTCCTAGGTTAAGATAAATATAAAAGTCAAAAAAAAATTCCAGATTTTTCATAGTTTAATTTGTAATTTTAGCAATTTAAGTAGTTTTAAATAGTTTTAATTCATAGAAAATAGAAAAATAATCAAAAAATACAAAATTAGTTTTGAAAATTCTCTTTAGTTATTTTAGATTTTCTAAGTCATAATTTCATTTTTCTAGCTTTATTTCATATTTTCTTGTATTTTAGGGTATAATTAAATAGTTAAAATAGTTTTAATTAATAATAATTAAATAAATAGTAATAAAATAATTTTCTCTTTCTAAAATTTTCTCTTATCATTAGGTTTGTAAAATGTTATTTTTATATTTTTAGGATTAATATTGTTTCAGTTTCACATTTTCTTTTATGACGTTACGTAGTTTTAATTAAAATCTATAAAAGAAAAATAAAAAACATTAGGTTTTAAAAATAGTGATAGCATTTATTTAATATGATTTATCTTTTAATTTTCTTTAATTTGCATTTAAGCCCTGTAATTTATAAACTTTTCCTTTAGGTATAATTGTTCATAATCACAACTCTTTCCGCTCAAATTCTCTCGATCACTATTCGTTTGATTATTCTCGCACATTTCGTTGGGACATAACGACCGGGAAACACTATACTCCTCTAGATCTTCATTGCATTTGGTTCCGCATCGCTTGAAGTTTGTTACGGTTGACCATTCACAGTGGTCACATGTGACTAAACTTGACCGTCTGGGAGCGAATCAATGTCTTTACCATGAGCCGTTTGCTATGGACTAGCCAACTCTTAATCATAGAGAATATGGTGAGTTGATGACCATATAGTTTTTGGTAAACTATCAACCATAAACGGATTTGAGTAGTCTTTACCGAGAGTCGTTTGTTCGGACTAGTTGATTCTTATGCTGGTTAGACATGGTGAATCAATAACCATTTGTGTATCTCGATATACACCTTTAAGATCAACTCCGGCTATATCGCATATGTTATAGAACAAACAAAAACACAAGCACGTAAACATATACAAACTTATACAACAATATTAGTACCCGAGACTTCTACTTAATACCAAAGACCATTAGACACAAAAGTTTATGGATTTAGCATTCCAATACTTGTTACCAAGTCATGAAATCTACCCACATCAAGTCCTTTTGTTAATAAATCAAGATAGTTGTCATCAAGATGGATTTTGACAACTTGAATTAGTCCTTTTCATAATGATCTCTTATGAAATGGTGTCTAATTTTAATATGTTTAGTCTTTGTGTGTTGAATCGATTCTTTATAATGCAAATGGTATTGCTATTGTCAATATGAATGATGGTATTCATGAAATTGTACCCATAGTCCAAAAGTTGATTCAAGCCATAGAACTTGAGCACAACAACTTGCGTGCAGCCACATACTCGCCTCGGTTGATGAATTAGCCACCGTTGTTTGTTTCTTGCACCGCCATGACACTAATATGTTGCCAAGAAATTGGCATCCACCGCTTGTATATTTTCTATCCAAACTAGCTCCAAGATAGTCACTATCCGAGTAAGTAACCAAATCTAGAGGAGAATCTCTGAGTACCACAATCCCGAGTAGGAAATGCTTTAAGATATCTAAAATCTTCTTCACAACAAGTGAGAAAACTTGGGAGTGACTTGAAACCTTGCACAAGCACATATGCAAACATAATATCGTGTCTAGATGATGTAAGATACATCAAAGAACCAATCATAGACACATACATGTGCACATCAACTACTTCACCACTATTTTCCTTCAAGAGTTGATGTGTAGTCTTGTCTCATAGGGTGCTTGGATGACTTTGCATCGAGAACTTGAACTTTCTAGGATAGGCAGGGTCTTCAAAGCCTGGAGGTTGAGAAACATAAACCTCCTCATCAATATGCCCATATAGAAAAGCACTCTTTACATCCATTTGATAGACCTTAAAGCCCATAAAGGATGCTTAGGCTAAGAACAACCTGATTGCTTCAATTCGTGCAACTGGGGCAAACACTTCTTCATAGTCAATACCCTCCTCTTGAGTGTATCCTTGAGCCACAAGCCTAGCTTTGTTTCTGATAACAATTCCTCTTTCATCCTTCTTGTTTCTGAACACCCATTTAGTACCTATTACCTTCTTGCCAGAAGGCAAATCACAAAGCACCCAAACCTTTTGAAGCTTGAATTGGAGCAACTCTTCTTGCATTGCTTCCACCCAACTTTCATCTTCAAGCGCCTTGTAAACATTCTTTGGCTCCATTTGTGATAGAAAACACATAAAGAGACATTTATTCTTGCCTTCATGAGACTTAGATTCACATATTTCACTTATGAATCCATGAATATCAGGCAGCCTTGTTTGTCTTCTAGTCTTTACAGGTGAGTGGACATCCCCAATCACATTCTCAAGAGGATGTGATTTATGAATAGAAGTGTGGGGAGTCTGAGGAGCTGCAATTTCATTTGGCATATTTGAAATTTCAACATCATTGGCTTGAGCTTCTTTTGTAACTGGAGTTGTAACTTCCACTTTTGGTGTTGCAGTGGAAAATTCTGGCCTAACAATGGAATCGATTTCCACCGCTTTGGGATCTTCAAGTGTTCAAGTTGCGATCTTCATCTTTACCGTAATCATTAGAAGGATGAGCATCTCAGGTCCTTGAAATATCATTATTGTCGCAAAGTCCCAAAGTGGCGATCGAATTCATCTTGATCTTCGCCTTGATCTTTGTTGAGTTCATCATCATCAAGAAACTCTTCCGATCCTCGCCAAATCAAAAGAATATGTACCAGAGAGATAGGCACATAATTCATAGTATTGGTTAAAGTATCAAGATCAAACAACCTTTTCCGGTCCGGGCCTTTGACATTCACTTTGTTCTCCAGGAACTCAACATGCATATTTTCTTCAATCTTTTGGGTTCTTAAGTTGAATACTCTGAAAGCTTTACTGACCATGGAGTACCCAACAAAATATCCTTCATCTGCTTTTTCTTCAAATTTCCCCAGATAATCTATGGTATTGAGAATAGATACATGACATCCAAATGGTCTCATGAAGTCAAGGATAGGAGGTCTACCTCTAAATAACTCATAAGGTGTCTTGTTCTTTGTTTTTACCACTAAAACCCTGTTTTGCACATAACATGCAGTGTTAATCGCTTCACCAAAAAGTGATTGGCAATTTTGAATCGCCAACATGGTTCTAGCACCTCTATAAGTGTCATGTTCCTCCTCTCAAGAACACCATTTTGTTGAGGAGTTCTAGCAACACTAAATTCTCTTTTAATACCTTTATCTCTCGCAAAATCATCCATAACTCTATTCTTAAACTTTGTCCCATTGTCACACTTGATGATTTTCACTTTGAAATCATATTGGTTTTCTACTTGTGTGATAAAGGTCTTAAGGATGCCGATTGTTTCATCCTTTGTATTGAGAAAGAAAACTCATGTAAACCTCTGAAATCATCGGCCACAACAAGACAATACTTTTTAAGATTTAAGTCGCTTCATGATGTAGGACCAAACAAGTCCATATGTAACATTTGAAGTGGGTGAGCAATAAAGTTAACCAGCTTTGATCTCAGAAAGCTCGTGTTGTTTGCCCCCAAGACAAGCCCACGGGTTTGATCATTTTCAAATCTTTTCTTAGGTAAGCCTCTCACCAAACCATCTTTGACAATCTTATTAATGGTTTTGAAGTTAACATGACCAAGTCTTCTATGCCATAACATGGATTCATCCACTTGTGCCTTTGCAAGCAAGCAAGCATAATCATCTTTAGCAACAATGTTGTTCATATCAAAGCTATATAGGTTGCCTTTCCTAGGAATTTTAAGAAGAATCGACTTTCATCGTGCATCTTAAAATCCTTAGAGAGAACAAAGCACATATCTTTGGTAAAAGAACATTGTTCTTCTTGTCACACATTTGTGATACACTAAAAGATTATACTTAAGCTCTTTTACATAGTACACAAGTTCAAAGTCCAAGTTACGGTTTTGATTACTCCTTTACCAAAGAACTTTTCCATTTACTCCACCTCCAAACTCGATATACTGTCCATCATATTATTCAAAATCTGAAGATAGGACTTGTTGCCAATCATGTGCCTTGAACATCCACCGTCTGTAGCCTTGATATGATATTTTGTCCTTGGATGTTCCCGCACATTAAAGTAAAGAGTTAGTTTCTTTTAGGGACCCAAGCCATGATTGACTTGGATCCGCCTGTATCAATATAGTTATATCTATCAAAGGTCATTGATACACCATTAGGATTGGTTGATGAGGTTATTCCTTTAGGTTTCCATTCCCAACGTCTTGAGGCCTTCACAACATTGCCCATTTCCCTTTTTCCTGCTTACAACCCTTCATGGGAACTTTTGAATGACCAAGGAAACAACTGGTTTGACCTTAGGTACCCACTGTTGGTTATAATGAACCTTTTATATTGAAAGTCCTTTTCCTGTTTGTGCTTGATTTTGCAAAAGTTGTTTTGGACTTTGCACTTGTAACAGTGACTTAGGGTAGCAGTGTTACGCTTTTGCAAGTGGCAAAGTTTTAAGTCCACTTTAGTTGAACTGCTCTTGGGATCATTTTGTGTGTTGATTAGGTGCACATTATTTTGAAATTTGTTAGAATTCACCCTTTTATTCCCATGGACTTCTTCTCCCAACATGATAGTCACAATAAGCATGTAGATGATCAAAACTACCACATATATAGCATGCCTTATTGTACATCACAAAATCACTACCTAGTTGTTGAGATTTAACATGATTCCAACTCCTCGGTTACCCCTAGGAGTCGAGGCTTGTTCCTATACATCTCAAAGATACTTTACAGCTTGGTCTAGATTTATTAGCTTGTCTCCTAGGTTCCTCCGTAACATTATTAACAACTTTTGGGATAGAAGCCTCTACATTCTTTTAACATTCTCATCAACAATCGATGAGTCACTAGCACTTTCAAAACATCATTATCCTTCTTAACCTCTTCCTCACATTTCATAGTTGTGTCCTTTAAAGGACCATATTCAAGTTCAAGATCCCGAAACTCTTCTAAGCTCGTATGAGCTAAATCTATACCGGAGGTGAATGAACACCTCTTAATGGTGGAGGCACTATATTATAACCCATACCGACTTAACTTTACTATAAATTTGAGCATTCCAGATTTTATCAATTGACTTAGACCGATAATAGCGGTGCCTACAGTTAAATTGACATTTTCATTTATCTTTTAAGTTTTCAAGCTCTTTTGGTATGCCTCATTCACGCTTGTTTTATGATCTATCTCTTCTATGAAAATCATATCATCATTATATTTTGACTCATTTTCTCTATAGTGATCTATTTGTTTTTCTAATATCGCTATAGCTCTCCTAAGGTTTGACAAAGATAATTAGCAAGATACAACTCTTGTCTTTCATTAGAATATAGATCATTAAGCCTTTCAACTTCTCTAGCATTTCTACATGTTTTAGAACAACTTTAAAAGTTTTGTACCTCGAGTCGAGAAAGCCATGAGAGCAACTTCAGAGACACAAGAGCAAAGATCAAGGTTCTTCCTCTTGTTCATCACCATGAAACTCAATCATAGCTCACACCATCAATAGCCAACATTGCCTTTGGTTCTTCCACGTTGGTTCCTTCTTTTGCTTGTACCAAGTAGACTGTTGTCCTTGGTCTTTGGTCTTCACATTCTCTAGCAAAGTGTCCCAACTTGTGGCAGTTAAAACACTCCACTTTCTTCTTATCAAAGCCTGCAGTTTCACCACCATTGATGTGAATAGGATTGCCAGTCTTCTTGTAGAATTTCCTAGCTCTCATGCTAAGAAGAGCTATTTGCCATTTTATGTCCATCTCCTCCAAGTCATCTTCATCAATTTTCTCTATGTCTTCATGAATTAATGCAGAGCCATTAACTTGAGTGGAGATAAAAGCATAAAAGGTAGGATCTCCAATACCATCAATCTTCTTCTTTGAACCTGCAGTGGTAACACTAACATTACCAGTGGAAACCTGTAGAACCAAGATGACAATATCATCATCACCGTCATCTTCAGAATCATCATGTCAACAGAGGTTGACATCAAAGCCAAGTCGCTTGAGCTTGTACCAAGTTTCCGCCTTCTTCGCCTTTTGTTCAATGAGTTTAAAGTTGTTGTAAAGATCATTGAGCTTCATTGTTTCAATGTCGCTTTGTTTTCCCAGATCGTAACATTAGTTTGAAACTCAAGGCAAACTTCTTATAAACTTCAAATTGAGGTCTTCCTTTTCTACCTCAATGCCAAACACAATCGCTTTTGTAACAATCTTCCGGAGTTTGGTGAAAATGCTATCAAGTGAGTCATTGCTTGAAGCGTAGAAGTTTTCATAACTTTGCTTCAACAATGTCTTTTGTGTCTTCTTTGTAGCATCATTACCACCAAACACCGAGCAAATCTCTTCAAAAGTTCTTTGCGTCTTGAACTTCTTGAAAGCTATGATCCGGTCTCTAGGAAGAGTCATCAAGAACAAACTTCTAGCCTTTAGATCATTCTTTCTCGGTGCTTTTTCAAGATTAGATGCAGCACGTAAACGCCACCACTTCGTGTCACCAACCTTCGAGTACTAGTCACGTGCTTGAAAGAATCACCAATTAAGATGATCTCCCATAGAGCATAGTCTTGAATGAGCAAGTATTGCTCAATCAGTATCCTCCACATCTCAAACTCATTAAGTTTGAGCTTAGGTAGCCTTGGTGTAGAAGAGTTGGTCTGGTTGTTTTCCATCTCCATTGTATTGAGTGAGTAGGTTAAGCTTATTCCTTGGGTTTTCCATCCCCTTCCTTACTTGATGGATCTAAACACACACCTTGTGTTATTGATATTTTGAGTTATATTACTAAGCACGCGGAATTTAGTTAGTAATACTTAGAAGACGAATTTATATGATGTATTGTATATAAACATAGATTAAACACAAAGCTAAGCTCTAATATTATTAATGAATAATACGAGTGATCTTGCTTATCACTAGGGTTACACCTTGAAGCTTATGTGAGTATTTCGTACTCTAAACAATGACATAGGATCTCCTTTTATAGCACAAGGAGTCCTTTACAAGATAAGTATAAATCTAACAATATAGAATATACACACGATCTTTTCTATACTTATCAATACACGTTTACTTAACAATTATCTAATAGCGTGGTAATATTTGTCTTGGCGGTGGAATGAGTTTCCACCGCTAGTGTAAACATCGCAGATAACCACAAGATTATCAGTGGTAATAGATTATTCCCAACATGACTCCTCCATGACCCTCTGCTATTCCCTTGACCTTGAGTGACTGAGAGATTCGTGATGAAATATGAAGGTTGGTGAGGTTAACTGTTGCGTGTATTATCCTTGAAAGTTTCCTTGTGTGGTTTTTTGATGACTGGTGAATCTCCTTTTCGGGTATATGTTCTTTGCCTTTCAGGAGAGAAAGGGTATCCCCTCGGGTGTGTCCGAGATGGGTTTTTGTTGAGGGGTTTGTTTACCAGACATGTTTGGTGAAGAAAGTTTTCCACAAAGGAAAAAACTTCTAGATTTTTTAGGGAGAAATGAATGAAAATAAGTGAAAATTTTCTAAATATTTGTGGCTATTTTGTATCATGTCCCCACTGATGGCACCATGTTCATGTATGGTATATGAAACGAATTAGAGATGAGATGGGATGGGAATGGTCTTGTTGTTTGGTTTCTCTTGTCGTACGGTAAGGACCCAATGAGAATGATATAGATCAAGAAGCTCGAGTAACACTTAAACAAGAACCATACTTCAATGCCATGAAGCAGTATTTGCCCAAGTGTGTAAAACTTGTGAAGTTGTGTGTCTTGCTCTCTATTTATAGAGAGGCTCTTAGGGTTTAGAGATAAACCTTTGTGGGATGATCAACGGCTGCCAGGGAGCCAGGTGTTGATCATCAGTGAGCAGAAAAGGAGGACAAATGTCATGCGTCCTTGTACTCATACATGGTAGTGTTTGTCGTGCGCCCCACTGCCAATGTCAGATGGTACATCTTAAACGTTAGTGGCAGGTGGGAGACGTAGTACTATTTGCTCAGTCAGGCCTGACAAGCCTTACTCAGGTCTCGTTCGACCTGGAACTTAGGCTAGGCCATTCGATGGGTCTTATTTATGGGCTTGATCCGAGTGTTTATTTAGTGGGCTTGGGCCATGTCCGTGTGGTTGCATACATATATGTTGAACCAGTGTGGTTCAGACACATAACTATACACTTATTGCTACTATGCTTTGTTTCTACACTATTGTCCTACAATATTCAGTGCACAACAAACGCGAATTACTTTTTAAACCTGCGAGCTCACCAAATTTATGTTGACGTTTTCGATTATTCATTTTCAGGTGATAACATTAATAATGCTTACAGAGGATTGAGCTTATTACTTAGCCATAGCAAGACCTAAGATTAACCCCTCATGGTCATTTTCGTTGGCTGATTTGCATTAGAACACTTCTTTAGAATTATGTTGTTTATTTGGGAACATGTTGTCTTGTACTTGTCCCGAGTTGTGAGAACTTCTATGTTTGACCTTATAACTATGTTGTCGTGGAATTGACTAGCCATGACACAAGTTTCCTCTATGTGTCGGGCGATGTCATGACACATTGTATGAATTCCTTTTAGTATTTCTCTACTTTTAGGCCAATGTGTTATGACGATCCTTTCCGTCACGCCTCGTGTTTCCGCATGAGGCTGGTGTTACATCAACGAAGAGTTTCACGGATGTTCATCATCTTATTACATGTAACGTCACCTAAGGTGTATGTGGATCATCATTTGGAAGATTCATAACTCAAGTCGTCGAACACGTTGAATTACCTGTAATTTCGTCTTTTGGGGAGTTCATAGATTTGTCACAATCGGAACGTAGAGACGGACCCAAAAATTTTGGATGGGTGTTGCACAAATTTTCTAAAAGCAGTTTTGCACAAAATTTTTCAATCATAACTACTAAAATTTGAAACATAAAGAAGATTTGGAATAAACTAAAATAGCACTAAATATTATCGGAGGTTGCACATACTAAAAAACGTCATTTTTTCAAAGATTTTACACTTCGTGACACAAAATTGGGTGCGGCCTGTGCCAGACCCGACTCCCAAGTGGGTCCATCTATGTCGGAAGGTATTTTCTTTTTATTTATTTTCTTTTTTTAACGTTGTTTCCTCAACCGGATAAGTATACCGTTTTATTTTATTTGTTCCCGCCTTCTACAAACTTCCGCCGTCTTTCACCTCCTACAAAATTCTGCCGCCTTGTTTTCTTATAAAAAGCCCAAATATGGGCATTCTAAACAAAAACAATTCCAAGAGCAGAGATCGATTCGATTTCAAGGTATTTTTTTTTATGTATATTACAATCTTACTTATATATTTTTATTAATTAGATAGATAGATTACAAGGTCGATTCGGGGAAAACATATATTTATTAATAATTTATATGTCGAAAAGAAGTAGAATTAGCAACGAAGATGACGATGTTCTTCCTGTTGAGTTGATTCATCTTATTCAATCGTTGTTGCCTTTAAAAGAAGGTGGGCGCACTTGCATCTTGTCAAAATCATGGCTACGCGCTTGGTATACCCTCCCTACCCTCAAATTAATGCCTCCTGAACATAGTATATGGTTGTTGCCAACCCCCGAAAACGAAACAAAGTACAACAAGCACATTCATACCACTTTGCAAAGATACCACATACACAACACACCCATTCAATCTTTTCATCTTCTGTTAACCATCATTTCTAAAAAAACCCTAGAGGACGTCGAAAATTGTCTACCCCTTGTAGTTTCCAAATGTTGTCTCAAAGAGCTCTCACTTGATATCAGAGGTTCCCTTGATGGTGATGATGATCAATCTCTCACTTTGCCAAATGAGTTATTCTCTAGCCAAGGCCTACATACAATTCATGTAAAATCTGTGGATCACACCAACCTTCATCTTCGAATTTGTTCCACCAATGTCATCAACTGTGTCTCTTTACGTGTACTGGACTTGGAATGCATCTTTATAAATCAAGACGTGTTTAACAACTTGTTGTCTACTTGTAGCTTGCTTGAGAAGATTAAACTTAAGTGGTGCCAGGGCTTGATCAATGTCAAGGTTAAAAACCTTCTTCGTCTTACCGAATTGGACATTTACTCGATTGAACACAACGATCTTTGGGAGATCAACAATGTACCAAGTCTTTGCTCCTTTCATTACTGCCATCTATTTGCTCACAGGAAGCCTATACCGTTTCAAATGGATTCATTAGCAAGTGTGACACAATTATATATTGATGGTGATCTGATTTTTGACAATTCGTTTTTGGACACACTCGAATCCAAGTTTCCTGTGCTTGAGAGTTTGACCCTCTTAATTAATCATTGGGAGCTCGAAAACATGGTTTTCACTAGTGCTTCGCTCAAGTGGTTGACCCTAAACCTTAATACAATTCCAACCAGCCCGGCGGTCAATGTTCAAGTTTATGCTCCAAAATTAGTTTCTTTCATCTATACTGGTAAAATACCCGGTCTCCTTTTCCGAACCACTGCTCCCAAGCAAGTTAATCTTACTTTCGATTCATGGGGGGGACCTTTGGGTCATTCGTACTTTCTCAAGATTAGGGAAGCACTCAATTTATCAAGCAAGTTTGACATCAACATAAGAAGTGCTAACCTTGATTCAGTAGTGCACCGTTTGAATATTGATGTTGATGATCTCAGAAGAAGGGTACTCTTGTCTCCGGTTACGAACGTTCAACTTGAACTTGAAACATCTTTAGATGAACACACGTGGGAGCAATCGCGATTCTTTGATGCATTTTTCTTGATTTGCCATCCGAGTTACATAAGGTCCAGTTACCAGGTGATTAGGAAGATGATGGAAGGGAATACAACTGATCAGCTAAAAGAAGTTTTATTAAAAAATCCTCATAATGGAAATTGGGAGGCTCTAACAACTTCTTGGAAAAGCGTTCTTCACACACTCACTGGTCACCTTGAGTGCAAACTAATTTGGTTTGCTCAATAGAACATGTGTCTCGATCAGATGATAATGTGAAGGCGAAGATCCAGGATAAGGAAGGCATCCCTTCAGGACCAGCAGAAGCGGATGGACGTACCCTTGCAGAAGGAGTCTACTCTCCACCTTGTCTTACGTCTTTGTGGTGGTAATTGAATTGAAGATTTTTTCTTATTCGTGAATGTTTCTCTGTGAATGTTGTGCGTTACTCTTTACAAGTGTTGATGAACTATGTGGTATCTGTCTGATTTGAAGTAATATTAATTCTGTTTGGTGACTTGTAATGTTTTTGTGAATGTTCATATGGCTTTGATTTTGTAGAATGAGATCATTCACATTAAATTACCTTCCTAAAAAGTAGTTTTTAACCTAATATATGTCTAATGTTTAAAAGAGTTGTGTAGTAACTGCAAATGCCTGTGAGTCAGGATGATAAGAGCTCTATGATTTTGAACGGGCTCTTATGATTAGGGCTTTTTCCTAAGTTGTATTGTTGCTATAGCATGTTTGTGATATCTAAAGGGGCCTTAACTGTTTATTTACTTCTGTAAGATATTATGTTTGGATTACTTAGAATAAGTATTAAGCATTTTGCTACTGCGAGAGAAGGTGATGTATCTCAACTTAACTCATAGAACTGGAAAAGTACTATGGGTTAAATTGATATAAGCCCTTTTAACTGTATTCTAATAACAATCCTGCGATATCTTAATCCCTTTGGTTAGTTTATGGGTACTATGCAAGTATGTCCATTGGACACTTGGTCGTTGTTCTCCATAATTTGGAAATGGAAGATTAAGAAACAACGAATGTCTTTACTTCCAATCAAGATTCATAGTAGAACAAGCTATGGCTAATGAATCATGTCAGATTACATAGACTAGATGGGTTTGCATATAACTTGCTATCCAAACAAGTTGATCTATTGTGATAACCAGTCAACTATTCACACAGCCTAAAACCTAGACTTTGAAACTGCCATTTTATAAGGCCTTTGTGTTTAAAGAACTTGAGAGTCGTATATGGCCAGAACATCCCTTTCTGTTTGGATAACATTTTGGGCAGAGGAATAAGTTGCAAATAAGTTATTGACATCATCAGTATGTTGTTTTATTATACTTTAGCTGTAATTTTTAGCTCTTTTATTAATAGAATTTTCTTTGTTCTTTTTCCTGATTAGGTGCAGTCGTGGAGTCCAGGCATTGGTTAACACAACTTGGGTATACGTTAGCATTTGATTCTTTTTTGTCACATTTTCTGTGTTCCTTATCATACTGCTAACACAAGTATAAGTTAGCATCTGACTTTTTTTTTTTTACATTTTGTGTCTTCTGATGTTAAACACCGAAGGCAGCTTCATGGTTGAACGTGCATTACAGATTGTAGAAGCTTGTGGTGATGACATGGCAGAATACAGTCACTTGTACCAAAAGGAGTCTCAAGCTTGTGAAGTTGGGAAGCAACCCAAAAATTTTCTTGAGAATATATATATTTTTTCCGTCTCTGCATTTATACCAAGCAAATTGCACTCGTTGATTACTTAGAAGGTTCATTACAGAGCAATAAGATGCACGTACATATACATATTTAAAAATAAAAAATAAAAAAATACACATACATGCATTAGTTGTGGCCATTATTACAATAACTTATACTAGTAAATATAAGGGTAAAATGTATAAAAAGGTAATAAACTCTGGTCAAATTACTTCATCAGTTGACCAATCGATTTTGGTCTAACATCCAATGTTGCAAATATGAAAATGTTTGTTCCTTAACTAAAATATCTTCTTGAATGCGATTGAACTTTCGGCTTTTAATTTATTTTGTTGTTCTACTGTTTTGACAGGTTAAGGTGGTTATCGTTGATAGCATAACATTTCACTTCCGTCAAGATTTTGATGGCATGGCTCTTAGAATTAGAGGACTTGGTGGAATGACTTTAAAATTGATGAAACTCCATATCGGTTTGTAAATCTCTCTTTTGGTTTATTGAGAACAAGTCAGTTAAAGGAGTATATAGACAATTGAGGTCAAACTAATGCCTGGAATTAGTGGTTGCAAAATGGGTTGGTCGGATGAGCATATCTAAACGGGTAACTTTAGTACGGGTCAAAATGCGCCTGTTCTAGACTGAGTGATCCTCAAACACTTTTTCTCTTTAGTTTTGTAAGTATTGAAAACATGATCAAAAGTATTTGATAACCTAATGTCTGAAAGAAAACGAATTTGGTGATTTAATGCATTTTGAATATCTTTTGGGTAAATTTTGACCCATTGAACCTTTTCTCCATAATAGCAAAATTTTATAAAATTACATGTTTGACATATCAGAGACAAAACAATAGCCCGAATCATATATACACCAAAATTGCCACATCTACCTGTACAAGTTGGCATCGGCTTGTGTATTGCATGTAGGGAACCCCTTTTTCCCTTCGATACACAGATTCTTATACTGAATCAAGTGACAACCAAGTACTCAGATGGCTCATTCCATTTAGTCCCGGCACTTGGTAAAATTTAATCAAATTCCAAATCTCAAGCCTATTTTATCTAGGGGAACACAAGTAAACATTAATCTTATGTATGCTGTTAATCTCATTTACAGGTAATAGTTGGTCACATGCCTCCACAATCGGATCATTCTACATTGGAATGGAAATGAACGCTATGCATACATTCACAAGTCACCCTCTCTCAGATCTAGCATCTGCACCATATTTTGCGACAGCTAAAGAAATCAGGAAATTGGCTACAAACACCAAAGATTAAAAAGTATGTAAGTTTATCTTTCATTAGGAAGATGATGATGATGAAGATAATGCCCATGATCCCACTGTAAGTAGCATCCTTCATGTTCATGTTCATGATTCTTTGTCAATGTAACATTTTTTATTCTTCCCGAACTGTGATCAGTGATCACTAGATCATTTATTCAATGAGTAATTTTGATTTGAGTATGTTCCAAGTCAAGTTGGGTAACGGTTCAAGATGGAAATTGTTGATGGTCAGGAAAGTTGGGTAACGGCTCACGATGAGTAACTTCTTAGTAGGGGAATAAGACAGATTCGGCTGGGTTAGACTGACTGAAATAATGTTTGTGCAAAAAAAAAAAGATCTTTGTATTGTTGTTTGACCAATTACCCTGTTAAATATGACTACAAAAATTAGAATATATCAGCAATAATCTAAGTAATAAAAATGATTCATTATGTTTTGTACATTAAAAATACACCTTGTGTGGCTTTCAATATGTTTCAGTTTCAAGTTTAATGAAGTTTTTTAGTATACCCATTTGACCCGTCAAAGAATAGATAACCCGAATTGACCCATTTTAGGCAGTCCTGGAATCCCGAGTTATGGTTTGGGGGATTAAATACGTGGCGGAATACCCGAATCTCCCGTTAAGGATTCCGGATCAGGTGAATAGTACATTTTAGGGGCTTAAAATCTTCTGATCTAGGACATTCCCTTATGGAAAAGTGAATTAGGCTAACAAATAAAATGATCCATTTTATGACGGAAGCCAAACAACTATACTATAGCAATTCACACAGAAACTTATATTCAAGAGCATTATAATACCAAAACAATAGCAATCAGCAAACTTGTAATTCAGCACTTTTGATACTTCTGACCCTGCATATAACAGTCAGCAACCATTCTTTTTTTTTTTCAGTCCCCATTCATACTAATATTCCAAACACCAGCAACTTGTGTAACATCAGATGCCGCGCACCCCTTTTTGTTTGGCGTGAACCAGATTATTTGCTGGAGCTGGTAATTTGCTTGTCATACCTTCTTATGTAGCTCAGAAAAGGCTAATGTTTTTTCTTCTTCTGAGCAATGGGAAGATGCCATCTGTTTTCTCATGGTTTTCTTTTGCTTAGTTAGTAGTCACATTTGGTCTTTCTATCCGAACTAACCATGAGGCCATGTCCTAGGTCAACTTTGTGAAGTGAAAGATGTGACCCTCATCTCTCCTAGTTTTTGGAAGACTAGTCGAACATATAGAATGGTCCATTCAATGACCAAAGCCAAACCGCTACACTATAGTAATTCACAGAGAAACAAAAAACATTGTAAACGAAAACAATGGTAATCAACAAACAACTTCTAATGCAGCAGTTTTGATACTTCGGACCCTGCATATAAAAGTCAGCAATCATTCTTCTGTTTTTCGTGCCCATCATACTAACATTCCAAACACCAGCAACTTGTGTAATATCAGTTGTAGCGCACCCCTTTTTGTTTGGCGTGAGCCACATTTTTTGCTGTAGCTGGTAATTTGGTTGTAATACCTTCTCATGTAGCTGACAAAATGCTAATTATTTTCTTCTGAGTAATGGGAAGATGCTATCTGTTTTTTCATAGTTTTCTTATGCTTAGTACTAGTCACATTTGGTCATTCAATCCGGATCAACCATGAGGTCTTGCCCTTAATAGGAAACTTAGAAAATGAAAACTAGTACGGTAAGAGCAAACATCTCTTGTTTCTAATAATATGGAAGCTGAGTTGCTAAGTCATATATACCAATTCTCCTAAATAACGCTAACCTGGTTTGTACCCTTGCAGATTGTTTCGATAGTTTGTAAATGACTTTCTCTGGAACTTAATTCTACGTTGCAAATGGTATGGTATATCTAATGTTTCTGATCAGTGTATATCTAAGCAACCTAAAACACAGTAAATTAATAACTGAATACTTCTTTGCAATCTCTTATTGTCCCAAACACCATGCTTGATCAATCACAAACTACTAACCATAACTAACTAACTACATAAAAGTAAGTTGCTGAATTATCCAAATCATCAGTTCCTTGAACCAATGATTTTACCAAACCCGAACATGAACTCGAAAAACTACCCCCCATCATTAGTGCAACAATTTCAAGCTCTGCTCAAACCTTAAGGTCCTTGTAAAATAACAACACTGGCTTCAAGAACAAACTAAAGCATATATAAATATCTGCATGTACGAATTCACCTTTTAATCGTCTAGCAGCAACCCAATTCCAATTTACTCCGTTCAAAGTTTGCAGCGTTAAACAAAGAATAAAAACATGCTGGTGGATGCAACATGATCAGGGATTTGTTGATAATGGGGTCAAGATTAACCTAATTAATATGCCCACAATTACTAATACATCAATCAAGGCTTTAAAGTAACTAAACCTAATTATATACTTGGAGAAAAATAACACCCAGAATATTGATTTTTCTGCACAAAAATCATATAATCATAAATCATCCTCTACAAATCAAAAGTTATATTACAAGCATTAATCACAATGTATTGAATGTTTAAGCATTGAAAAAATTGATACATATTTACACACTAGCACATGCCTCTTCGGCGTGCAGGAATCCTTTAGTTTAGACACTAACACGTGGAGGAGCTTGAGCAGCATTGGTCTCCGATTGATCTCCCATATCAGTTTCAAAGCTTTCCAATCACATGTTTTGTAGCACGAGCAACTTTCTCATAAGCCCGTATGAACTTGGATTTTAGAACGTTATAACACTTGTAAAGAGTTACAACAATGCATATGATGGCAAAACCATACCAAGTGAACCAATCTGGTGCCAACATAGAAAAAGCTGCATAAGGAGCTAGGATCCCTGAAAAGACGAAAACCATTTTGAAAGCAATAGCTTTCCAGTGATTGTGTGGTATATCGTCTGTGAGAGTTAACGCCCATAGGTCCGCAGCCACGTTCACAACTATAGCTCCTAGGGAAATTCCAAAGCGTATATTATTTTCATCAGCGGATTGATCAGCCCTTTGTGCAATTGCTTGCAACACGATTCCATATACGGTCAAGTAAGCAATATATCCTGCCTTATGCAATAGCCTGAAATGACCATAACAATTCATTCATCAGAATTTCATTAACAAAAAAGTAGAGGTGGCAAAACGGCGGTTTGGGTAATGGGTCAAAACAAAGACCGGCCATAACCTGGCCACCAAAAGAATTTATACAATTTAGGTTATGTTTTTCATCAAAAAAAAAAAAAAAAAAAAGAAAAAAAAAAAAGGTTACATGTTTGACACAAAGCATTTTGGAGCATTTAAGAGCGGTTAGCGTCTAGCATTTTACATTCTCTATAAAAAGCTAGGTTGGCAACAAGCGGTGAAAACAAGTATTAAAATTCTAACGGCAATAAAAACAAGGTTTGAAACTATAAAGTTATTTCATCTACCTTACCAAACACTTTTATAAAACAAAACACGTACCGCTAACGCTAACTGCTACTGACTTGCAGCTACTGACTACGCTATTTTCACCAAACATACCCTAATTTAGATAACGTAAACTAAATAGATAAAGAAGAATACCATCGATTACAAAACTAAGTTTAAAGCAAATAAGAAAACCAGCAATCAAATTGTAAATTCAAACTAAGACCATCATCATATCCAATTAGGGGTTTCATAGAATGTAAAAAAACAAACAATTACAATCAAATTTAAGTAAATTATGAAATATTAAAATTAAAAGGAACCACAAAAACCATCATCACCATCTTCATCCATGTTCTTTTAAAAAAAGATAAAAAAAAAAAAACCCCACTACATCTACCCGGATCTGATTTTTAAAGAACAGATATATATATCTTAGGAAAACGAAATTCGCATATATATATCCAAAAGACGCATAAAACTATCAGATATGTGATAAAAAACTTGTAAAATGATATATACGCAATTATTCACTGGGAGGATATATATATATATATATATATATATATATATATATATATATATATATATATATATATATATATATATGCATTTTGCCGATTTTTTTTTTGAATTAAGTATAGGATTATTTTATAATTATGAACCGTTTAGTTAATTTATATTATTGGCCCGATCAAACTCATAACTTAATTAAGCTGCCAGTTAACTCAATTTTTATGCAATTTGGTTAAGATATATCTGAATTGTCGAATGAAAAAGAGTTTATAACCGTTACCTTGACTGTATGTGACTTGGATCCATATCTACTTCTTCAGCTGGTCTCTTTCTTTTTTCGTTTGAACTTCTGAACTGTTTATGATTGTAGAGTGTTTTTGGTCTGTCAGGTGAGATGTATATGAACTGTGTGTATAAAATATGCTATCTGGACCCTTTAAAAGATGCTCCTATTGAATTTGAGGAAAACTAATTGGTTGGTCCCTTATGTTTTTTTATGATTTCACATATAGTCCTCCTTATGAGAAAAGTGCACTAGCTGCCTCCAACATTGAGGTTTCGCCACAACGATGGTCCGAAAAATAATAAATGTTCTTAAACGAGGATTAAATACCCGCGAGCTGCGACGATGTATTGTTTGCTAGATACTTTCTTTGGTTAGATCCACGCATTTGATCTTTTTTATTACACACACTCTTTAACTTGGAAACTATGAACCTTGGTATTTTATTCATAGTATCACTTGTTACTTTCTTTGGTTAAGTCCCCTCATATACCGGTACATGATTGCATAATAGTCATTGTGTTCTTAACTTCATCGTATTATTAGTTGCTTTAATTAAGAATATTTATGGAAGAAGATGAAGCTAGAAGTAAGAAAAAGATGATGAAATTAAGTGTGAAAGGGCGATTATAATCATGTGTTGCACATGAACGGATTTAATGGAAAAAGTCATGGATGGTGGAGTTAGAGATTACTAGGCTTGAGAATTAGAATATGAGTGCAAAAACAAGTTAAAGGGCTATAAGTGAAAGTTTAACCAAACCACAAGGACCATCTATTAAATTTATATTCAGTTTTAATTTGTTGATTACAGCTCATTTTGGACTGGCAGTAATCCAGTTCTATTTTAACTCATGTTCACACATCGGTCAAAACTTACGTATTTGAACTTTTGAAGGATTTATTTGAGTCGGTCAGTAAAGAGGTATTTATAAATTAATTTTTTAATAGTGAAAAATTGTCCTATAATCTCGTCTTGTAAATGACAGTTCATTATAATTATAATCACTTAAATAAAGTGTAACAAACTTTAATTAGTAGCGCTCTTATGTTCAAAGCATGGTAACTTGTTGAACTGACGGTTTCATTATGATATTGCTCACAAACTATTTGATTAAACCAAACGAATAAGTTTTCCTAATTTTTAGCTTTCAAATCTATCCTTTGTTAAATTATGTTAAGGGGTTCTTGTTACAGTTTCATTTTTAATTTATGAGTAACAAGTTCGACTACAATAATTAAATAGGAAAATGATTGTCGTGCATAAACGATACGACTAATTTTACGCCTAATTCATTCAACATACGATGAGTGGAGTATGATATTTCTCTCCTCACGATAGCGCTTTGATTAATAAAGTGTCAGAATCTAATTGTTAAAGATGAAATTAGGCGTCTTATTTAAGATCTCAATCACTACTCAATTAAATAAAAGTAACTTTAGTACGGTTCAATATGAGTCTGATCTTAGTTAAGTGTAATAATTAACTTTTTTAGGTATTAATCTTAGTAATCATTGAAACTAAATAAGTTTATGAACTGACTCATGAAAATGATTATTTTGAAAACAGGTGATAGAATTCCGCAATTTTGTTGCTAACCGAAGCTCGCAATTTAGCAGAGAAATGGATTGTGAATCATCCGAAACTTTCAGTTTTGAATATATTTTCAAGCTTTGATAAAGATTTTCTTTTATTCTTTTGTGTTTGTGAAGATTGTGGGATTTAGGGATAAGGAGAATTGGGTGTAGGGAGGAGAGAAAGAGATACGAAGGTCATTTGCAAGGTCCAAGTGCTAAAAAGGGTCGGGAAATATAAAAAAGGTTAAAATCCAAGCTTTCAGGGGGTTAAAACCGCAGTTCGCAATAGATAATGGGGGTTCGCAATATAATTGCAAAATGTGAGGCTATTTTTGCAATTATACCACTTTTTACTCATATTGTTAGTCTTCATTCATCAGAAATTTTAGAATGCTGTAAATATCCATCTCTGTTTACTTATTTTCTTCTAATTCTCAAATCCCACTATGGTATCAACAAATCAAATTAGATCAAACCGAGTATTACTGGTTCAACAATCAGAAATTAAGACAATCACCTCAAATCATCTCGCATAGTTTCTTCACAAACTTTGTCAATACTTAATATAGACGAACGATTTATGGTTCAACGCAACAAAGAAACTAAGAAAGCAAGTGACCAACAACAAACAGTGGGAAAATAAGAATCCTGGTCAATTTTAATATCAGTTTGCCAGCCATCAACATCATGTTCACATGCCAAATACGCAAACATCAAGCAGTTGAAGACATGGAGTATTATCCGATATGCCAAACCAACAAAATAACACAAAAATGTGACATTGCGATTTATGTATCATCTGAAATGAGATAAAAGTGAAACAACTTAATGAAACAAAGAAATTTGACAATGTTAGAAAGCTGCGACATAGGCATGAGCCCAAAGAAACATGGAATCCTTGGTCATATGTAAACTTCAAATATCAAAATGGTTTAAAATATTGACAGATTCACTTCTCATTTAAGTGAGGATCAAACATTGTCAGTGCACTGAGACCATAGCAGAAATACAATTTAGCATAAAACTGACAACAGAATATCTGCTAATGAACAAATAACAAAACACAGACTGTTAGAGCAGACATGACCAGATAGTAAAATAAGCAAATCTTAAAACTGCACGTTGTTTCGTCCCCAAAATAAAAAGAGATTCGCACATAAGCAGATAAGCCAGCCTACTAAGTAAGCAATTCCAAACGCTTAGCGATTCACAAGCCTAGAAAACTAACAAGATTTTGTGGACTAGATTTGTGATAACATATTCAGCTCAGTTGTTTCCAGATATATGACCGAAAATAAAACTCATTAACAGCCAAAATAAAACCATTAATCTCGGATACGCAAAATGTACCTCCTTGATTGCATTCCAAGTTATGCTATGTCCTAACTGGCCGATAAGACGATTGATGAAGACTATAGAATAGTTTGACCTACGTCTGGTCTACTCAAAAAAGTTCATAGATTAAATTGATGACAATTACATATTTCAACATACACCAAATTGACCCAAACCCCCCAATAACATCAATATGACAATATTCAGTATAATCATAATACTTTCCTAACTTTACTGCAACGTGAATGCCTCCAGGTCAATCCTAAATCACATCAGCATTCACCAAATTGACCCAAACCCCAATAACATCGCACAGTATATATACACAATCAAATATGATGAAAAAATCGGGAGTGAACTAAATCTAACATCTGAAAATATTATGATAGGAAACAAGACGACCATTGCACAACATTTGAACTCATTCGATCAGGGAGAGCAGCAGCCCACGTAGTAAGATCTGGCAAAGGCCCCGAGAGGGCAAGATAATTTCCACCATCACTTTTTGGCATCATTCTCCAGTTTACCTGTGAGTCTCTTTATAGTTAGGGATAAATTTACAAAGCTCAAAATCAGGTCTAATTGATAAGTGGTCTATCTGACACCATACCAATCACATCTAGCAGCATTATGCACTTTATTAGATAAAATTATCAGAAATCTCAACAATAACATAAGTGAAGGTACCCACTTGTCCAGGAAATGCTTTGCACATGGTGTTAAGGGTGGAATTTTTCTCGCATGGGCCATCAGCTTCATTATCAGTTGATCCACCACAATTGACCATGATGCGACCATTTGGCATCAACTTATCATTAAGTTCCAACCAGGTTTGTACCTGTTGTTAAAAGATGAATTGATCAAACAAGCATAATAAATGAAATGAAATGAAACAACTCGCTTATACAGACCTCTTGCATCTGGGGCAAAACCTCTCCACCAGAAAACAAGTCAACAACAATACCTGCAACGTCATAAATTTACAAAATCAAATACAAATAATAACAAATCAAAAGTCAGTTTACTAATTAATTACCAGCATATCCTCCAGGAATGGAAGTGGATGGGGAAAGTGCATCACCAATATGTACGTGAAGAATGCCGCCACCCTCGGTATGCTTTTCAAGATCAGACAAGCCAAGATGCTCTCTTGCTTTATCAATCAGCTGAGAAAAAGTTGTATTACTTGCAGCAAAACTCATAGAAAGATGAATATCAAACTAATAAGTAGAAAAAAGTTTACAATCTCATCAATCTCCCAGCCATGTATGTGCAACGAAGGCCACAAGGTAAGCATCAAATGTGCGGCTGTTCCACCACCCTGAGACGATATTTCCACTTAAGTGGATACTATATTATACAGTATATTAATTCAGGCATAAACAAATAAAGAAGATAGAGTTAATTAGTTACCAAGCCTAAAATAGCAATAGGACCGTCTGGAATGATAGGAGGTAAGGAAGCAAATTCATCCTTTAATAAAAAGGACAACAACAGGAATTATTAGCACATGAATACTCCGTTCATCCAAAAATAACTGTCCACTTTGAATTTTCACAGTTTTAAAAAGTATGAAATCATTAACTTGTTCATCTATACTCACTAAAATCTCTTCTAATTGGTTAAAGTACCAAATTGGACATTTTATTTGGTATAAGTGGCAAAATGGATGGGTCGGGTCCAGAGGCAGAGATAAAGGGGGGTCCGGGGGGTCATGTAACCCTCCGGCGAAAAAAATTGTAGTGTAAATTTTCAAAAAATTTCGACTATTTTTGTAATTTGCCCCCCTAGCGAACCAATTTTTAGTGTAGTTTCTAAAAATTATCATATTTTGCCCCCTCGACAAAAACTTTCTGGCTCCGCCCCTGGTCGGGTCACGGGTCTAAGTGGAATTCGAGTCTAAATGTGCCCGGGTCTAGATGGGTAAATTTTCTTTTAACCTTTTTTCACTTTTTTCATATTTTACTAAGAAAAAAAGTTTGTTTTTTGAAAATGACCAAAACCCATTTAGACTATGACCCAACCCATCTAGACCCCGACCCATTTAGACCCATGTTTTTAGAAGACCCATCTAGACACGGACCCGTTTAGAGCAAACCCATCTAGACCCATGACCCGACCCGGCCCACCTATTTTGGCACCTCTAAACTTGACACATGGTTAACAAATGGGTCTTAAATTGACACATCTAATCTTTGAACAACTCAAAATAACAATGTGAACATTTAAATTGGGACGGAGAGATTATAAAAAGTGAAGGAGCATGAGAATGTACATACCCAATAAGAACCAGTCCATGGATCTCCATCTTTGTTAAAAACACTATGAACATTGTCTGCAATTAATAAAAGAATTCAGGATAGAATAATAGATGGAAAACTGAAAGAACTGAAAAGAAATGAACATACGTGTAGAGTCAAGGAGGAGCATCCGTGATTGAGGTGTATCGATGATAAGTATGTCATTGTAACTACTGTTGATGTTACTCAACACCTCAAACTCAACTTGTTCTACTTGTTCTTCAGCAGCAGCAGCAGCTGAACATGACAACCTCCTGCTGGTCTTTGTTTTTTTACTAACTGAAAGACATTGATTCCAAGTACAACCAAATGGTTTGAATTGATGGTAACCCAAATGACGACTGGGTACTGATATTGTTGTGGGAAGAATTGTACAACTACTCAATGATAATACCATTCTCCCCTTCGTTGTTCTTGTATCAGGATAACATTACCAACCCAACCCTCCTTTTTACTTTATTTAGAGTAAATTGCAAATATCGTCCTCATAGTTTGGAAATTGCAGGTTTTGTCCTTAATTTTTCAAAAGTGCAGGCTCAGTTTCTGTGGGAACTTTGGGTTGCAGTTTTCGTCACTGGGTTTGGGTATTTTAGTTGCAACCCAAAGTTCTCCATAAGAACGGTGTCTACACTATCGAAAGGTTAGAGACGAAACATGCATTTTAGCCAAACCACAAGGACGATATTTGCAATTTACTATTTATTTTGTTTATTCTTATTAATTTATTTATTTTTAAATCGAATAAATATACAATGCGCAATTCAATACCCTTTCGTCTCAATTTATAAGTTCATATTTTTTATGTTATGTTGTCACCGCTATCAAATATTAACCAACCAAAAAAAAATTTAGCTAGTAAAAATTGTATTTGATTGGTGTAAAGTGTAATCAGCAAGATTTTCTTAAATTGTGGACAATATTAAAGTATACTTATAATTTGGGACGGAGTGAGCAAATTGCAAAATCTATGTTTGGCCAAATTGGAAACGTAGTCCTAACAATTTTAAAAGTCCATGCTTAGTCCCTGTGAACTAGTGAAGAATTTCAGTGTGCACTTATCGTTTCCGACGCGCTTATACTCTCAAAGTTTCATTTGTCTCGTGACATGCGTCATGGACGATAATTGCACATTAAAGCTCCATAGGGAATGAGCCCGCATTTTCAAAATTATAAGGATTGTGTCTGCATTTAGACAAACCACAAGGACGTTTTTGCAATTTACTCATTTTTTTTATTTATTTAATGGTTACCAATAACCACCACCAAGTTAGCTTAGTGATAAAATGTTTTCACAATGTCATTTAGGTTCAACCCTCACTAGGTAATGGTAGTTGGGGAAAGGGTTCTGAAACGTTCATAAGATACCCGGTTAAGCTACGTACATGTGAGTCAAAAATTTACCATTTCAGATTACCGAAACATAGTTTAAGGCATATGATTATATGGTCTCGAGTTCCATTTTTTGGATGGGGCTTCTATTATTCGTCTATTTAACCACAAATCGTAAGAAATTCACAACATCGCAAAAAGAAAGACAAAGTTTTGTTTGTTCGTTTCATGTAACATCAAAATTTTATGTGTATAATTTTTAATTGTTTTTACCTCTTATATGAAATTAGTTAGATGCGGATTAAAGGGTTACTGGTACAAAAAACATTATACTTGTCACTTTTTATCATTATGTGTAGTGTTTTTTTTTTTTCATCTTGACACGAATTTTTTGAGTTTGTGCTATTGTGTGTACTATGTGACCATTTCAGCCATGAAAATGACCATTTTACCTTTCAAAATTTGAAGAAAAAAAAAAGGTAAAACGGTCACAAAGTACACAAAATAGCACGAATTCAAAAAATCGATGTCAAAATGGAAAAAAATAGCGCTACACACAATGACAAAAAGTGACAAATATATTGTCTTTTCGTGCCAATAAAGTTAGATTAAATTACATGTATCATAACAAAAACAACATAAAATACATACAAAAATAATAGCAATAGTCCTTTTTATAGTATAATAACAAAATAAACAAAGAAGAAAAAGACCTTAAGACACCTTAAGTTTGAATCTTTGGACGAAACAATAAGGCTATTCAAGAAAAGGTTGTGACATGTGGATCAAATGTTTGACATTATCTTCTCAACCACACATTTTAAAACTAATGACGATCAAGTTCAAAGAATCTAGCGTACGTGGCCAGAATTCGGAAATGAATAATTAGTTGTGTAGTTTGGTTTTGTTTGTTACTTGGACGGCCTGTTGAACATGTATTTCATCTAGGGGTGGAAGCAATGGTACCATTTCGTGAAAAGTTTCGGATCGGATCGGTAAAACCGCTCGAAATGTTCGAGCTAAACGATTTCGAGCCCGAGCTCGAGCCTAAGTTTGGGCTCATTTAATAATCGAATCGAGCCCGAGCTCATATCTGGCTCGTTTAGGTCATGAGCCTAAACGAGCCCCTAAATATATACGATATATATTTTCTATCGATATAACAGTGTTAATTCCTAATTTGTGTTAACGAGTCGAGCTTTGTGTTAACGAGCCGAGCTCGAGCTTGTGAAAATTTCACGAGCCGAGCTCGAGCTCAAAGTGTGAGCTCGAGCTCGAGCTTTTATATATAACGAGCCGAGCTCGTTTCATTTCATTGCTTTCACCCCTAATTTCATCGATAAGGCCATTAGATAGGTTAATGGCATTGTTTCATCTTAATGAGGAGGTCCATTAAAATCTCTATTTCTTAATTAAGTGGTTCATATAATAATATTTCAAAACACTTAATTTACGGTTTGTCTTTGAGTTAAAAATTGAGGAGAAAAAGAAAGGAAATGGACGAACTAAAGATGAGATGATCCTGTGTTTTTGAGATTATTTAAAAAAGAAAGGAAGTGAAAATAGAAGGAATGTTTGTGTGATAATCTTCCGCCCAGATTTGGGCAAAAAAGAATGAATTACTTTCTTTTTTTTTCTTTTTTTTTCCTTTTTTTTAAACGAAAAACTAAAGAACATAGCGTTAGTAAACAAGCCTGAAGATTCTTATTCAATTTTATTAAACAAAATACAACTACAATAACAAAAGAATCCTGCAGTTCAAGAAAAAGTTGCAACTCTTTTTCAATAGTGTTATTTGGTTATTCAAATATCAAAAAAAAAAATAGTAAATAAAAAAAATAAAATAAAATAAAATAGCCTTATAATTTATAAAGGTTTAGTTAGAGGTGGCAAAAACGGAAGGGTCGGTAGAAGACGGCTACTGAGTTAAGCAATTTATAACAAACAGGCACGCAAGCTAAGCAGGCCTGCCAAAGCAGAACTTTATGTTATCTTGGATCGCTTTTAAAAGACCCAAAACGACAAAATAAATTCTAACGTAACAACTTATTTATATTTAAAAATTAAATATAAGTTTTTTAAAAACAATTTAATATTCGAGAAAATCACGTACCATTACGCCCATTTAACTTTTAAATGGGCAATACATCTCTATTTCAAAAGAAGGGCCCAAATGCGCCCAAATCTTTAAAAGTTTTAATTTAAATTTATTTTTTTATTTAGGCACAAATCACACCTCATGCTTCGCTCAACAAAAAATATAATTTATAAAGGGTGGTGATTTGCACACTCCCAAAAATAATTAGGACACTCAAATTTTGAGTGTTTGGAATTTATATCCTTACAGTAAAAACATATCTAAAAATAATGTGAGGGTATAAATGTCCAAACACTCAAAGTGTGAGTATCCCAATCATTTTTAAAAATGTGCAAATCACCTTCTATTTATAAATGGTAGTTGGTTCATATTCGTGGTCTCTTTGAGATTTTGAACTCCCCCTTGATGCTATTCATATAAGGGGTCATATGAACGTATTGGGAGGTTTTTTAATCTTTCCGGTGGTTTATTTTGAACTTATCTGGGTTGTGTTTTGAACTGTCATAAGTATGACTTTTCGTAAATTTTTCTAAAACAATTCACCTGATTGGATTTTGAAAGAGAAGTGTGTGTTTGGGCGGGAAATTCCTTTAAAATTCTCAAATACGATTCCTTTAAAATCCCCAAATACGATTTATTTACAGGGTTGAGAGGGAGAAGTGTGTGTTGTGGCGGGAAAATGGAGGTGGTGACGTCAGCAGAGTTGTCAGCATCGCAAAAGGGGAAACTGATATCAGCAGGCTACACTTCAATTGCTTCGTTTTCTTCAATCCCACCTTTCAATCTCGCTTTAGGTACTACTATTTTTCATTTTGTTATTAATAGGGTGATAATTTGTTCATCTAGATGCTATTGCTCACCAACTGTTTGATGATATTATCGACCCAACAAATATTTCGTTTTACTCATTTGAAAACCCGTTTAGATGGAGTTATATTTTTCCCAACGGTGGGCGGCGAGGCGAGGATGGAAGGTGGAGATGTTACCAATGGTGATTAGGGTTAGAATGAGATACTTGAATGGTAGATTGGGAAATCCCTTCTTTTCTTTTTGATAGAGAGAAAAAAGTTGAGAAGGGTAGATTGGAGTTTTCATTTTTCTAGTTAAAATTTGGAAAGTGAGAATTTCACTTTTTGTGAAAATTGTTGGAAAAAAGTGTGACTAAACGGGTTTTCAGTTTTTCCATTTTTCTATGAAAAATTTCCTGAAAAAATGGGATGTTTTTTTCACAAACTAAACACTGTTTAGACGCCTCGTTTGTGTTATTCTTTGCATTGAAATTACACCTTAATTTTCCAATAGTATCATTTACTGTAGGTAGTTTGGTCCTAAAGATAAGTACAAGGTTTTAGTACTACGAGAAACTGTCTTAAGTTAAAACACTTAGGTCTCGTGATCACATCGGTCAATTTATTTGTGTGTTCATGTGTTGCTTGCTGGATATTTTGGATGTTGTTCTCCATATTTTGATCATGAAGATCAAGTAACAATACAATGATTTTTATTTCAATACAGATTCAGGGTAGAAACGAGTCATGGCTATTCTAACGTTTATCAGAGAAATTTTTTTTATCCATAGAAGCTGATGTACTTGGGTTCTATTGTGATAACCAGTCAACTATTATGCCAGAACACCCCTTTCTGTTTCGCCTTCAACTTCCCGGGTGTTTAGGATTGCGTTTGCAAAACCGTGTTTCAAAAATTATGCCCTGCCCGCTTTATCAGAACTGCCTTTTGTCTCTAAGAAAACACAAATAATCTCTTTTTTCAAATGATTTGCTAAAAGCTAGCTTCTGATTATCCAGGTTCCGTAAACACAATAATCAGATAATCTACTTCTAAATGCAATCCCAAACACCATTTTAATCCCGTTGGTAAAGAATGTTTTTGGTGACCTTTGATGGAATTTGCTTTTCATGGTGGGCTTAGCATATTCCACTATCTTCTTGACTGTATTTCTTTCTAACAGATCAACCGTGTGACCCTTTCAGAAAAACCGTGAGACCTTTCCTGTATGGGAGACTTTAGAAATGGAGTTTTGCAAAAGCAAACATCTGTTGTTTCTCTGATGTTCCCTTTTTCTGATTCTGTCATGTGTATTTTCTTCTTATATAACGTCATAAGTTATGAGAGCCGTGTGGTCTATGCAACCTTGAATATGGTTTGTCTTCATTTTGTAATTATATTAAGCATAAAGTCATAAACAATCTCATTCAGTTTTTAATGTGATGAACTCTGGAGCAGAACTGAAGATATCAGAAACGGAGGCACTTGAAATTCTTAAAAGTGTATCAAATGGTAGCACGTTAGAGACCACCAGTGGTAGTCATACTATTGTCAACGGTATTCACTCCTTTATAACTTTTATCAATTCTTCTTATATATTTGCTATTCAGGAAGATTTGGCAGACATCATTCGTCTTACCTCTGCCTTTAACATGACAAAATTTTGTAGGATGTTAACACTATATATATTTGAATGAGGTAAACAAACAACAACACACCCAATCCCGCCGAGGCAGGGTATGGGATATATTTGAATGAGGTGTTTCAGCAATTTCATGCAAATACTAGTAATTTGTAAGTGTTTATGTTTGTGATTTTTTTTAGGTGCCCTGAGTGCATGGGATATGCTGCAGGAAGAGGAAGTTCTTGTACGTATTACCACATCATGTGCAGATTTGGATCACATTTTGGGTGGAGGAATAAGTTGCAAAGAAGTTACTGAAATTGGTTCGTTATCTTTAATATTCTTTTGTGCTCATTTATAGTTAATTCAATAAACAATTTTATGTTCTTTTCCTGATTAGGTGGAGTTCCAGGAATCGGGAAAACACAACTCGGGTATAACTTAGCATTTGACTTTTTTGGTCGTTATATTAATGTTCCTTTTCATATTGCTAACGTGAGATACAGAATTCAACTTGCAGTTAATGTTCAGATCCCATATGATTATGGTGGACTTGGAGGCAAGGCAATTTATATAGGTAAGATTGCACTTTTCATAATTCTGTTATTACAGTGATTTGTGAAAGCTTAGCATTGGGTCTTCTGATGTTAGATACCGAAGGTAGCTTCATGGTGGAACGTGCTTTACAGATTGCAGAAGCTTGTAGTGATGACATGGCAGAATATAGTCGCATGTACCGAAAGGGGTCTCATGCTTCTGAAGTTAAAAGGCAGCCCAAAGATTTTCTTGAGAATATCTTTTACTTTCGTGTCTGCACATATACGGAGCAAATTGCACTTATCAATTACTTAGAAAAGTTCATCACAGAGCACAAAGATGTAAGTACACATCCACATTTTAAGTTTACCACACATATATGCCTTAGTTGTGGCCATCATTACATTAACTTATAATAGCTAAGTGCAAAATGCATAAAAAGGTAAAAATTTTGGTTAAATTACTTCTTCAGTTAACCAACATTTTTTGCATAACCTTCAATGTTGCCAATATCAAAAGGCTTGTTAATTCACAATAGGACGTTAGCCTTAAAAACTATCACATTGTTGAATGTTTTACAGGTTAAGGTGGTAATCGTTGATAGCATCACATTTCACTTCCGTCAAGATTTTGATGACATGGCTTCTAGAACTCGAGTACTTGGTGGAATGGCCTTGAAACTGATGAAACTTGCCAGAAAATTTGGGGTGGCGGTAAGAATACTTAACCCACATGCTTTTTCGGTTTATGTAGGTCCTCTAAGGCTTATCTAAATATATTTAGTCCTATATAGATGGTTTATTTCCATTTGGTTATGCATGCCTATATTATGGATTGTAAGAATGAGTCAATAGAGGCACATATTGGCACTTGGGGTGGATTTTTATGCCTAAAATTAGTGGTTGCAAACTGGTTGGGCGGATGAACTCAGCAAATAAAGATGACTAGTACGGGTTAAAATGTGTCTGGTCTAGTATGGGTGACGTGATAACATTCCTTTTAGTTCTATATGGGTAAAATTTGATCAAAAGAACTGTTTATGACACTTGTAATCTAATTTTTCAAAACAAAATTGTTTTTGGAGGTTTTATGTATTTTGATTATACTTTGGTAACTTTTGACCCATTCAACCTTTTTTCCATTTTAGTAAATTTTCTATATTGACCTATTAGAGACAAACTATAACCTTAATTATACAAACGGGCCAAAATTGCCATCTATACCTACATGCTAGCATCGACTTGTATATGTGTGTGTGTGCTAAATAGCTTTTCTCGTTGATGAGCAGGTTGTATTACTGAATCAGGTGACCACCAAGTACTCAGACGGTTCATTCCATTTAGCCCTTGCACTCGGTAACTTTTAAACAAATTCCAAATCTCAAAATTATTCTTATGGGGAACAAAAGTAAACATTACGACTAATTTTTATGTGTGCTGTTAAATCTTATTCACAGGTGATAGTTGGTCACATTCCTCCACAAATCGAATCATTTTGCATTGGAATGGCAACGAACGCTATGCATACATTGACAAGTCACCCTCTCTCCGATCAGCATCTGCACCTTATTCTGTGACAGCTAAAGGAATCAGGAACTCGGGTTCAAACACTAAAAGAACAAAAATTATGTAATTCCATCACTTATACTGCTATAGTAACATTTATTGTTTTGCATATCTTTCGTGTGTATATTACAAGCTATAACCCATGTTCCTTTTAATGGTAGGTGATGATGGAGGTTGGTGAAAAAGCGATGCTTGACTATCATAGAAAATCATTGTTCACATTTATATTTGTTATTGGTTGCAAGAATATCAGAGAAAAGTTTAGGTGATAATTAACTAGATATACCAGCGAGGGTATTAGATTCTGAAGTTAGGGTCATGTATATGTTCTTTAAGAAGATTAAAACACTTTTGGAGTTCTGACTGAATTTAGTAAAGGGGCATATAATCACGGAAAGTACTCGCTAACATTATTCATGAATCTTAAGTCACTTTGTGTACAATTTAGTATCATTTCTTAGCAGCCAAATGTATTTGAGCCGAAAACTTTAGCTTGTGACATTTTAAGGAAGACTTATAGTGCATCAACTAGGCACTAAGAGTCGGTTTCGAGAACAACGTTCGGGAAACTTCTACTTCGAGCATGAATCATAGCCCACATGATAGTTTTGGCTTAGGCTTCCAATGGTCCGCTTTTTAGTCCAAAATAGTTGCCAGTATGTTTTCTTTGAGTTTATATTTAACTGTTTCTACAAATACAATAATGAAAAGAGAAAAATATGTTTCGTCATTTTAATGTCAATTTATGACGGTGAAAATTAATTTCTAGTTTGATCAAAGGATTTAAACTGATTTATTCCACCATGCTTAGGTACGTTTCAATTTTGACAGTTTTACTTGGCGTACACGATTTTAGGCTTAGGTAAATGCACTCATTTACCTTTTGCTTCTCCTATCATGGAGTATAATAGAGCATTAGTCCAATGGTTGGAGCACTTGTACTTTAGTCAAATGATCCAAGTTCAAGTCCCATCCTTTTTTTTTGGTACTAAGGTGAAAAATATATTAACTCAATACCAAGGTACATGATACTCATCCAATCCAAATCAGTGCTAAAGACAAATCCAAAGCAGCCAATCTTGGAGCTAAAACAAAACAAACAGACGACATACAAACATGTAAACTCATACAGACATCACTACAAGGACAACATCAGTGTCTAAACCTCCATATTCGCTACTTCACTCAATCTTTAATCCATATATATCTTCCTGCAATGGGGCATTTACTCTTCCATTTTGCTTCCCACTTCCCCTTGTACCACTCACACATATATCGAGCCCAAGTCTTTAATTCATCATCAGTGGAATCCTCTTACTATTCAAAAACATATCAACCATTTCCTCTTGCTTCTGCCAAAGAGTGAGTATATCAACTTCCTCGAAGTAGGTTTACTATTCATTTTTACCATTTTGTCCTCAATTATCTTATCCTTCATCACATCCATCTCTTGTTTTTCATTATAATCCAATGTCTCTAGAGGAGCAAACCTATTTAAGTCTTTCTGTTTTGTCTTCCCTATAGGATTTTTGTTTTGTTGCAGAGCAGGGAATTCTTCTTCAAATTCCTTTTCTTTATTCTTCTCAGTATCATTATTCATTTTTGCTTTGTACACTTGCCTATTACCATTACCTTGTGCTGGTGCATTCCTTCTCTGTTGTTGCCAATTTATGCTCTTGTTTTGTCTTTCCTCAAAATCTTTTTTGGCTTTGGCCTCTTGATCTCTTTTCTCTTTTTCTTCTACAATAATCTGAGCTTTTTTCTCATCCTCAGACCTTGGCCTATTTCTGCACTTCTCATATGAATGTCCAAAAACATTACAGTGAGAACATGCTTCAGGCTTCCAATCATACATCACCTTAACCATTTTTTATCCTTTTACTTTCTTTTCTTTATCAGTATACTCTATCTTAATCTCATTCTTCATTACTTTTGATGCTTCAAATTCCACCAACACCCTAGCATAATCGGTTCTGCCAATACCATGTTGATACATTCTTGTTGTCACTTCATCCATCATCAGTGGTTTGCCAAGACAACTAGTTAAAGCACTAATTCCTTCCTTGCTCCATGCTTCCATAGGAATTCTCATCAGTTTAACCCACACTGGCAATTTGATAGGCTCAACTTTTTCCATACCAATCTCAGGGTCCCATTTCATCACTAATAGTGGTCTGTTGTTCACCATCCAAGGTCCTTTGTCTAACACATATTGCATTCCCTTTACATCTTTGAATTTGAACAAATTAATGTCACTATTATTCACAGACACATCCTTCAATCCATATCTGCCCCACATCCTTCTTAAGTGGTATTTTAACTCATTGAAACTCATGTTTTGACCCACAAAGTAACCACACAGTGTAGTTTGCCACTTAGCACATCCTTTTTCCACAATTTCCTCATCAAACAGACTGTTTCAATTCCTTCCTCATTAACAGTTGGTGCAATATAGATCAAATGATTATCTATCCTGATTCCATCCTTTTTAACCACATTGGCATAAGAACTTTTGACTTTATCAGGACTAATCACCTCATCTCTTTCATTAATAACAATTATAGCTTTGGGTTCCATATTCTCAACAACACTACAATCTTTCTCTTCATTATTCACACTTATGTTATTAGTATCATCATTCTCATCTTCCTTTTCATCCCTATTCCTTTTATTAACCTCTCCATCTTTCTCCTTTACATTCAACTCACTTGGACTAGTTTCCCTGTTTTTGGTTCACTTATTTCATCAGGACATTCATAGTTTTCAACCTCATTTCGTTTTTGACTCAAGCTTCCAACCACATGATCACCATATCTACTAGGGATCTTAATTTGCCTCTTTTGTGTTTTCTTTTTATTCGACATATTGGATAAGTAATCAAAATGATGATTTTTGGCGCCAGAATAACACCATAACCAAAACTGTAAGAAAACTATACAAAGAGCTTCTAAAGTAACTAGAATGAATGAGATGACAATAGAAAGCAATTGGAAGGATTATACATGAAATTCGAACGAAATTGAAATTTGACCTAAAAATCAACGAATTAGCGGATTTTACAAATCTTAACAAAAATCTAATCCAAGCTAATCATTGTGTGTGCAATGATTAGACGAATCTAATGATGATTTCAGATTTGAAATTCATTTAGAAATTGATTAGAAAATGAAGGTTTTTGTTGATTTTTGAAAAGCGAGAAATGGGGGAAAACGGTTAGGAGAGGAAGCGGTTTATTCTTCAAAAACAAAACATATCTAAACATGTTAACTTGACAACTGGTACAAATGGATTTGTTGAACGTGTGATATTTTCAAGTCCTATCCTTGGCATTTGCTTCATTTAGCTAACCACCTTCGCAAAACCTATGGGCACACTGAAGAGACTTTGCGGAATAAGAGCTCAGGGGTCCGAGTCTTGGCTCATGCTCACTCAAGTTGGTGCCCCACTAGGCCAAGAGAGTTGCCGGAGCTATTCCTTGTGGGGTGGATAATGGCTGGTGCCAAAAAGCACCCGGGGTCGAGTGTTCCCGCCAATCTATACATTTTTGTGGAATAATACGCATGATACTTTTCAATTTCTATATGTCTATGCTTCTACAAGTATGATTTTTCATGCCTACCTCTTCTACTTCTACTTCTACCCTTAAATCCTTAACCTTTAACGTCTACTCATGTTGCCTGTCAGATGAATGTATTTTGTATGGGTGATTCTGATAATGGCATCCAGAGATGCAATAGGAGTTGCGATTGATTGAAGATCGAGAGGTCATGTTTCAGGTTTGCTCTGAACAAGCATATTAAAGATGCTAAGAAGAATTAAGGAAGAGTATATGTGAGGATTTCAGAGAAGAAGAGTATATGTGGTTTTAGGGCTGAGCGACCCCAAAACCGACGGACCGATACAAACCCGACCGAACCGAAAGACCAGTGGTCCGGTCTCGGTTTCAACTTTTTCCTTATTTCGGTCTCGGGTAGATTCGGTCCGGTCTTACGTACAAACCTACCATTATGCTTTCATGGACCGGACCGACCGAAAAACCGGTCCTCGGTTTGGGGTTTTGGGCTAAATCGGTCTCGGTCCGATCCGGGTTTAACCGGTCTGGTCTGGTCTTAGCCCGATGCTCACCCCTATGTGGTTTATCCTATTCCCAGTTAAGTTACTAACCTTTCGTTGAGTTTTTTTCTTTTTTTTTACCATTGTGATTTCAAAAATTAATCAATAAAATGAGTAGTTTGAAAAATATTTAACATAACATATTCGAAACTTTCATTTAAACTCATGTCTTTTGGAAGTCACGTTCTCCATTTTGCACCAACTTTATGGATAAACTACCTGGTATTGTACCTAATTTCATACTAACCTATTAATATGACCATGACTCTATGAGACACGAATCAACCTATGGCTCCAATACGTTTTTCAATAACACTTATTCAAACCATGCATGACGTGTCTACTTATTTTTCTTGTAAAAAACAAAGTTGTTGCGGATAAAATCCATGTTGCGGCAGAGATGATGTGCCCACAAATCAAAAGTAAATAAAAACATTAGCAACAAAGAGATCGCTAATAAAATCAAATATTCTTTACAAAACAACTTCCAATAGACATAACCAAATTAGTAAACTTGGTATAAGTCTCACCAATGTATGTTAACTGGAGCAATCCATGATAAGTAAGCATGTACTGTTAAATGAAAGAAAAAAAAAGACATTGAGGGTCGGTTACTAAGACAAATAGATGGGCCTCTAAGGCATGTATAGGGTTCTGAGCTTTGGTATAGTAGTCATGTGTCTAACTTTCTTGAAACCGATGACTACCTACTCTTGAGCTTCTTATTCGAGGAGCTTTCTTGAACACCTATGAGAACAACCATTTTCATCAAAATAATAATAATAGTAGTAGCAATAGTAGCTAATATTATCCTTCCACATGCTAGAAGAATATATAAATCGATTGATATACCTATTTAATTGCCTTTTCAGCAAGCTAATCACGCATCCGCGGGTCTTTTTCTAAGCCTAGAAGGACATGTTTGTTTATTATGACCACTTTTCTTGCAAATTCCACAAAGGTTAACTTTTTTTCCTTCTTTAATGTCCATTCCATCAAAGAAGGGAAAGAAGCTAACATTTGTGAAATTTGCAAGAAAAGTGGTCATAATCAACAAACATGTCCTTTTAGGCCTAGAAAAGACCCGCGGATGCGTGATTGCTTGGTGAAAAGGTAATTAAATAGCTATATCAGTCGATTTAAATATTATTCAGTTTCTAGCATGTGGAAAGATAATATTAGCTACTATGGCTATTATTATTATTTTGATGAAAATGGTTGTTCTCGTAGGTGTTCAAGAAAGCTCCTCGAATAGGAAGCTCAAGAGTAGATGGTCATTGGTTTCAAGAAAGTTAGACACATCACACATGACTACTATATGGAAGCTCACAAACTCATGCATGCCTTAGAGGCCCGTCTATTTCTCTTAGTAATCGATCCTCAATGTCGTTTTTTTTCTTTTCATTTGATTGTACATGTTTACTTATCATGGATTGCTCTAGTTAACGTACATTAATGAGACTTATACAAAGGTTTACTAATTTGGTTATGTCTATTGGAAGTTGTTTTGTAAAGAATATTTTATTTTCTTAGCGATCTCTTTGTTGCTAATGTTTTTATTTACTTTTGATTTATGGGCACATCGTCTTTGTAGCAGCATGGATTTATCTGCAAAAGTCTTTTTTTTTTTTTTTTTTTTGCAAGAAAATAAGTAAACACATCATGCACGGTTTGAATAAGTGTTACTGAAAAAAGTATGGTAAAAAATTAAGGCTTTGGTTATATCGAGACAATAGGTTTATTCATGTCTCATGGTCAAATTAATAGGTTAATATGAAATTGGGTACAACACCATGTAGTTTACCTATGAAGTTGGTGCAAAGCGGAGAATGTGACTTCCAAAAGACATGAGTTTAAATAAAAATTTCAAATATGTTATATTAGTTTAAATATTTTTCAAACTACTCATTTTGTTAATTACTTTTTGAAATCACAATAAAAAAGAAAAAAAAATAGAAAAAAAAAAAAAGAAAAAATCCTCCTAATTGCATTCGTGGAACATACATAAAGAAGTAGTGTTTAAATATGCTTATTTCAATATTTTGTAAATGCAATTTTCATTCAAAGAAAAAAATTGTTGAGATTCAATCAAAACTTTCTAAGAAAAGGTTAAATATGAGGGCAAAAAAATAATTCAATTTTCATCTAAAAGAACCATTTTCAAATAAACAAGTTTCTTATTAAACTTTGCTTATTTTAACTTAAAATATACAAATGAGTAAAGAATAAGGTGATAAATACATCAAACCATGCAAGTACTTGTTAGACAAATCTTAATAACATCGTCCTGTCACCATTAATGAATTACAACCAGTAAAATTAGTGACAAACACCAATAGTGATTATTAACTGGTTACTAAACTTCAGAAATGTGAAAAAAATAATTTTCATCTAACTTAATGAAAAATAATAGTGACTAATAGTAGTCACTATATTAAATTACTAAAAACAACTTAGTGATCATATTAGTGGTCACTAAGCAAAAGCATGAGAAGATAAAACTAGGGGTACTAAGTAATGTCAAAAGAGAGTAAACGAGATGAGCTTGAGCAAAGCTCGTTCAAATTTATTAAACCTAAGCTCGAGCTCGACTCATTTCAAGCAGTAAAACAATCATCTTGTAATCATCCTTTTTACGCTTTTGCTATTGTAATTTAGTTTTTGTATTTGGAGGCTTGCCTTTTGGCTTTACAGCTTGCAAAATGAATACATGAATAGATACCGAGTGAATATATTTAAACTTATAACTAAAAAAAAAAAAAAAAAAAAAAAAAAAACTAGATTGATTACTTCATATTAGTGTGCTACATAGTGTTTGACTATCTTTATCAACAACTCATCACAACCCAAGCTCTTAATAAAATATTATTTTCTCTTCCTCCACCTACACAACCAATACATACAACCAATCTATATTTTTTATCATTTATCAACAACCCAACCTAACATATAATATTATTCCTTTATATTCAATTTAATTACTTAAAGTTTTTTATAAACTATATATTTAATAAAATATTTACTTTATAAGTATATATTTGAAATAGTAAACGGTTTGATTCATATAAAATAATAATAAAATTTTCACTTTATATTTTTAGGAAATAAAATACGCTTTTCATTAGAAAAATGAAATTACAAAACATGAAGAAATTAAAAATTACAAATTTTAGAGATACAAAATGAGAATTGAGAAGGTGTATGAAAATATGTTGATATTAGACTATATTTATAGAGAATTGAAAACTAAAATTATTGATATATTTTTTATAAGTTTTAATAATATAGTAAATTGAATTTTGCCCACATCGAATTATAAGTATTATAAGTTTTAAAAAAAAATGGGAATACTTTTAGTTGGAAATCTTACCATAACAGGAATATTTTTGCCCAGATCGAATTACAAGTATTTAACTATCACTTGTAAACAAATAGAATTAAAAGTAACTATATTTCATGTGCATGAAGTCACCAAATAAAAAAAAGGGTAGGAAAATAAATTTGCAACTACCATTGATAATTTCACATGTGTTAAGGTTGGGTATGATATTTGGAGATCACAAGTCGACCGAAATTGGCAATCCAATCTTCCATCTTTTGATTACTTCTACGATTATATACATATTTTTTTTTGTCTTTTTCTCATCCATTAGGTTGCCAACCCATCCAATAAAGGTAGTCTTAGTGGCAAAAGTTCTCTTCTCAAAAGAAAAGAAAATGGCAAAATCAACATTTTTTGGTATATTTCAGTGACAACTTTGCTCTTTTTACCTGTAAAAGAATTATTTTTTAACATGTTTCTCTTTTTCATAACCACAACCAAATGGCATACCGGTAAGGTTATTGGTTTCCTCACAAAGGATCAGAGTTTCAAACCTCGCTATATGTGTATGTTGGAAACGGTCGAAAACGGTCCCGAGATTAATCCGATAAAGCCGCGTACATCTGAGTCAAAAAGACTCGACCTCCTCAGATATCCTGAACAAGAAAAACCTCATACGTATTTCTCTCTTTTTCATGAAAATGTGTTATTGTGATCCAGGTTTGTATTACATTATTTTAAACATTTATGTAATCATTTAAGGTGGAGAGACGAACACCATGATTCTGTCTTGGAAATGCTAAATATGATCAAAACAATATTGGAAATGACTCCACACGTCTAACACGAAAAAACCCATCATTGATCTTTACACTATCTCATGTCTAACACGAAACAAACAAAAACCCCATGGTTAAACAAGATCTATAGGTCTTAATATATGTGTTTGGATTTCGTGTAAGAGAAAGATAGAAGAACAACCTACGCGAGGTCTTATTTCAAAGATCTTAGCCGTAATCATCACCAAAACATTAAAGTTGTTTTGGTTTTGTGTGATTCGGTTTGAAGAAAAATGATTAGGTGAAATGTGTTTGTAAGAGCATGGGGTATGGTGGTTTAGCCACACCTCTTCACTTGGGTCTCACATGTGCCACATCACTTCAACACACCCACTTAAAAACATCCCCCATTCACAACTAACCCTAACCTCTTCACTTGGGCCCCACCCACCCTCATTAAAATACAAATAAATAACACAAAGACACTTAAGGGGGCGTTTGGTTGGGGTAATTTGGAGTATATTGGGAGCATTTTCATTTTAATTCCCTTCAAATATCATGTTTGGTAACTCAAATATGGGCATTTGAAGTAATTTACAATTATATGAATTAACAAAATAGAGAGAATTAAAATGCCTCAAAAAAGTGAGGAATTTTAATTTGCTTAAAAAAAAATTATGAATTTTTTTTCTTATTGTTTTTTTATAAACCTTTAAATAGAATATTTATAAAAAAAAATTATAAACTTTTATTTATAATTTTTTATAAACTTTTTTTATAAACTAATTTTATAAATTTCATATAAATTTTTTTTATAATTTTTTTTTAAAATTTCTTATAAATTTTTTATAAACTTTTTTTATAAAAATTTTTATAAACTTTTTTTTATATAAATTCTTTATAAACTTTTTTTATAAATTTTTTATATACTTTTTGTATAATTTTATAAACGTTTTTTATAAGTTTTTTTTATAAACTTTTAAATAGAATATTTATGAAATTTATATTAAAAAAATAAAAAAATATATTTATAAATTTCTGTCAACCAAACATGCGAAGTTATTTTAAATTCCGGAATTTAAAATTATCAAGAATTTAAATTGTCTAGAATTTAAAATTCCGGAATTTCAAATTACCCCAACCAAACGGCCCATAAAAGAAATTAGTGTCTAAAAAAGTGTTTTGTTTTTTTCTGCTTCACTTCCATGGCGAAGGGCCAAACGGTGAGCAACGGCGAAAGGGTTGGTGTGGCGGAGAGCAAACAGCGAGCCTTGGCGGGGTGCCACATCAGAAAGGCGAAGGGCATGTCTTCACCATACCCCATGCTCTAACTACGTTTTTAAATATTTACACGTGAATAATTAGTGCAAGTTACCATCCACATAATGTAGATGACCTCGAAACACGACTAATATTTGAAAATGGAGCATCATGAGCAGTACTTTAATCTAGGGTTTGGATTTGGGGTTTTGATTTAAGCTTCGATCTGGGGTGTTAATTTTGATTTTTATTTTGATTTCAGGTTTAAATTTGGATTTTGATTTTAGTTAAGGGTTTTGATTTGATTGTCGATTTTTATAATGGTGGGCAACTATGGTGGTTGTGGTGGCTGCCATCAGGTGGTGTGGTGGTGTATTCTTTGTAGAGGAAGAAAAGAAATAGATGTGGAAGCGTGGTGCTTAGATATGTATTTAGGGCCCGTTTGGTTGGGGTATATGGATATGGGTCTATGACTTTGAAAGTCATTAATATTGTTTGGTTGGTTATGGGGCCTACCACAATGGAATGGGGATACTCAAATGTGAAGGTTTCCTCATATATTATGTGTGTGGGTGGTTCTTTTATTATCATTCCACTCTATACCAACACCCATATCCATTGTGATTCATAACGACAAACCAAACGCAACCTTGATGTGCTATACGGAGTATTAAGATGACATGGATCCATATGTATGCCTTGTTGGCATCAATAAACTATTAATTTAAGGTTATAACCGGGTACTTGTTGAGGAGGTAAAATATTACACCAAGTTGACGAAATTTAAAAGTTCAAGGATTAAGTTGCAAATTTTTTTTATTTGCTACATCAAGTAGAAAACGTGTCAAGTTAGATACATAAAGATGCAATTATCCCTAATTAGTAATGTATATTTTATTTATCAAAAAGTTTAAAATTGTTTGTCTTGTCGACCACACTCAAGTATATTTAGGTTAAGCACAATGGAGGGTTGTCCACCACCTCTACCTCCCCCTCCACACGATGTCCACCATAGTAAAGACACCATCACGCTCGGTGGTGGGATTGCTTCTTTTTGGTGGTGAAGACAACCGAACAAATACCAAGAAAAAAAGACAAACGGTCCATTTTGTGGGGACCCCCAATGTTCAATAAAAACGGTAACTATTATAAAAAAAATATAAAGTTTTTATTAAATTGTGTCATTTTATGTACCTATAAATATATCTATATCCTATCGTTTTTATACACAACTTCTCTAACTATCTTTATATTTACTCTCATTTTATCTTTATATTTACTCTCGTTATCATCTTCTATAAAATGGCTCAAAACACTCCAAAAAATAAAACCCCAAAACAACATTGACAACCAAACGTCCAAACACTCAATTCAAATTTTCGTCTCAGTCCTTCACCGCCGGTAAAATTTCGAGCACCATCGTTTGTTTACGGAACACAATACCAAAACCTGCCATCCATACCTCTACAACAAAATATGTATCAACCACAAATGTACCAACAACAAATGTATCAACCTCAAATGTACGATCCATCAAATATTGGCGGTTCTTCATCAGCACCTCCACCTATATCTCTCATTCATCCATTCAGTATTGATGATCTTCCAATGTAAGAACCTCAATTTTCTTCGTCTAACCCCGTTGATGAGGACTCTCTTGTCGAAGAAGTCCCGCCTCCAAAGAATAAGTCTTCAAAAAGACGTCTAAAAATGAGGAAGATGAGCATCGTAACATTCCATGAACCACTGCATAAGTAATTGCATTGTGCAAAGGTTGAGTTCATACATCCGAAGATAGTGCCCAAGGTAATACAAAGAAATCAAATGGATTTTGGGTGGAGGTTTAGGTTACCTTGAGAAACAAATGAAGGTATCCATTGTTTGAACCTAGGATTTGTTAAGCAGGAAATGGAAGGGTTTGCATCCTAAAGGGGCTCAATTTTGTAGAGTGCACGATAATGTCCGTCGAAGGGCGCAGAGTGGAGCCGAAGGCGAGGATTACACCCAAAAGGCAATTGAGGAATATCGTGTTGAGTATGGAGTACCTTTTACACTTCTTCATATGTGGAAAAATTTTAAATATGCTCTGAAACGGAAAAATGTGAAAATTCCAATAATTGAAGAAGCAAGCTAGCAAAATTTCAAGAAATATAAGTCTTTTGGGTCTACTGACTTCAACACATATAAGCCAACAAAGGATAGTTTTAATCTCAATCAAATGGCGGAAAACGAGGAGGAATAGGAGAAGTTCGTCTAATGGGCAGGGACAAAGCGTTAAAGAAAGCGTCGACATCATCCATTCCATCGACATCATCCATTCCATCGGCATCATCAACAGCTGGCGGTGATGAAGCGTTGGCTAAGTTGTTTTTCAATGAATATACAAGTCAAACCGAGTCGTTTATGTCAATGAAGAAATCAAATCGTGAAGCCTTTTCGGAGATCAAGAAGGAGGAAATGAAAATGCAACAAAAGAAGTACGAACAAAAGCAATAAATGTTCGTCATGCAACAACAAAAACAACGACAAGAAGATGAATTGTTCTATATGAGCCATGTTGATCACTGTGGTCTCCACCTCGAAAGGGTGTTGCAGATAAAGCAGATGATCAAGGAGAAGTGAAATTTACTATATTAGTTTACGTTTTTAATTTCGCATGTTTATGTTTTTAATTATTAATGTAATATTTTAAATTATGAATAAAATTTTAATTTGGTTTTTAATTAAATTTGTTTAAAAAAAAACCGATAAATTTGATGGTGTGCTGAATAGTGATGTGGCTCTGTTGTGGAGGTGACGAGTTGATTAACCACACTGCCTAGTCTTATACATATCAATCCAGCTGACCTGTTTTTAACACGTTCAATTGCGTTTGGCAAAAGCAATTTTATAGATATATGAAGACCAACTAGGTTCTTTAAGGAACTCAACTACAAAACAACAAGAGATTGAAAAGTATGTAAGTTAGTAAGACCGGACGAAGTGGATCACTTTGCTCACTCGCGAGGTGCTACCTCATGCACGAAACTCATTCCATACACAACCACTCATGTGTGAGAAGGTGGAAAAAGAGAATGGAAAGGTGATCGTCTCTCCTTTTGGTTGCATTGGAAAAATAGTGGGGCTCTATTTGTGTTTTAATGTTTTTTATTTGATTTGTGAGTGTGTGTGTGTGTAAGTTATTTAGTAGGGCATGTTTATATAAAGTGTGTATTTTAATGAAAAGTGATGAGAAGATGATTAAAACGGGTGAAGGTGAGAGAGTGTGAAAGGAAAAAGAAAACTGAGATGCCGTTAATGTGAAAAGTGAGCCGGTGTGGCAAGCCTAACATTCTTTACTTTGCATACCGTTTCGTGTGTACAATTGTACATTGCAAGTTAAAACCATGCCTCTTTTGGTGTTGTTGGTAATGGGTAGGTGATGATGGAAGTTGGTGAAAAAGCAATGGTTGACTATCTTAGAAAATCATTCTTTAAAAATATATTTGCTTCTAGTGCTAAAAATATTGGAGAAAAGTTTTAAAGTGATAATTAAACTAAAATATACCAATGAGGTTTAGGTTCATGTACATGCTTAATGAAGCCGAAATTGTTTGGGCTTTGGAAGATCAAATCTCTTGGTTTGACGGAAATGAATCCAACTTTAGTTAAGGAGCATATAATCACCAGAAGTATTTTATCCGTTGATTAATTTAACTCGTTATTTGATACTCCTACAATATTTGATCATTCTCTATATGCCAAATATATATTTTAGCCAGAAACATATAACTTGTAACATGTTCATAGAAATAGCATCAACATAACCTTGCCATTACAGAATATGTTCACAATAAAGCTTGTTAGTATGCTGTAATTCATTTATATAACATATGGTTTATTGTAGCCATAGCTTGTATTCTGTTACCTCTAAAATAACGTGTACATATAAAACAAAACTTATTGTTTTTTGAGATGGAAGTGTTGTGCTTGTGGAGCTTTATGACTCCATAAATGATGATGTTGATTACTCGTGATTAACATAAACTTAATCAATATGTTTTGTCAATAAATTAAGGGATTTTCTATAATGTGTCATGGTGGTATATGTTTAAATCATTTAATGAACTAAAATTACCATAACTAAATGTAAGTTGATATTATTACTTTCTAAAAATTCTTTTATTTGCCAAATTTAACATCATTTTACATGGAAATGAATTTAATTTTAGAAATATCTATGTTTAATTAATGTTTTTAAACCCATGCTCCCATGGCACAAGTTAGAAAATCCCATAAAGTAATGTTAAAATGATACAAATGGATTCTTTTAACAAAAAATAATTAGAAATCAGATCTTTTTTAAGGATTCGTAAATATGGAATATTAGTTGGTTGTAGGTGTTGAATCGAATATGGATATATATGAAATTATACCTAAAAATTATATATGCAAATGATATATGATAATCGCTAAAACAATGATATTGGTTTCTACAAAGACAGATCCTTGTTTAATAAAATATTGCAATTGTCATTTGGCATTTTAGTATTATCGAAGCCAATCGTGCTTTGTTTGTCTTTCATAACGGATCTTGTAAACATTTAAAAATGGCTTAAGATAATTTATGCTTTAACATAATCGCAGCCGTTTGCAATGACGATATTACCCTTTAAATGCATGCATAAAAGATGTCCTTTTCCATGTCAAATCTGTTCTGCCGAAAATAAAATACTTTATTTCATTTTTATATGAAAAAGATCATCTTATTTCATTTTGTCATACTAAAAAGTAAGTTAAATATACTTATCTACTATTAAAAAGAAACTATATTAAGGTGCATGTAAAGTCAAACGTGACCATATGAGATGTTCGAGTGGCGGTTTTTTATGTTGTTGAACGGGTGGTTAATTATTACGTATTGTTTTATGCCAAAAGGTCAACAAATACATGTGATCAAAAGTGAGAGTGAAAGGCCGTTTAGTCAAACAAAGCCAACAATTCTGCTAATCAATACTTACACTAAATTTTCCTAAAGTAAATAAATACTGTACTTAAAATTAGAGATCTACACTGTGTTCGTGAGCCCATCATTAAAGAGAGAAGAAGTGAGGCGAAGAAAATCACTTCTCTTATTCTCTCTTCTTCCCAAAATCGGTGAACCACTCATAACCAAAATAACACTTCAACTTCCTTCATCTTCTTTCCGGATCTCTTCCTTTCTTCCTTTCGGATCTTGAGAACATGGATTTTTCACTTCTTTCCGGATCGCTTTTCTTCCTTATCGATCTCGAGAACACAGTTAGAGTACCGGCGTGGGTGGTTCGAAAGGGTCGTGCGGAACGAAAACGCGAGCTCAACATCGCGAGTCGCACCATAGGTTCTTGTGTTGTTTTAGCCAGCTCATGCAATACGTATTTTTTTTAATCTTCTAACTAGTTTTGTGTTTGTGTTTTGTTTTTGTTGCAGTTGGAGCTGAGCACAAAGAAAAAGATTTTTTTTTTCACTTTCAATATCACTGACGAGTACCTGTGCATAGCAATGAGATTTTATAGCGGCAGATAGTTTTAACGATAAAAAAAAGTTTATGAATTATAAGCGGAAAATAATAAAAGTTTGAGGATTAAACATAATGTTTTGAAACCCGGTTTGACCCGGGTTGTTCAACCGGTTGAACCGTTCCGGTCGAAAAACGGGTCAATATAAACCGCGTCAACCCGACGGTTGGGTCGAAAAAAATGGGTCAAATTAAACCGGGTCAACCCGTCGGGTTTGAAACGTCCCGGGTCAACCCGGTTTTCAATGTGTATTAATAGTTTTCTTTTGAAGTGCTGCCATAATAGAGATTCAAAACATTCCGAAGTTTCATTTATTGTGATGTTTTAAGTTTTTTCTTACCTAATATAAATTTTTCCACATTTCACATAATTTTTCACTTTTCCATATTGACAATTTTTCTTTTATATGTAGTATAGATAAGATTTAGTATTTTAACTTTTAGTCCATATTGGTTAATTTCTTGCACCATTAGTCCTTGTTAAGTTTGTGTTGTTAGTCTTTTAATTTTTTTTTTCTTACATAATTAATCATAAAAGGGTATTAAATCAATGCGTTATTTATTTAAGTTATGTAATGTTTATATTATAATGTGCTGTTTTATTTGAATATTTAGGGTAATGAAAGTTAACCTAGGTCGGAATTAAAAATGACGAAGGATGGAACACTTCCTCTTTTCTCGCTAGACTAACAATGTAAGGTAATGTACGGCAAAGTACGGATGGAACAGTGCATGTTACACGAAGATTGAGGACGTTGCACTATAACGACAACCCCGAGCCTCGAAAGGAAAGACTCATGTCCGTTAGTGATTCTCCCGTTGCACGATGACGACAACTATGTCTCCACAATCCTCGTGTCGTAGAGCACGAATCAAGTAGTATAAGTAGATTCGTCTACCCCGGTAAGCGATACACACACATCACTCCTTGCTTACTTTATCTCACTAAAAAATTATACCAAGCATACACTCATTTTTAAACCGAAACTTGGTCTCATATTCTGGCTAGCTAACAGTGTCTTGTCTTATTTCAGCTACGCAACGCAGGAGGACATGGCAGCCTAATACCCCGAAGGACCGAAACTAATACCATTAGCAAGAAATTGCTCAAACAACAACAATGTTTTATTGTTTTTATCATTTATTATAGTAATTATGTTATATAAAAACAAAACACGTGATGTAGCTCATTGTAGTATATTACTACTCGTAAATGCAACCCCCCTTTATTAAAATGATTCATAATCTTATAGATCTTCAGAACTTAAATTTAGAATAATTAACCAATTCATTCATCCATTTTTTATTTTCACTTTTTTTAAAACAACATATCTTCGCAAACGGTAAATCTTCGTTTACAAAAAATACATTATCGTGACGAGAATTAAATTATCTTTCATAGGCATTGTTATATATTTTCGACCAATTTTTTTAAAAGTTCGTATGTGATTTTTAAAATCACATGTGATTCGTAAAATCAAATCACATATGATTTTAAGGTGACGTGATTTTTACAAATCATACGCGATTTTTCCGACTAATTTTTTAAAAAGTTAGTCGAAAGTATATAACAAATGCATATCTATGAAAGATAATTTAATTCGTCGGATATTATAAGACGTAACGATTAACGGTTTGTGAGATATTTAATTTTCAAAAATGGTGAATATATTTTAATAAAAGAAAAAGTCGACCATGATTGGTTGTGTTCGTAAGTGATAAAGACTTTTCTCTCTATAGATACGCGTTGTTATATATTTTCGAATAATTTTTTTTAAAATGTCGAAAAATCACATGATTTTTAAAATCTCGTGTGATTCGAAAATCAAATATATGATTTTAAGAAATATGTGATTCTTACAAATCACACGTGATTTTACAAATATGATTTTTCCTGACTAATTTTTTAAAAAGTTAGTAATGATATCAATATCTATAGAAAGCGCGAGATGGTATAATTTTTTGACGTAACGCGGTTTGTGAGATATTTAATTTTCAAAAAATGGTGAATATATTTTAATAAAAGAAATAAGTTATGATGGTTGAACTAAATATATATCAGATATTATAAGCAAGTTTGATGGTAACTTATATATCCATTATAGTAAAACTAGTTGTGTACCCGACGAGGTTTTACAATAGAAAATAGTTATAGTTTTAGTATTGTGATTAAGTTTTTCGTGTAACATTTAGCAATATATGTTGATAAGTCTTCATCGTCATATAAGATGACAACAACATAATACAAATTTTAATTTAACAAATTGGGATTGAACATTAATCGAGCATGAAAATGAGACTGAGATGAATCTATAAAAAATATATTAGATAATCTAAAAAATAACATTAATTTTAAGTGAGACAACATTTTAAATAGGACATATGAACATAGTAATTCAACATTCTCATTTGAGAGTTTTTAATTAAAAAAAATTACTTTATTTATATTTTAGATAAGTAGGGTGTGTTTGACAAAAATAAAAGTAACAGTGAATATAGCAGTAAGTTGTAACAGTGAGTAGTAGTTGTGAGTAGTAGCTACATTTTTTTTATATAAAAACATTTGGTAACATAGTTGTAATTATAAGAGCATCCACTATGGTGGTTTATAAATAGGTTTATAATATGATGAAGAGGTTCATACTTTTGTAAACCATAGTGGAAACCTATTTCATGCTTACTTGGCATGAAAAGGTTTAATATCTTGAACCTCTTCACAATTTAATGCATTTAAAATATATTTGATATTTATAAAGCTTTAAGAAATTTATGTGTAGTGGAAATAGGTTTATACAATCAAAAGGTTTAAAAATTAATGACTTTGATCAATTATAAACCTTTATATAGGTCTACCATAGTGGATGCCCTAATATGTAAAACAACTCTTAAATGCTCAATGTTCCTAATTGCTATTTCATGAAGCGTTAAAAAATGAGCATTCTGAAAAATAGATAAAACTAGATGTTACTTGCCAACAAGTATTAAAATCACAATGCTCACCACTCGTCAGTTTTAAATGCTCATAAACACTCTGCGCTAAACACACCTATAATAAAATTTACAACCCGAGAAATATAATTAGCAAGAAATGGCCAAACATAAAAACACCAAACCCATAATAAAACAAAACTTTTAATGGGAATTTTTCATTTAAAAAAAATCAATTCACACCTTATTTGATAATATTTTATTTATTTATTATTATTTTTATTTTAAAATATTTACTAAAAAACTCAAATATTCCAGATTTGGCAATAGTTAAAAAAACGTTATTATATATAGTCAAGAAAAAAATAAACATAAAAGTTTAAGTGTTAAAAAAAAAAAAAAAAAAAAAAAAAAAAGTGGAAGTGACTTTAAAAATATTTATGTACAATGAAAGAAATAAATTAATAATCGATTCATAAAAAAAACACAATATATAAAACCCGCGCATACGCGAGTATTATAACTAGTATTTCCAACTTCATAAATCATTTTTTTTATTAGGTAACACCATATTTTCTCCTAATTACGATAGAATACACAAACAACCGCGTGTGCACAATGTTAGGCATATACAATGTAACTACTCAGTTGTGTTAACACGTTTTTCATAACCAACGAATAAAACAATCAGTATTACTCAAAGATGAAGCTAGAAAGTAGGGCTGAGCAAAATCACTCGAAAAATCGCCCGAACTGACAAATCGACCGAAATTGGCTGAATCGAACCGAACCGACCTTATTCGGTTCGATTTTCAGTTTTGTATAATTACTTCGTTTTACTCGGTTCCAGTTCACTTAGGATCAAAACACACTTATACGGTTTGAAATAGCTTAGCCGACCCGACCGAACTGACCTTATTCGGTTCGGTTTTGATGTCGGTTTCGATAGCTCTTACTCAATTTGGTTCTCGGTTCACGTTTTACCCTTATCCGGTTTCGAGCCAGATCAAATTTGATCAGTTTAGGCCGAGTTTGACCCGTTGCTCACCCCTACCGTAAAGTTATGATTAAACTACGATAATTGTAAAATTGCATTCATTTTGGTCCCGTCATGAATTAGGACAACCTGGGTCATGGACCATCGCGTCTTTTTCTCTCCAATGACCTTTGACAACCGGGATGCCCCAATGACGACCCAAGATTTTTTTTTTTTTTTTTTTATTTTATTTTATTTTTTTTTTTTTAGTTTAATGACCAAACGGTAGCTCTTTAAATTTTGTTTTGATTGCATGCTTGTGTACTTACCTTACTTGTAGAACTTATCCTGCTGATTTAGCCATGAAAAGGGGATAGAACCAAACGGTCAAAGAAAAGGGGATAGAAGCAACAAAAACACATCGGTCAGAATCCACTGATATGCCCAAATGAGACCACGACCGATGTGGCAACCGGCCACCCGCATCGTGCTAATCGATCTAACATCGGTCAAGGTCAAAAAATACGTTGCCCAACCGATGTGAAAACCGGGATGCGACCATTTTATAAATCTCTTTTACAAAGGCCAAACCACAAAATAATCATTATGGGGTGTTTTGGCAACCTGGCAACGTGATTATTCGATTATCACGCCAAACGCGTGAATAATCAGTTTTGATGTTTGGTTGCGAATGTGATTCATCGACTTACCTTCAAAACGTGGTATTAAATCGGAGTGAAGGACTTACTTTTGTAAACGTGATTTCTGAACGTATTTTTGTCTGACGTGATTTTACACAAACACCCTCATAACGTGTAAGAAAAAGTGTGCTACTAGTTTTGTAGCTAGATGACATTGGTCAACTGACGACTCCCACCCCCTTGGCTATCTCCGCCCATGATATTACTTCCTTGATTGGGTAGTACAGAGTAACTAGTTAGCCAAGCGAGTATAAAAAGTTACAAAATGGCATATACTATACCCATAAAAGTAATAAACCATTTGTAAAACCAAGATCAAAACAATCCAAAAAAATCCAACTAGCAATTGAAGCCAAAGCATTCATTTCCTAGCCTTAGTCAAGGGTCAAGATCTTTTATAAAAACCAATCCAAGGGTCAAATTTTCTCTTGTTCATCTCAACCACCCCATTTTCATCCCCCCTCATCTTTACAAATAACACAAACCCCATCTTTTTATTCCTTCAAACTCTTTTTCCCAAACAAACCAAAAGAGCCATGGCTTCTCTCACTCTCTCCCAAGCTGCTCTCACACGCGCCGTCGTCACGCGCCATGGCTCTTCCACCACCACACCCCAACAACCCACCTCCCTCTCAACTCTCCAAATACCCACTTTCTCAGGCTTGAAATCCACCCCACCCACCTCCTCACGCGCTCCCACGCGCCGTCATGTCTCAGCCACGCGCTGGCGCGTGGTTACAAACGCCGCCGTGGAAACTCTTGAGAAGACCGACACCGCACTTGTGGACAAGTCTGTGAACACTATCAGGTTCTTGGCTATTGATGCTGTTGAGAAAGCGAATTCGGGTCATCCGGGTTTGCCCATGGGTTGTGCACCCATGGGTCATATTTTGTATGATGAGGTTATGAGGTATAACCCAAAGAACCCTTATTGGTTTAATAGAGATCGGTTTGTGTTGTCTGCTGGTCATGGTTGTATGCTTCAGTATGCTCTCCTTCATCTTGCTGGTTATGATGCTGTTACAGTAAGCATTTTTTTTATTAACTTTTAATAGTACTAATTTACCATGCTTATTATGTGTTTGGATCTGTTTTATTTGTATAAAGTTTGCATTTTTCGATAAAACCTATGTAAAGTCTTGTGTTTGACTTTGGGTGATGTATGTAACTTGTTTCGATAAAATCTATGTAGGAAAATATTCTGTGTGTTTTGTGTTTGGAGACATAAACAAGATTGGTCTTTTTTTGTTGCATTTTGTTGATGATATTGTGACTTTGCTAAAAGTGGAAGAGTTTTGATTCAAGACTTCATCTTTAGTTCCTTTGTGATTGATCACATGTGTTTAAGTTGGTTTAAGTTAGAGTGGTCTTTGAATCAGTTTTCATGTCAAAGTGGTGCTCCTTGTGTTTGTGATGACTGGTTTTAGTCGATATAGTTGGACTATCGTTGTTTAATGATATTTTGTTTAATTATTAGACGGAGGACTTGAAGCAATTCCGTCAATGGGGAAGCAAGACTCCTGGTCACCCCGAGAACTTCGAAACTCCTGGAGTTGAAGTTACCACTGGTTAGTGCTCGAATATGTGTGAATGTCTAAATTTTGAAGAAAGTTATTTTGTTTCTAAACAATTGTTATGCTATTATTCTCAGGTCCTCTTGGTCAAGGTATTGCCAATGCTGTTGGTCTTGCTCTTGCTGAGAAGCATTTGGCTGCAAGATACAACAAACCCGATGCCGAGATTGTTGACCACTACACGTAAGATTTCAAATAGCATTTTTGATTTTTCAGCATTTTTATTGAATTTGCTGAATTATGCGTTTTGCTTCAGATACTGTATTCTTGGAGATGGTTGTCAAATGGAGGGTATTGCAAACGAAGCATGTTCACTTGCTGGACATTGGGGACTTGGAAAGTTGATTGCTTTCTACGATGACAACCACATTTCCATTGATGGTGACACCGAGATTGCCTTTACTGAAAGCGTTGACACACGTTTTGAGGCTCTTGGGTGGCACATTATTTGGGTGAAGAACGGTAACACTGGTTATGATGAGATCCGTGCTGCCATTAAGGAAGCCAAGGCTGTGACTGATAAGCCCACTTTGATCAAGGTTGGTGATTATATAATTGTGTTAATGCGTGATAGAAATTAGTGTCTTTTTGGAGTTTATTAAGATTTTGTGGTGACTTGCAGGTGACAACAACAATCGGTTTTGGATCACCAAACAAGGCCAACTCATACAGTGTCCACGGAGCAGCTTTGGGTGCAAAAGAAGTAGATGCAACCAGACAAAACCTTGGATGGCCTTATGAGCCATTCCATGTACCAGATGATGTCAAGGCGTAAGCAAAACATCTTAAAACCTCTAATTTTTTGCTTGGGTTTGCTGATTTTTGATTGATTATTGATAGAGGTGGCATAATGGGTGGGGCGTACAATTTATGTAACGGGTCAAAACGGCTAATGAGATTAACGGGTGGTTAACTTGAACACTTACGTCCAAATTTGCATACTTCTATTAATATTTAGTATGTTGGATTACAAAAAGAATATTTATCGAGTATAGTAAATACTATTATCAAACGGTTCCCCTTCTTGCCAAGTGTTTTTTTTTTCAACATATTTGGCTCATTTCAGATAACAGTAACACATAACTCAAATTAATTAAAATGGCAACTCTAATCTTAAAGTTTAAAGCTTGTTTTCTTGGAAATTGATTTGTGATTATTTTTGTGTGCAGACACTGGAGCCGCCACACCCCTGAAGGCGCTGCTCTTGAAGCTGAATGGAATGCTAAATTTGCAGAGTACGAGAAGAAATACGCTGAAGATGCAGCAGAATTGAAATCTATTGCTGATGGTGTGTTGCCTGCTGGATGGGAAAAGGCTCTTCCCGTAAGTATTGTGTTTGGTGAAATATCACTAATATCTTCAATAGCCTTTTTTGAAAACTCAGGTTCACTAAATAATTATCTCTTTTTTATGTAGACATACACACCTGAAACTCCCGGTGATGCCACAAGAAACCTTTCACAAACAATGCTTAACGCTTTGGCACCAGTTCTCCCTGGTCTCATTGGTGGAAGTGCCGATCTTGCTTCATCAAACATGACTCTAATGAAAATGTTTGGCGATTTCCAAAAAGCCACACCCGAAGAACGCAATGTCAGGTTTGGTGTCCGTGAACACGGTATGGGAGCCATCTGTAACGGTATCGCCCTCCACAGCCCCGGGTTCATCCCTTACTGTGCTACCTTCTTTGTTTTCACTGATTACATGAGAGGTGCCATAAGAATCTCAGCTTTATCGGAAGCTGGTGTCATCTACGTGATGACCCACGACTCCATTGGTCTAGGAGAAGACGGTCCCACCCATCAGCCCATCGAACATTTAGCCAGTTTCCGTGCCATGCCCAACATCTTAATGTTCCGACCAGCTGACGGTAACGAGACCGCTGGAGCTTACAAGGTCGCAGTTGAGAGCCGAAAACGACCCTCAATCCTTGCTCTTTCCAGACAAAAGCTACCCAACTTGCCCGGAACTTCAATTGAAGGAACCGCAAAGGGTGGTTACACAATAACCGACAATTCTACCGGAAACAAACCCGATGTTATCTTGATCGCAACTGGTTCCGAGCTGGAAATTGCAGCTAAAGCTGGTGATGAACTCAGAAAGGAGGGGAAAACCGTTAGGGTCGTGTCTTTTGTCTCATGGGAGCTTTTTGATGAACAATCTGCCGACTACCAAGAAAGTGTCCTTCCATCAAGTGTAACAGCCCGTGTCAGCATTGAAGCTGCTTCAACTTTCGGATGGGGGAAAATCGTTGGAACCAAAGGAAAGGCCATCGGTATCGACAAATTCGGAGCCAGTGCACCAGCACCAAAGATTTACAAGGAGTATGGGATCACTGTTGAAGCTGTGGTCGCAGCAGCTAAAGAAGTTATATAGGCCGGTTTGAACCTGAGATCAAGTTCTGAGCTTTGGAAACTTAACAGAAGACGATTGTTGTTAGTTTTCAATAATCTTGATTCATAATGCTCAGACATACAATAAAAAAGTCGGTTTTTTAGTCTTTGATGCTTTCATGGAATACCTTAGCTGTGAATCGAACGAAGATCAAGAGAGAAGATTAAATGTTGAAAGATTGATGATGCTCTCACGAATTTGTATCAAAATTTAAACATATTTTTCCAAGTTTTGTGATTTTTATATGTTTGATTACCTCTGAGGTGTTCTTTTGAGTTATGTACAATTTTACAACTTATAATTGACACTATTATTCTGAAATTTTGGAGCATCTATCTTCTTCCTTAATGAACTCAAGATCTGTACTAATGTCAAAGTGCATAAGATGCAAGTATGCAAGTCAAAATGACACTGTTGTATGTTTTTTAGTGTCTTGTATGTTGGCTATCTAAATACATGATAACACAGAGATTCTGAAATATATGAGACAGGCTTTCCAGCAGAGATGCGAGTTGCACCCGAATCCTTTTCCTAATGTGTTTTAGATCATCTTGTTTCGTCACACACCTTTATACAAGTATGTCTCAGTTAAGACTTGAATCCACAATATTGTAACTAGAGAATCGCAGTATACTCCTAGAAACATTGATGGGATCATATACTACTAGGCCAAATGCGAAAAGTCGACATGGATGTTACAAAGTTGTCACTATAATAGATTTTTGTATTTTATGTCAGGAAAAAAGGTTGCAATCTCATTGGATTTATTATCTTTTATCCGTATTGTTTTCTGGTTGAATTTGTATAGATTTGGTGATAGATATAAGCCACAGGAACTGGGTAAGGTTATCTGATCTTGTTAAGGTTCAATGAACATGTGTCACATATGTTAAGTGGGTCATAATAAAAGTACTCCATCCATACTAGCTAGTGTTTAGATATTTAATACAGTAGTACTATTGAAGTACTGAGTTTATTGCTATAATTTTTTAAGCAATATAGTATGATGAGCTTATATAAAAATGAGAAAAGAAAGTGCATAAATAAGCCAATATTCTCAATCTTTGAGATGATCCAAAGGACAAATGAATAATTTAAGCTCAAAGTTATCAACATTGGATATTGTTATTACTTATTACTCCAGTATTTAAATATTTAGATAATATAACTTAATGGAAGATGTGATGATAAAAGAGTAAGGATGGGTAGGGATGAGAAGCCATTTGGTAAAGTGTATGGTTATTGAAGCTTTGGCCTTTGGGTGTATGTGAACTCTATGTCCCCACGTTTGTCTCAAGATCTTTGTTGAAAAACATTTGGGGCTGTTTGTTTCGGCTTATATCGCCGGCTTATGCCTTATTTGATTTTGGGCTTATGTTTCATAAGTTCACTTTTTGTAACTTACTTTGTAACTTTTTGATTTAGATAAGCTTATTATGACATAATAAATATATATAAGCTGAAAAGTTTCAAAATAATTATGAAATAATGAATTTTATCAAACGTAAAATTTCAAAACTAAATAAATAATGTTCTCGCTTATATGTTCTAAACAAACACCCTTAACATTTTTGTTGTTAAAAAGTAAAGACTGAAATGGGAGTAAGCTCTATGCAGTTGTATTTGTGTACAATGACAATACAAAAAGGTACATATCTCACTTAAAAAAGAAATGAGATTTCTTAATGCATAAAGTTTTTCAAAAGGTAGTTTTCTAAAAACAAGATACTATTGAGAATTAGCTTAAATAAGAGCTTTTTTAAAACCATCTCCGATGTATAAACTATCTTTTTGCACTATTATAGTGCTAAAAAGGAATATCTAAAGAATATGCTTGCGCTAATTTTTTTTTACTCCAATGTATTGTACTAAACTTTACACTAAATTATTTGATTAGTTTATCTTACTTGTTATTTAAAGCAAGACTATAAAGATTGCGACATAAACATCAAACCAATATGATCTTTGTATCAAATAAAGTTATGATGGAAAATAATTGGGATGTTTGTGAAAAAATGTTGGTGAAAAAAATTCTATATTTAGCTCATTTTGAACATATTAAAGGAAAATATATGATAGGATTTTATAAAACTAATATTTCGTTTTGACTGTTAAATATAGATAGCAGTTATGTTATTTTAATAAGCATTCAAGGATTTAAATTAGAAATACAAATAAATGATAAAGTCAAAAGTGAGCTTTAGTGCAATGAATAATGTTGCACTATATTTAGTGCATTTTAAAGTAGGGTTTGATCAGTTGGAAAACCTCTTGCTTCTCAACCGAGAGGTCAGGGGTTTGATCCTCACTCGGAGGTTCTTTCTACTTTTGGTAGAACTAGAAGTAGTCTCCCTACTTTAGGTAGGGGTAAGGCTGTCTACATCTTAACCTCCCCAAACACCAAAAACGGTATTGGATACCCATAACCCGTGGAAAACGGCATTGGGAGTTACTTTACTTTACTTTATATTTAGTGCATTTTGGGCATCACTATTCATTGCACTAAGATAGTGCAAGATTTTAATGCTAACATTGGAGAGATTTTTATGTACTTTTTGCACTATCATTTAATGAGCACATTTGAGATGCTCTAATGCATCAAGTTGTATACAAGGTTTTCTTTCTTTCTTTTTTTTTCAAGACAGTCGAACTTTAATATATTACAATATAGTTATTTCGTATTCATGTTTTTTAGTCTCTGATGTCTTTCATCGAACACCTTAATAGTACAAATAAGGTCGCACTTTATTTAGTCTATATGTCTTTCTGTACGTGTCTTTGAAGTATGAATGTGCAAATGCATCCGTTAACACATGTGCAATTACCGCATAGATTTGATATGTGTGTTTGTAAATGTTTGTATAATCTACAAGACAATAGAACTTAGACCTCTAACAACAATGTAACAAACTTGCAACCTTTTGAAGGACTTAATTACGAGCCTTCAACTTTTTGGTTTTGCAAGGGCCATGGAAAGTGCAAGTGGCCAGTGTTTTAAAGGATAACTATAGCATAAACATATAGCTTTAAAGTATAAGATGCAACAATTTTGATTAATTATGAACATTTTATAAAAAACCTTGGTGAGAAATGAAACGAATTAAAGAAGTCAAACGACACATATCAATGCTCACCTGGACTTATCAGTTTTTAGTTTCTTCCCAAATTTTTCTTACAAATAATGAAAGACACCCGGAATAATTGTTTAAGAATGTATCTAACTTGTTACCTTTTTTATTTGTGTGTAGTAGGGTGAGCGTCGGGTCGAACCGACCCGACCCGACCGACTAAACCGACTCGAAAGTCACGTAATTTCTAACCCGAGTCCCGACAGAAGTATTCGGTTGATCGGTTTGAATGTCGGTTCGGGCTAGTTTGGCTTGGTTTTTCGGTTTTGGCTCGTCCCGACCCGACCCGTCCGACCCGATTACGAAATTGTTGAAATAGAACCGAGTCCCACCCGAGAAGGTGCTAGTCGGTGTCGGTCTGATCGGGTTCTGTCGGGCTCGGGTCGGTTAGCGGGTCTCGGGCGATTTTGCTCACTCTTAGTGTGTAGCCCTCTTTATTTTGCTATTATATACCATAAACTTTTGATTTTGACTTTAGTGTGTATTTTGTTCACGTAAAATGATCATTTTGACATTCGCTGTCAATAAAGTGCTTAAAAAAATATACAATAAGTTATCAATCACCTTGCACTTGTATATTTTTTCATCTACATCTCTACTTATTGTATCGTATCACCTTTACGCAGTTCTTGTTTTGGGTCATTTATGGTTGTATGATACGCACTTTTTAGTGCTTGTTGCCTTGTTGGTATTTACTTATAAATTAACTGCCGGTTGAGAAAACTTTATATGCTAATCCGGTCTAGTTTTGACAAAAATTTGTGATTAATTTGAAAACGATATTTTAAGCGTTAATCAACCATACTTTAATCTTTATAATTTAATTATGTTATGAGATTTCAGTTTCTCTTTTTAATAACATTAATACTTTAGTGTTTAATATGGTTGTTTTCTGACAATTTGGTCAATAAAGCTTCCAAGTAGCTACTTCTAAAATCTAGAAATGCACCATCTATCCAAGCACCTCATGAAACACTAGCCAGGCATCTCATACGCTTTGGGCCCCCGTCCGTAAGGCAGCAGTGTACCTTTTTTTTTTTTTTTTTTTTTTTTTGGTGTAGCGTTTTATTTGCGTGGTATATTTAATTTGTGGAGTGTTTTTATATGTATAGTGTATTTAATTGTGTAGTGTTTTTATACGTAGAGTATTTATTTTACGTTATGTTTTTTTAATTGTGTATTTGTTTCCATTTAATTAAACAATAACAATAAAACATTAAACATTAAAACACTAAACAAGTACAACAACAAATGCTACTACTACTACAACGAAATCTACTCCACATGAAGATTATTAATGTCATCTATAAGTTCATAGAGTATTCCACTCGACTGACATGCGTGATCAACTAGATTTCTTGCCAATTCCAGTGATGCCTCCAACGTCTTTATTTTTGCCTCCAACAAATTGTTTTGAGCCAATAGCATGTTGATCGTGTTATCTTTAGTTTCGCAATTTGAGCACTGCGTTGAAGAAGAGCCTTGACCAAAGTACCTTTGTTGAAATACATCCTTCCACATAAAGTATCGACACCCATAGTCTTGATCCCTTGTTGTTACATGGTGAAACAATTATAAGAAATGTATTTTAACAAACAAGTTATTGATATATTTACGTAAATAAGCAAACGTATAATTATTTACCTTTGATAAAGGGACGTGCATATCTTCCGACCACAACTTTTGGGCCTTTGGGATGTTCTTTCAATTATAAGTCCCCGTCGACAACGACACAAGAAAGGATTTTCTTTTTGCATCTGGCCAAAAGGATTTTCTTTTTGCATCTGGCCAAAAGAATTTGTATAATTATTTACAACATAAATCAGTAATATCATGGTTCACAAAATTAGAAGCTTCAAATACATAAATAACCAGTCTTGTTATAGATTAATAGTTGATACATAGTTCACAAAATCACAATATAACTAGAAACTAAGATCAATCACGCCCGAGGCGTAGTCCTCCAATGATCTTTGCCATATGTCCCACACGAAACTCTAACTCGAAATCGTCTCCTCAATCGGCAATCTCTCGCTCGTGCCAATCGCGAGGCGGGCGTAACAAAAGATGAGGAAGAATCGGGAGGACGGTGTATAAAATTCTCCTCATCTGCGGTGGAGATATAGTGGAGAGGAGGCGCATAAGATGGAGAAGAAGACACATAATATGGACTCGAACACGGCGGGTGTGTTCTTGACACCTTGAATGTCCCTCTTGAATGTCATCCGATTCATGTAACAAAAGATGAGGAAGAACCGGAGCGGTGTGAAATCAGTAACAAAAGATGAGAGTCGTTTACTAAATCGATGTCGTTTACTATAAATCGATAATCCGTAATCGTCTATACATGTTTTGTCGTTTACAATACAAATCGATGTCGTTTCTATAAATCGATGTCGTTTGCAACATATGTCTATACTACGTCCTTCTAAACATGCTTTGTCATTCAAAGAACGGATGTGCCCATCCCGTGCCAAGTCATTTCTGAACCATCTCCATTGTGGGTGAGTGGCGGGGTGGTGAGTTTTCATCGAACCGCATGAGCGTGGTGGCGGCATGGTCTTCCCGACACGAAGAATCCTGGCAGGGGACAATAATTGTCTTTGTCTCTGGACCTGACCTAAGCGGAAGACACGTAGTAGATCTTGAAAACTTTTAGATATGATGTTGTGGGTTGGTTTCGTTGATTATATCTAACAAGCTTTTAGATCTTGAAAACTTTTTAGATCTTGAAAAAAGATGAAAGATTTGGTATCTATTTATGTGGTAAACACTGATTTTTTTTTAAATCTAAAAGCTTGTTAGATCTGAAAAAAAAAGTGGTATCTTGTGGTGATGTTTCTGATGTTGTGGGTTGGTTTCGTTGATTATATCTAACAAGCTTTTAGATCTTGAAAACTTTTTAGATCTTGAAAAAAGATGAGAGATTTGGTATCTATTTATGTGGTAAACACCGATTTTTTTAAATCTAAAAACTTGTTAGATCTGAAAAAAAAAGTGGTATCTTGTGGTGATGTTTCTGATGTTGTGGGTTGGTTTCGTTGATTATTTTTTAGATCTAACAAAGCTTTTAGATCTTGAAAAAAGATAAAAGATTTGGTACTGTTTATGTGAAAAATACTGATTTTTTTTTAAATCTAAAAACTTGTTAGATCTTAAAAAAGTGGTATCTGTTGTGGTGATGTTTCTGATGTTGTGGTGTTGTTGCTTATTAGACTTTGTGGTTATGTTTTGCAAGTTTGGGGTGCCTCGATAGCATGACCCTTCTTTGGTCTGAGGGTAATACTCAGCCAAGCACCCATTTGGTCTTGTTTGGTAATCTGGTTTCATTAATGGATGGTAAAGTGATGATTTTAGCTCACTTTGCAACTTTCAATGAAATAAGCATATTTAAAAAAAGGCAATGATGATTTTGTTTTAAAAACTTAAGAGTTTTGGCATGGCAAAGCGAATGATGATAAAGTGAGTATCTACCTCACTTTGCAACATTCAAATTCACGACCAACGTGAGCTAAAAGCTAATAATATGAGTCTATTTGATAAGTTTTTACCTCTTGAGTGTCGAAATGGTAAACTAGACATGGTGTTGTTCTTGTTGTGGTGGTGTGACACTTGTGGTCTGTTCTTTCTTCTAGTTGTTGCTTGTTGTGGTTGGTGGAATTTGCTAGTTGTGTTGTTGCTTTCTTGCTAGTTCTTTGGGTGGTGTTGTTGCTTTCTTGTGGCATTATAAGGTTGGAATGCTGCACTTGTTCACTTTCTTATGAACTTTTGAGAAGGAATCCTCTTACCTCTTACACAATGAAAGCGTGTTTTGCTTGGTTAGACTTGTGCGGTTTGAGACTGTGACTTGCAGTTTGAGACATGTTGTGCTTGGCTAGTAGAAAATAGGGTGCTTGGTTAGGCGAGTGCGCTTTTGATGTGTTGGTGCTTGGCTAGTAGAAAATAGGGTGCTTGGTTAAACTACTTGTTGTGAACATGCGGTTTGAGCACTGTTGTCTTGGCTAGTAGAAAATGGGGTGCTTGGTTAGACTTGTGCGGTTTTTGAGACTGTTGTGACTGTGAGGCGATGATGATAGCAAAGCCGAGATGGATGGTGAAGTGAGATTTTATCTCACTGCAACCTTCAATTGAGCCTTTTCAAAAATTTCCGTGGCGATGATGATTTTGAGCCTTAAAATTTTTGAGGCGATGATGATAACGAAACACAATGGACGGTAAAGTGAGATAAAATCTCACTTTGCGACCTTCGAATCTGAGCCTCAAAATTTTCCGACTAAGTTTTTTCTAAAAGTTTTAAAGCGTAAAAAACTTGTAAAAAAAAAAAAAAAAAAAAAAAAAAAAAAAAAAACTTTTAAAAACTAAAAATTTGTAAAACTAAAAGTAAAAAAAAAAAACTTGTTAATATTTTGGCAACCATGTCTAGTCCACCACAGCTAACCAAGCACCCAAAAACCTTAACCTTTTAATATTTTGGCGAGAAAAACATTTCCCACCCAATGACTGGGTAAGTACAAAGCGCCCTATATTTTCTACTTGCCAAACACCCCATAGCCTTTGGGGTGCCTCAATAGTTTGACCCATCTAGAAAACAAATATTATAATGTACAATCAGTCAACTATAAAAACGTCAAAAACTGCAATTCAATTTTCAAGCTGGTGGGTCGGTCATTTACACAAGAATGAGTGAATGACAAAAATACTAAACCAAATGTGTTTGAGACTATTAGTAATCTATTAAAAAAACATTTTCTTATTTAAGTCCCTTTTTTCAAGATAAAGCAAAGGTTCTTTCAGAAAATATTATCCGTCCATAATCCACTTGCTTATCTATAACTATGTAATACTTATGTCTATCGTTTAATATGTTCGATTTGTAAGATTGTAACCAAGAATTTTAGTAAAACTATTATTTGATAAGTTTACAATTTTAATATCCTCGTAATGTAGTATGGACTATTAAAATATTAGATTATGGAGGCCTAGTGGACTGGCCTTTCATATATGGGCTTTAACAATGAGTAACGTACTAAACTACTAACGTGCATGATGAATGAAATGGTGAAAGCCACCAACCCCAATTTGGTAGGTGTCAAATCGAGTGAACCAAACACATGTTGTTTATACCTACTTTTTTGAATTTAGATCTGCCACACCTAATCACCTTGAAAAAGAAAAGTGATTATACATCACTTGTTACAACAACACAAAACATTCTTGCTGATTTGCCTATCAATTTTAATAGTGTCTAAAACTCTAAATCACTTATTTATTTATTTATTTATTTATTTATTTTAACGATTATTTCATTAAAAACAAAAACTCTCTAACAAAGAGTTAGAAAAAAAATATAAAAACTTATTAAGCCAAGAGAATACAAAAAAGAGTTATTTTAAGATTAGGGGTGAAAGCAATAGTACCGTCAGCGAAAGTTTCGAGGATCAAGAGTTCTAACAATTTACATAGAGCCTAAAAATATATCAGATATATAGTTTCTATACATATCCTAAGATAAAGAAAAATATCTTATAGCCTTTGATTTGAGTTTATTGAAGACTAATGTATTATGTTCCTACATTTTATATATGAAATATACATTTTATATATGAAATTCGTATATCATATAAGGGATAATTTTCTTTCTGATTTGTGTATAATTGGGTAATATTCTTTAAAAAATTCTTTGATCAATGGTAGATGAAAAGAATATTTACAAAAATGTCAAGAACCAGTTGTTTATATAGCGATATAACTAGCATGAATCATTTTCCTATGATATAAGAGGTTACAATTTGTGTAGTCAATTGGTTATATTCTTTATAAAAATCACTTTCGACCAATAAATCGTCAGTATATTTAGTTTATTATATTCTTTTGAAATAAATTCTGGATATCATGAATTTCGTTTATTATGTCTTGATTCGGTCTAAATTTGCGAATATTGGCCCGCGCCTATTTGGCCCGTGCCGTTAGACTCAGCCGATTAGCCCTTGCTGGTTCGGGCTTAAGCCCATTTTGCCCATTGACCGTTCGTCTTGAATATCGTATAATGCTTTATTATTTGTATTAGTGACATTTAATGCGAGTTCCAGCGTTCTTGTGACGGATACTGAAATAAAATTTTCGGTGAATCATGTATTTTAGTTTATTATTTTCTTTTGATAATAAATTCTGATTTCAAAATTTTGTTTAGCTCGTGCCGTTCGGGCTCGAGCCGTTGGCCGTGCCCGCTCGGGCTCGACCCGTTGGATGATGCCGTTCGAGCTCGGGCCCATTTGGACCGTTCTTGATTCGAAACTGAATATTTGTATAATGTTCTTTATTATTTGTATTAGTGACATTTTAATGCAGAAATTATGTTTAAGTTGGTTGTACAATATGCTTGATAATTTGTATTTCTTGTGTAAAGGGTGTTTTAATAACGCATTAATTGTATTTATTGACCAATTAATTAATTAACTACATTAAATAGTGCTTTGTATTTTGTACATTAAGCTTTAAGGAGTTGTAAATCTTAAAATTAAGATTGATGAGAAAGATCATTAATAGTGCATTATGTATTGTACAATAAGCTTTGTATTTTGTAAGTCTTAATTTTAATACCCTGATGAGAGAGATTCATTCCTCTATTATAAATAATATAGATAAAATTGTAGCCAATTAGCTATAATAAATTGTAGCTAATATATTCCCATGATATAATCCTTTGAGAAAACAACATTTGTATCATGATGTGATATTATAATAAGTGAAATGGTTATTTACTTTAAACTTCATACTTTCATAGTATTAACGATATTCATAACTGATCCACAGTTTTAAAAACATCCCATTAAAGACCAATAACCGCCGATGAGGTTACAGTAATCATGCTTTGATACCATTTTGTTGCACTGATGACCATTTCTTACTCCATTCGATACATTTTGCAATTTTGTTAGGCTTGTATTCGTCATTTCAATATTTCGTGGGAAAATTTTCCAAAACATCTTTCGCATCCTCCTGTGCATCAGTTTGCTGAAGATTGTCGCTCATCACTTGCTTGTTTGCAGGGCGGACCTTAATGAGGCGGGGAGGTCATTACACAAAATTCTGACACACAATGTAAATATTGTAGGTTTAGGGGTAATTTAGTTGAGGTTATAAATAAATCTAGGTTTCCCTCAAAAATAAATTCAGCCACCAAAATAAATGGTAAATTCATGCATTTCTTTGTTTGCACACCTAAGTTACAGAGGTGACCACTATGTGTTCCATCTTTAGCGAGTCATGTAATATAAAATGTTGCTGATTGCTGAAAACAAGAAGTCTCACTTTCAATTGGCTTGATGTCATCGCCCATCGGATACAAAATTTTAAAACCTTAAATGTTTACATTGTGAAACGAAAACATAGGCATTCGAGTCATGTAATATACATGTTGTGAAAACAAGAAGCGTCACGCTCAATTGGCTTGATGTCATCGGAAACAAAAATAAGAAACCTTATATGCTTACATTGCGAAATGAAAACATAAGCATTGTAACTTACAGACAATACTATTATATCTGTTGAAATAATCTTTCACACGTTAAATATCTGTCTTACGAGTTTAAAATGATGAAAAACATTATTTAAAAAAAATGTTTAAAATGATGAAAACATTATTTAAAAAATGTTGTTCAATTCACATAAAATAAAATAAAGACTAAAATCTGGCGTTGATCGCAAAACTTGGCGGGACGGATCGCGATGGGAATGAAACCGCTTTTTCGTAAATCAGGTCGAACCTTGGCCATTAAATCTGAGATTAAATCCCCCGGCCAATAGCGGCGTTGTCAGCGTTCGATTATCGCAAAAAACCCGTAATCACGTTCTTGTTGAGGGTACAATAGTCATTTTGTTTTATATCTTGTAGCACTGTCTTGTCCAATTTCCGCAATTTTGTACAATATAACAAAACCGTGTACTCATTGCTCATCCCAAACTTGTTTTGGAGCTCTGAGAAAACCTAATCTGATGTCATCGTGAATCAAATAATCGGTAAGAAAATAACAAACAACCACCTTGGATTTACTACTGTGGCGAGTAAGGGAATATCCATTATATGATGATCGTGAAGCGGAGGAAAGAGCTGCGGTCGAGGAGATATTGTAAGTCTTTTTGGTTAGAGCCTATTACAATCATATGTTAGTACTGGTGATTAAGTTATTCCCTTTTAGGTAACTTTAGCTTAACAATGTTTTGTACATTTTTATCTGTGGGTGAACTCGGATCGTTTAGCATGATGTTCCATTATGAAGGTACATTCAAATACTTTCCGGTGGGATATATCAAGGAGGCAAGAAATGCCTTGTTGATCTTAATGGAAATAAAGAGGTATCTGTTGATGAAATGGATGCTCTCATGACCCAAATCGGTTATGAGTGCTGACAAACCAATTATTTCTACTTTCTTAAGCACAGTTGTACATTAGGCGCGGTTTGTTTTCTTTGCGTGAACACGCTAATCTAGACTTGTTGAAAGATGTTGTCATACTGACATAAGGCGATAGCGTGTATGTTGAAATAGGAAGACTAGATTAGAACTTTACGAAATGTCCCACAATCAATTAAGATTGTGTTTTGGGAGATGGATGAAGATAGGAGAAAAGTTACTCTGCGGCTATTCAATCTGTTGTGAGCGGTTGGTGTTAGATGATATAGATAATGAACCTTCCTTAGATCCGTTTATCCAACTTACACAATTGCTGTGGGCGTCAATGATATTGGTGAATCTAGCAATTTGCCAAACATTGAGCCACTCTTTTCACCATAGAATGCTCATTTGCTAGCCAACTGTTCAAAGCAATGGCGTGCTTTAGTAGTTATTGATGAGGACAATGCTATAAAGGGCACGATAATGTTGAGGTTAATCTGTTTAGAGTGAGTCGGGGAAGGACTTTGACAAAGGTGGAACAACACTAGTTGATGTCAATAACACCTTTAAGGGCACGAAATTTTGAGGTTAATCTATTTCAATTGACACGGAGAAGCATTTACACAAGCGAGCGAGACCACTAGTTGATGTGAATAACGAGGTTTGTGTTGGAATCACTCCTAAACCTTAATTCAAGTGTTAGTGATTCATATGTAATAGTTAGCTTAATATGGCCTTTATGTTTGTTATTAAGCTTGAGGCTTATGTAGAAGGCCCATAAGCCTAGGCCAAGCCCAATAAGGAAAAGGATGGGAACTTGGGTGTTGCCTAGTTCCTCCTATAAATAGTCTTGTAAACCTTCTATTGAAGGTTGGTTGTTCACTTTCACATTTACTCTAAGCATAATCTTTCTTATCTTCCATACGTAGCGTGTGTGTGTGTTTGTGTTCATCCGATCACTTCTCTTCTCTATTTCTTCTATTGATGCTTGTGTTACTAATATGGTGACCTAACGGTGGTATCATTCGCCAAATAGTTGGGTGAACATATTTTTGTTGTTTTGAAGGTTTTTGGTCTTACAGCGTAAGCGAGGTTCAAACTTTGGTTCGCTTAAAACTTATTTTTACACTTTTCAATCCAAGATTCTTGTACTTTCAACGTTTTAAGGTGTTAAAATATCATTTTTGGCAAAAGTTTCAAACTTTACGTGTGGATCATTGTTTTAAGCTTGGTTTTTACGTGGTAGTAGTTCTCGCATAAGCTGTTTTATAAGCTTTGGATCATCAAGTTTCACACTTTTGTGTTATTTTGGTGATATTGAAGCTATTTCATCACAAAAATCTGGTTTGGAAACATCGGTTGGCGAAATCATTTTGGCTAATTTCTACGCGTAAGTGAAACCCTAATCTTACGCGTAACTGTTCCTTGGTTTGATCTTGATTTTAGTGGATTACTCGGTGTTTTCTTGCTTGGATAAGCACGAAAACACTTCGACTTTGGATATCTTTTGCCTTTGTGATAGTGTAAAGATCTTTTAGGTAAAACCTAAAATTACGCATAAGCTTAAGCTTACGCGTAGAACTCCATTACGCATAAGATTCATCTTACGCCTAAGCTTTGTCTTACGCATAAGGTAATCCTCGCCTAAGTTTTCTCGCTTAACTTTCATTTCGCATAACTTTAGTGTTTTCTCATTTCTTCTGCGTAAGCTAATCCTCTGGCGTAACTATTAACATTCTGGCGTATCTTTGGTGTTTTACGCATAAGTGGTACTTTGCTTTTACGTGATTTCTCGCCTAAGGATACTTCATCAACAACGGTTCATTCGACTACAAAGATCCATTTAACAACACAAGTTTTCAACATGTCACAACCACCATACTCTAACTATTTTCCTTACACTTATCATCAACAACAACAACAACAACTAAGTCCACAACATCAACAATTTAATCATCAACAACAAATTTATCAACAACAATTTAATCAACAACATACTCCACAACTTGGAGCAATTCCACCACCACAAATGGTTCAACCACCACCTAGTCTTCAAGTACAACCTTACACAAACTTCTACAATCAACATCCATCCAGGAATACTATGAAGGAACCGACATGGTTTGGCAAGATGTGTGAAGCCTTAAGTAGCCAACAATCAATTCATGGTGGCTCACTTGATAGACCTCAATGCTCACTCCGGTAATTATGATCAATGGGTGATAAGGTTCTTTAGGTTTTGTGATCTAAAGAAGCCACATGGAAAGTTCTTAAAGAAGGTCATTATGGAAGGTCCATTTCGGATGCCTCTTGTTATTACACCCATGAGATCCGGATGCCAATCCACCAAGAGATCTTGTCACCAACATTGCAACTATCTCGGACCTCACGGTGATGAACTTCTACACTTTGAAGCCGATGAACTAGCAATGCAATACATCCTTTTGGGACTACCCAATCCGATCCTTGAGTGTTGATGCTCAAAAGGCGGCTAAAGCAATGTGGGAACATATTCATCTACTAATGGAAGGCACAACACTCAATCGGGAAGACATGGAATCCAAAATCTACTTGGCTTATGAACACTTCATGATTGAACCGGAGAGACATTAGAGTCATATCATCATCGTTTTCGAGATATCATTAATGATTTGGACAAACACAACATCATCATGCCACAATTCTTTGTCAACACTAAGTTCCTAAGTAGTCTTGGTCGGAATGGGAGAAGTATGTCATTTTCTCCGTCAAGCTAAGAATCTTCATCATGCTACATACGGTTGTTGTACGACTATTTGAAGCCTCACCAAAAAAGTTGACAAAGAAAGGACTATCCGTGGACTCCGACTTCACGGTCAATTCACGATAATCAACAACTTGCTTTGTGGGCTCAAACTAATCTTCCTCCTCAAGCGGCTCCTCGACCCGCTCCTCGACCAAGCGCAACCATTACACCATATGATCGATCGCAACAACAACCTCAACAAACTCAATTGGTTCCATACAACAACAACAATGCTCAAGCACTACGGTGAAGGCGATGAGGACTCTGCTTTGCTTTCGATGAATTGCAACAAGGATTTGTTATGATTGCTAAAGCCTTGGTCGATATACAAACAAATCCAACAATCGCATTCGTTCCTCATCAATACAAGGAATCAATTGTTGTGAACAATGGACGCGTTGAAGTTGAGAACCGTGGTTATGGTCGTCGGATGGGAGGTGGTCAAGGGTTTAATGCTATTGGAAGGAATAACATGGGTGCTCCGCAACAACAAAGGGGTCAAGTGGTTGAGCAGGGAATGCTCGAGAATGGGGTTAATGGTCTTCGTTGTTATAAGCGCAATGAGAAGGGTCACTGGCTAATGCATGTCCTAAGCCGAGGACAAGAGGCGGTGCTTATCACAAAAGGCGTTGCTCTTGGCTCTTAAGGATGAAGTGGTGGAACTCTTACCAACAAGGAAGCGAGCTTTATGGCGGATCTGATTCGATGATGATATGGAGGACTTGCGAGGCTAATGCGGCGATGATGTTGATGGCACAAATGCAAGCTCTACACATGAGTGACACGGGCCCAGTGTATGACAACGATGGCTTGTCTCGGTACGGAACAAAATATACTCATCAACGATCGATATCTCCGCCAATTTCTCCATCCGACAAGGATCGAGTGTTCAACATGAGCCATCCACATCTCATTCGATGATTATCAAATAGATCCGTAGTTATATTTGACGATCAAGATAACCTTTTGGTTAATATTGATAATCAAGTTGACTCGTGATTATATTTGAGGATCTAAATAATGATCATGTTGAGACTCCGTTGAACAAAATGAGCTTTGTCTAATAGAAATTGAGCTCGACCTTAATTAAAGACCAACACTCTCGTTTGGAAATTTGCACGAAATTAAAAGAAAAAATGCTTTGTTAATTAGGGATAATGAATGCTTAATTCGACAAATCAATTTTTCAAAACTCAAGAAAAGCGTGAAGAAAGTTTTGAAGTCGCTTTTGCTAAATCTCATCAAAGCGAAAAATCATTAGAGCGACGGATCGTGATCTAGCCGCTTCCAAGAATGCTTTGTTGTCTCAAATAGAACAAGCGAAACATGAACATAAACAACAACTTAACGCTCTTACTTTGGAAACTCAAAAGCCAAAGGTGAGTTGTTAACTTGTCAAAAGCAGTTCTCTCGAGTACAAACGACATTCCACGAAGCGAATAGATAACTATCTTGAAGAAATTGTCGACTTACAACACAAAATCAAAGAGTTTGAAATGTTGTTTATAAACATGGTGAGTCAATCACAACTATTCAAAAGTTTACTTTTAAACCAAATCCAAATGGATATGGACCAATTCTTGCGATTACAAACCTAAGTTTTCAAGCGAGCATTCAAACCAAATCACGAAGTTTCTGATGCAGAACATAGAATTGATGATTCAATTATATTTGTTGTTGAATATAATCGTATGGAGGAATTAGATGCGAGATGGAGAGTCGGTCAAAATGGAAAATGTCGTTTATAACAAACCATTTAACTATTCAAAAGCCGTAACTTTTGTCACACAACAAGATACTTCTAACAAACCTTTTGTTATCACACGGTTTACGAAGTTAGTCCCAAACCCAATGGTGCACAAATTAATGGTCCTTTACCTTCACTTAGTGAAGTTAAAACAAAAGCGAAAGTTGTCGCGTTATAAAATACTTTGACACTTTCTTATCGACCTCAAAATTTTGGAGCGTGAGATTGAATTTCATTACGAAATAAAAGTTGAACATTTTCAATCGCCAATGGCGCGAGAACATAGAGACATTCTTGAAAAGACTTTTACCCCATGTAAAAATTTGAAAACTTGTGCACTATATTGGGAAAGGATTTTCACAAGGAACTCGGTCTCATGAAAGCAGTTTCGAGAAAGCGAAACATCGATTTCAAATACTAAGCGTAAAAAGAAATTGTTGAGAAAAGATGTTGATCGACTCTTGGAAGATGTTATACGTCTTGATATCAATAATCTTGTTGTATTACAATCATTGCATATGCATCGATCATATCTCTCTGATTACATTGACTCTGTTGATATTGTTGTGAATCTTGATAATGTGCATCGGATCGAGTCTTTAAAAGTTGAAAATGAATGATTATTAAGCGAACTTTCAAATTCAAAGCGTCGTCTTCAATGGTGTCAAAAGATTGTCAAAATCGTGAACTTGCTTTGCAAAACAAAATCCACCAGTTGCAATAAAAACGTTTAATCCTAAAATTGAGCAAGCTGGATGATCAAAGCGTGTCTTTGAAATGTCAAATCTCAAAATATGAACAAGAACTTGCAAAAGTTAAAAGGAATATGGTGTCATATTTGATTTACTCAAACAGACTCGTAATGAAGCATCAAACGAACTTGATCATTATCTTGCACACACTAAAGAAGTCATGAATTTTACGGAAATCTTAGTTACGAAAATCAAGATTTGGTGCACACTATCATTAAGTTAAGGAGATGTTAGGAAAGTATGAACAAGTTGACCTAGCATCATTAAGAGAATTGCACTGTAACACTTAGCAAGCGTGAACCCAGTTGCCTCTTGACAAAACACAAGATACTAATGTGCTTCCTCTCTTGAAAGCAGGACTAGTTGCCTCTTTTCCAAGCGTCCGCACTTCACGACCTAGGAGCAATACAAGGAAGAATAGGAAGTTGCGACCTAAGAAAAGATCAATAAAGAATCTTTGAAGTAGAAGAACACCTAGGACTTTGAATAAGACTCAAGTTGCACCCACTTTAGATATTGCGTCGACAAATGTAATGGAAAAAGTGTTGTAACGAATGCTAAACCTTTAAGTACTTTTGATATTGATCGATGCTTCTTGTGTTATTTGTCGTAAAAGTATGCTTCGATTGTCATGACAAATGTGTTGCTAGAGCTATCTTGTCTCGTTTAAGGAATCCTAAGAATCGGAATACCTCTAGGCCCACTAATGCTTCTAAGTGCGTTGCAGTAAACCGCCTCCTTAGATTCTAAAAGCATTGATGTCCCTGTAGTTCGATATCACCTCAAGGAATGTAGTACCACCTAGTGCATTCACTAAGACTAAAGCTAAGACTAGTTGGAGATGGCGAAATGGATACATAATACACTAGGATTTAAATGGATGCCTAAAGTCATTGATGTGTGTATTTCTACTATAGCGCTTGGAACCCTCTAACACTTGGGTTCCACATCTACTTCTATTCCATCTGTGCAAATGTGTGTAATGCGGTGTCTGAGATCATCCTTTGGATTGTTGATAGCGGATGTTCCCGACACATGACGAGCAATCTTAAGCTGTTATCAAACTTTATTGCAAAGTTCATTGGCCTTTGTCAGTTCGGGAATGATCACTTGCGACTATCATGGGCTCGGAGATTATATCAATGGCAATATCGAAATTAGCGGGGTTTATTATGTGGAAGGCCTCGGTCACAATCTCTTTTCGATCGGTCAATTACGTGATGGAGATTTGGAAGTTGCTTTTAGGGAGAAAACTTGTTTCATTCGTGATCTACAAGGAAGCGATCTAATGTCGGCTCTCGCAATTCTAGTCTATACACAATCTCAATGCAAGACATGGTTGCTTCATCTCCCATCATCTACTTTCAAAGGCAACATCAACAAAATCTTGGCTATGGCACCGTCGTCTCTCACATTTAAACTTTCAAACCATCACCAACCTTGCTCGACACAAACTTGTTGAAGGTCTCCGAGATTCGGTATTCTAAAGATCACCTATGCTCGACTTGTGAACAAGGGAAAAGCACTCGTGCTCATTTTCCTTCAAAGGTGGAACACGACTCTCAACATGTGCTTCATCTTCTTCACATGGATTTGTGTGGCCCGATGCGGCGTGCAAGCGATTAATGGCAAGCGCTACATCTTGGTAATTGTCGATGACTACTCACGATGGACTTGGGTCTACTTTCTTGAGTAAAGATCAAGCTCCACAGATGATCATCACCTTTCTCACGAAAATTCAAGTTCGACTCTCGGAACACCGTCCGCCAAATCGAGCAGACAAAGGCGAATTTGTGAACCAAACTCTTTGAGAATTTTATGAGAAAGTGGGAATTGAGCATCGAGACATCTATTGCACGTACACGAGAACAAAGCGGAGTTGTTGAAAAGCGAAACCGTGCGTTAGTGGGCTGCAAGAACAATGTTAATCAATGCTAAACTTCAGATTACTTGTGGGCGGAAGTGTATCAGCGCATGCTATACTCAAAATCGTTCAATGATTACAAAGCATACAACAAAACACCTTTTGAGCTTATCCACAACCATAAACCGAATCTCAAACACTTTCATGTATTTGGATCCCTTTGCTACCCAAATAATGATCGTGATGACTTTGGAAAGCTCAAAGCCAAAGTGACATTGGAGTCTTTATAGGATATTGTGAAAATTCTAAGGGTTTCGGATGCGGAATCGTCGTACAAAGCGAGGTTATGGAAGCGATTCATGCTAATTTTGATGAACTTCTTGAAATGGCTTACGAGCATAATGACTTGGAACCGGTCACAACCGTTTAAACTTCCTCAAACCCCATCATCGGTGAACTAAGCCCCGACTTACTCGTCAACAAATGGAAAAGCTATTTGCTCCGTTGTTTAGTGATGACATTGATGAGCGTGCTCGGTGTATCCGTTGTTTCCATTGCTCAACGATCATACTCTTATACGATACACTGCTACAACAACTCTTGTTGAAGAAGCACCACCGATTGACTCTACAACAACAGTTGAACAAAGCTGCTTCAACGTTGAACCATTCTTGATGTTCTTAATGAAGTACCCCGCTGCGATTTTGATCCAAATCGTTCTTTAACCCGTTTGCCAATGAAGCTGCTGCACGATGTCGCGGAATCATCAACAAACCATTTGAATCCTCAAAATCGCACAATGTATACCAACATCAACCCTCTACACATCGTTGGACAAAAGACCATCCTCTAGAGAATATTATTGGCAACCCGAATCAACCGGTCGTTACAAGACAACGTCTTCGCACGAGATGGTGAACATTGCATTTATGCTCTCTTTGTCTGCCAATCGAGCCTAAAAACATTAAAGGCGCAATGACAAAAGACAATGGATTGAATCCATGCAAGAAGAACTCAACCAATTCAAGCGTCTTGAAGTATGGGAGGCGGTTGAAAGACCAGCGGGGTCTCGTCATTGGTCTCAAATGGATTTGGAAGAACAAATTGGATCTTTGAAGGGCGTAATCGAGAAACAAGTCACGTCGGTGGCTAAGGGTTATAAACGGGAAGAGGTATTGACTTTGAAGAATCATTCGCTCGGTTGCTCGTCTTGAGGTTGTTCGGATTTTCTCGCGTTCGCGGCTCATATGAACATAACGGTCTTTCAAATGGCGTCAAAGCGCTTTTACGAATGGGCAAGCTGAAAAGCGGTTTATGTCGACCGGCCGGAAGGATTCGTTGATCCGAGTTCCCGAACCATGTCTACAAAGCGAACAAAGCTCTGTATGGTCTCAAACAAGCTCCTCGGGCGTGGTACGATAAGTTATCATCCTTCCTCATTGCCAATAAATTCACCAAAGGTTCGGTCGATCCTACACTTTTCATACAATATCACGGGGCTCACATCTTAATCGTTCAAATCTATGTGGATGACATCATTTTTGGGTCAACACATTTAAAATACTCAAATGCTTTTGCAAAATTAATGACAAAACATTTTGAAATGTCAATGATGGGTGAACTCACATTCTTTCTAGGAATGCAAGTTCATCAATCACCCGTGGTATTTTCTTGAGTCGGTCAAATATGCCCTTGAATTGTTAAACAAATTTGGAATGCAAAGCTGACACCTATGCCACACCAATGGCTCATACCAAGAAGCTAGATCTTTGATTTACATGGGAAATTGGTGGACCCTACCAAATACCGTAGTATTATTGGGTCTCTCATGTATCTAACGACTAGCGGACTGATATTGTTTTTGCCGTATATCTTTGCTCCGTTATCGATCGAGACCAAGCTGAAACCCACCTCTACGAGGCTAAAGAATCCTCCAGATACATCAGGGAACCATTAACTTGGGGATCGGTATCAGAAGGATTACGGTTTTGAACTAATAGCTTTTGAGAATGGCGATCACGCGGGATGCTTAGATTCACGGAAAAGTACTTGAGAGCATTACAATTTCTTGGTGATAAAGCGGTGTCATGGCAATCGAAGAAGCGGATTGTACATCGCTCTCCTCAGCGAAGCGAGAATATGTAGCCATGTCGGCGTGTTGTGCTCAAGTCATTTGGATGAGAACACAACTCAAAGACTATGGTTACGTGTTTGAGAATCCCGATGTCTGCGACAATCGAAGTGCTATTGCGATCTCGTGCAACTCGGTTCAACATTGAAATCAAAGCACATCGATCTTGATATCATTTCATCAAGGACCACGTGGAGCAGTCTTGTTGAATTATACTTTGTGGGTGCAGAATACCAATTGGCGGATCTTCTCACCAAAGCCTTAGCTCTGCTAGGTTTAATGAGTTGGTCCACGGATTGGTATCGGTGTTTGACTCGAGAGGCTGGATGAACTCTTAAAACATTCTTAAAACCGGTCAAACACCAAAATCTCTTTTGTAAATATTTTTCAAAACAAAATACAAAATTATAAAATCGGATAAAACAACAAAAATATTCTTCTATCTATATTTCTTTTAACATGGCAAGTACAAATCTTCCGTCAACACTCTAATCTTTCAAAATTCGGTATTTTTCGATCAAGTGTTGAGGGAGAAAACAAATATTCTTTCGGTTTCATAAAACCTTGTACTTGCATGTTATCTTATCCGGTTGTTTCTTTAATAATGGTGGTCACATTTACGGTTCTCGACACTCCTCGGACTAAAATTTATAAACTTTCATTATTTCTTAAGTCGAGGGGGTGTCGTCAAATTCTTTCAAATATCCTTCGTTTGGTAACCAAAATGGAAGTTATGGGCATTGGATGAAAATGGTTAAGGTGGAGGGACTAAAGCTGTCATAAGCTCAAAGTTATTTTAATAAAACAACCACCTTAACTCATTTACTCATCACATTTAATATCCACCAACCATATCCTCGCCTAATAATCATTCTTCTAATCCGTGTTTTTGATCATCATTTTGTAAGTGGTTTTATGTTTCTAACATGATTACAAACATTGGTTTTGAATTTTAAGCGAAAACAACGGTTAGATATTTGTATATGGATGATTTTGTGTTCTCGCATAAGCGTATGAACACATAATCTTGTTTATGTGTTTGTGGTTAAAATGATAGTGTCAAAGCGTTTCTATAACATCAATGATACCATTTTATCCTCAAAACTCACCCGAAACACGAATTGAATGATTTTTGAAAACTAGGGTTTATCGTTAATTTGGGTATTTTTATATATGAGTGTTTACGGTTAAAAAGATTGTTATAAGATGTTGTTTACATGATGAATTGACTATATCCATGCTTAGAACTCAACCCGAAACATCAAATGTGATAGTTAATTAGAAATTTAGGGTTTATGTTCATATATTTGGGTATTTTTGATTCATGACATGTTTGATGTTAAAACTTGGACAAAACATCTCACTAGGCATCTTAGACTTCGAGAATCATTTTGGTGCAATTCCTATGGCTAAATTGCTTAGCGTAATTCTTGAACCTTAGGGTTTAGGTTTACGCGTAATACATTTTCGCTAGCGTTTTTAAGTGTTCGTGATTATGGTATGATCGAGAAAATGAATGTATGTGTTAATATTGGTGCTATGATGATCTTATTTCGGGTTTGTTACGTGAAAATTCAGAATCAAGGTTGTTTGACATCTACGCATAAGGATCACCTTACGCGTAGCATGTTATCGTAAGAGTAATCTTCTGGCGTAACGTTATTACGCGTGAGTTCTACATAAGGGACTACGCGTATCTGTGAAGGATATGCGTGCGATGACCTCTCGCATAAGGTTGACTCTTACGGTAAGCCTTACGCGTAAGGTTCCATATATCGCTTCTGGCGTAAGCTCTCGCATAAGGTCCCTTTTCCTCGCGTAATATTTCTTACGCGTAAGTCAAGAACCTACGCATAAGCTTGCGTTTCTGGCGTATATCATTCTGTTTACGCATAAGCTTGCCATTTCTCGCCTAAGCCTTGTTTAACCTTAATTATGAATTGTTCGCGTGCAAACTTGTAAATAAATAAATCATAGCATACGAAACCAATAATGTCACTAATAAGCTTAAGCGTTTAATAAGTTGTGAAAAATAAGTGAAAACATGGACTTTAAAACTTAAAGTTAATTAACTCACGAAACTTATCACGGCGTCATTGGACTATTGGACAAACAAGTGACATTGGACTCGTAACAATCATCGACATATCACATTCAATAATTAGACAATAAAACCATATGTTGACTAACATAATGTCTTTCGATATGTTGGTTCTTTTGGCTAAATATCTTCGAGATCACGACATGGGCGCTCAAATGCGAATGTGGATGCACCAAATGTTCTCACCGTTCTTGATATCTTCCTAATGGTTATCCGATGAAGATTGGAAAGAACAACCTTCGTGTTGATTTTGATACTCTCACTGCTCGGAATCTTCTTGCTTGATTGCGGTGGATATTACGAAGAATCATTCTTATCGAATATGCTCACCAACTCTGCCACGAGTTCGGAGATCTACATTCGACAATTACGGCACACAATGAAGCGGATCAAAGGGCAAAATGTTGTGTGACTCTCAATCACAAGCAAGTCACCATCACACCGGCGAGACTTGCGGGCTATTCTCCTCATTCTGTCATTGAACCAGCGGGTACAACGCTACACCTCTTGAAGAGGTCGTTACGCAATTCATGATCGACATCGGTTGTAATGAAGCTACGGGGTAATCTCAAGCACTCTTACGTTGATGGAAGAATATCCCTCCATGGAGAACCCTCTACATCATCATCGTAATCACCAAGCACTCTTATGTTGATCTTAAGAATATTCCTCGACCATGGAGAACTCTACATCATCATCACAAAATCATTTACGGGCGGGATAGTGGTTATGAGCATCCCAAGCTCATGGAACTACTGAGATTTTTGGGCTTTGGTCAACATGAAACATATCGAAGTTGAAGCTACGATATGGGATGACATGATGTCTTTCCTCAGCGAGGCACCAAGATCCCGTACATCGGATACACAAAGCTGTTGATCGAGAGAGCTCTTGGGTTAAATCCGATATTCCCTTGAGACTCGGCGACCCAAACAATCACTCCATGTTGTATGAACCTACTCTAACGATCGATTTAAGGAATCAACAACAAAGAAACAAGGTGTTGTGTTGCGGATCACCTTCTCTCGATGAAATCAAGCGACTTTACTCATACAAAAGGTATCGGTAGCGAGTTGATGAAGGCAAAGTTGGTTTCTCGATGACAAGTCTTGGCACACCTACTAGGAAAACCGAAGAGGCGGTGCGAGGAAGTGTTGCAAGCTTGAGAGTCAAAGAAAGTTCCCTAAGAGAAACACGCACTCAAAGGAAAGTTCCCTCTAAGGAAGCCTATTCCTATTCCCAAGCCTAAACCGCAACAAAAGCTAAAGGATGAAAGCTCGAGGAAGCGAATCGGAAGAAGAGATAACTTACTGCGAAGCAGTCAAAGATGACACTCAAGCAACCACAAAGCCTTCAAGTCCCAAAGGTGATAAAGGAAAGACTCGGTGATTGAGCACGAAGAAAGCTCGATGAAGAGCCTGCGGATCACGATTACGGGAGGAAGTTCAAAATCATTAGACTCCAACACGTTGCGAAAGAGTTTGCAAAGGATCAAATGGGTGGCCGGAGGGTCAGTGGTGGAGTTCAACCTACACCAATTCACGATGCGGTTAATCAACCCGATAAAGGCTGGTGCCACCACTCTTGAGCAACAACAACGACAAGCTGGAGGATTCTATTGAGTATGACATTGAGAAACCGATCGAGAAGTCGAGAGAAGAAAAAGGCGATGAAGAAGGCTGCGGCTCAAGCAAAAGGCGATGAAGAGGCGCGACTCAAGCTAAAGCGGATGAAGAAGCTAGGATTCGGTGAAGAAAAGGCTAAAAGCGGTCAAGATGACGAAGTGAACTATGATGATTTTCTTCTCAACGGTCCAACTCGTTCCAAGGAGAAAACTTACGAACCTCTAAGGACCTGAACCTCCTCATGACTCTTCATCATCGATTCATCCTCTCACTCTTCACCACCACCATCAAAGATCAACGGATCCACATCCAAATCGGTGAAGAAGCCAGCGGACTCTTGGATTTCTCGAGCAAAGACAAGGATCGTTAAAGGCATCAAGCGGTCGGGAAGAAAGACATGCTTTACAAAAAGTGAATTTTCTCGTGACCGGTTCGATATCTTCATGGCGAGAATGACAAGATGTCGGTGAAAGGAGTACATCCGAAGTTCATGCAGCGTGATCCTCGAGGGAAATGAGCGAGATGATCAAAGGTTACACTCACAAGTTCCTTCTTGACATCGTTCTGGTATGACAAGAGAAATGTACACCAAACAACTCTATCCGAATCTATTGCATTTGGCCAAGCAAACTATGAGATCAACACCTATGCAAGTAAACATCAATCCAGTTGATCCCATAATATTCTCGGATCTTTGAATTGGTTTCGGTGGTATCTCAAATGTCTAAGCGATCGCAACATTTGCTTCTTACGAAGGTAAATTGTTTGAAGCATTCTTTGGAATACCAACTTAAATCGACATGCGAGAGAAGAAGTTGAGAGGCCTAAGCGTCCAAGAGGCGATGAAGATAAGGATAAAGATAAAGAGCCTAAGCATGAAGAAAGCGGTGAATCATCCTCCATGCAACCTCCACCCCAAAGGACTCGGCTCAACAACGATCTCCTCCGTTCTTCTCTGAAAAACCTCGGGACTACGAGTTACCACCCCAAACTATGAAAACCGGTGATCACTTGAGTACTTTGGTGGTGACGATGAGGAAGTCTCGAGCCCCAACAACAACCCACCTCTCCCGCTTCAACAACAAAGAAACCATCATCCTCATCAAAGCCTAAGAAAAAAGAAGACTCCCAGGTGATGTCGTCTCATGGCTTGCGATGGCGACACCGAGTATGATTGGTTCTCCACACTTGTTCTTGCTACACCCGCATTAGCGATGACCAAGATATGGTAGAAGGTAGTGCGTTGGAGCATGCAAAGTTCTTGCAAGAAAAGTTCGAGTGAAGAAGATGGCGAAATCGAGTTGAAGCGAATCAAGAATGAAGCTTTTCAAATACTCAAAGACCGCTCGGAAAGTGCTATTGAAGTTGAATATCACCTTGAAAACATAGCACGAGCCATGTCTAACAACATTGATTGGCTCAACCACAAGCAAACATCGACTACACGGAAAAGACAACGCTCCATACTACAGTTGGACCAAACCTCTACCTACCATTGGTCGACGGATCAACCTCGATTCCATTCGATACTTCTTCAACAACGACACGGAATTTCTTCTACATGGTAGCGATGTGTCAAAGAAATCGCTACCTCACTTACACTTCCGTTCCGTGACCATATACTCCAAGCGCATAGCCATCGAAGAAAAGGCTACCCACATGTTCAACAACAGTGGAAGAGTATGACATCGATGCCTTTGTATGGGATTCACCATTGGCGGGAGCAGCAAGCGAATCTACTACTGAAGTTGCCGGTTCGTAAATCTCAACATGAAGTGCACACGGTGATCAAGGGATCGTTCTTTGTTAAGCATGTTGCTCTTTCGTCTAAATGGGATTACACCTTCTAAAGAACATCGTGGTCAAAAGACAAGGCGAAAAGGACTATGCTTTACGTGAAGCGGACTTTCGAATTTGTCTCTCAGCGACATTGAAGATCGTATCTTGCAAAGTGCGAGGGGCGCATGAGACAATTCTCCATAGAAATTCAACGTGAATACATCAAGTCCTTGCTTATCTTCATCGAAGCATCGTAATCCGAGGCGTGTAGAAGATCTACAACTTCTTTGTTGAGTCGTATCGGACACGTGTCAACTTCACGAAACCTCGGCTAGAACTTCGACATAAACCATCTTCCTCAATACACTCTCATCGACAAACCCTTTGGAGTAGTCTACGCGATGAACTACACATAGCTGCTTGATGGCGTGTGCGAGCTTCATAAGTTTGGTGATTCAACATTGAAGCATGTCGGGGATGGACTAGCTTATCGGTTAAAGCGATTCAACAAGGCATTGGGTCACAAAGAGATGGGATTCTCGGGAAAGGCGGGATGTAAAGAGAATCATCAAGCGGATTGATGAAAGGTTGTTTGAAGGACGATTCGAGAACATTGGAAAGCTTCGTAGGTGGTCGTCCTCGCATTAATCTCACAGGATATCAACGCCCGATTCGCATTCACGGGTTCTTGCGACCTACACGAAATTCTGGTACCCTTAAAGCTGTTTCAATTTCATACTAATTTGGATGTGTGATTATATTGACAATGGCTTGTGCACACATAACGATGTACAACCCGTTCTTGTAATGAAAGGACCACGTAGTGCGCTTGATTGCCACAATCCTTATAAAAGGGCGAAAGCTTCTTACTTTTGAGTAAAACCTATCAAACCTTTCAATTTTAAAGGTTTTGCTCAAAAGAACAAGTACTTCCACTACGTTTTCAAAACCTCAAAAGTTAGTATTACTTGTTGAGGGGTATTTGACTAAAAACTTTGTTCTAAATTGTTCTTTGTGTAATCTTCCACAAAACTCAAAATGGTCATATTTATTCTCAACATTTCTTCAAAAATAACATTTATATGCCATTTTGAGGGGAGAAAATTATGTGATAAGAAATATGTTGTGTTTTGCTATTGAATCCTCGTGTGAAAAGACTTCAACCCATGAATTGACGGGATCGAGCAGTCATACATTGAAAAGATTTGTCTTCAAGACTTATCCAAGTAAATTGTACCTATTAGAAACTCTTGATAGACATGAACTTTGTGGGTTTGACAACCTTTCGGGGTTGTCCACATCTTCAAGGTAGTTATTAGAGCTAGTTGTCACCTAAAAGGCGACAATGTATCTCTTTAACTATGCAACGTAATCGTGTCTCGCAAGGGATTGTCTATCTTGAGTCGATCAATTCAAAAGTCGCGCTCTTTCCTCCTTTGTCTGATTTTGTCAAAACTCTTAAGCACATGTGGAGGGGGTATTTACGAAAATCTAAAACTCTTGAAGTGTTCAAACATGTTTTCATTCACAAACACTTGAGAGATTTTCATGAAAATGGTTTTATGGCAATGGAGTTATAAGGTGATTAAGGTTAGGAATAACCGTCCTATGATCCTTGAGCGGAGGATCTACCCAAGGACACTACCAATAGTTAGAATTAGAAGTCCTTAGGTATGATTATAAAAGGAGAAAATGAGAATCGGAGAAAGAAGGAGTTGAAGAATTAAAAGAAAAGCAAAGAAAAGGGTGAAAAGAAATAGCCCTCAGTTATTCAACTTAGAGGCGGACAAGGGTTCAATTCATATACTCTTGGTTGTCACTTGATGACACCGGTATTGAAGATTAAAAGTCGTCATGGACCCGATGGCGCATGCACTAAACCTTCTTAGCCACTCAAGTTTCTCCCCAGCGAAGCTTGTTTCATTCTCACGGGGAACCCTACGTAAACTATCGGCTTTCTCTTAGAGATTCTTTGGTATTGAAGAAGGAGACCCTCTCCTAGTCTCCGCTCGGAAAACCAAAGTGCACTATTGAGTCTAGAGCCACGAGATTCATCAAAAGATCTCTTAGGTACACTTGACATTTCATCACTTGTTGTTCAACAATAAGAACAACGATGAGTGCGTTATCGAGTCCTACGGATCCTAGCAATCATCGAGAACATTTATGAGAGGTTCACTATTGTGATCCTCGGTGATTGAATGGAAACTCTGCCGGGTCAACATCAAACGACCACGGCGGCATGTCGCCGGTAACTCCCGTGGATTACGCTTAGTGTGTCTCAAGCGGTCTGATCGTGAGGTGATGCTTGGTGTACCTCGCGACTCATCGAAGCGTAGGTGTACTTGGTACATCGCGTTATCTCACTTGTGGGACTCCGGTTCGAGAGCGGCCTTTGTGAGAATTAGAGTTGTGTTTTCACACTATCTTTGTTAACACTCTCGAAGTTCAAACTTGTAAGTGCGGAATCCGCTTATTACTAACCTTTCTTATGTTTTCTTCTTATGGAAGCTACGGGGCGGAGTGATCGTCTGATTCTTCACATGCTCATACCAACAACATCACTAATGGAAGTTCTATCAAAGGCAAAGGCAACAAAAGTCGAATGATTCTTCATCAAGTCAAAGAATCTACAAAGTTAAAGACTAAGAGAACTTCATCAAGCTGTAATCCAACGTTAAAGGCGTGTGAGCATGTTAAAGAATGGCGTGGAACCTTGGAACGTGAAGGCGACACGATCTGATTACAACAACATACTATCACTACCATCACAAAGAACAAAGATCAAAGAACAAAAAGATGGCGTCAAAGCGAGAATACTTCAAAGGAAACAATTTCTCTACACTGGGAGATTGTTCGAATCAAGACACTTCTTCTCACAAGAAAGAAGAATGTCGGAAGGCGTCAAAGCTACTATTACATCGGCACCTAAATCGTTTATCACTCATTCATTCATCACTAACACTTGGGGAGATTGTTGGAATCACTCCTAAACCTTAATTCAAGTGTTAGTGATTCATATGTAATAGTTAGCTTAATATGGCCTTTATGTTTGTTATTAAGCTTGAGGCTTATGTAGAAGGCCCATAAGCCTAGGCCAAGCCCAATAAGGAAAAGGATGGGAACTTGGGTGTTGCCTAGTTCCTCCTATAAATAGTCTTGTAAACCTTCTATTGAAGGTTGGTTGTTCACTTTCATATTTCACTAAGCATAATCTTTTCATACGCATACGCGTGTGTGTGTGTTGTGTGTTCATCCGATCACTTCTCTTCTTCTCTATTTCTTCTATTGATGCTTGTGTTACTAATATGGTGACCTAACATTTAGGAGAGCTACTTGATGTGTTACTTAATAACATGTGTCAAGTGTTTCATGAGAAAATAAAGAGGTTAAGCAAACCAATTATTACTGACCTTAGAATACATCGAGAATCTTTGTATGAAGAGGATAATGCATGTTCTTATGGTGATTGAGGAAGAGTGATGGGCCTTTAACACCAAGCCACGACACATGCTAGAGGCTATTAAGAAAGAGGTGTTAAGTATAATGTGTTATGGAATGGGGATCTAAGTTTGAGTTAGTGGACCATGGGGTGACCAATGTGTAGTTAATGTTGTACACAAGACTTGTACTTGCGGAAGGTGGGAGATAACGGGTTTACCATGTAAACATCTTTGTTGCTACCAATTGGAATATATTTAAATGGCCAACAAGTCGGATGTAGAAACATGGGCTCATCCTTGTTACTATCTTCTCACTTGGGAGGCTACCTACAAACACCATGTATCCGACTATAACTAGCGGTGTACATTGGTAAAATCAACTATGCCAACAACAATTGTTCCACCAAAATCCGAAACAAACCCGCCTACCATAAGAGGTAGAAAAGAGTTAGGATAGCTCCTAAAGCGAAGAGATTGTGAAGGATGGTAAGTCATCGAGGGCTTGGAAGAGTGTCGGTGTAGTATTTGTGGCATTCTTTGGACACAACAAGGTAACATGCCTAGGGTATCTTGGGCTGGAAGTAGTGGAGCGCCAATAAGGGAAATGTCAAACAGGTGCCTACTAAAGGCTGCAGGAAAAAGAAACATCCTAAAGGTAAAAGGTAGCGGCGGATAAAGAAGTTGAAGGTACATGTGTTGTTGTTGAAAGCCAGTTAGTGCGATTCAAGGAAGTGGTGTTCAATCTAAAAATCAAGAGCCGACAATCGAAGATCCCATCATACATGATGCATCCTCTCACAATCCCAACAACATCAAGTGAAGCAATTGCCGATCCTATCATGCATGAGCAAGCCCGGTGTCAATCCGGCAACATGATCAATCCCGGTCGATTCTCGGATGCGGTCAAGCGATGTTCAAGCACTTTACGCTTCAACCCGACTGCTACACGAAGAATGACTAAGCGGTACCTTGGAAAGAATGATGGCCTCACCGTAGGTCAAATCATTATGCTAATTATCTAGACAATGTTTCATCTATGTTATTTCCGATGGACAAGTTATGTACTCTAAAACATATGTGTGTGTGTGTCTAGCCGTAGCTCTCATGCTTTGAAAAGTATGCGTTTTATGCGAGTTGGAATTATATCCATTTGCATTAACTATGGAACCATGTCATTATTGTGTATTTTTTTAGATTGACTAAGCTTAATGTGTGAATAATTTGCATCAAAAGTAACCAAAGCTAAATAGAACCTCATAAGAATGTTGACATTTAAAAGTCAACCCTAAACAAATTGCTAACCATCTCGCATACCCATAAGGCATAGAAAATCGAAACAAACAAAAGCTGAATACTTCATAACAAGGTTACTACAATTCAAGATCAGAACATTAACCAAGTAGCCTCATTACATAAAAGGTTAAAAGTTATCCCAATGCATAAACAATTAAGAACAACATCCAACTTAGCACCGGTAAATCTTCCACTTCCACACATCACCTTGGCGACTACTAATCTTGCCTCAAGCTCATTTCTCCCTCAAAATTCTGGTATGATCATTCTTGAGCGAGCACAGTTTGGGATCATACAATCTTATCCACCACAAGAAGACCCTATTGATGATTATGACAAGTCATTAAACAACCACTATTGTTACAAACTTACACAAGAAATATTAAGATGCACTTACTTGAGCAGGACAACCAAAGAATCGGCATACAGGTTGGCGGATGTCCACAGTGCGAATAATAACCTTACCACACCGACAACGTACCATATTCAAACAATTATCGTTTTGAAGAAGGCGGATTTTGAAGGATAGTTTAGGGATGGGTGATAAATGTAGACCAAACCTTGTTACACACATATACTAGCTACATACACCTTTGTACAACGGTTTTATTTAGCACTTCTGCTGAAAACGGTTTGCCCTCACCAACATAACGTTGACAAGCGGCATTATTGGTCAAGGGACGAATCGGCATTTAATGGCCAGGTTTGGACTGTGGCGATGAAAAGGCGAGTTTAGGTCCCATCGCGATCCGCACGCCAAGTTTAGGGACCAGCGGTGTATTTTAGTCTAAAAATAATATAGCAATGTGACAAAAAAATGGAAGTAGTATCGGAAAAGATCAAATGTTAGAGTCTTTTGAATATACCAAGACTCGAACACTAAACCTGCGCCATAAAAACATTCACCATACCATTTTAGCTACATCAACTTACATTATATTTTGCCGACTTATTTTACTAGTAATAAATTGTAACAAGTTGGTGCAAATTTTTTGCATATTCAAACATGGACCAAACCATCCAAAGCGCACAAAATGAAAAAACTACGATTATATCATTAAAGTTGAATATAATTTGTAACTTAAATTATAAGGCGGACGTGACGAGGGGAGGTGACCTTGGCGTGAACTCCAAAATCATCTTGGTTGCCTTGTCCGTATGTTCCATTCACAAGCGAATTGCTCAAATCGAGAGAGAATAGGGTGTGGGTTCATCTTAATTTTTATAATTTTTATTTTGTTTGTGAGTGTATGTGAGTAGGGGTGTCGGTAGGGTAGGGTTAACCCGACTGAACCCGAACCCGAACCCGATAAGGTATTATCGGTCGGGTTATCGAGTTAATAAAACTAGTCGGGTTTGTTTGACCGAACCCGATAACCCGATATTGTTATCGAGTCGGGTTAGGGTTGAATTACTATTCTTATCGAGGTTATCGGGTCAACCCGATTAGTCTTTACATTACATGAGACAATAACAACATGTTGGAAAATTTAGTGTACTTGTGGGATTAGTTCACACCGGTAATGGGTTAGGAGGTGCAGAGTGTACACCCATAAGGTCCATGAACAACGACTCAAATTGTGGTTTGTATTGGTAGTGCTAAGATAATCGATAGGTAGTGTTTCCACCGCTAGTGCTAAGTTAGTCTTGATGGCGGTGTTTCCTTGCTAGTACTCGTTAACACGGATAGGCATGGTTTCCTTTGCTAGTGCTATGTTTCCACCGCTAGTGTTATGAAGTCTTGCTAGAGGTATGAAAGTCTTGCTAGTGTTAAAATCTTGCTTGTAGCAGGCATTGACCTATTCAAGTGGCGGTTTCAACCGCTTAATGACCACGTTTAATTGGTCGTGTAACCACTACTGACTATAATGGGGATAATTATGAGGCTATTAATGGGCGATTAATACTCATAATTCCATTTGACTAGCTAAAGTAATCTCCTATAAATAGGAGATGTGATTATGCATGAAAGATACCTGACGATTAACACTCATAAGCAAAGGGTTATTGAATTGTGCTAATTCTATAACTACATTTGGTCTTATCCCAGTAGATATTCGTGTAACCGGGCATTAGGGTCGAATAGTTTACTTTGGAAAGTGATCACACAATTTCAAGTGATATCCGGTAACCACATAGTGGTATTGCGGTTACTCTTGATTATCTTAACCACATTTCGGGATCTAACCTCCAACAATCAAAGTAAACTATTTACGATAATCAATGGTTGTTGCTGCAATGAAACACATGGCTTCAAACTTTGCCAAGCTTGATAAGTTTGAAGGGTGGATTTTAGGAGATGGCGAGAAGAAGATGCACTTCTTTGTCGAGCATGAGTGTGGTTTATGTGCTAACCACTCCTATTCACGATGATGGGGATGATGCTACGATGGAGCGGATCGGGGGAGGAGGAGCAAATGGGAGAATGATGACTACATTTGCAGAGGTCTAATCCTCAATGGTATGTCGATTCTCTATTTGATATTTATCGAGCTTTGAATCTTCTAAAGTATTGTGGGATTCCTTGGATGCCAAATATATGGTGAGGATGCATCAAGTAAGAAGTTCCTTGTAAGTAATTTCAAAAATTACAAAATGAGTGATTCAAGACCGGTTATGGAACAATACAATGAACTTCTTGGTATACTTGGAAGGTTTACACAACACAATATGCACATGGATGAGGCTATTCAAGTCTCTTGTGTCATTGATAAACTTCCCCTTCTTGGAAAGATTTCAAGCATACCTTGAAACATAAAAAGGAGGAGTTAACTACGGTTGAGTTGAGGGTCATCTGCGCATTGAGGAATCTCTCAAGGTGCGGGATAATGACAAGCCAAAGAGTAGCAATGCTCTTGGTGCATCTGTTGTCAATATGGTGGAGCATAACAACTCCACGGTACAATGACAACAAAGGCAAACGCAAATATCATGACAACACAAGGCAAATCCTAACAAGAAGGCAACACCTACTTGTTGGAAATGTAACAAAGCGGTTACATTAAAGGGATTGCAAAGGTGTTAAGGTTAGTGGTAAAGCCAATGGATCGGGCACTAATGGTTCGGGGGTGGTGGTTCTTCCAACTCACCGAAAGGTCGAATATGGTTAATAAGTCTTTTCGATTTATTATGTTACATATGTATCGAATCTCATTACGTGCGAGGATGATGATGTTGCGTGGTGGGTTGACTCGGTGCAACAGTTCATGTGTGTAAAGATAGAAGGCGGTTCAAGACTTATGAGTCATCGAATGATGGTTCTATTCTTCACATGAGAAATGAGTCAATGACCTTGGTGCATGGTCGTGGTAGTGTGTAGATCTTAATTTTAGTTATGGAAAGATTGTAACTTTGTTTAATGTTATTCATGTTCACGATATCGGGAAGAACTTGGTTTCAAGTAGTATTTTGAATAATCATGGATATAAACAAGTTATTGAGTCGATAAATTTGTTCTTTCTAAGCATGGTGTTTTTATTGGTTTTGGATATTTGTGTAATCAAATGTTCGGGCTTAATATTGTCACCGATAGTGTTAATTCGGCATTTGTGACCACCACCGACCTGTTGAATCTACCCTATGGCATGCAAGACTTGGCCATGTACACTATAAAAGAATGCAAGATATGTCTAAGGATGGGTTAATCCCGACCTTTGACATGGACAACGAAAAGTGTAAAACTTGCATGTAGACCAAGATAATCTAGAAACCTTTTCGGTGTTAGTCGTGAGACTAAGGTCTTGAGCTTATACAAAGTGACTGTGTGATTTGCATGTCAATCCTTCTTTGGGGAATAAGTACTTTGTGACATTTATTGATGATGCTTCAAGGTTTTGTTATGTCTATTTGTTACATACCAAGGATGAAGCATTAGATAAATTCAAAGTGTTTAAAAGCGAAGTTGAATTACAACTTGGGTCCCGATCAAAAGATTAAGGGCGATAGGGAGGTGAGTACATGGATACTCTGTATTTTCGATCTGTTGGAATTATCCATGAAACGATCGCCCTTATACTCCTCAAACAAAATGGCATTTACGAAAGGAAAAAGGGTCTTGAAGGAGATGGTTAATTCCATGTTGTCCTATTCATGGTGAGTCAAGGGTTACGGGGTGAAGCTATGTTAACGACTTGCTATTTATTAAATAGGGTTCCCAACAAAAGGAACAAGGTTACCCCTTATAAACTCGGACTAAAAGGAAACCAACTGAACTATATCGGGGTTTGGGGTTGTAGGGTATTGTAAAACTCCACAATCCAAAGTTGAAAACTTTGGGTGAAAGAGGCATTGATTGCATATTTGTTGGATATCTTTGAGCATTCCAAGGCTTTTAGGTTCTATGTTATTGAACCTAATGAATATGTTTCAATTAATTCTATAATTGAATCAAGGGATGCAAACTTTGATGAGAATAGATTCTCATCGGTCCCTAGACCAAGTCGAGGATTCCTAATGGAACTCATGACATTGGTGTATCGAGGTCCACGATGAAAACCATCGGTGGTCCACGATGAGGTTGTGGTTCAACAACTGAACATATGCTCGGGAAGAGCAAAAGGGTCGAGGACTCCAAAGTCATTTGGACACGAGTTTCAACTATACTTGGTTGTAGGAACAAGGGATGAGGTCTCGAGACCAATACTCCTATTGCTTCATTGTTGAGGATGATCCCAAGACATTTGAAGAGTCAATGAAGTCCCGGATATTTCTTTTTGGAAAGAAGCAATCAATGATGAGATGGATTCCATCATGGGCAACAACACTTGGGTGTTGGTTGATCTACCACCAGTTGCAAACCTTTGGGTTGCAAATGGATTTTCAAAAGGAAAATGAAGGTAGATGGAACTATTGAAAAGTTTAAGGCTAGACTAGTCATTCAAGGCTTTAAACAAAAGTCGGGATAGACTATTTTGATACTTATGCCCATGTGGCCCGTATTAGTACCATAAGACTTACGATTGCTTTGGCATCTATTCACAATATGATTATTCATCGGATGGATGTGAAAAAGCTTTCTTGAATGGTGAATTGGATGAGGAGGTTTACATGAACCAACCTCGGGGCTTCATCATGCCGAGCAATGAAAACAAGGTGTAAACCGATTAAGTCTCTTTATGGACTTAAGCGAGCACCTAAGCAATGACATCAAAAATTTGATAAAGTGGTTTTGTCTAGTGGTTATGTTCTTAACCAAGCTTACAAATGTGTATATAGCAAATTTGATGATTACGGTAAAGAGTCATCATTTGCCTATATGTTGATGACATGTTGATCTTTGTGACCAAAATCAGTTGACGACAAAGAAATTTTTGTCATCAAGGTTCTCCATGAAGGACATGGGGAGGCGATGTTATCCTTGGTATAAGGATTAAACATGAAAGTAATGAATTTCTATCTCTCGGTCTCATTATATTGAGAAGGTGTTGAGGAAATTCAATTACTTTGATTGTACTCCGATGAGTACACCTATGGATACTTGTGAGAAGCTTATGCCTAATCATGGCAAAGTTTGTATCTCAACTTGAGTATTCTAGGGTGATTGGTGCACGATGTATGCCATGACTTGTACAAGGCACGATATTGGTTTTGCGGTGGGAAAATTGAGCGGTATACTAGTAATCCTAGTGCTCATCATCGCAAGAAGTTCGAGAGAATCTTGAAGTATTTGAAGAGAACTATGGATTATATTCTCTCACATATTGGTTACCCATGGTGTTGGAAGGATACACCGATGCAAGTTGGATCGATAACACCGAAGATAATTAAATCTACCCGTGGTGGGTATTCCTACTTGGTGGAGGTGCAATTTCTTGGGCATCCAAGCAAACTTGCATCACCGGTTCAACAATGGAATACGAATTTGTGGCTTTAGCATTCTTTGGCAAAGAAAAGTGAATGGTTGAAAACTTGCTTCTTGAGATTCCATTGTGGCCTAAACCTATAGCACCTATTTCTATCCGGTGTGATGGTGCGACTACATTGGCTAAGGCTTATAGCGGATGTACAATGGTAAGTCTAGACACTTGGGTGTCGGACATAGCATGATCCGTGAGCTTGTCATGAATGGGGTGGTATCTATAGAGTTTGTAAGATCTCAACAAAATTTAGGCGATCACTGTGAAGGGTTTGGCTAGAGACTTGGTTATAAAGTCCGCTAAAGGGATGGGTTTAAGTCCAACTTAGTCCTTCGAATGCTAGGACACCCAACTCCTCACGAGGAAACTTGGGAGCCGAGTTCAATGTGGAAAGCGAACATTCGATGGACCGGAGCACATGTTTTATTTTACATCCCAAGGTTGTGCTCGGAACCTCTTGAAAGGAGGATGAAGTCTTTACTTCTTAATGGTTAATTCTCTTTGAAAAAGTGCTTGGCGGGAGCATGAATAAAGAGGAACCACCTATGTAAATGTTGAAGTTTTGCCGCTTGAGAAGCTTTGGACTTTAGCTTTTACAATATTTATGAATTTGGATATGGACACATGACTTGTATAGTGTCGGGAGCTTTTAAGTGTTTGAAATCTTGTGTGTATTTTACGTTCGGTATTCAAATGGGTTGAAGGGTTCAATTCTTAGAACACCACGATTCTCGGATATTTGAGCGTGTAATTTACTAAGATGAAAATTCAATCCTCGAGGACATTTTCGTTTATGCACATGTTTTGCTTGATGTTTGTTTTCATGCAAAGGAAGTGAACTAAATTTGGGGAGGATTGTTGGAAAATTTAGTGCACTTGTGGGATTAGTTCACACCGGTAATGGGTTGGGAGGTGCAGAGTGTACACCCATAAGGTCCATGAACAACCCGGCTCGAATAGTGGTTTGTATTGGTAGTGCTAAGATAGTCGATGGGTAGTGTTTCCATTGCTAGTGCTAAGTTGATGCGATGGCGATATTTCCTTTGCTAGTACTAAGTTAGTACGGATAGGCATGGTTTCCCTTGCTAGTGCTATGTTTCCATCGCTAGTGTTATGAAATCTTGCTAGAGGTATGAAAGTACTACTAGTGTTATTGCTTGTAGCGGGCATTGACCTATTCAAGTGGCGGTTTCAACCGCTTAATGACCACGTTTAATTGGTCATGTAACCACTAAACTATAATGGGGATAATTATGAGGCTATTAATGGGCCAATTAATACTCATAATTCCATTTGACTAGCTAAGAGCAATCTTCTATAAATAGGAGATCGATTATGCATGAAATATACACTGAAAACGATTAACACTTATAAGCAAAAGGGTTATTGAATTGTGCCTAATTCTATAACTACATTTGGTCTTATCCCAAGTAGATATTCGTGTAACCCGGACATTAGGGTCGAATAGTTTACTTTGGAAAGTGATCACACAATTCCAAATGGTATCCGGTAACCACATAGTGGTATTGTAGTTGCTACTGATTGTCTTAACCCTGTTCTGGGATCTAACCGCCAACACAACATTGCGAATGGTATAACTTTACCTTAATATTAGGACTCTCGGTCAATTCAATTACACAATGCGAAAGGGACACAATTAAAAGAGATGAACTTCGTTAACTAATTCAGTGTAGTTTACATAGAAAAAGAAAAGCTACTTTCGTGTATGTTTTGTCAGATTAAAAGGTCCCATTTATTTTGCCTTTGATATTAGATAGTTACATATTAATAAGAGTTTTCATGCACATTTAGTCACATCTATAAGAAAATTACATGCACTCACTTATTGAATGCAATTTATAAATGAGAGCTGATTTGTCAAACTTTTAAAGTTTATTCCTGCGAGAAAAAATATGCGACAAAGAATTACAAGATATAAAAATGCTATATTGTGTGCGGTTGCAAAGAAGAGTAAACATACAGTGATATCTATACTACTTTATAAAGTGTTTAGGACATTCCAAATATAGAAGTCTTAAAATTTTTAAGACCAAAAAACATTTCTAATAAAAGTAACTCGCTAAACTTGTAACCAAAAGTACAATTGATATAGCATTTGGTACAAAACAAAAATGCATAAATCATTTAACTTGTAACATTTATGTATATTAATGTCAGAATTAATGAAATCATTAAAATACTATCATTCAAAAGTACAATTAATGTAGCACTTGGTACAAAACAATAATACATAAATCATCTAATTTTTCTTTTTCATTAAAACACTTACTAATGAAATTTACAAAGCATTAATAATATAATTAAAATACCCCATCACTCAAAAGTACAATTAATATATCAAATGGTACAAAACAATAATGAAGATAAATCATTTTATCATTTATATCTTTCAAACACCCACTGAATAATGATTATTAAAATAATTTTTACTTAAAAGTACACTTAATATATCACATCGTATAAAATAATAACGCATAAATCATCTTATCTTATATTTCTTCTTTAAAATACCCACTAAATAAAATTTACAAATCATTAAGCGAATCATATAAACCAATCTTTTATGTAGTCAGAATTTCTGACACCACCTTTTTCGACCACGCAATGGACCACCATTTACCACCACAACTTAGCAATATAGACACCACTATATGGTGCTAAAACCGCTATTTGAAAACACCTTGTATGTTTAAACGATATATAATTTTACACGTCCTAAACGAATAGCTATATCGTTGATCATCGTTTCAGTATCGTCGTTGCATAGTGATGCAAGTTTGCCATTTTTTAAAGCAACATTGTGCGGTAAAGTTGTTCCATTAAATTATCATCATATGTTAAGTTAACATCATGAAAAACATATAATCGCGTAGGCACCCTGCTATAAAAGCATTTTATTATGTTACTAAATGCATTAGTAAAAAAATAAACTAATTTCCAATTAATAACCTCTGTTGGATATTCTTTTTTTTCTTTCTTTAAAAGTAATGCATCGGAAAAACCTTTCTATCGCCAAAAAGTATAGGCACACGGATACCCGCCGCCGCAACGCGCGGGGTACCCGGCTAGTTCTATTCAAAAACTATATAAATTGTCTATGGACTGGCTTATTTACGTAGAGCTAGATTTATCTTACAACCTGAATCACCCGACCCGATTTAACCCGACCCGATAAGCACCCGAACCTGATAACCTGATTTCTTATCGGGTCAGGTTGCGGGTCACTTTTTAAAAACTCAAAACCCGACTCAACCCGACCCGATAAACCCGACAACCCCGATAACCCGACCCGATAACACCCCTATGTGTGAGTGTATGTGAGGTAGTGAGATATATTTTTAGTGAGATATATTTTTATAAAGTGGATACTTTAATGAAATGTGAGGTTAACATGACAATGTCCATAAAAAGGTGATAAGGAGTGAGAGGAGAGAAAATTGAGATGAATCGGGGTGTAAGGTGAGAATGTGTATTCCTTGCCATCCACCCTAAAGTCGTAGTAAGTTTGATCGAAAGTGAAGAACTAAGGTTGGTGACCAAGGTCACTTTCTTTTTACATTCTCACCTAACAAATCGTCACATCAACTTTATCTCTCATCTCTTCCTCACTCCTTCTCACTTTTGTGGACATGATCACCTTATGGTCACCATAACCCCAATTTTTTAATTACTTACAAAATTAAAAGCGTAATCATATAAATATAAAACGTAAATGTACGAAATTAAAACACAAACGCATTTAAATTAAAACATTATATAAACTTGAATATTAAATAGTACAAAAACTTGAATATTAAAAGCAAAGCGTATTGAAATTAAAATATTCCTTAAACTTCAAAATTAAAACTAAAATCCAAACCCACTTCGCTTTGATTCCCGCCTTATCTCATCCATGACTCTGCGTGCTTCCTCGGTCAGTGTTCATATGGTTGCATATAAAACATTAAGTCTTTTGCCTTACTTTATATTCCCCGCACTTCCACCTCCTTCTTTTTATCGCCATATATTCACCCGTTCTTCATCTTCGCTCAATGGCATGTTCGTTTTATTGTGCCAACTCAATATCATCATCATAGCCAACGATTCGTCATTCATAGTTGCCAACGATCCCGATGTCTCACACCTTTCTTCGTCAAAGCTTTCGTTGTGTCTCGCCCATTGGCCGTCGAACTTCCCCGCACCTCATCTTCCTCGCCGCTCTCCGGTCATCATTCGTGTTAATACTAGTATCCCCAATCTCGGGTTGAACGAACTAGACCCACATGACTTGTATCTCTTGGACCTTTTTTTTCCTTTTCTAAAAGTTTGGAACTTCAATATCATTCATTTCGACTATCTTTTAACTCCCCAACAATGACGAAGTGTGAACTTTACTCCGTATTCAAACTTCATAGTAAAGAGTTGTCGTATTGTCAATGTTGCAAAAATCGTGAATCGGTAGTCGGGCGGTCGACCACCGCAATGAGTAATCGGTCAAGTCGGGATTAATCGGATTGGCATTTCCTGCGATTTTTGGTATTTCGGAGACCAAACTAAAAATCTTATCTCGATTCCAAGCCCGCTATGTTTCCAAACCTAAATAAAAGGCTCCAATTATGATTATGATTCCCATTGTGCGTTATAAGTGAAATATCGATCCCCAAATTAAGTATAATACCTAAATTATTATTATTTTAAAATGACCGACGGTTCGATTCTACCGATTTTTTACCGATTCGTCCGATTTTGACCGATTCAACCGATTTTTGACCGCTTAGTGTCGATTTTTTCTATGCCGATTTTTCGACCGATTTTCAAAATCGACAAGGTACTCGGCCGATTATCCATTAATCGGCCGAGTTGACCGATTTTGCAACATTCAGCGTATTAGTAATCTTCGTATCCGACTCCACTCATCGGATTCATACGCTTGACGTTATTGAACACCCACAAAACCGAGCCACATTCGAGCGCACCGCCTTACATTTCCGCAAACCATATCGCACGTTCGGGGATCCATTTTGTTTTGCTCTCTATGTACGCGACAACCTCATTCCAAAATCTATTCTCCTCCTCGCGTTACCAATGGCACTATCTTCGGATACATTAATCCAACCTTTGCACAACACAATTTCTTCCTCTTGGGTCCATGGAATGATCCGGTTGGCTCCTCGGTTTGAGCCACCCTCTTTTAGCGTCTTTTGGCTTCACCGTGACCGGTGGTCGTTCGGTCGCGACTTGACGGAGATTCTTCACGCGGTGTTTTGATAGTAAGAGTCCGAAAAATGAGGTTCGTACAAATCTTCATTTGAAAATGAAGAAACGGAGACATGGGTTGGTGCGTATGATGTTGTGATGACGAACTACCCATTTGTGTTTGTGACATATCATATGGGAACGCGTTTGTGGTGACGAGAATTGGCTAAACGCGTTTCTTTGGTGTTGTTGTGAGAATTGGTTAAAAGTTTGTTGTTGTGGGTATGGATTACGGTATGGTTGGTTTGGGTAAGGTTGGTTAAAACAATGATTGTGGCGTAAGTTGATTTGTTGGTTCGACGAGGAGATTTCCTAGATTAAACGTTCCTTTTGGTGTTTGTGGATTGCCTCGGGCATTTCTTCGTTGGATGCGTTTGGTGTTTCGGGAGTGTTTCTTGAGACATTTTTAATGAAATGATGAAGTAAAAAGTTAAGAGTGTAAGAGTATAAAATGGTGAGTTTGTGTTTAATAATGATGAATTGGTGGGTATTTATAAGTAAAAAATTGGGTAGTGTGTAATTTTTTTTATATAGCAACGGTTAGAAATCACATGGGGCCCACGATTTTTTCTCCACAAAACTAAGTGAACCGTTCACCTTAACTTTCTTGGATTGTGTGATTCGCGCGTGACTTTGGACATAGGACAAGGGATAACGCGTGACTTTGGAAGTCACCTTGGGCATTCTCACCCCCTTGTCGTTCAGTCTAAAGACGAAACAACTAACTAGGAACAAACCATATAAACTCAAAAACTGAAGACACGAAATCAAATCATGTAAACTCTCAAAAAGGAAATGGAATACGTTAGAGAAAAATATACATTTTGTTGCACGTTCGGATAAGACCGGTGGATGAAGAAACCCGTGTGATGTTTTTTACATCAACGTCACATCTGTAAGAGTGTGAATTGACTTGTGTATTCCATATGATAAACTGATACATATAGTTTTACAATGAACCATCTAGAACACGGGATTGAGCCTAATACAAATAATAACCCAATAATAACATCATCTAACATTCCCCGTAGTTTAAGCGGGAGGATACCAAACGCTTAAACTGGTACGAAACTCCTCAGACAAAGCTGATGGCAGGACCTTAGTGAAAATATCTGCATACTGATAACGCGATGGAACATGTAGAACTCGAACCTGACCAGTAGCAACCAAATCCCGAACAAAATGAATATCTATCTCGATGTGCTTCGTACGTTGATGCTGAACCAGATTGGAGGAAAAATACACATCACTAATGTTGTCACAATAAACCAGCGTAGCATATGACAAAGGAGTATGCAACTCACGAAGTAGATTTCGCAACCAACAAGTCTCATCCACAACATTGAGAACACCACGATACTCTGCCTCAACACTAGATCGAGAAAGCGTCGGTTGATGCTTAGAGGACCAAGAGAGTAAATTGTTGCCAAGAAATACACAATAGCCTGAAGTCGATAGCCGAGTAGTAGGGCAACCATACCAATCCGCATCTGAATAAGCAACCAAAGATGTAGTAGAAGATGAAAATAATTGTAACCCATGATCTAGAGGACCACGAACATCTCTCAAAATCCGTTTAAGAGCTGAGAAATGAGGCTCCCGAGGATCATGCATATAAAGAAAAACCTGCTGCACTGCATAAGAAATATCTGGGCGAGTAAAAGTAAGATAATGAAGAGAACCCACAAGACTCCGATATAATGTCGGATCATATATTGGATCACCATCATCTCCCAGTTTAGACTCAGTATCAATAGGAGTCCGATTGGGTTGCAATTAACCATATGAGCCCGCTCAAGAATCTCAGTAGCATACTTACGGTCAGATAAGAACATCCCGGAAGAATATCGTGTAACGAAAATACCTATAAAATAATTAAGTGAATCGAGATCTGTTATAGAAAACTATTGATGCAATGAAGCAATAATCCGCTGTAACAAAATCTGAAATGAAGCAGTGAGAACAATATCATCAACATACAATAATAAATAAGCGGTGCCACTCTCTTGTTTGTAAATAAATAATGATAAGTCACAACGACTATGAGTAAACCCAACACGAGTAATATAAGCTGCAAATCGCTGAAACCAAGCCCGATGGGCCTGCTTGAGCTCATAAAGAGACCTATGTAATAAACAAACATAATCAGGATTTGCAAAATCCCGAAACCCTAGAGGCTGATGCATATAAGCCGTCTCAAATAAATCACCATGTAAGAAAGCATTCTTGACATCAAGCTAATGAACTGGCCAATGTCGAGAAGTAGCCAAACAAAGAACCGTCCAAATAGTACCCGGTTTGACAACCGAACTAAATGTCTCATCAACATCAATGCCCTCTAACTGTGTATTACCATTTACTACAAGACGAGCCTTGTAACGACTAAGAATGCCATATGCTAAATACTTATGGCGAAATAACCACATACAACGAACAATATTGGCGTCCGCGGGTCGGGGAAGGAGGACTTTTGAAACGAAGTACTTGGCTTACTTTTCGTCCCCCACTTAATCGAAATCTCCTTTACTAACAACAAAAGGCTTTGGTTCGACTCAAAGAACTGGCTCACTGATAGATATCCCTTTTGAGGTAATAGAAGAGTCGATGCCTTATTTCTAATAAGTGCACTATATTCATCATTCTATTGCATTTTTCCAATTTGGATCATTAAACGCATCAATATACGATTTTGGTAAAGGTGAAATGGAAGACACATGAAGAGTAAGACCCTCAGGAGAATGATTTGTCTAGACAAGAAAACGTGTGACCATGGGATGAACATAAATTGGGTTTGGATTCGGCTCTTGGGCTGTTGTGGGCTGCACTGGTGAGGGTTGGTTAATATTTGGTGGAGACACATGTGTATTTTGGGCCAAAGGTGTTGTTGGGCTAGTGGTTTGATGGGTTGGCGAAGTGGGCTCAGGAACAGTGGGTGGTGGACCGGTAGTGTTTTGTGAGTGAGTAGTAAGTGATGAACGGATAATATGGGAAATGATATTAGGTAGCTCGTCTAAAAAGGTGTAAGATAAAGGCGAAGTGGGTGTCGTAAAGCCAAATGGAAAAACTGTCTCATCCAAAGTAACATGACGAGAAATAATAATTTTGTTAGTATTGAGGTCAAGGTAACAGTATGTACAGTGATTGGAGACGTAACCCAATAATATGCAGGGTGTAGCACGGGGTTGAAGTTTATGAGTTGTATCGAGGTGAGGGTAACAGAGACACCCAAAAGTGCGTAATAGGCTATACTCGGGTGTGGTACCAAAGATGCGAGTATAAGGTATTTCATTGTTAATCACACTTGATGGTAAAATATTTAACAAGTATACGACCATATTAAGTGCTTCAACCCAAAAATTAGGGGGTAAGTGAGCTTGAAAATTAAGGTGCGTATAAGATTGTGGATGGTTCGGATTATCCTTTCAGACTTACCATTTTGTTGTGAGGTTTTTGAGCAAGAAAAACAAAACTGGATACCATTAGATGTAAACAACTTATGGAAAGCATGGTTATCAAATTCATCACCATGATCACGCTGAAATTAATTTATGTCACACTTAAATTGATTTTGAACTAATTGACGAAACAACACAAGTTTAGAGAAGATATCAGATTTATTAACTAATGGATAAACCCAAACAAAATGCGAATAATGATCCAAAAGTAAAACATAGTATTTAAAATCTGAAAGACTCAGAACAGGGAATGTCCACAAATCCGAGTGAATAATGTCAAAAGGAGACTGAACCAAAGTACTAGTACTAACAAAGGGAAGCCTCACGTGTTTGCTAAGCTGACAAGCATGACAAAGAACGAGAGGTTTCTCTTTATTACACGAAATTGAATTACTGGAAAGAACAAAATGTAGCACTTCACTTCCTGGATGTCCAAGACGCTGGTGCCACGTATACTGACTAGTGAGAAAAGCATGAGGAATGGTGGAAGGCTGCGTAACTGGGTAAAGATCCCCAATACTATCACAGCGGAATAGAACCCGACGAGTCAGGAAATCCTTAATAGAAAAACCAAACGCGTCAAATTTAATAGTACAACTATTATCACGAACAAACTGACGAACGTAATAAGGGTATTAACGTAGGTGTAGGTTATTAACTTGTATCTAGTAGATATCAAAAATCAAAATACTGTAGAGCAAAAAGCTCACCACATCAACACTTCACAGCGAGAAACAAACTAGAAAAGAGAACACAGAGCACAAACCATAAACAAATAATATCAATGAGCTGATTAAACATACCAAACTATCAAACGATGTATCAATAAAAGTCGACTGGTAATCCCGAATACCAACGATCGACTAAAGCCTTCTAAACACAACGACTGGTTATCAAATCAAGAACCAACAATCGTTATAGAACCTTGAACATGTCGATTGGTTATTAATAAAAACTAACGATCGACTAACACTGTGAATATGTTGACTGGTTATCAGATTAAAACCAACGACCATCAAAAAAATAAGAACATGTGAGGGTTTTGTTGTGAACGATAGGGAAGTAATGTTTTAGGATTTGGTGGTTGGTTTAGGGTTTAAGGATCGAGTATATGGCTGACACTATGTAAGAGTGTGAATTGACTTGTCTATTCCATATAATAAACCGATACATATAGTTATAAAATGAACCATCTAGAACACGGGCTTAAGCCCAACACAAATAATAACCCAATAATAACATCGACTAACAACATCATCACCTTCTCAACTTTTTTAAATATTAATTTAGTTACACTAAAAATAATGCATAACATTTCTCTTATTATTCAACTTTTTCTAAATTTTGAAAAGAAAATTTTACTTTATAATCAACCAAATCACTTTTGTTTTTTAATCATTTTCCTTTACTTTATTTTTTTTCTTCTATTTTCATTTTTTTTATTTCCTTCCCTAAGTGGTACTTGAGAAACGTTGTTAATGGCAAGCCAAATGCCAAGAGAATGAAGCATTTCTTTGGGCAAAGAGAGGGAGTGATGTTGTCGTGCTTGCCGAGCTCCCAAAAACCGTTGAGCGGGGAGAAGCATTGGGAACCTCATTTTCTTTCTTCAGAGCCGCTTCTCCCTAAGATAGTGCTTCGCTTCCGGTTCTTCGAAAGAATCAAGTGACTTTTCCATTCTTCATTGATCCGGGGGAAAAGGAACCGTCTACTACTCCTTAGAGTTGAAACCATTATGTGCAACACAACAACTATTAAAGCTAAAACGATATACATGTACTTTGTTATTGTTGAAGCATACAAGTTTAGTAAAGGTAATTCACTGAGGGTATTTGTTACTTTATGTGTCTTCATGTAAGATTATTATTGTCTACATGTCTTACCATTATGATTTTTAGGCTGAACGCACCAATGAAGGTCGACCATTCAGTCGTGTGGGTCGACGTTGGTGTGTTTCAATCGTTCTCGGTCGCGAAAATGAGGAAATAGGTCGAGAACACGGCCGAGGTCGAGGTGTGTTTGTGTGTATTTAAATTAAATTAAAATGTATTTTTGTAGGGTATGTTTTTTGTAGTGTAGGTCGTCTTGGTGTGGTAAAAGTCGTCTGTAAGTCGTTGAAGAGAGAAATCTGATGTGGCAGGCAAAATGAAGGTCGTTGTTGGTCACTGGTGTGCCCATATGATCATAAAACTGTAAGTACAATATTTGTTATATTTTGTTGCTTACATGGTTCGAGTCAACTAGGTTAAAGTTGTTCCAGCGATGGTATCACAAGATCAAGAGTCATGTAACATAAAACCAAAGTTACAATATTATGTGATTCACATCTTTGATGTTGTTTAGCCGAAAATAATTGAGAACACCTTCTTAAAATCCATTTCCCTCAGCAGGTTGAAGTTATTTTATGCAAACCTTATAAACTACTATACAATACTTAATTAACAATTTAATATTAAGATTGTGTTTGGCGTGAGGCTTATAAGAAATTATAAAGGGTCGAGCTTTTAAAATAAGTTTTATTTGTCACATAAGATTATGAAAACTTTTATAAAACACAAGTCTCCATAAGCCCGAGCCAGCTGAAACGAATTTATAATTAGTTAAATTACTTAAATACCTTCAAAATATAGTTGATTATTACGCAAAAGCTGAAAATATATCTGAATTTAATTTGATGTATTTTTTTGTGATTTGACATCAATAAACTTAAGCTCCATCTCTAATTAACTCGCCAAATAATTTTATAAAAATATACACTCGAACATTCAACTTATGATATAAGTAGGAGTATAAACGAGCCGAATCGAGGCGAGTGCTGCCAAGCTCGAGCTCAACTCGAATACTAAAACTCGAGCTCGATCGAGCTTTATATTTCGAGCCGAGCTCGACTCATCATATTAGACTGAGCTCGATTATTTTCACATTTCATACACGAATTCGACGAATACTCGACATATCAAGCTCGATAAAGCTCGCGAGTTTTGCGAGCCTAATATTGAAGCTCGAACTCGACTCGAAAATATACTTGAGTAGCTTGAACTCAAGCTCAACTCATTTAAATGAAGTCAATTTCAAATAATTTATAAATCGACCTCAAATAACTCGCTAGTTGTCTCGTCTTATATATACGAAACCTCCATCCTATTTCGCCAAAAATACCCTGAATCTTTTGACATCAACACATCTCTATATTTTAATTTGTAACCATAAAATCCTACTTAAAATAATAACATGGAGTTTGGTAAGATTGGGGTTGGTATGACTATATTGACACTCACCCACCTACTCTCCTTCACACCAAACCTACTTACAAATCCATCATATCACACCCACTCTGTGTTCTTGGTACAAAAAACACACACACACAAACAACAACAATGGCAACAACAACACACATTAACAACAACCTAACACACAATCTCCAACACACCACTAAACTCACATCCAAACACCCCAAATCACAAAATTTCTTATCTTTTCAACCCAAAAACAAAACCCAATTCAATCTTTCCTCTTCAAATGTGAAAAAAAGTTTGACTTTTTGCAAGTCAACTGTCACAACAGAAAAACCCTCAACTGTGCCGGAAATTGTGTTGCAACCGATTAAAGAGATTTCTGGGACTGTTAATTTGCCTGGGTCAAAGTCTTTGTCTAATAGGATTTTGCTTCTTGCTGCTTTATCTGAGGTATAGTTTGGTTTTTTATTTCTTTGACTTTGACTTTGACTTTTTGGGGTCAAAGTTGAAGATTATGATTGATGTGGGATTTTGATGTTTTGGGTTAAAGTTGCTAAATTTATTGAAATTTTGTTATGGGTTGTGTAAAGTTAGAGTATAGGTTTGTGTTTGGTGATGAGCTTTTTGGAGCGTTTAGAATATAATGCTTGTTTAGCAACGAGCCTATAATTATAGGTTGTGTTTGACGACGAGTTTTTTGGAGCGTTTAGAATATAATGCTTGTTTAGCAACGAGCCTATAATTATAGGTTGTGTTTGACGACGAGTTTTTTGGAGCGTTTAGAATATAATGCTTGTTTAGCAACGAGCCTATAATTATAGGTTGTGTTTGACGACGAGTTTTTTGGAGCGTTTAGAATATAATGCTTGTTTAGCAACGAGCCTATAATTATAGGTTGTGTTTGACGACGAGTTTTTTGGAGCGTTTAGAATATAATGCTTGTTTAGCAACGAGCCTATAATTATAGGTTGTGTTTGATGACGAGATTTTTGGAGCGTTTAGAATATAATGCTTGTTTAGCAACGAGCGTATAATTTTAGGTTGTATTTGATGACGAGATTTTTGGTGCGTTTAGAATATAATGCTTGTTTAGCAACAAGCGCATAAGTTGCGTAAATTAGAGTATAGGTTGTGTTTGGCGACGAGCTTTTTGGAGCTTTTAGCTTTTAGTGTTTAGAATGTAATGCTTGTTTGGCAGCGAGCGTTTAGCATTTGGATTTTTTTATAGCTTGTGTTTGAAAGGCTAAAAAAGAAGGGTTAGTTTTTATGTCATTTTAGGCATTATAATTATGATTACATCTATGTTACCAAACGTTTCTTATAAAACAAACAACTACTGCTACGGCTAGTTAGGTATTGCTTTTGGGATGTGTATGATTTCGTTTTATGCAATAAAGCGAGCATGATCACATGATCAATTAATTTTGGATGCACGTTTTGAGAGTAATTATTGCGACTTGAAGAATCAGGATCAGAAATTAGTTGATTAAAGCTAGGGATAAGTAGTTAATCTACCTTTGTTTCAGTGGTCAGTAGTTTGACCTTACAAGTCAAATGTTCTAGAAAGTGTAGAAGAGGGAATGGGTGAACATATTGTATCATTTGAGTGTGCACGTGTCTTGATATTTTATATTTGTGCACAAGTGCGCATTCGTATGATACAAGGTGCGGATCAGTGCCTTTTTTACGCTTTTTATGATACTTAGCCTTTTGATTTGATCCTGATTCTGCTTAATAAGGTTGAAAGTTTTTGAATTACGTAAAGTGTGCTAGCATGTCAAAACAAAAATGAATTTGCTATATCTGGTTAAGGGTATTGCCACGGAATACTTAGTCAGGTAATGCATTTTGGATTTGTGTGAGTTGAGTTTATGCAATTATGTGAGCATATGGACACTACTTTAAAATTCACAAATCATATGTTAAAATCTAGCAATGCCCATGAATACAGCAGATTGTTAAAACTTGTAAAGAGTATATTAAAATTTGAGTGCATGGTTTAATGCCACCTTTACATTTATTTATCAGGGAACTACAGTTGTTGACAACTTACTAAACAGTGATGATGTTCATTACATGCTCGGAGCTTTAAGAGCTTTAGGGCTACGTGTTGAGGAAGATGGTGCAATTAAAAGGGCAGTTGTGGAAGGTTGTGGTGGTGTGTTTCCGGTGGGTAGGGAAGCTAAAGATGAAATTCAGCTTTTCCTCGGAAATGCTGGAACTGCAATGCGCCCATTGACTGCAGCCGTTACTGCTGCTGGTGGAAATTCGAGGTATTTCTATATATTCTCCTCGTTTCAAGTAGATATGGCTAAGGTTGATTAACATGTCACAACACGCATATCATTTTTATTTAGGGGAAACACTACAAAATGAAAGCATTTTGTGTTATGGTTTTTCATGTTTCATCATTTGGAGAATCACACATCTGATCTTTTTTTTTGTCAATAAATTGTTGTTCTGAAGCTACATACTAGATGGGGTTCCCCGGATGAGAGAGAGACCGATAGGTGACTTGGTCACGGGTCTTAAGCAGCTTGGTGCTGATGTCGATTGTTTCCTTGGGACAGACTGCCCACCTGTACGTGTTGTTGGAGCTGGTGGCCTTCCAGGCGGAAAGGTATGGTTTTGGCCATTTTCGTTCATTTAAAGATTTTTTTCTAGTCAATTGCTGTGTTTTTATCACAATTTGATGCTCAAACAAGTTAAAAATAAACGAATAGTCTTGAATCAACCTAATCAATAGAAATATGCAAATATTGATGATCACATTAAATTAATGTTTTGGTGTTTACAGGTTAAGTTGTCAGGATCTATCAGTAGTCAATACCTGACTGCTTTGCTTATGGCTTCTCCCCTTGCCCTTGGAGACGTAGAGATTGAAATAATTGATAAACTAATTTCTATACCGTATGTCGAGATGACACTGAAATTGATGGAACGGTTTGGTGTCTCGGTAGAGCACAGTGATAATTGGGACAGGTTCTTAATCCGAGGTGGTCAGAAGTACAAGTAAGTTTTCTTTATTACACGGAGTCTTTTTTTTTTTTTTGAGATAGGTTATATGAACTTATAAGATCAAATATTGTTTAGATCACCCGGAAATGCATATGTTGAAGGTGATGCTTCAAGTGCGAGTTATTTCTTAGCTGGTGCAGCTATAACTGGTGGCACCGTCACTGTTGAAGGCTGCGGAACAAGTAGTTTGCAGGTGCACCACATATACCCTTAATCGTTTTAAAGGTTATGATATGGTTGGGTCAGCGGGGTTGGGTTACAAGTCAAATGGGTTAAATCTTTTAGTTAGTGGTTGGGACTTGGGGTTGACCGTGCACACACTTTTTTGTCCATATTTTTACGTGTTTTTAGAAATAAATAATAGTTGCCTATGATTGAAAAAATAACATCCTTATGACAATAGTACGCATCAAGCATACGCTTTGGACGCTTTAAACCATATGACCCGTTCCCCTTAGAGCTGATTTTTCAATTTTACATGTTGATTAGAGATAAGACACAAACTAAACCAACTCATTCACTTTGAATATATACTTCTTGTATTCGTATTTTATACATTATTAAAAAATTTGAAGAAATTGACAAAATTGTTTGGCTGACCCGCATATGAAGTTACACATATTGACCCCATCGCATATTGATATATTATTCAACCTTCTTGTTTTGCTAACTCTTGTCAAAATGTGTATTCTCTAAATGACTTCTGATTCTTACGCACTTTATGTTTCAATGAAGGGCGATGTGAAATTTGCCGAGGTTCTTGGACAAATGGGTGCCGAAGTAACATGGACTGAGAACTCGGTCACAGTGAAGGGCCCACCTAGAGATGCTTCCGGAAGGAAACATTTGCGTGCTGTGGATGTGAACATGAACAAAATGCCTGATGTTGCCATGACTCTTGCTGTCGTCGCTCTTTATGCGGATGGTCCTACAGCCATTAGAGACGGTATGATTTACATTTTCAACAAGTCTTCTAGATCAAAAGATAAATTTTGACAAAATAAATCAAGGGTCATGTTAACCTTTGTTTTTTGACAGTTGCTAGCTGGAGAGTTAAAGAAACTGAAAGAATGATTGCCATTTGCACAGAACTTAGAAAGGTAAAACGATTAGCGACAATCATCACTCACTAGTCGTTTGTATTTAACACTTCGCAATTCTATTTAGCAATTGCTAACACTTCGGGGTTGAAATATTCTGCAGTTGGGAGCGACAGTTGAGGAGGGGCCTGACTACTGTGTGATCACTCCACCTGAGAAGTTGAACGTGACTGAAATAGACACTTATGATGATCATAGGATGGCCATGGCTTTCTCACTTGCTGCCTGTGCAGATGTTCCTGTGACCATCAAGGATCCTTCTTGCACTCGTAAGACGTTCCCTGATTACTTTGAAGTTCTTCAGAGATTCACCAAGCATTAGTTATATCGATTCACCAAGCATTAGTTATATCATTTGCTAAGTTTTGTTTCATTTTGTAAGGCTGTATAATATGTGATTTTTGGGAATAATTATTCAGATTTGTAATTCTTTGAACTATGTATGAATGGATAAGATTTGAGTGTTACTGTATAAGATTTGTAACTTTACACCTCAAACAAGTCGCACTGGCCCGTCGACATTGATCTTTATAAGATTCAAGCCCATGCTCGTTAGCTTGGCTTGGCTTATTGAGTCGGTATTCGTAAGATCCAGTCATGAACCAGGCCCTAAAATAAGCATGTTCGTCGAGTCCAAGCCATGTTACGCTCGCAATTAGCTCAACTAGTTAACAATCCACATGACCTTGAAAGGAATTAGCTTATTAGCAAGCCCAAGCCGTTGAACATGCTCAGCAACAAGCCTGTGTCATAAAATGTGTAGCAAGTATTCTTGGAGCCCCTTTAGACTAGCATCAACACATTAACTTACAACCCGGAAAAGTTGATATAGATCTCAATTTCTTATAGATCCAATAAACCAATAATAAATTCGTTTAAAAAAAACTTTCAATATTTTTTAAAATTAAATATCTCGCAAACCGTTAATCGTTACGATAAAAATCATAATCATTCGACGAAAATTAAATTATCTTTCATAAATACGCACTCTTATATATTTTTAACGATTTTTTTAAAAAAAATTCGGTAAAAAAAATCATATATAATTTGTGAAAACATATATGATTCGATTTTTACAAATCATATATGATTTTGAAAATCATATATAATTTGAAAATCATATATGATTCGATTTTAAAATCATATATGTTTTTGAAAATCATATATGATTTTTAAGCGGAATTTTGAAAAAAAATTTTATCGAAAATATGAAAAGTGCATATTAATGAAAGATAATTTAATTCATCGCGATAATGATATTTTATAGTTTAAAGATTTACCGTTTGTAAGATATATTGTTTTAAAAAATGTGGAAAATAGTTTTTTATTAACTTTGATTAAAAATGGATGACTAAGATTGGTTTATTGGATCTATGGTAAATATTAGATCTATAATGATCTCAAACATATCGATAAAAAAAATTAAGTAATATTTATATGTAGTTTTAGCACTTAACAAAAATGGGCAATTTCATATATTTTTCTCCTTAAATATAGAGGTTCACATGCACCGACTTTGAACTATTAAAAAAGGTAGTCATCTTAAGATTAGTCGGCTCGGAATGTCGAGCCAGAAACGAGATAAATAAATTAAAAAGTAAATAAGAACGACTTCTCAATGTTTTTAGTTCGTTTAAAAAAACCAACCATGCTATGACTTTTTGTCATTTCTGCTTTCTATTTCAGTTTATACTAATATTTTTTCAAATAAACTTTTTGATATATTACCTTGATTTTCTTGGATTATTATCACTTTCATCAAAACCATTAATCATATCTTATTTTTATTAACACCGTACTAATATAAACCCATAAATATAACTAACAAAGTAATAAAAACCAATGGGAAGTCGAGCATTTGATGACTTCCAAGGTGCATGAATGTAAGAGTACATTCTTTTATTCATATTGTAGAAATAGTATGCATGTTTCATAATATAGATGAGACAATTTACATGTAATATTTAAGTATCAAGGCATGGGACAAGGTGCCAAGATTTATAAACAAAGAGAACATGCATGCCTCAACTTGTGACTCAGGTTTCTCACATGCTTGCATCAATTTGGGGACTTTAATATTTTACTATAGCATATTAGGATTTTTCTAATTTGTATCATAAATGTACAAGTTAATCACATCAACAAAATTTAGGAACTTACAAAAAAAACCTTAGTGACTCACATAAAAGTACAAAAAAGTATATTTTTGTGCGAGTCTCTGAATCCTTTTACGTGAGCCTCTCAGTCTTTTTTGTGTGCTTAACTTGTGCCATATTATATTAGTTAAAACTTGAGTTGAATAAACTTAAAAGTGAGATTAACCCATGTTTCTTGAAACTTTATATATATTTGTTAAGATTGAAGTACTTTGTGATACTTGAAAGTGTTTTTTTACTCACCTATGAATGAAGCTATGATAAAATAACATTTTGATTTTATAAAAATGTAATGTTTTGTTATCAAGTCTTTTTCTTAGTTATTAGATCTTTGAATGGAAAAGAGACAAGTCATGTGAGAATTAGATGCCACATTTAGTGTGAAGTTCACATGACATATATGAAAACCAAGACCTACCCATATATCTTTACAAATAATTTCCCACCTATGCTGGCTTAAAATACCCTTGGATTTAATTTGTCCCTTTTTTAAAAATGGTCTCTTTAAAAAACACCTAAAATATTGGCAATGATGTTATAAAGTTCCTATTTTTAGTTCAAGATCTTTCATATAACATGCAAAACTTCTTGATCTTTAGAGCTTTGGAAAAGAAAACTCGCTATTTCAAACTTCAAATGTCAAACCAACGATTCAACGAAACTTGAGTCGTGTTGTCATTTACTAAAATCGATCGTGTTGAAAATTGATTGAAGTGACTATTACTATCTGTATATCTAAATGACGACAGTAAAAACATCTGCAACAAGTTGATATTTGCATTTGGTCATTATAAAGACATTTAGGACAATTATTTTGTACTAGAATTTAATGTTATCTTTTTAATAGGAGACATGTGCCTATTTAAAGTGTGTGTGAATACCATTAACAGGAAACATGTCGAAGTTCAATGTTTCATTGCTCGTCCTACTAGGTTCGACCAGTTATTACTTACTGTGTATAATGTATGGGATTGATCTCAAATCGTATATAATGCGTTACCATTTACCAACTAGATTATTATTAGTTACTCGGTAGAAATCGTGTTGTCATTGTCTAAAGTACCATTGATTAAAGTTTTGTCAAAACTTAAAACGACTTTATATCCCGAGTCTTGAATTAAAATGATTGTCCTATTAATAAATCTCTATTTACGGATCATATGTCGATTTGTAATAACCAAATGGCAGGACATGCATGATAACATTGCAACATATGCATGTTCATGTTCGTATAAAGCTTTCGTTTGGTATGATAAGGACATCATAGAATAAATACCAATTCATGACACTTTAATCACAATAGCGTAAAAAAACAACCAAGATTAAGATAACGACTTTTTAGAATCATATAAACGTTCAATAGTTCTTGGCTTTACATAACAAGTAACCCTTCCGTCCAAAATTATAAGTCCACTTTAAAATTTTCACTAACTACACTATTCACCAATCAAATGTCTTATTTCTCCACAAAAATGTATTTTGATTGGTTGAAATAGGAAAGTGGACGAGTATTTTGAGACAAAAAAAAAAAAAATAGAAAAATAGACTTATAATTTGAGACGGAGGGAGTATAATCATTTAGTGTTGTTCAGTTTTTTAAGAAGCAAATTACCTAAACGGACCATATCAAAACTCATTTTACAAATACAAACTCTTTTTCAACACTTTACAATAACGAACATAAAAATGTCACATCAAGTGTGAGTGTGAGGACCACTTTTTTTTCTTTCTTCAAAGCCATCTCCTTTTTCTTTCTTTTCTTCATCACCTACTCATATCTCAAAGCGATTCATCCATCTTCATGCCCACAACGTCGGTATAAATTCACAAGCCATAATGCAAAGACACCTGGTCATTTCAAAGAACCATCTTCAAAGCCATTTGCAAAGAACCATCTTCAAAGATTCAACCACCATTCAAAGACCTCGACTTCGACCACCATTACGGCCCCACACCTAGCTCCACGCCCGTGCTCACCTTGCCTCGCCAAGCCCACAATTGCAGACCTCCACGCGCCGCCCCGGGACCACGCCCAAGAAGCACCACACCCAGCCACGCCCGGGCCTCGCAATACACGTAGTGTTGGAATTTTATGTTTAAAAGATCCAACGAATAACATTGGAAGTTCGTTTTCGTAAATACTCGTCATGAGAAGCATGTGCCAGAAAGTAGCATAGAATATGTTCGTTTAAGAAATTTCATCTTTTTTAAGCCTCACCAATTTGTATGACTTACTCATAACTTTATAATGTATAAGTACCGAATTTGAATAATGAAGAGTATCATTTGCTCATACTTTTTTGAAAATAGTTAAAGAGCGACTTAATGTCACCTTTGGTATGAGATAAAGTGTTAGTTATAAAGCAGCATTGCGGACCATAAAAGATAAACTTGACCCTTTTAAATTCATAACTTTAACTAATTTGTTACACTTTATGTAGTCAAAATTTTAACATTATTTTTTTTTTACACATCCATTAACACAATAATTTGGTATACTTAGCTCTTTTCTTATTGTAATTTTTGATATAGATTCTACCAAAGAATAATTTCTAAAAATGTACTGCAAATTTCCGTATCACAAATATGATAAATAGATGTAAATAAAATCTCATGTTTTTATGTGTCCGCAATCAATAAAATTTCTATGATTTTAAATTTGTAAAGTAGCCAACAATATTATTATTTCGTTGCTAATATATACAGTTTGTTCCTAATTTAATGCCATCTTTTGATTTTCAAAAACTAAAAATATTCTTCATAATGTTAATATATAAAAAAAAAAATTTTTAGATATATATAGTGTTTTTCTAACTTGTGTCGACAAAAGCTTTAAGCCATTAAATAAAGTTAGAAAATCCTATAAAGATAATGAAATAAAATTTCAATTGATCTTAAATTAAATATAACAAAACTTTAAATAAAAAGTTGTAAGAGTGCAAAGTGTGAGGAAGAAGAAAAACACGTTATTCGTCTGTTACCTCAGCCACCTCTAAATAACACATTGATAACTAAAACTCTTTAAAAAAAAAAACAAAAAATCAAACTGTAACACTTTCTAGATCTCACAAAAAACTCCATCAAAAATACCCACCCACTCAAAAAGAAATTAAAAGATAAAAAAGAAAAGAAAAGGGCACAAGTGATTAGAATGGACGAACCGAAGACCAACAACACGAGACACGGTACAACACAACGTGTTGTTCGTCAGCTGTTGGGCTTTGGCGGGCGAACAACGGCACCGAGCTTTCTAGCCATCCAAGAAAATCATTTGACCTACTTTGAAGATAAAATAGACCACTTATGGATAATAGGCGGCTACTATCTCAACATGACAAAATGGATAAGTAAAGTTCTCTCCATTTCTGAACGAGTATGGGTGAAAGGACCATTTGCCATTTTCACATACAAGTTGTTGCTCGTCATAGTTAGAGATTATAGGACAATAAGAAAACTAAGGGAAGTAAAGACAACTAAGTTGATATTCGAAAACTAACTTTCTAGTTTGGGGTTGACTCTCAAACAAATTGGTCATTCGAGTTAACGAGATTTGTCTCATTGAAATCATCGACTTTCTGACAGTTTGTCTCATGTTTATTGACGAAACAATGCTAACTAACCGAATAACACATACAAGAACTTACTGTTAAAGATTATATTTGTTAAGAATAGATAGTTACGCGTAACTAAAATATAAGCTTTTAGCATTAATGTTGACATTTTTGTTTTCTTTAAGATTATGACCACTTCGAAAAAAAGTATTTGAAAAAAATTGAAAAGGGTAAAATGGTTATAATACTACCAAAATCTTAAAGAAAGACAAAACGCCAACATTAACGCCTAAAAAGTTATTTTTTAGTCATTACGCAGAATCGCCATTCTCGACAAATATAATCTTTAAAGGTTATTACCATCGACTATATCACGTTATCTAAACTTTAGATATTTAGCATAGGTATTATCTTTAAACGTAAACAAAGTCATGAAGATAAAGTTGAACCATCAACTACGAGTTATAATGACTAAGACAACCCTAGTTCATAATGGTAGCCAATCAATTATGGTTATGTTGTTTATAAAAATCACTTATATAACAAAAATTATCTGGGATTTGCTAACAGATGATCGTCGGGCATTTTTTAAGCTGTAAATAAATGAAAGTATTAAGTGAAAAATCGTATTTAACTTTAGTAAATTAAAAGTTTAGTTAATGCATTTTGATTCAAAATGAAAATTTTGAGTTTATTAACTATTTATACAACTTTTGTCATGAGTTTATTAACTATATATAAAATGAAAAAAAAAAAAAAAAAATCCATAAATAAACAACACCCACACAAGTGTCATAAAGATAAAAAGAGACAGCCTATGAAATCAAAGATCCCAAATTCGCAATTAACCAATCAAACCCAATACTTTACTTTCCCAAATATAGAAAGAAAACCCTAATTTCACCGCCAAATCTTTATCAAATTCATAAATATTTCAAATTTTACTTTCCTTAATTACACTACCCCTTTCACCCTTTGACTCTCATTAATATTTTTACAAGTCCACCTTAAATCATTTTTCACAACTATTTCATTTTAATTTCAAAATCTTCACAAATATATTCCTCCATTAGTCCACCTTTCCTCCTACACAAACAAACACACAAATCTCTCTCTCCAATCACCTTTTTTCTTCATTTTCCTGCAAAAACCAAAAATCAAGAAACCTTCATATTCCCACCATTATCAAAAAAGCAAACATTTTTTGATTCTTCATCCAAAACCCAAAAAAACCCACAAATCCTTTCACAAACCCATCTCAAAAAACTATAAAAAAAAAATCTGTTAAATGTTCAAGATTTTATAAAAAAAAAAAGATATGAAATCATCAAATCATATGAATGATAACAACCCATCAACACCTGGTAAATTCAAAATGGTTCATAATAGTAGGTTCAGATTCTTTCATTATTCTTCATTAGCTAAACTCACATTTTGGTCCTTTATTTTCTTGGCTTTAATCTTGGTTTTCTTTTTCAAATCACCAACATCATCTTCATACCCATCTCCATCTTCACCATCCATGATGATGACGTCAGCGCACCCTTCCATGACGTCATCTTTAGCATCAGATCTTTACCGTAGATCTTTAAAGACAAGTTCTTGGGGTGGACCCACATGGGAAAAACGGGTCAAATCTTCGGCCCGGGTCCGGACCCGGAATGGGTTTTGTGTATTAGTGACAGGTGCAAGTGGGTTTGTTGGGACTCATGTTAGTGTGGCTTTAAAGCGTCGTGGTGATGGGGTTTTGGGTTTGGATAATTTTAATGACTATTATGAACCGTCGCTAAAAAGGGCTAGGCAAGCGTTGCTAGAAAGAAGTGGGGTTTATGTAGTTGAAGGGGATATAAATGATGTTGCATTGTTGAAAAAGCTTTTTGAGTTGGTTAGTTTTAGTCATGTGATGCATTTAGCTGCACAAGCTGGTGTTAGATATGCTATGCAGAATCCTAGCTCTTATATTCATTCAAATATTGCTGGTTTTGTTAACCTTTAGAGATTTGTAAGAATGCTAATCCACAGCCTGCTATTGTTTGGGCTAGTTCTAGTTCGGTTTACGGGCTAAATACTAAAGTGCCCTTTTCGGAAAAAGATAGGACGGATCAGCCTGCTAGTCTTTATGCTGCGACGAAAAAGGCTGGGGAGGAGATTGCGCATACTTATAATCATATCTACGGGTTGTCGTTAACGGGGTTGCGGTTTTTCACGGTTTACGGGCCGTGGGGAAGGCCTGATATGGCGTACTTTTTCTTTACTAAGGATATTTTGAAAGGGAAGCCGATACCGATTTTTGAAGGGGCTAATCATGGTACTGTTGCGCGTGATTTTACGTATATTGATGATATTGTGAAAGGGTGTTTAGGGGCTTTGGATACCGCGGAAAAGAGTACGGGGAGTGGTGGGAAGAAGCGTGGGCCCGCGCAGTTACGGGTTTTTAATTTGGGGAATACGAGCCCGGTTCCTGTTTCGGATCTTGTTAGTATTTTGGAGAGGTTGTTGAAAGTTAAGGCGAAACGAATGGTGATGAAGTTGCCTAGAAATGGTGATGTGCAGTTTACTCACGCGAATATTAGTTTGGCTAAAAGGGAGTTTGGGTATAAACCAACGACGGATTTACAAACGGGGTTGAAGAAGTTTGTTAGATGGTATGTTAGTTACTACGGGTCGAGTAAGAAGAGTGATCAATGATACGGTTAAACGACAATTTTTTTTTGCTTAAAGGGTAATTTTTTGTTCTCAATTTCTTGTTGATTCAGATTCAAATATGATTGTTCTATCATGAATTGATGAGGTGTTTGTTTTGTCACAAACTGTCTTGTTATTAAGGCCAAAAAAAGATTAAATGGCACATGGTGATGTTCTTTTGGGCTTTTTTGTGATGTGTACTAAAAGGAAAGTAAGAAACATATGATTGTAGGTTAATGCTGTAGTATTCATGATTAATTGAGACTATTTCTTTTGATCTTGTGGATTTGTATCTTTTTACGGAATCTGAATAAACAGAACACGATAGCTCAGTTTTTATCGATTACTTATTTGATTTCGACGTTGTTTTTAGTTCATATGCAATTCGGGTCTGTGTTGTTTTTTGGTATAGTAACTTTAAACATGGTTTTAATGTCTGAGTATGAGTTTAGCAGCAAGCAGTTAAAGCTGTGTACTTTAGGCTAGTTTTGGTTGATTGCAGTATTGATTATTTGGTTGGTAACCTTTTAATGGGAGTGATAAAGAAATGTTGACATAAGCTTTTGTGTTGTCACATAAGAGTGCAAGATGGTTTTCTATTTGGCGGAATTTGTACATCATGCAATTTAATATAAGGTGTACTATACTTTTTGATCTGGTTTCTTGATGTCAAAAAGGGCCAACCTAAATTAAACTACTCAAAAACAAGGTTTAACAGTTAATTTTGATCTTGCCGAAATTTACTAGCCGAACTTGTATGGCAGAAGCCTTGTTCTTACACTTTCTGGTTTCGTTACTCTTGAAACAAGATTTTCGGATCACTGTATTGCAAATCATCTGCAGCCTCAATTATTACTGTTTGAAACTCAAAATTTGTTACTTGATAAAGCTAATACACTACTTTAACTTAAGCTATTGATTTAGTACTATATAAGGAATTTAAGTTTGAGAAAGGTAATCTTCTAGAAAATATTATGATTCTTTAGTCCATATCAAGGAACTTTTGTTGTTATTGTTGTTATTTTGTTGTGGTGTCTGTTTTGGGGATGGTAGGTGAATAATGAGGAAAATAGTGTTAAAACGACAAGAATGACAACATAATCATAATGGATACAAGTTAGATACACATGACATACATATGAGCTACAGTTACAGATTCTTTTTACTAAAAACATAATTCACTTGAAACATTTTGTACATATGTCCATGTTACTTAAAGTAGTACTAATACAAAAACCTATATGAAGAACCAAATCAAACACAAATATCACAAAAAGGAATCCTGCATTTTGTTTCTATAAAATTAACTACCCAACTTTTGATGTGGGGTTTTCTTCAAAAATCGTATTTAGTTCGTCCACTACTTAATACAAGGCACAACATATCTGATAGATCGTGAGAAGATGAAGAGTTCAAGAAGTTCCAAGACTCGAGCATAAGTCGTTTCCTTGATCCCTTGAAATGAACCACCTAAATAAAAACACAGATAAAATCAAAATTAAATATCATGCTTTTTTCATGATGCACTTTAGGATAAATTTTTCGACAATGCAAATTATGGTTCAAATATTCGGTAGAGGGGCCAAAAAAGATTTTGTCAGTAAATTGGTGTTAAAAGGTAACCCCTGTAAGTTTCAGTCTCAACTACAAAAGATACATTGGAATATGGCAAATCTATAGCAAACCAAGAATTGATTTTACAAGGGTATCAGGCTTTTGAGCCATTATATTTGCTTTTCCATAACAAACCACATCATTCTAGCGAGATTAAAATGCAAGAGTATGTAAGTGCAGAAAGAACCCTTATTGTGGCGCTATAACTCTATTTGTCTAAAATCGTTCATTCTTGTAAATGGGTGTGATATTATTATTTTTGCAAGAGCAATGACTTGGTTTAGAGGTGGAATTTTCTCATCCGAGTGCGTTCAAATGCATAGAACCTCCAAACTTCCTTTATATAACAGCTAGACTATATTGTGATAAATAAGTTTTAGCAATCATATTTATATAATTCAAAAAAGATGGATAAAAGCAGCAGTTACGGCTCAACCCAATCAAAACCAACCCGTTTTGACCCTTTAGCCAACCGGCCCAACATAGTTTGGCTAAAATAATAAAATCCAGTATGATACATCATGGCCACCGCAAGATTGTTTACCTTGACATCCAACGGCATGCCATGAAATTGACCAGCACCTTCAGGTGGGGTCCAATTATAAACTTCACAAGGCAAAAAGAGCACAGATGTACCACCAATGTCCTCAAGAAAAGGTTCATGTGAGCTAAACGTCTTTGCATCGAATGAAGCATGCGACCTTACAACCGAAGCTATAGCAAGTTGATCTCCAAGCATTCTTGAAGCTTTCATATATTTTGTGCTATAAACTTTCAACACTTCCTCCAAGAAAACCTTTGCTCTGTAATCAATCATAAATGCCACAATTATCTAATTTTGACCAATATTGCTGGTCAAAGTCAAACATTGTAGTAACTGTAACAAGATGGCATACCTTGAAATGCCATCAGGGGTACCCGTGACTGCTATGAACCCTGAATTCAAAGGCTGCTGTTTGTTGTTTCGAAAAGTGAGAGCCATATGAAAGTTTTCGTATTTGCTAAATATAAGGCCTACGTCACCAACTACTGCTATGTCGGAGTCAGTGAAGATATAATGACTAACTTTTTGCCCTGGTTTTCGTGATTCTACAAGCTTTTCTCCTAAAAAATCCTGCAAGAATTGGAAAAAACCGTTGCTGAAGTAAAAACAAGATAATACTATAAGAATCCCTCTAAACAAGAAAGTAAAGGATGAAAAAAGAGCAGGATGGGTAACACGTCAAAACAGTTCGAGTTGGATTGAAAAGAACCACTTCTTTTTTCTGTCAAAAATATATTATAAATTGTACATGCAATATGATGACAAAAGTTCTATTAAAAATCCAACTTCAAGAATATATTCGTTCAGAGCGTTTTATGCATTATAAATATACTTTCAGTGACTTCCGGCCCATTTCATTTTAAGCTGATATTTGATATTAGTTTACGTGTTTGACCCGTAACAAAACAAACACAAACCCCAAACGGAAGCATCAGCAAAGTATCATTAGGTAATATGATAAATACAAGAAAAGTGAAAAGTAAATATCCATGGAGACTGGATGTTTTGGTCTTTTAAGAAAGTGGTTAGTTTGAAATTATAGAAGAGGGACCAGGTATGGATCAATGCACTGTGCTCTTACAATGTAAGACCTGATTCTTTGAAGCATCAGCTTGTCGCGTGAATAATCACCTTGAATGGGATACACTGTCACTCTGTTTCTCTTCAATGGAAGCCCAGATGCCGGATCAGTGAGGATGATCGTCCTGCTTTCAGGCATCATCAACTGCAAAATATCTAACTTTCAGTAACACAATTTTGTCATATTACCCAACCACCCATTTTGCCACAATATGGATTGTATTTGAGATGTACCTGTATAAAACTAATGAATGTATTCAAGATGGCCATTGACCGCTCCACTTTGTTGTATGAAACCTTCCCCACGACAGTTGTCTCACTTGCTCTGGCATCAACACTAGACTTATAAACCGTAAAAACAGTTACAAAAGCAATGCCATCACCACCATTGGAAATGTCGGAGGATGCTGATATGTGGGTCTTGTTAAGAGCCTTCGTGCCTGGAACATTTGGTTTTATGTTTTAGTCAAGTGACATTTAAATAAACATCAAAGGGGATCTAATAGGTACATAATAATATACAGTTCACTATTCTTCTACACTATATATCATTTGAATCTTGGATAATAATGTTATCTAGAGGTGTAAAATTACTAAAATGACCTTGATGACAAAGTAAAGGAACTACCTTTGCATTGCAAACGGTTTGGCAACCCTTCACCGGCAGCGGGTACAAAAATAAGATGATCAAATTTCGTGTTTTTCTTTTGATGCGGATCTTTAATTTTTGGGTTCTGATGCAACTCCAAAACTGAGATAGCAAAAGCGATTGTGCTTATTGTATCCAAAGATTTAAGAGGGTAATTTAACTATGGAAAGAAAAATACCTGAGAGGAAATGTGTTAAAAAGAAAACAAGTGTCACAAATAAAATAAACTTTCGCCAACCAAAACACACTTTCATCCCTAAAAATCCTTGTCTCGAAAGGAACACCATACACCAAATCGGCGAAAATGAACGGTACAAAATCTGTCTGTTATGATTTGTCTGCAGAATACAGAGCAAATACATCATATATCTTATGCACCTTGACTTTGTTATAAAATAAGCTTAGGGATATCCACGTAACTCACAATTGACTTTTCAAGGATTTCAACGAAGTAAGGAAATTTTTATTTCAATAAGAAGCAATTTGCTACAATTTTTCCAACTCATATCAATTTAACACAATATAAACATATTTTACAGATAAGGGCTTTGAGTTTTGGCACATACTTGAGATTTTATATCTGTCCAATTTTTCAATAGGGCTGATCACGGCCCAAAAACGGAACCGGACCAATAACCAAGCTGGCACAAAACACTGGACCTAGGTGTTCGGTCCGGTTTGGTTCAGTCTACAGTCCATTGTGCTCAGCCCTATTTGTCAAAATAGCAATGAACTCTAACAAGACAATAAATCCAAAGTGAACGTAAAACGCCAACACGGCCAGAATGACTTAAGCTAATGAAATAAAAAGAAAGAATGCATAAATTTCGAAGAAAATAAACAGCTATCAAGTTGGCATTTATATAAGCAATGTACTATACCACGTCCTCGGACACAAATTTCATGATTCTACAATTACGTATCTATAATCTCATCCTCAAGTATATCTTAAAACGTATTCCAATAACCGTAAACTGACGATTTGTTTTGGCATAAAGAGAGGAACTCAAAGTTTTCACATACTTAAGTTGTGATTTCAAAGCACACAGATCAAGTAGTTCTTCTGGCAACACCGTAGCATGTAGTTCTCATACAATGTTTTTCAATAGTAAACCAGTGATTTTCAATAAGAAAACATAGGACAACAAAGCGGTTAAAAAACATATAACTGGAAAGTCTAACAAGACTAGATCTGTAAATCTCCAAGATCAAAACAAGATTCTTTCTATACTCGTCAACATAGTTGCAACTTCATACATTTGATCATGTATCATGTATGGCTGATGTATTTGGATAATGTTCGATGCAGGCAAACCAATATGAAATATAGTGGGTGTTTGTTTAAGCTTATTTGTGAGCTTATGAGCTTATTTGATTTTGGCTTATATTTCTTAAGCTCGAATTTTCTGGCTTATTTTGAGACTTACGAATTTATATAAGTTTATCATGTCATAATAAGCTTATATTCCCCTACAAGTCTCCAAAATAAGCCATAAATTTTGGCTTATGAAATATAAGCCGAAACTCAATATGCTGGTAAGCCCACAAATAAGCTTAAACAAACACCCCCATAGTTTTGTTTTGGGAACATCAATCATATTTCTAAACACCAAACTAAATTCTTCATTCCCTACATTAAACATCATTCGATTGGTTCGAAGTTTACTGTGAATAGCAATTTAGCCTCAAAAACTCCAAATTCATATTTCGATATCGAAAAGGAACAAAACTAAATTAACAATCTAATACTACAAATAATTGTTGCTCCATCAAAACCAATCTACCAAGAACAAAAGTACAAAATATCCACCAAGATTCAAACTTTAAGCTTAATTCATTTAAATAATTGTGCAAAAACATATATACCCAGATGTCAAAATGCAAAATTTATTAATGGGGTTAATAAAAACTTACATTAACAATTTTCCAGGTACAATGTGCTCGTGCAGATCTAGCCAATTGTGTGATTAATAGACGATGATAAGCTCTGGGGATTAAATTCGTGTCCTTGTTTTTGGTTGGTTTTGTTAATTAGATCACTGATTTGAAGATTATAGTTTTTAAAGATTTTCTTTAACAGGGTATTTTTGTTGCATTGGGTTTCAAACTATCCTTCAAGTTTCAAACTATCAATTCCAGTCCCTTGTTAACTTTTCTAGATATTGCATATAACTTTGCTTTGATAACCGCCGCCAAATGGTCTAGTGACATGGTCCTCGATTTTCACATAACACAACAACAACAACAACGACGACGAACCCAATCCCGCGGGAAGCAGGTATGGGGAGGTATAATGATACAGATCCTACCCCACCCCAAGGATAAACCCGAGAGAGAGACCGCTGAACGAGACCTACCAGACACAAGTGCAGTGAAAAGAAGAGAAGAGCGCAAAGGGGGACAAAAAGGGCAGCATACAAAAAGCAGGTGAAAAGGGAGCAGACAAAACACGCAAACAAAAGCACAAAAGCCTACCCGAAAACAAAAACCAAGAGCAAAGACACAAAGAGAGGCATGCAAACCTAAGGGAGCAATACAAAGCAAGGCAGATCAACCCACGATACCTAAAGCTAAGGCAAAACAAAAAACGAGGCACCCAAAAAACCAAAACGTAGGGGGCAAGGCGACAAAGAGACGACTAAAAAGCCAAACACTAAAAACAAAGCAGAGCCAAAACAAAGAACCTGACGAAAGGCAAGGGGGCACGGGAAACGCACAAGAAAGGAATCACAAAGGCAGGAAAGCAAATGAAACCAAGAACCAATGCACACAGAGAAGCAGTACAACCTAAGGGAGTAACACAGAGCAAGGCCCTCGATTTTCACATAAGAACTCAAATATTCAAACCTTGCTATTTGTGTACATTTGGGGGTGCCCAAAGGCCGGAAACGGTCTCAGAATCAATTCGGTGAGGCGAGTCAAGTGTTAAAACATCGTGTGTACATTTTTGGGTGACTATGGAAGGTCCGAAACGCTCTCGGGATTAACCCGATAAAATCGTGTATATCTGAGTTAAAATGCTCGCCCTACCATAATAATCCATTTTACCCGTTTCTGTAACTTTATTTAGTTTAGGTGTGCTACCAACAACGATTTTGTCACAACTTCTTCAAATAATCGGGTCTTCGGCAATTTATGGCCAGCTATGTCTTGAAAACATACTTGAGCAACGATCATGATCAACTAAGTTCATATATATTGTGATGTTGATTGAGAATACCATTTTTTATTTTTTTTTATTATTTTTTTTTTTTAAATTTGTCCAGCCAAATGATATTTTAGGTATTTGTCAGGTACTTTCAATAGATGTAACACACCATATCCTAGTCCAAAACTTCCACATTTACAGTCGTAACTCTCATGCATGACCATTAGGTGAAGGACATATATGACCATACTTCTTCATCCTTCCATTATTTGAGTCCAATAGATGATTTATTACTAGTAGTAGATAAAAGTGTACACACCGAGAGGGAGTTGCAATACACTTTTGGACATGTATAAAATTATAAAACCCTTCTCTTCAACTGTATTGTTCAACTAATCGACAAAACAACCTTTCTCATGAACCATACCGAGTAAAAAACACAGGTATGCAGACATCACATGTTCATTGTTCTATAAACATCTATAATCCGGAAAAGGATAAATTAGCTAAGAAAAAATCACAGAACATTCACATTTTTGTTTTTCATCACTTCTATAACTTCACATCAGACGCTCAATACTGAAACTGGGGTGTGCAAATCTCTGGGCTGACAAAACCGAGTACCAGGGCAGCAGGACGAGTCTAGTCTGGAGTCTGGACCAAAAGCTGTCACATTTGATGTTTCAGACTTTAGTGAAGGAGAATGTTGAGGGTGTTTAGGTGGCATGAGTCTCAATGGGTATAAGCTTCCTATCAGGCCAGGATTCTATCCTCTCGAAATACTCAACAGGGACAACACCATCAAAACCTTCGGTTAGGATCACCTTGTTGTCCGAAATATAAAGCTTCATCCCACCTGCAAACACCAATTACGTTGAAATAATGACAAGTAATATATACATAAACGAAACTTTAATGAATAAAACATGATGGCATAATTCAAAAATTATTTAGCCCAATTTCAAAATCGCCGAGAGAGTACCTTCAAGTGCTTTTCTCATATCAAGAAATATTAACATGTTGACATTCCTCCTCATACCTAGAATAATGTAAAAGTTGTCAAATAATCCTATTCGGCAACATTGTTTGTGCCTTTAGTGTAAAAATATGGAAGATCATTATATTGTAAGTTGTAACTTACAGGTTTATAATGAGGATAGCTTACGTGTTAGTATCTAATTGTACAAGAATAGAGAAATTACCACTGATTACTTCACCATCAGTTGGTAACCCGCAAGAGAAATGGACATGTAACCTTTCCATGCGTTTAAGACCACTCTTCAAGATTGATTCTAAATTCTTTCTGTAAGTCCCATGTACACAAACTGGACATTATAAACAAAAACAAGATCAATATAGAAAATTAACAGAGCACATTAGGAAGTAAACTGAAAATGTAGGCCGAGTAGGATGTCGTTACCAGGATATTCTTCAGCTGAAAGGATGGGTTTGAGCAGACTTTCTGTCTCAACCAACTGCCAACCAAACAGGATATAATAAACTTTAGGGATTCAATGAGTAATCTTAAGATTACTGGTACGATGTACAGTCTAATCCCACTAGATTACACTTATGCAAACCATAAATCTTTTTAGTTGTAATAACAAAAATGCATTACCGTTACTGTATGACCTTGGTTTGCACGAATCAAAAGCTCCCCATTCTCTTCAAGCAAGCCAAACCGCTGCTTATTATCCCTTCTGACAGCCTAAAAAATTTATAACCCTGATAAATGAAATTCAACAAAAAAAAGTAGAACTAAAACAGATATTTGGTCAAATTTAGCAGAACACACCACTAACTAAAAAATATAAGAGTGGCAATGTGTTGAGAGTCACAAACCATATCAATCCCCTCTATTATTATTTTTTTTAATAACTTACCGACTTACTGTTATGAGCCAAACACTCCTGCTGAATAAAATTAGCTAATAGGATTTTCGAGAGGTTGGCTGGCCCTCCAACGATGCCTAATTTAATTCTTTTATAATTTTAATATACCAATCCAGCATCCCTAATCTACTAGCCCCTAATCAATTCCCAATTATTGATACGAAAATTTGCACTGATATAAAATAAGCCATAGCCCTTTCTTTTTCTATGTTCTACACATCACTAATGAAAAATATGAAACCAAAATTGATTTTACAAAGGGTAGCAAGCTTTTGAGCCATTCTTATTTGCTTTTCCATAACAAACCACATCATTCTAGTGAGATTAAAATACAAGAGTATGCAAGTGCAGAAAGAACCCTTATTGTGGCTCTATTTGTCCGAAATCGTTCATTCTTGTAAATGGGTGTGATATTATTATTTTTGCAAGAGCAATGACTTGGTTTAGAGGTGGAATTTTGACACTCTAATCTCTAAATGGTTGATTTGAATTATGTACCATCTTTAAAGGGGGAAAGAAGTTGACCCAGTAAAATTAAACTAAAGAGGAGACGGGTCAATGTCATCTGAGTGCGTTCAAATGCATAGAACCTCCAAAATTCCTTAATATAACAGCTAGACTATTATTGTGATAAATAAGTTTTAGCGGTCATATTTATATAATTCAAAAAAGATGGATAAAAGCAGCAGTTGCGGCTCAAACCAACCCGTTTTGACCCTTTAACCAACCAGCCCAACATAGTTTGGTTAAGATACTTAAATCCAGTATGATGGTTATAAACTGTTGATCACCTCAGCTTTTCATTTTATAAAGATAAAGGGCAAATGACAAAAAAATGCATCGAACTTGACACTTTTTATGATTGTGTGTAGCCAACTATTTTTTTTCTTATTGTGTGTATTGAACTTTTAAAATTCGATTATTGTATGTATTTTGTGACCATATTACCCTTAATTTTTTCAAATTTCGAAGGGTAAAATGGTCATTTTACATGGCAGAATAGTCACAAAATACACATAATGATCAAAATTTGAAAGTTCAGTACATACAATAAGAAAAAATATAGTTAACACAATCACATAAAGTGTCAAGTTCGATGCATTTTTGTCATTATAAAAATAAAACAAACATCAGGGATTGTTTACCTTGACATCCAACGGCATGCCATGAAATTGACCAGCACCTTCAGGTGGAGTCCAATTGTAAACTTCACAAGGCAAAAAGAGCACAGATGTACCACCAATGTCCTCCAGAAAAGGTCCATGTGAGCTAAACGTCTTTGCATCGAATGAAGCATGAGACCTTACAACTGAAGCTATAGCAAGTTGATCTCCAAGCATTCTTGAAGCTTTCATATATTTTGTGCTATAAACTTTCAACACTTCCTCCAAGAAAACCTTTGCTCTGTAATCAATCATAAATGCCACAATTATCTAATTTTGACAAATATTGCTGGTAAAAGTCAAACATTGTAGTAGAGTAACATACAACAAGATGACATACCTTGAAATGCCATCAGGGGTACCCCTGACTGCTATGAACCCTGAATTCAAAGGCTGCTGTTTGTTATTTCGAAAAGTGAGAGCCATATGAAAGTTTTCGTATTTGCTAAATATATGGCCCACGTCACCAACTACTGCTATATCGGAGTCTGTGAAGATATAATGACTAATTTTTTGTCCAGTTTTTCGTGATTCTACAAGCTTTTCTCCTAAAAAATCCTGCAAGAATTGGAAAAAACGGTTGCTGAAGTAAAACAAGATAGCATTACAAGAATTCCTCTTAACAACAAAGTAAAGGATGCAACAAGAGTGGGCTGGGTAACACGTCAAAACAGGTCGAGCTGGATTGACAAGAAACACTTCTTTTTTCTTTTAAAAATATATAATTAAAACTGTGCGCAATATGATGACAAAAGTTCTGTAACAATCCTACTTTTTGAATAATTTCGTTCAGGGGTTTTATGCATTATAAATATATTTCAGTGACTTCCGATCCATTTCCTTTTAAGCTGATATTTTGATATTAATTTTGCTTGTTTGACCTGTTAAAAACAAACACATACCCCAAACTGAAGCATATAGCAAAGTATCATTAGGTAATATGATAAAAGACAAAAAAGTGAAAAGTAAATATCCATGGCGTGTGGTATGTTGGTCTTCTAAGAAAGTGGTTGGTTTGAATTTAAAAGAGGGACCGGGTATGGATCAATGCACTGTTCTCTTACAATGTAAGACCTGATTCTTTGAAGCATCAACTTGTCGCGTGAATAATCACCTTGAATGGGATACACTGTCACCCTATTTCTCGTCAATGGAAGCCCAGATGCCGGATCAGTGAGGATGATCGTCTTGCTTTCAGGCATCATCAACTGCAAAATATCTAACTTTCAGTAACACAAAATTTTGTCATATTACCGCCCATTTTGCCACAATATGGATTGTATTTGAGATGTACCTGAATAAAACTAATGAATGTATTCAAAATGGCCATTGACCGCTCCACCTTGTTATATGAAACCTTCCCAACGACAGTTGTCTCACTTGCTCTGGCATCAACACTAGACTTATAAACCGTAAAAACAGTTACAAAAGCAATGCCATCACCACCATTGGAAATGTCCGAGGATGCTGATATGTGGGTCTTGTTAAGAGCCTTCATGCCTGGAACATATGGTATTATGTTTTAGCCAAGTGACATTTAAATAAAACAACAAAGGGGATCTAATAATAAGGTACAATTCATGTATTTTATAACTGATAAGTACATATTCTTCTACACTATATATCATTTGAATCTTGGATCAAAATGTTATCTAGAGGTGTAAAACTACTAAAATGATCTTGTTGAAAAAAAAATAAAGGAACTACCTTTGCATTGCAAACGATTTGGCAACCCTTCACCGGCAGCGGGTACAAAAATAAGATGATCAAATTTCTTGTTTTTCTTTTGATGCGGATCTTTAATTTTTGGGTTCTGATGCAACTCCAAAACTGAGATAGCAAAAGCAATTGTGTTTATTGTATCCAAAGATTTAAGAGGTAATTTAGCTATGAAAAGAAAAATACCTGAGAGGAAATGTGTTAAAAAGAAAACAAGTGTCACAAATAAAATAAACTTTCGCCATCCAAAACACACTCTCATCCCTAAAAATCCTTGTCTCGAAAGGAAAACCATACACCAAATCGGCGAAAATGAACAGTCCAAATTCTGTCTGTTATGATTTGTCTGCAGAATACAGAGCAAATACATCATATATCTTATGCACTTTGACTTTGTTATAAGATAAGCTTAGGGATATTCACGTAACTCACAATTGAATTTTCAAGGATTTCAACGAAAGTAAGGAAATTTTTATTTCAATAAGAAGCAATTTGCTACAATTTTTCCAACTCGTATCAATTAAACACAATATAAACATATTTAACAGATAATGGCTTTGAGTTTTGGCACATACTTGAGATTTTATATCCGTCTGCAATTTGTCAATAGGGCTGATTACGGTCCAAATACCGAACCAGACCGATAACCAAGCTGGCACAGAACACTGGACCGAGGTGTTCGGTCCGGTTCGGTTCAGTCCACAGTCCATTGTGCTCAGCCCTATTTGTCAAAATAGCAATGAAATCTAACAAGACAATAAATCCAAAGTGAACGTAAAACACCAATACGGCCTGGATGACTAAAGCTAATGAAATAAAATGAAAGAATGCATAAAATTCGTAGAAAGCAGTTATCAAGTTGGCATTTATATAAGCAATGTACTATACCACGTCCTCAGATCCAAATTTCATGATTTTACAATTATGTATTTATAATCTCATCCTCAAGTATATCATAAAACGTATTCCAATCTCAGTAAACCGTAAACTGATGATTTGTTTTGGCACAAAGAGAGGAACTCAAAGTTTTCACCTACTTAAGTTGTGATTCCAAAGCACATAGAACATGCAGTTCTTCTGGCAACATCGTAACATGTAGTTTTCATCCATTTTTTTCAATAGTAAACCCGTGGTTTCCGATAAGAAAACATAGGACAACCAAACGGTTAACATATAACGGGAAAGTCACAAGCAAGGTCTCTAAGCTCGCACCTAAAGCTAGAAGAAGACTAAATCAGTAAATCTCCAAGATTAAAACAAGATTCTTTCTATACTGTCAACATAGTTGCAACTTCATACATTTGATCATGTATCATGTATGGCTGATGTATTCAGATAATGTTCGATGCAGGCAAACCAATATCTATACTACGAGTACTATATAAAGCATTTTAAGTTGTGGGCTCCACAAAAAATTAAGATAAATAGCTCCAATCATTGAGTGACATATGTCACTTCTTTAACTAAAAAATAACAAAAATGGAGGAGCTCTAACAAACTAAAATAAAGAGCTCCAATAATAGGGTGACACATGTCACTTCTTAACTAATTAATCACCTTTATTTTTAAATTTAATTATCTTTTAATTCGTTTAATTTTTTTATGATCTAATTTCACCATATTTTTAAAATTTTGTGTTCTTTAATTCAACATCCATTTTGATATATTTTTATGAGTTTTAGTTTTACATTTTAGCGAGTTTATTTTATTTTGATTCAAATTTTATAACTTTAACCTTTTCAATCAATACAAACTTTATTTATCAAAATCATTTACTTTTGGAAAAGTGTTTGACAAGAAAGAGATTTTGAAGGTCTTTTTATATGCGGGAATAATGATGTCACGGGAAAGATACGGAAAACCCAAACAAACACATACAACTAACACATATACATTTGGAGTGTTGTGAAATGAATTCACTAGGCGGGTAGGGAATTGCGAGGAGAGTTGGGTTAGCAATTCATTTACTATATTTATTATATAACTATATTTATCGCCGCCGCTGTGCGCGGGTATCCAACTAGTGAAATATAATGGGTGTTTGTTTAGGCTTATTTGTGAGCTTATTTGATTTTGGCTTATATTTCTTAAGCTCGAAATTTCTGGCTTATTTCGAGACTTATGAGCTTTTATAAGTTTATTATGTCATAATAAGCTTATATTCCCCTACAAGTCTCTAAAATAAGCCACAAATTTTGGCTTATGAAATATAAGCCGAAACTGAATAAGCTTGTAAGCCCACAAATAAGCTTAAACAAACACCCCCATAGTTTTGGGAACATCAATCATATTTCTAAACACCAAAAAGCTAAATCCTTGTTTACTAATTCTTCATTCCCTACATTAAACATCATTCGACTGGTTCGAAGTTTAATGTTAATAGCAATTTACCATCAAAAACTCCAAATTCATATTTCGATATCGAAAAGGAACAAAGCTAAATCAACAATCTAATACAAAAAATAATTGTTGCTCATCAAAACCAATCTACCAAAAACAGAAGTACAAAATATCCACCAAGATTCAAACTTTAAGCTTAATTCATTCATATAATGGAGAAAAAAAATATACCCAGATATCAAAATTTATAAACGAGGTTAAATAAAAAAACTTACAGTAACAATTTGTCAGGTACAATGTGCTCGTGCAGATCTAGCCAATTGTGTGATTTGAATACGATGATAAGCTTTGAGGATTAAATTCGTGTCTTTTTGTATAGTTGATTTTGCTAATTAGATCACTGATTTGAACCCTACCCTAGTAAAAGAAATTAAATTTGTTGTAAAGATTTTGTTAACAGAGTATTTTTGTATGCTTTGAGTTTCAAACTATCCTTCAAGTTTCAAACTATCAATTCCAGTCCCTTGTTAACTTTTCTAGATATTGCATATAACTTTGCTTTGATAACCGCCGTCAAATGGTCTAGTGATAAGGTCTTTGATTTTCTCACAAAAAGTCAAATATTCAAACCTTGCTATTTGTGTACATTTGGGGTGGCCGAAGGTCGGAAACGGTCTCTGAATCAAATCGGTGATGCGAGTCAAGTGTTCAAATATCGCTAAGTGTGTACATACGGAGTGACTATGGAAGGTCTTAAACGGTCTCGGAATTAACTTGGTGAGACCGCGTATATCTGAGTAAAAAAAACTCGCCCTACCGTTTTACATGTTTATATAACTTTTTATTTATATGTTTGTTTAAATTGAAGATGGCTTGTTTAAATGTGGTATTCTTTTAGAAGTTTCTTTAGTTTAGGTGTGCTACCAACAACGATTTTGTCACAACTTCTTCAAATAATCAGGTGATCCGGTCTTTGGAAATTTATGGCTAGCTATGTCATGAAAACATACTTGAGCAACGATCATAATCAACTAAGTTCATATATTTTGTGATGTTGATTGGAAATACATTTTTTTTTTTTTTTTTTTTAAATGTCCTGCCAAATGATATTTTAGGTATTTGTCAGGTACTTTCAATAGATGTAACACACCATATCCTAGTCCAAAACTTCCACATTTACAGTCGTAACTCTCATGCATGGCCATTATGTGTAGGACATATATGACCATACTTCTTCATCCTTCCATTGTTTGAGTCGAATAGATGATTGTAGATAAAAGTGTACACGGTGAGAGGGAGTTGCAATACACTTTTCGACATGTATAAAATAATAAAACCCTTCTCTTCAACTGTATTGTTCAACTAATCGACAAAACAACCTTTCTCATGAACGATACCGAGTAAAAAACACATGTATGCAGACATCACATGTTCATTGTTCTATAAATATCTATAATCCGGAAAAGGATACATTAGCTGAGAAAAATCACAGAACATTCACATTTTTGTTTTTCATCACTTCTATAACTTCACATCAGACACCCAATACAAAAGCAGGGGTGTGCAAATCTCTGGGCCGACAAAACCGAGTACCAGGACAGCAGGACGAGTCTAGTCTGGAGTCTGGACCAAAAGCTGTCACATTTGATGTTTCAGACTCTAGTGAACGAGAATGTTGAGGGTGTTTAGGTGACATGAGTCTCAATGGGTATAAGCTTCCTATCAGGCCAGGATTCTATCCTCTCGAAATACTCAACAGGGACAACACCATCAAAACCTTCGGTTAGGATCACCTTGTTGTCTGAAATGTAAAGCTTCATCCCACCTGCAAACACCAATTATGTTGAAATAATGACAAGCGATATATACATAAACGAAACTTTAAATATTTAGCCCAATTTCAATCTCGCCAAGAGGGTACCTTCAAGTGCTTTTCTCATATCAAGAAAGATTAAGATGTTGACATTCCTCCTCATACCTAGAATAATGTAAAAGTTGTCAAATAATCCTATTCGGCAACATTGTTTGTGCCTTGTGTAAAAATATGGAAGATCATTATATTGTAAGTTGTAACTTACAAGTTTACAATGAGGATAGCTTATGTGTTATATAATTATACAAGAATAGAGAAATTACCACTGATTACTTCACCATCAGTTGGTAGCCCGCAAGAGAAATGGACATGTAACCTTTCCATGCGTTTAAGACCACTCTTCAAGATTGATTCTAAATTCTTTCTGTAAGTCCCATGTACACAAACTGGACAAAATAGAAAATTAACAGAACACGTTAGGAAGTAAACTGTAAATGTAGGCTGAGTAGGATGTCGTTACCAGGAAATTCTTCCGCTGAAAGGATGGGTTTGAGCAGACTTTCTGTCTCAACCAACTGCCAACCAAACAGGATATAATAAACTTTAGGGATTCAATAAGTAATCTTAAGATTACTGGTACGATGTACAGTCTAATCTCCCACTAGATTACACTTATGCCAACCATAAATATTTTTTGGTTGTAATAACAAAAATGCCTTACCGTTACTGTATGACCTTGGTTTGCACGAATCAAAAGCTCCCCATTCTCTTCAAGCAAGCCAAACCGCTGCTTATTATCCCTTCTGACAGCCTAAAAAATATATAACCCTGATAAATAAAGTTCAACAAAAAAAGTAGAACTAAAACATATATTTGGTCAAAAAAAGTAGAACTAAAACATATGTTTGGTCAAATTTAGCAGAACACACCAGTAACTAAGAAATATAAAAAGAGTGGCAATGTGTTGTGAGTCACCAACCATATCAATCCCCTCTATTATTTTTCTTTAATAACTTACTGTTATGAACCAAACACTTCTGCAGAATAAAATTAGCTAATAGGATTTTTGAGAGGTTAGCTGGCCCTCCAATGATGCCTAATTTAATTATTTTTAACTTTTATTATATCAAATGCAGCATCCCTAATCAATTCTCAATTATTGATATGAAAATTTGCACTGATATAAAATAAGCCATAGCCCTTTCTTTTTCTATGTTATACACATCACTAAAATGTAAAAAGATAAAAGCTCTTTAATATTTTAGAAGATACAAAGCTACGAACTGAGTAAAGGATTTAGTTGGTTTTAATTTACAAGTCAATCGTTCATACTTTATATTTCGATTTATCACTTGTACATCGAGTTTTTCACCCCCCCTCCTCATCAACAATAATATTGTTCAGGTTCCGTCCCGGTCTAGGCCTAATATACTTGAGGTCAGCCATAGGCCTACATATTATCCATTGATACTACATGCTGAAAGAGATAAATGATGAGCACAGAGGTGCAACAAACCTCCTTAATATCATCAACTGTGTGGGAACTTATAGGAACATTTGCAAATGTTTTGAGGTTGAGTCTCAGTAGATCTTGAACCTTCACATACCCATCATTCCTCATGTTTAGCTTCAGTTCAGAAGCCATATGCCTTAAAATACGGGTCCTGAAAAGTTAACCAAAACTGACAGGATTGAGACTACCACTTTGACAGAGCCTCTTTCTTTGTGCTATCATATGCAAACCAACCACCAAATTTCAAATATTTAACAGCGGAACCATCTAGTTAAGCCACAAAAAGATTTAAAATAACCATTCATTCTGATTTTGTATCACATATAAACCCCAAATTAATTGTCATTGCCAAAGTAAAGAGACCAATTTAAACGGAAAGGGTAATATATTGAATTCGAAACAAAATGCATCATACTTACAGGAGCCTTCCAAGAGCATCAATTCTATCTTGTCCACCACCACCACCTCGTCCTCTTGATCTTCCATGACTTTCTTTCATATTTGAACCTCTTCCTCCACCACTGCCCAAAAAAAATCCACTTAAAACAATGAATTAATCTACCACAGAACTGAGCTTCCCAAATTTACGGCATTCTTTTCCATCTTTGTGTATTCAACAATAGCTGAGAGATAACCTTAACCGAAGCTTCAATAAGGTGGAGGCTTATGTGCCTTTTGTTGAATTTTTTCATGATCAATAGATAATTTGATAAGCAAATGATTTATTTAGATAGTTCCAGAATACAGATAACCAACATGTTAACTAATTAATTATTAATTACGATACACTGGATCCAATTCTTTTTCCTTTGGCAATGCCTCCACATGTTAGTGTGAATTGTGACAGGGGTATGTGAAAGGGTACATGAATATAGCTGAATTGTTCACGAAATTAATGACAAAGTAGTAACTTCTATGAAAAAAAGGCTGTTTCAAAACCGTACATGTGAATTTTATACCATTGTATTCAAACTAATCCAGCCTATGTAGCATAACAGTACCTCATCTGCTACATAAGCCTTTGCTTGACAACCACTTTTAAAACTCTACTAAGCTATATGAAAAAATCTTACAACAAAACGAAGCTGGTAACCACTTCACGGTATGCTCGTCATTCGTTCAAGTTGTTAAATCCCGATTCTAGATATCATAACTCGTTTCCGGGTCTGTTTGGTGACTGAATGGAATGACGAAAGAATGGAATGGAGAATGTAATGAATGAACATGGTAGCTAAATGGGTCATTCTCTTTTCATTACCATGACTTAAATGCCCTCGTAATGTGAATTACATATGATCTCAGTCTTTTCATTGCTATGAGGGAAAGGACATTGCCAAAGATGTAGTGTGTTTTACACACAGTTGTGGAATATTTTACACACATCTATTCTTAAAGACGCAGTGTGTCAAGCATGTCCTATTTACATTCACATACTTTTCTCTTTATATATACACTGTTCCCGAACTAAAACATACATACACTTAACAAACCTAAACCTCGAATAAATACATATTTCGCCAGTTTTTGAGTACATTTTCATACTCTACTGATATCATTCATATATTTGGCAAATGAAATGAGCTGAAGGGATGCTTGGATTTGCTTTTATGAGCTAATCGGCTTTATCAAGATTTTAAAAAGCCAATAAGCTCACTTTATTAAGCTTATCACCTTAAGCTTATGAACTTATATAAGCCATAAGCTCAATTTGATAAGCTTATAAACCGAAAAAGTTAGCTTTTATCATGATTTCATAACTTCAAAAGTTAGCTCAATTTGTAATTACATGTGATTTTAGTTTTTACGATGTCATCCTTAGAATAAATTTTGACATGTTGAGTAGCAATAGACAAGTGTTAAAATACAAAAATATTCACAATTATAACCACAAACATAGATCCATAAACTTACTATTTAAAATCAATATATATTAACTGTGGTAATTTATGTAATTATCGGCAATTCAACATAGGAATTCTTATCTGCAACATAATATCAACAAAACACGAGTTGTATGAATTTTACATAGCGGAAGTATTTTTGTCATTTATCATCAGTTTCATTCCATTCACATGTCTATTCCTACACACCAGAAAAACATGCATCAATGATCCATCATATTCCATCCTAGCACAAAAAAAAAAAAGCTATGTTCATCCCATTACATCGTCCATTCTATTCCACCCGCCCAGACCATAAAAACTAATACAACCGCCATTTTGACATTATATTGAAATGGTTTATTCCATCCCTCCTTTGATTCCAACCTTACAAACACTAGCTAAAACCGAGGAGAAGAGTACCGCAGGAATAATTTCATGTACGACAACATACTTACAGTATTCAATCTTCACAACGTAGTGTGTAAAGCATGTCCTATTTACATTCACATTTTCTTTTCTCTTTATATATACATTGTTCCCGAACTAAAACATACACACACTTAAGTACTTAACAAGCCTAAATCTCGAATAAATACAAATTTCGCCAGTTTTTCAGTACATTATCATACTCTACTAATATCAAGGCAAATGAAATGAACTGAAAGGATGTTTGGGTTTGCTTTTATGAGCTAATCGGGCTTTATCAAGATTTTTAAAAGCCAATAAGCTCACTTTATTAAGCTTATCACCTTGAGCTTATGAACTTACATAAGCCATAAGCTCAATTTGGGGGGTGTTTGTTTCAGCTTATATAGCCGGCTTATAGCTTATTTGGTTTTGTGCTTATGTTTCATAAGCTCACTTTTTGTGGCTTATTTTGAAAATTTTCAGTGTATATAAGTTTATTATGACATAATAAGGTTATACAAGCCAAAAGTTGAAAATAAGTCAAAAAATGAGCTTACGTAATGTACGCCCCATAAGCTTATAAAGCGAGAAAGTTAGGTTTTATCATGATTTTATAACTTGAACAAGTAAATAAATCCTAAACACATAAAATAAGCTAATAATCCAAACACCCCCTAAGATCTTATATAGTAGTAGAATACAAAAACAACTTAACGTTATATAACAATTTTTGTAATAAGGTGTACCTTCTAGAAGAATGGACAGACGAGGTAGAGAAGGATGAGGTGGTTCTATTATTGTTGTTATTCATGATTGATGATTTGAAGGTTTGAAAAATAATGAATGATAAATAATGAGATTTATTATTATAGTATGATAAAACTGGAAGTGAAGATGTAAAACGAAAGTATCGTACGGCCAAAGTTCCGAGCATCGGTGGTCTGCTGCGTTGTGTGTGTGTGTTTTTACACACAGTTGTGGCGATGGTGGTCTTCTTTTACTGATATCTAATTTAGTCCTTCAAGTATTGAATATTTCTCAATCTAAACCTTTTAGATTTATAAACTTGCCGATTCTAATATGGAGTAGCAAAAGAGACTACTCGCGAACTATGATGACTCGGGTTGTACATGAAATCGACTAGATTCAAGTCGACTAGAACTTGAGGCTATTGAGCTGAAGTGTGATACGCGTGAGCTCAATGATCAAGATACTCAGGTGCCTAATAAGCAGAGGCGGCTTAAAGAGTGTGCGGAGGGTGCCTCATTTTTGTTAGCTTTATATATAAAATAAATTAGGTGTAGATAGTAAAAATATATAAAGTAACTCTCGATACCGTCTTCCACGGGTTACGGGTCCCAATACCGTCTTTCACGGTGTATTGCAAGGGGTGAGGATCGAACCCTTGACCTCTGTCTTCAAAGTTTACATCAGTTGGAAAACTTTAAGTTGATTATCATTTGCAACCGTAACTCGATCCTAACATTTACTTTAAGCAAGGACCAAGGCGTAGGGGTGTTCAAAAATCAGAAACCGAGCGAACCGGCCGATCCGCTCAATCCGAAACCAAAACCGAGCAATGAAGAAACCAAACCGAGAAAAACGAAACCGAAAAACCCGCTTATCATGGTTCGGTTTCGGTTTTCTTTAGTTATCCGATTCATTCGAACCGAACCGCCTATAATATATATGTAGGTTTCAACAAATTATTCTTAAAAATGTACAAGTATTAACTATCTTATTACATTACTTTATCGTATAACGCATTTTTACATACCTAATGTGATCATTTACTAACGTCATATGATTAAATTGATCGTACTTATAAACGTCAAATAAATAATATTAATTATTTTGTTACATATGATAATTTGAATACTTTTATTGCGGCTAAACAACATTATTATGCCTTAAATCTTTTCAATGTTATTTTACAATTGACATATTACGTTCTAATTTATGTTATTGTTCGTCAGATTGATTCGATTAATTTTTAAAATGGTTATCAGAATCAACCGCGGTAATTCATTTCATTTCGCATCGTGTCCGATTCACCGCCTCTGATTCGGTTTGGATAGTAAAATGAACTACATGCCGCGATGAATAGTTAAAATCTAGCAAGGCCAAGCCGAATCAGCCGTGAACACCCCTACAAGGCGTTAGGCAGCGTCCCTTTAAGAAAAGCTTAGCACAATTGAAGGGGTGTTTGGAATTGCGTTTGGAGGTGAATTAATATATTATTGCGTTTTCAAAACGCAATAATCTAGTTTACAGTGTTTGGATGAGAAGTGATTACTGCATTTTTATGCCTCAAAACTACACTTTCAAAAAGTGATTGGGGAGGTGCAGTTTCAAAACATCATTAGATTTGATGAACAGCACTTTTACCCAAACACCCCCTTAAATGCTTAGGATCTGGACTTAGAAACCATTAGCCTCAGGTAGTCAAATCATTAGCCCCAGGTAGTCAAATAGTTAGATGCCATCATGCCACTACCAAAATGAATCAGACAGCTAAACTTCAACAAGACATGCTTACATTGATCCAAAAACATAATTTGTAAACCACAACTATTGTCAAACAGACTTGTCTATAAGAAAAAGAATGGCATAGATGCCATATAGATTAAAAATTCAAACTAGATAACAATAAGGGTGATATAAAACTCTTCTTCCAGCTTGTACAAGAAAGGATCCTCTCTAGGCGACAAGAGTGCTGGCAGTGGTTGACTCGCTGCAGAAAGAAGGTAAATGTTTGAATCAGTAAATAACAAAACTTGATTGTCAATAGAAGAAACTTGTTTTAACAAGAACATAAAAAAATACTTGTTGGTTTACTTACGAACTAAACAAAAATTATGAGTTACAACAGAAAAATTATATCATGAAAACTATACTATAGAGTTTCGTGAAGTTTGGAAAAAACAAGGCATCTCAACATTCCTTCACCATCAGAAAACGATGATATGCCAAAAAGTGGAAGAAAACAAACTCGGGCTCATTATCTATGTTATGTACCACTGATGCAAATATAAAGTTACGGTTGAAAAGGCCTTAAGGTTTAAGTTTAAGAGCTTAGAACATGCATAAGATAACTAACCACTTTGAGGTGATTATAATCAACCCCTGAAGGTGATATGCCAAATGCAGGATTGTACAAATGTTCTAAGCTCTTAAAAATAAATGAAATGACAAGTATAGAAAAAGTACATAATAAAGACATAGAACATACTATTTCCAGACAGGTGGGAGCTTCTTGGTCTTCTTGTAGTATCGAGCAAGACGGTGGATCCTGCTTTCAACAAGAATCAACCTGAATTTGGAGTCCTTGTCCTTCCTGTTCCTCTCCAAATGCTTCCTGATAGCCACAGCCTTCTTGATGAGGTGATACAAATCCTCTGGAATTTCAGGAGCAAGCCCTATTGAAGAAAAAACAAAAACAAGTTAATATACAATTCATCTTAGCACTGGTACAATTAATGTGAAAAATGCTTTAAAAGATTGAATGCTTACCATGTCCCTTCAAGATACGAAGGATCTTGCTTCCAGTTACACTGTTCACCTGAGCAATACCATGGGAATCACGAAGAATAACACCAATCTGAGATGGTGTAAGACCCTTCTTGGCGAACTTGCAGATGTTGTCCTCAACCTAAAATTTTAAACATTAGATTTAATGACTTAAATGATACTAATGACAATCGGACTAATTTCACAAAAGCCCAACACAGATTAATTGTTTTTTGATAGCCTAAAATAAATCGATAAAATTGTCATTTGGAAGTAACAAAGCAAAGTCTACATTATAAACTATAATTATCTGATGATGTGAAGTAATTTTAAAATGCAATCTGGTCAACATTAGGTCATTAACACTTAAAGAGTATTGCAATTCACATAGTCCAAAACGTAAACAGGACTTTGCTTGCAACTTCTAATAAAAAAAAGACTAAAACAAGCAATAACATTACAAGCTTAACCATTGATTTGTTTCAAGCCAACATAAGCTAGATAATTTCATTCGTCTACATCAAATCAATGTGAACAATTCAAAAAGTGTACATAGCAAAGACAACGCTTTATGTGTCCCTTAATTTAAACAAACTGATAGTTGGTCATACAACAGACACTTAAGTTATAACAAGTCCCCAAAGTTGGATCAACATATTATAGATAAATATTTAAACATGTTATTTGATAACCATAATCTATTTTCCCATTCTAAAAAATTAGATAATTGTAACTTCGTGCTAACCTCGGCCTAGACGTGTTTAGCAAGCAGTATCAGTCTACAATGTTTCAGACATCACATTAACTTAAAAAAAAAAACTTTTAAATAAGTAGGTTGTTGCAACAAAACTACTCATATCACTATTTTAAAAGACATATAAATCTTCCTCAATATAACCTGTCTAAAATAATCACTAAATTTGTTTCAAGCCAACATAACACCTATGACCTATCCATTTCATTGTACTAAGTAATTATTCAAATAACATCACATTTACTTCATTATTCACAAATGTTTAATTAACAATCTGCAAACAGAAATAATTAAAACATTTTTATAACTTACATCCTGAGATGAAATCTTCAACCAGCTAGGTGGGGTCCTCTTGTATGGTTTAGCTGATGCTGAAATACCCTTTCTGTTCACAACAATGTTATATTAATTAGTCAAACAAATATATATACATATGATTATATAAATGAGATTATTAGTGATTATATAAAAACATACCCACTGCTGTGCATACGACCCATGGTGACGGAGATCAAGTGTTGTTAGCCGCTGCTGCTACAACTGATATGTGAAAGTGAAACCCTAATGCAAATGAAACACAAAAGTGTGGGCTGTATTGGGATTTATATGGTCTTTCTTGTTGAAGTTAGTAGCGGCCCAAGTAAAATGGGCTTTACTCTTGGCCTTATTGCACCCGTTTTATAATTTGGATATCATTTTCTCGTGACACTTTTTCCTTAAACTACAGGGTATTAGACAGATTTAAAAAAAAAAAAAAAAAAAGTGCGTGAATTGGCATAAACATTTGTTTCCGGTGTCTTTTAGCACTAGTAAGGAGCGGAACTACTAACGTAACTAGTTAGTGTTGAGTCACCCTTAATCAACCCACTTCATTCATTAGTTATTTAGACATGCTTTTCTATTAGTTTTTTATATTCGGCACTCTCCTATTCTATAGACATGTCTACAAAATTCATAAGATGAATAACTTAAACAATAAAAGATAACATTATGATTAATTTTTGAAGCGATATCTATCACTATTACTTTTTGCGTCAAATGCGGTGGACCCTTAATTAAAAATCACATTTTCATAGCTAAGCAGCATTATTATCCACCATACTGATGATGACTCAGTAACTTTCTGGCCGATGAGGCATCAACTAGAGTGAGCACAATCAACACTCAAACCCGTGACCTTTTATCCATAAAATCTCTTCAGTGAACCCATGAGTTTTTCAGAGGTTGGTACCAACTGACCCAAAGCCCTTTGATATTTATTAATTAAATATATATCACACATAATATCTTATCTTGAGTTTTTCTAATCAGGGTCATGGTGGTGGCACAAGTTTATATAACATATTTATTTCCTTAAATAACATTTTATTTATATAAAACATTGATAAATTTGGTAAATATTACAAATTTTGGAAATACAAGATTGAAATTAGCATATTTGCATGTGAGTTGATATTAATAATGGGCAAATTGTCTGAAAAGGCATCAAAGTTGTCACCTTTTTCTTTTCTGGGCATCAAACTTTTTTTTTTCCTATTGTAGCCCTAAACTTGCCTAATTTTCCTTTTGTAGCACTGAGTCACACTAAACCCATAATTAACCTCCTTAATCAAAATAAACGCGTCTTAACCTCAATTTATGTCTTTTGGGCGTGTTTTGAACAAAATGTGTATCCTTAGGGGAGATTTTTTGAAAATTTTACAAACATTAATAACTCACCCAAACCCAGTCATAACCCTGACCCATTGCTGCAATATTTTCCCCAAATAGTTTGAATATCAAGAACCCTAATTATGAGTAGCTCTTCCTCAAGACAATCGCGTTTAGTTGGAGGTAAGATTGAGCGTTTACGTAAGTGTGATCGACAATTGAGAGTCAAACATCAACCACAAGGGCGAATCACGGAAAGAGATTTGTAAAATGTGCTCAATGTCGCGTATATGAATTTACGGATGTAGACCTTCCTAGTGAATACTACAAGGACTTGGTTTATGGGTTCTTTAATGTTGTTGAAAATGCACCAATGATTGAAGCTCTAATTTTGGATAAGGCAAGGTTGGAAGAGGTTGAAGGCTACAAAGACAAGATTGGAAGAGGTGAAGGTGGAAAGTCAAAACTTGAATTGTATGATAGGTTGTTTATGATGATGTTAGGAGTGTTATGTTTCATTTGTGTTTGGTTTGATATGAAACTATCCAACCGATTTAGTTCTTCTTGAGTTGTTAATGTAGTATTTTCAAATGTAAAACTTAACTTTGGATAATGAATGTCAATGTTTTAGTTTTGTACATGTGTTGAATTGTTAAGTGTTAGTATGGTATGCAAACGATTAGGATAGTCATATTACATAGGATCTGCAACCATAGTCATAGGATTAAGCGAGTGCATTACATATGATTATTATAGGCATACTAAACCCATACGGTAACCTTACTAAAGCCATAAAATCACCCACAAGTTCCAAACACTCATTTCCTAGACCTTGTCCTCTTCCCTTCCTCGACTTCTTTGTTGACAGCTTGGCAACCCAGTCTTTGATGCCCGTCTCGGCATATGTTGCCTTGTTTGCAAACCCAGCACTTTGGGCCTTGCATCAAAAGCAAGCTTAGCAAGTGCTGCGATTAAGGCGCCTCCTCATCATAATTTTCTTCATCTTGTCTTGGTGGAACCGGTGTCTTTGCAATGGTGGAAAGTAACTTCCCATGAGGGTCCTTGAGAACCACCCAGTACATATTGTCCTCTGTTGAGCTTGAAATGGTTATTATCTACGAAATCAAAAAAATGTCGATAAATGCATAAAGGAAATGTGCATTAAAGTTGTTAGAATTCTGGTTTATGGTTAGTATTTATGTAAATGGTTATTATCTAGTTATTCTGAGACACGGTGGTTGGTGAACATTATCCTCTTTTCGAACTCATGTTAATAGAATTTTGTTTAGATACTGAGATATGAGTAGAAGATGTGTGGGATATGGTATTGGTTCATTGGATTTTATAAAGGCAAATTGTCTTCAAAGCAGTTGGGTTGGGATTGTCATTAAATTTACAATGATGCAAATAGCCTATGTCTCATTGACCAAATAGTCTAAGTTCATTGGTGCATAAAAGCAAGCTTGATTGCATAAAAACATATGTCAACTTGTTTGCACATAGCCTATGTCGATTCACTTGCCTTATCAATGTGTATATAGGTGCATAAAGAAACTCTTGCAAATAGGATGCCTATGTCTCATTGACTTTCTTCATATATATCTGCATAAAGGATGACAAGTTCATTTACTGCAAACAGTAATGCCTATAAACAATGGTAAAAAAACTGCATATTATATAGTTAAAAACTGCATATTTCATTATTGGAAACTAATAACAAAACATAGTTACAAACTGCATATTTCATTAAACTTAGTAGTTTAACAATGACCATCTTTTTACTACCCTCAAAGGATGTACAAAATGGGCTTGTGCTGAGATGGTCATTACATAAACTTGTAACAATAGTGGCTGCTATCTGTTCCACCTATATTACATACAAAATGACCATCAGTTAGTGCCCTAAAGAGATTTACAAAATGGGCTATTGGTTGATGGCCATGACCTATTAACATTAGTTATCTAGACATATTACATACCCAAACTAAGTTATCATAGTTTACATTAGTTGCCCACAAAAGATATACAAAAAGGGCACATGGAGTTCCTTGTTGTTCAAGCATCATCTATTTCGGTCTGAGACTACGTAGTCGCCACAGCCATCAACTGTTTTGCCAACTTCAATTTCAGAATTCTTTCACTAGGCCTTCTTACTTTCAGTTTAGTCATCCTATTTTGCAAATGGTGCTGCTGCGGTTGTTCTTGTAATTGTTCCTGAACTTGTTCTTGAGTCTGATCTATTTCAGCTTGCATGTGTTCAACTTGAGTGGCAGTCATTTCAATCACTGTTTGAACTTCAGGCTGTTCTTCAATGTGATCTTGAGGTTGTTCCTCATGCTCAACTTGAGGTTGTTCCACATGGTCAACTTGTGGGTCTTCAGCTGTATCTTCAGGTTGATCATCTGTTTCAGCTAGTTGTTGATCATCTTTGTCACCAAACCATCTTGCATAAGCTGATGTGCATCCTCTTTTCAACCCCTTCCTATTTGTCCCACTTGACCCACCAACCCGCTTGGCCTAAATACAACAAATGGTTAAAACCAAAGTATGAAACAATGTATCGGTTGAAATAAAAGTAAGATAATACCTTTGACCCACTAGTCTCATTTGACCCAACATTCTTCCTCTTTGACCCATGACTTTTCTTCTTTGACCAGACACATTCCCAATCTCTTTTGACCTAGACACATTCCCATATTTTCTTTGCATCCTTTTTGTTGTGACGGGTTTGTGACATATAGAACATGTCATCTCAAGACCTACCTTAGATACTCTAGTTGAGCTACCACCCAGCCTTTGATCGATCCTTTTCTTTATTGGCCTACGGGCATTTTTTGGGTTTGGGAGGCAATACAACGAGTACATACTGCAGTGGGGCCAAAATCAATACCACCAAGTGGTTTCAAGAAATGGTTATATGTGTCATAGTACTTGTCATTTTAAACCAATCGGGCACATAGCTCGGTACCTTGTTTATGTATAGAATTACCTTTGTTGCATGTACACAAGGTATACGATAAGCGCCACATTCGACATGTACAAGTCCTACTTGCTTCACTAGCATGTGAATGCCTCACTCCTGATCGACCTCAAACACATTCCACTTGTGGTATAATATGCAAAACCTCTGATAAAACAAACTTATTAGTTTCAATTCAAACAATTTCATAAGTGAAATAACCTTATTTTGTAAATTGATAATTACCTTTGTTGGTCTTTTAACCATTCCAACCTCTTACGAATGTTGGGACAAACCCCATGGTTCCATTTCTTCTTGATTTCCCTCATTTTGTGCATCCTCTCAAGAACTATGACTCTCGATGCTTCTAGCATAGTAGCGATGGCTTGTCCCTAACACTTAGAATGACATTTGTTAAAGCATTCTTTGAATCCATTTTCCATCGCCGCATCCTCTATTAACTTCAAAGAATGCTCTTGACCATGTTTTGGGTTCTTGTCCATAAGCCATTGATGAGCCTTTGGGTTAGCCCTTTTAACCTTCTCCGTTATCTTGTTAAACAAGCGTGGATAGGAAGCCTTAGATCTTGACCAAAACAACTCTCGAATTCCACCCCGAATACTTTCACGAAACCTTCATAAATATATACGGCACATTGCACGTGTTCGACATATGGCATGACATTCTTCACGACTTCAATAAGACCCTATACAAGCATATCTAGTTATAATATTTGTAATACTAACCAATTAACATCAAAGTATGGATACAAGCATACCTTATGTTGATCGGACATAAGAGTTAGACCTGTTCCTTTTGTGCATTCCAAGTCTCCTTCATTAACTCAAAAACCGGCTCCGATTATCCTTGTTTTCAACATTAACCCGCCCGACAAGCTGGGTAAATGTGGTTATTTCCATCTCTACCAATAGCGATCAAGATTTCTCCATGGTTTGGTTTTCAAAAACATCCATCTAAGACAATTACTCTCCTACACCCATCCTTCCAACCTTACGCTAATCCGTAAAGCATACATAAAACCTATCAAAGTATGTTTTTGATCGGGGTTGTGATCGCTCCCTAATTTGTGATGGACCCGAGTTTGAATCTAAAATTGCCCTCCATATGATCTCAACAATGCATAATGCTCATCCCCTGATTTCTCATACTCTGTCAAGGCAAACCTCTTAGCATTTGTACATTGATTTGAGGATACCTTACACTTATACTTTTTCATCACTAGGCCAGCTATAGCATTCAAATTAATGTCAGGGTTAGCCCTAATCTTACTACCAAATATTGTTCCTATCCACTTATAGTTTACTAATAAACCAAATTGGAAGTTCCTAACACACGTGTGTTCATCAATTAAAGTTTGTATCTGAAATGTTTTCTCATTATTCATCCACCTAGCATAACATCTCCAAGGACATGTAGGTAATTCATCTGAACTAACACTAGGATGTTTAGTTTTCTTCCTTTGTTTACCTTTGTCAAGATCAATCAACTTTGGTGGTCTCTGTCCACATTTTGCCACAACCTTGTAACTGTTACTCCTCTCATACCACAAGGAAAAGCCATTTACCAAAGCATAGTAGGTTAAACACTCTTTAAACTTTCCAACATTGGCATACTTTTCACCAACATGCATTTAGAAATGAAACAAATGTTTTTAACCAAAATTCATAAACAATATCTGTATTTGAAAAACAAACTAGGATAATACCTTTGGTTGCCTCAGTCTCCAATGACTAGTTTCATCATAGACTAGATATCTCAGCGAGCTTCTCACACAAATAAAAGGATCTTCATTTGAGCGCCTTGGATGGTTGTAACCTTCTCATCAAGTTGTTCATGAACATATCATGTTCCATCAAAATCTCACTTCTATGGTTATTAGGAGGTACAATGTTTGATGGAGTTGGTTCGCTCATTTAAGCAAAGACTCACTTTCCTTGATCTATTGGCTTTGATCCTTTTCCTAAGTTCTATAACCTCCTCTTCACGGGACTTAGATAGTCGATTGATTTATACGAACCATATCCATTGTCATTGTCACTATCAAAGACATCATCAAACTCACCATCTGGTTCATCCTCTATAACCTTCCATTTGCCTTATCCACTTTGATATAGACCCAATATCATCACCATCCATACTAGTTTGCAAATCCTCGCCCTCTACACCGGACCTACTATCATCCACTGTTCACTAGGCCTCCACAATCTAACTTGCTACCTCATCTTGTACATCAATGTTCTCAACTACACTAGCCTTCCCTTTGCCCTTATCCACTTTGATCTAGGCCTAATATCATCACCATCTATACTAGTCTCGCACATCATCACCCTCACACTGGGCATACTATCATCACCCTCTACACTAGTCATAATGTTCTCACCCTCCGGTTCATTAACCTTCTAGTATGCTCGACCTCCATCTCATTGATTAACCAACTCATCTAATGAAAAGTCATTGCGGTACCTCTTTTGGGAGAGCCTTTGGCTTTAGCAACAGACTCATCCATAAAAGTGGTATCGCTTAGCCCTAATCTCTGACGGATCCATATCATTGTGATCAAGATATAGTTCAATCCTACCAAACAATGAGCTACATCAAACATGTGTTCTATCTCCTTATCATTAGTTACTCTAACTAAACCTTTGTCTAATTCAGCATCATGGACCTTATAATAAACCTTGAAAGTAATTACCTACTTTTTCTTCCAAGAATTCAACAAATGTAAGATATGGCATCCTTGGAGCACACATGTTAAGAATCACCCCGTCCGCGTAGTGTAGAGGCAAATGCCTAAAATATCCATCATTGTGTACATCAAATTGATGCAAATTCTTACCTGGTATCATTCTGGCAAATAATTGAGAAAAAACGAAATTAGGGTTTTATCCATGGTTAAAACGTTGATGAAAACATATAAAAAACATATAAATCATAACATTGTTTACCTGAACTAACGAAAGAAGCATCAAATATGGCAAAGGAACACGGTCAATTTTTTGAGTTTATGAAATTAGGGTTTGGAAGTTTTTACGGGTATGAGGTAATTAGGGGAAATTGGGTGAGTTATTAATGTTTGTAAAATTTTCAAAAAATCCCCCCTAAGGATACACCTTTTGTTCAAAACACGCCCAAAAGACATAAATTGAGGTTAAAACGCGTTTATTTTGATTAAGGAGGTTAATTATGGGTTTCGATCTTCTGAAAAGGAAAATTAAGCGGTTAGAAGGGCTACAATAAGAAAAAAAAAAAGTTTGATGTCCAGAAAAAAAAAAGTGGCAACTTTGATGCTTTTTCGACAATTTGCCCATTAATAATTTCCATATCTACTATGTGAGTTGGTATTATAAACTTGTGCCACCATGACACAAGTTAAAAAAAAAAAACCTATCTTAGAAGTGTGTCTAACAAAATTTAAAACAACAACCTATTGACTGATGTGACCGTTCACTTGCTACTAGACCAGTTTGATTGACACAACACTGATGAGACAAACTCGACACGAGAATAAATATATTAGGATCGAGTCTAAACGATTTAAATTGTAAATGAGTCGACACGAATAATGATAGACGAGCTAAGTTAGGATTGATATTTCCGACTCGGTTACGATCTGTTAACACTTAACAGTATCAAAATGTTATTTGTGCAACTTTAAAACTTCAAAAAACTCAACTATCTTATGTTTACGTGTATAAACCTCTTAACATTTACCGTGTACATTTAAAGCTAATTTGCGGTTGCTTATAGGTAATTGCTAATGTGTTTCTACATTCATAAATTTTTTGATCGCTCACTTTAAATATTGATCATTATTTTCTTTTTACTATACTTTGAGATGTAAACAAGTCGGCATGACTCACTTAATACATGTGTTCAGAAAGAGTTAAAATCTTTGGACGCGGTTAAGTAAATGGGTTGAGTTAAAGTTGAAATAGAGTTATTTGTTAAACTTATTTAGTCATTTGAGTATGATTGAAGATAACTCCGTTTATCAAGCTGAGTTTTAGTCACTTGATAAGATTATTCAGATTGAGTCATTTGATTTGAGCATCTCAACAATCGAACTAAAAACGATATAACTTGCACATACATGATTTGGCTCTTGGTAACTTTGGAATCTAGGATGACTAATCAAACTCATACTAGGATGACGAAAGATTCAAAGTGGTCAAAACAAAATGGATGGTTGACTTTGGTGAAAGTCAAAAATTGGCGAAATGCTTGCGAAGACACCTACCGGCGCAGTGGCTTGGCTTGGCGAGTGTGCTAGGTAGGCTTGGCGAGGTGCCTCGCCACTGCACCAGCCCTCTTATAGTACTAAATACATTGACATGGAAGTTGTGCACATTGGATCGGCCACTGGCGCACCAATACTTTTAGCAATATCATACGGAGGATGATATAAACTTACATTACTATAGCTGCATCAATACAAGACTTAGACCCTGAGTACATAGAAAGCACACCAACACAACTGCTAGGACATCCAGTATATCCACATAAACACACAACTTTTCGCACTGATTTACATTATATCAATCCGGGTTACCTTTTGTCCCTAAGCGGTGAAGGGGTTCACCAGCCGGCACCATTGCACCATCAGTTCCCACATATCAGTCCAAGGAAGCATCCACCTGTCCCAGTCTCCGTCACCTTTCCATCCTAAGTGACCATAAGCCTCAAGCCCTATTAACACAACAAATAGCTATGGTTATAAACACTATATTCAAAAACATCTGCATTTGATATTTGTAATATAGAATACCTGCATTCTCGAGATTTGAACCCATCATTCCAACCAGGTATATGCTTGTCAGAATTGACTTTCAATTATCTTCAAAGCCGTCTAGTTCATCTAAGTAATTATAAATAGCATAAGGTCTTGATCAACTCAAGAAAGGTAACGTGTATCTTACAGAAAAAGAACATTACCCTCATTAAGATTATGTAGAATTTGAAAGGAATCCTCATTGCCATCCGGGTTGCGCTTTTTTGTCTGTGTATGACCCTTCACAACCATACAAAAGTTACTAAAGTATATTTAAATATAGTCAAACAACGTTAAAACATAAGTACAATGATCAAACAAAGTGAATAAAGAGTTGCATACTTTCTCATGTATTCCTCTAGAGATAGTATGCAATGCTTGACCCACAGTCTTATCTTCTTCTTTGATTTCAAGAAGCCTCACCTGTACAAGACAATAATTTATAAAGGATCACATAAAATATTGTCTAAAGAAAAAAAAAAGATCAAATACTAAGAATTTTTTCGATCTTACCCCATCTCCGCCAGTCCTTTGGCCAATTAATAATTTCCATATCTACTATGTGAGTTGGTATTATAAACTTGTGCCACCATGACACAATTTTAAAAAAAAACCTATCTTACAAGTGTGTCTAACAAAATTTAAAACCACAACCTCTTGACTGATGTGACCGCTCACTTGCTACTAGACCAGTTTGATTGACACAACACTGATGAGACAAACTCGACACGAGAATAAATATATTAGGATCGAGTCTAAACGATTTAAATTGTAAATGAGTCGACACGAAATAATGATAGACGAGCTAAGTTAGGATTGATATTTCCGACTCGGTTACGATCTGTTAACAGTATCAAAATGTTATCTGTGCAACATTAAAACTTCAAAAAACTCAACTATCTTATGTTTACGTGTATAAACCTCTTAACATTTACCGTGTACATTTAAAGCTAATTTGCGGTTGCTTATAGGTAATTGCTAATGTGTTTCTACATTCATAAATTTTTTGATCGCTCACTTTAAATATTGATCATTATTTTCTTTTTACTATACTTTGAGATGTAAACAAGTCGGCATGACTCACTTAATACATGTGTTCAGAAAGAGTTAAAATCTTTGGACGCGGTTAAGTAAATGGGTTGAGTTAAAGTTGAAATAGAGTTATTTGTTAAACTTATTTAGTCATTTGAGTATGATTGAAGATAACTCCGTTTATCAAGCTGAGTTTTAGTCACTTGATAAGATTATTCAGATTGAGTCATTTTGATTTGAGCATCTCAACAATCGAACTAAAAACGATATAACTTGCACATACATGATTTGGCTCTTGGTAACTTTGGAATCTAGGATGACTAATCAAACTCATACTAGGATGACGAAAGATTCAAAGTGGTCAAAACAAAAATGGATGGTTGACTTTGGTGAAAGTCAAAAAATTGGCGAAATGCTTGACGAAGACACCTACCGGCGCAGTGGCTTGGCTTGGCGAGTGTGCTAGGTAGGCTTGGCGAGGGTGCCTCGCCACTGCACCCAGCCCTCTTATAGTACTAAATACATTGACATGGAAGTTGTGCACATTGGATCGGCCACTGACGCACCAATACTTTTAGCAATATCATACGGAGGATGATATAAACTTACATTACTATAGCTGCATCAATACAAGACTTAGACCCTGAGTACATAGAAAGCACACCAACACAACTGCTAGGACATCCAGTATATCCACATAAACACACAACTTTTCGCACTGATTTACATTATATCAATCCGGGTTACCTTTTTGTCCCTAGCGGTAGAAGGGGGTTCACCAGCCGGCACCATTGCACCATCAGTTCCCCACATATCAGTCCAAGGAAGCATCCACCTGTCCCAGTCTCCGTCACCTTTCCATCCTAAGTGACCATAAGCCTCAAGCCCTATTAACACAACAAATAGCTATGGTTATAAACACTATATTCAAAAACATCTGCATTTGATATTTGTAATATAGAATACCTGCATTCTCGAGAGATTTGAACCCATCATTCCAACCAGGTATATGCTTGTCAGAATTGACTTTCCAATTATCTTCAAAGCCGTCTAGTTCATCTAAGTAATTATAAATAGCATAAGGTCTTGATCAACTCAAGAAAGGTAACGTGTATCTTACAGAAAAAGAACATTACCCTCATTAAGATTATGTAGAATTTGAAAGGAATCCTCATTGCCATCCGGGTTGCGCTTTTTTGTCTGTGTATGACCCTTCACAACCATACAAAAGTTACTAAAGTATATTTAAATATAGTCAAACAACGTTAAAACATAAGTACAATGATCAAACAAAGTGAATAAAGAGTTGCATACTTTCTCATGTATTCCTCTAGAGATAGTATGCAATGCTTGACCCACAGTCTTATCTTCTTCTTTGATTTCAAGAAGCCTCACCTGTACAAGACAATAATTTATAAAGGATCACATAAAATATTGTCTAAAGAAAAAAAAAAGATCAAATACTAAGAATTTTTTCGATCTTACCCCATCTCCGCCAGTCCTTTGGCCAATAGAAGAACTATAGTACACTCCATTCACACCACCGTACGCCACTCTTCGGTAACTGAAACTTGTGGACTCTGCATCTTGAAATAAATGAAATTTAGGGAGTATCTAAGTCAACTTTCGGGCCATTTGGACCATCGGAAAACAGGTGGTAATAAGATGGATCACTATGTTTATTCAAACTGCTACGAATCATAATGAACTATCGTACATCTCGCAATTTAGAGCAGATAGTTATTTGACATTTTGGAGTCTAATGTAGATAGACTTCGAAAGTACTAGATTTCACATAAAAACCAAATTGTATCCAAAATCTTCAGTATTCAGGCTCTTTGGGAATTCTTATTGAAAATGCAATAAATTGCTTGGAATAAGCAGATTTAAGTTGCTTATTTTGAACTACTAATTTTAGTTAGCAGTTTTAGGGGTGTTTAAATAAGCTAATGCTTAAAAGCATATGTGTTCTCCAAAAGCCCCAATCCACAAGCTTATTACTTATTTCCTCACGAAGACCTATAATTCTTTTTTTTAAAAGCTAAGCCAAACACCTTAGAAGCACTTGATTACATTTCCAAATACAATAAGCTATTAAACACCTAAAAAAAGCATAAGCATAATAAATAGGGTTTTGGCCGTACAATAGCAACGTACTTTTTCAAATGTACCGATCTAGTACGCGTACTATTTTTTGTCCCACTTAATGTTACGAACTTTCATTTTTGTACCAATCTACCCCATCAAACTTGTTTAACCGGCACCAAAAATCTTTTGCCCATTTTCGCACGTTCTTGTCCGCTTTGCACGTTTTGTCCGTTTTACACGCCGCACGTTATCACACGCTTTCATCCGTTTTGCATGTTTTCGTTCGTTTCGCACGTTTCGTCCGCTTTTGCACATTTTCACACGTTTTGCATGATTTCATCCGTTCTTACACGCTTTTGTTCGCTTTACGCATTTTCATTCGCTTTTACATGTTTCACTGCTTTTGCACATTTTTTCCATTTTGCACGTTGCATGCTTTCTACATTTAGGCACGTTTTGTCCGCTTTTGCATGTTTTACACATTTTCGCCCGCCTTTGCACGCTTTAGGCTATTTTAGCATGTTTTCGTCTATTTTTGTATGTTATCATCTGTTTCGCGACGTTTTAACGTTTCGCACGTTTTCATCCATTATTGCGTTTCGTCCATTTTACACGTTTTGTCCTGTCTTTGCATGTTTTAATTTGTTTTTGCCCGTTTCATCCGTTTTGCACATTTTCGCACGTTACTCTTATCACAAGGCGAAAACATGTAAAAACGAATAAAATGCGTGAAACGAACAAAACGGGCGAAACGGATGAAAACGCAAAATGGACGATAACGTCGCGAAAACGTTCAAATGAAGTGAGTGTTACTCTTATCACAAGGAGAAAACATGTAAACGAATGAAAATGTAAAACGAACAAAATATGTGAGAACGGATGAAAACGTGCAAAAGCGTGTGAAATGTGCAAAACGGATTTAAAACGGACAAAAACGGACGAAAACCCATGAAAATGAAAATATGTTATATTAAGTGGGACAAAAATAAGACGCGTCTTAGATCGCAGACATTTGAAAAATGCGTTATCATATCAGACACCAAACGCTTAATAAAAAGATGCATAGCGGTTTCAAACTTTTTCCCAGTGGCGGTCACTTATGAGTAGATTGGAACAAAAGCAGAAAGTTCGTAACATTAAGTGGGACAAAAATAAGACGCGTCTTAGACGCAGACATTGAAAAAAGACGTTCTATCAGACTACCAAAACCCTAATAAATACTAGTATAAAATAACTATAAAACTATGTACCATGAGCTTTGTGATGTGGCTGTTTCCTGACTGCTACTTCTGTGTTAGGAACCGGATTCTCGCCATCATTGTCTAACTCCTCAATGGTTATCTCCTTTCTCGACCCATCACTCCAATTAAACGGCTCCGTAAAAAATGGGTCATCAAATGGATCTTTTCCCCATAATTTAGACATTTTTTTACTCTGCAAAAACTAAACAGTTGCCTTTATTCTACAAGTGCAGGAGTCCCAAATTGGTGATAAGTAGCACACAGTTATAAAACTTGTACATACTAAACAAAACAGTTGATGAACTCGAGTCTAAGTTAGCAACATGATCTATAATTTTAAAAGAAACAAAAGCAACTACTGAATCATATATCTATATTGCAACTTATATAAGTTAGTACCTTAAAAGAACACAGATGTTTAATAGAACACAGAATAAGCAAATCTCAGCTAAGAAGTTAGTACCTTAAAAGAACCAAGTACTTTTTTGTGTTTTGTGTGTGTGCAAAAATGAAATTGATCAAATAAGAATAAAGAGATAGAAACTTCCAGAAAAAAGAGAAGATAGGAATTGAAGGGACCACCCACCTTTTAAACATTCATTATATTGTCACAGTATAAAGTAAATTATAACTTGGAGTAAGTTCTGGATTAACTTCATACTTTTATTGTGACATATAAAGTTTATGCATACAGACTTTCCCATGTACTATCAAGTTTACAAAAGAGAGAAAAACACAAGTTTATGCATACAGATTTCCCGAACTACAGCTAGTGAAACTGTGGAAGTCTGGAACAGTAGTTTCACGCCGGACAGAGATACGTTGTAGTAAGAGGGTTCAGTTAACCCCGCTAGATATATGCTAATACTAAGTTATGCCTTAACGTTCGGTTACAATCTCACTAAAATACTTAAATGACTCAACTAAATTATGCTGATACAAGAAATCAATTGTTATTTAAGTTATAAATCTCTTGCTTGTATGAAAAACTAGTATGAAACTTTGATTTTACTCTATGCCTTTGTACATTAAAATTGCAGAATAAATGGCTAAAACACAGATAAATTGCCTTTAATTGAAATTGAAAATAGCAATTTCTAACAAGTGTAGCATACACTTTCCGTCCTTAAGTCACAAAAGCTAAAACACAAAACAGAAATAGAAATAAGAACTTTTGGGTGCAAAAAGATCATCACCGGTCGTATACTGAGCTGCCCCGCCTCATTCCTTACATAAATTGACCTATTATTGAGTTATACGCACATTTCAGTTCCTTCTTTTTGTTCTCTATCACCTCGATTTCTGCTAGCGTATTTGTTTTATGCCAATCCCTTGCCTCATGAACTAGATCATCCATCTTTCTCATATCTTCCTGACTTAGCCGTTGCCTGATGTTGTCATCATTCACTTTAGTTTTCATGACATAAACGTAATCTTCCAATGCATTATATGCTTTTATCTTCTTTATGTAGTCTTGATCGTCATCTTTGTATCTCTTTGCATCTTGTAACATCCTACCGGCTTCTTTCTCTGAAAGTCTTCTTTTATCTTTGGTAATTGTGATGGTGCCTTTTTGACCAGTTGACGTTTCCTCAACAGACACTTTTAGTATGCCATCAGCATCAATGTCAAAACGAACGTTAAATTTTATAACACCCCTAGGGGCAAGAGGGAGGTTCGAAAGCCTAAATACACCGACTAATATGTTGTCTATGGATCTACTTCTCTCTCCTTGATAAACCGTGGTCAATAAACTAGATTGGTTGTCATGGTTTGTATGCACCATAACTTCCTTGGTAACAGGTATGGGCGTGTGTTTTGGGATTACAACACGCATGATTTGTCCACGCAACTCAACACCAAGTGAAAGGGGAACAACATCTGACAAAACCAAACTTTTAACCATTTTATTTCCCTTACCACTCATATTTGCAGCCAAAACAGCTGCCCCATACGCAACAGCTTCATCAGGATTTATTGTCTTGCAGAGGTTCTTACCATCAAATACATCATGCAACATTTGTTGGAGTTTGGGAATCCGTGTTGACCCACCAACAAGAACCACCTCATTTACCATGCTCGTACCCCATTGTGCATCCTCCATACACCTTTGCACAGTTTTCATACACTTGTTGAAGTAGTCCATATTTAGCTCCTCAAATTTTGCCCTGGTTATTTTTGATGAAAAGTCAACACCATCATGCAAGCAATCAACTTATATTGATGTACGACTTGTTGAGGAAAGAATCCTTTTTGCACTCTCGCAAGCAACCCTCAACCTCCCCAAAGCTCTCGGGTTCGTGGTAATATCTTTTCCTTCTTTTCTGTTAAATTCTTCAACAAAGTATTTCACCATTTGATTATCAAAATCCTCGCCACCTAAATGAGTGTCACCACCGACAGCTTTAACTTCAAACGTCCCTTTATTGATAGTAACAAGTGAGACATCAAATGTACCACCACCCAAATCAAATATTAGCACATTTATAGGTTTACCCCTGTTGGTAGCGTTTTGGTCTAGACGGTAAGCAATAGCAGCAGCGGTAGGTTCGTTAAGCAGCCGCAGAACATCAAGGCCAGCAGCAGCCGCTGCATCCTTTGTTGCTTGACGTTGTAAATCATCAAAATAAGCAGGAACTGTTATAACAGCAGATTTCACGTCGGCATTGAGGTATGCATTAGCTACCTCTTTCATCTTTGTAAGAACCATTCCCGAAATTTCTTCAGCAGCAAACAACCTCTTAACACCTTTGTATGCAACTTCGATATGTGGCTTACTACAAGACCCTTCTACAATTTTAAAAGGCCATACTTTCATGTCATTTTGCACCGTGGCATCATGAAACCTCTTACCGATAAGTCGTTTAGCATCTGAAAAAGTTTATGAAACAAAAGTTTATCTTTTTTCATACTTGTGACATGCGATATATATTAGTTAGAAATATTCAAAGCTACATGAAAGAGGTACTAGTCAATCTTGACTCTTGACTCTTGAGATGTTTTTATACAACACAGTTTCTTATTTGTGCAATGTATAGTATAAACAACTAACAACCTACCTTTAGGCTTTACCCTTTTCATAGAAGCAATATGCATCTCTATCAAATACTAACAAACAAGCAAAGGAGATAAAAGGAGACATGGCAACAGTTGTGATATTAGGTATGGATATTATGCGATTTTGTTCCTTCTAACAGATGCATAGACACGTAACTCATGTTATTATGTTATTAAACTATGGTCATTGCTCTAATTATGTTAATAAAAACATAGAATCATAAAGAACTTCTTCAAACTAAAAATGATTACATCTCATGCTTTTTTTTCCAAAACTTAAGAAGAGATTGATAAATCTATGATGAATGTAACATTTCAAAACTGTAAATGCAATATACAAAAGTCAGGCAAACCGAAGCTTGAACTTGAGTTTAACCAGTGAGCCGTAAACCGTTAGACTCAAATATGTGTGACACAATAACAGAAATATTGTAATCAAATAAAAATAACATAAACTATACCAAAAATGGTGTTGGAAGGGTTCATTGCGATTTGGTTTTTGGCAGCATCACCAATCAAACATTCCTCCATATCAGTGAAAGCAACACAAGAAGGCGTGGTTCTGTTGCCTTGTTCGTTGGCAATGATCTCAACTCGATTATTTTGCCAAACAGCTACGCACGAATACGTTGTACCTAAATCTATCCCGATCGCTGGTGGTTCACTCACACGAGTTTTACTACTAGCCATTTTTTCTTCAGAAGATGGAAATATCAAATTCGGTAGTATGATAATCAGCCTCCTCAAAGTGTCACACACAATAAACCCTTTCAAATGTGGAGTATTTAAAATTAAAATGATTGCATTTCCAGGCGGTTAAAATTCAAAATTTAAAAAGGGAAGAGAATCCGTTGGTTTTCCTAGACATATTTTATGGGAAAATGAAAATCTGCTTTCCTATTTTTAATGATAGTTGTTTTGAAAAACGTCTCTTAACAATTCAGAAGTTTTCATTTATTGTCCAAAATCCAAATACCAAAAATACTATTTTCACACGTAAACTAACAAATAGAAGCTTTCCTCGCATAAAATAAAAAAATAATATCTCCGTCTCAGAATTATAGTCCATATTTCATTTGAGAGAATTTCATATATATTCATGTTTTGCATCAAAATTACATATATATTTAAACTAAGGGTGTGTTTGTTTAAAAAAAAAAAAAAAAAAAACTTACTAGCCCTCTTACTCTTACTAGTAAGAGGAGGGCAGACGTTTTGCTTGTTTTTTTTTCTTTTGAGAAACCCGTTAGACATATAACATCTTACTCGAAGAGAGGTGGGGACTTGTCTTCTTCGCTTCTTACTCGTCTTGTAAACTTTATATAATATATTTGATGTTTATTAACTATGTTATGTTTATGATAAAAAAAAAAGTCTTGTTTCATATTTACATAAGTTACTTATTATCGCATTGCGTTGGTTTAATAAAAAATTGCAAAAACGAGCACTTAAAATCATTTGGACAATTATACAAAAACATACAACATTATTTCGTTCAAGTTTAGACTTTCTAGCCACCTCTTACCAGTAAGATGTGGTAGTCAGATTCAGACCCAAAACATCTTATTGAAACAAACACACCATAACTTAAAAATTGCATATATATCCAATCTAAAACTTAAAATTACATATATATCAATCTAACTTAAAATTTTCATATATATTCAATCTAAAACTTAAAATTATCATATAAGAATTAAAACCTTAAAATACAATTAAATATCATTTGATTTTTTAAAATGACTATCATACTTTGTTCCCTTTTTCATTATAGTAACATATATGGGTAAACGGGTCGGGTTGGTGAGGTTCAGATCAATTCGGGTCGAGACTAAAAAACATACTCAAACCCGACTCTATTTAGAACCTTAGTTAGTCGGATTTGGGTCTATTTGGGTCGGGTTCTAAATAGAGTCAAGTTTGGGTTTTTTTAGCCTTGACCCCAATTGACCCGAACCCGACCAACCCGACTTGACTAACACTCCTATGTATGATTATAAAGAAAAGAAAAACAATGATATAATGGTCATTTTAAAATCAAATGTGTTACGAAATAACAACTAATCAACAAGGAGTATAAACTAGAAGATTTGAGAGATTATTGTTAGGATTTAGTAAATCCAGTTATTAAAGTGTCGGTCACCTCAAGTATATGTAATCGTTAGAAAGCTCGTAGTCGTAGTTATTTAATGTTAAGTAATATTTAGTTAAGTAACATCGTGGAGGACGACGGTCTTTACCCACCTGTATGCTCGATCAATGACCCGTAGGTGGCGTTTATGTAAGACTATAAATACCCTCTACCTCCCAGGTGTAGGGTTGGAGCTCATAATAACACTTTTACTTTCTCTCACTAAGTTCCCAAACCTCTAACTATTTCTCTCTCTAAAACCTTATATTATACGCCTATATGTGATCATGATTTGATGTGTTTGTGAAATCCAATATGTTACAATTGGTATCAAGAGCCATGGTTTGATCATCTCTCTTACATATCCATGGATTTCTAGTGGTTTTATATGATTTTTGGGTTTGAAAAAGTTTAGTGGTTTTTGCACCATTTGGATCATTTCTTGTGTTAAAGTTTGAATTTTGAGTGTACTTTTGTGTTTAGAATCATTGTAAGTGCTTGGGTTTTGATTTGTAAAGCTTGAATCACTGTGGTTGGGCTTGTTTTGGATTGAAAAGTATTGTTCTTAAAGTTTTCTACCTAGCGACTTGGCTCTCGGAGTTGTTTTCTTGGTAGCGATTTACTTTGTTAATTTCTAGCGACTTGTAGTTAGAGGAGTAGCAACTTGAGCCTAGCGACTTGTCTATTGAGACAAGCCGACAAACAATACAACGTAGTGGAGGTTCCACTTCGGCTAGCGACTTGGTTGGCTTAGCGACTTGTCTCTATTATTTCTAGCGACTTGTCCTTATTGTTCTTAGTGAGTTGATTCTTAGCGACTTGGATACTTAGCGAGTTGTTCTTTAGCGACTTGTCTGCTTAGCGATTTGGTGCTCTAGCGACTTGTGTTCAGCGACTTGGGTCTTAGTGACTTGTGCTTAGCGACTTGATTCACAAATGACTGAGGTTTAGCGAGTTGCTACTTAGCGACTTAGTGACTTAGCGACTTGGTTCAAGGGTTATAGCGACTTGGTTGATATTTGTTTCTAATACGGTTTCTCTTGATTTAGTAAAATCCCAGAAAGAATCTATTTCTGATTTAATCATAGAGTTATAAAATCCGTGTAATCAGTAAACATGTCTACCAACGTGCCTACAATCATCTCATCAGGCGAGGACGTTCAGCGGTTGGTTCGGACACTCGTCCACCCATACTGATGAACCGACTATGACTCATGGGCTCAACGAATTAGGTTGTATTGTGCGGGAAAGGAAAATGGAGTCAACATTCTCAAGTCAATTGATGAAGGACCTTATCGATTGAGACTACAAGAGAAATAATTGATATGCTGCAGATGGAACAATGATCTTTGGATTGGATAGACCAAAGACATCTGACGAGCTCGATGATAAAGAGAAAAGAGATTCGATGTCGATATCGGGGCTTCAAACATTATACTGTGGTCTTCCAAAAGATATCTACAAGCTTATCAATCACAACACCGAAGCCAAGGCGGTTTGGGATAATGTCAAGATGCTTCTCTCGGGTTCAATTAACTAAGGAAGACGAGAGAATCACAACCGTATGATGAATTTGAGCACTTTAAGATGAAACCAGAAGAAAGTTTCTATGAATATTACGTGAGATTCCACAAGCTTGTGAATGATATGAGGAATATCAAAATGACCATGCCAAATATTCAGCTGAACTCAAAGTTTGTGAACAACATGAATCCCGAATGGCACAAATTTGTCACCTCTGTGAAGCTAACCAAAGGATTGAAGAACACCAACTATGAGCAACTGTATGTCTTCCTTCTTCAGAATGAGAGACATGCTATGTTTGAACGAAGGATTCTTGAATAGTTCAAATCTAAGTAGGGAGAAACAAGTTCGTCAAATGATTCTACAACCTTTTACACCAATGTTGGAATTACCACCAAAGCTTCTCAAGTCATACCCACGGGTAATGGTAATTACAAGCTCATCCCTGATCCAACATATAAGCCTCCCGACTCAAACACACTCATGGAAAACTTCATCAATCAACTATCTCTCATGGTTAGTCAACATATGAAATCCCTCCCACACACCAACAATAATCTCAAAACAGCATCCAATCTACACAATCAAGCTACTGTCAGAGATGGAAAGGTTATGGTGCAACCAGCTCAAGGAAGGCAGTATGAACATGGAAGAGGAGGAGTTGGTGGAGGGTATATGGCTAATCAGAATCGTGGAAGAAATGCCAATCAAGGACAAGCAAAGCCAATCAAATGCTACAACGTGGTGGTGAGGGACATATTGCGAGGAACTGCACATCTCCAAAACGTCCACGAATCGCGAATACTTGAGAGAAGATGTTGCTTGTGCAAGCTCGGGATAATAGAGCGACTTTGGATGAAGAGGAGTTGTTGTTTCTTCAAGGAAATGCCAAAACTTATGATACTGATGTTGATGAGCAGCCAATTCAGGAAATAGGTCACAATCATCAAAATGCCTTTCAAGTAGCTGACTGTGATGCATTTGACTCTGACGTCGATGATGAACCTACTGCCCAAACAATCTTCATGGCTAGCATCTCACCTATGGTCTCTCCAAAGGTCTCGCCACCACAAGAGGCTGGTCCATCCAAAGACTCAATCATTTCAGAGGTATTAAAATTATACGATGAAGTGGATGTGCAAAAGATGCATAATGAAGTACAATCTCTTGAACCTTATGAATCAAATATTGATAATATGGGTAATAGCAATATTGTCCCATATGATCAATATGTGACGCAAAGTGAAAATAAGATTGTACCAAGTGATGTATCTTCTGCAGTCAATGATGACTATGTTTTTTATGAATACACTGCATGTGCCCCTGATGATTCTATTATCACTGAACTAAATGTCTATAGAGAACAAGTTGCTATTTATGAACAACGTGCTAAGTTTGAGTTAACTACCCGTGAGCAGGAAATGGATGACCAAATGCGTACAATTATTAGAAAAAGTAATTTTAGAAAAGAAGTATTAAAACAAGAGTTAAACTCCTTACAAGAAAAGCTTTCTAAAAGCGCTAAGCAAAACAAGAACTTCAAGAAAATGTGAAAATGCTTAAGCAAGAATTCAATGCTAAGGAAACAAAAATTTTGAATGAGTTTTCCAATCTAAAACTTTGAAAACAAGCTTGAAAATAAGTTATGCGTACAAGGGAATACCATTCGATCGCTTCACTTGATCACTAAACACAGAGTCTTAAGTGATAAGCATAGTATTCCCCTTGTTGAGGAACCAAATCCAGATGTCATTAAAAAGGCTAGAGCTGCTCATAAGGTACTTTATGATGGTAATGAAACCCTTAAGCCTAGGCAGAAACCTAGTTGCGTTGAGTGCACTGAGGAAGATAAGAAATTAGATGAAGTCACTAGGGAGAAAATGAATAAGAAGCTAGAAGATCCTAAGTGTAAAATGAATAATATAACGATCAAACCCCATGATTACACTAAGGAAAAATGGATATCCTTAAACAAGTTTAAGCCTCAGACTCTATTAACCCCTGAACAAGTGTTCTGGAAAAAGGATATGGATATGCAAAAGTCGAAAATCTTGTTGAAAAGAATCCCAATGTAGGAAATTGCCTCAAGCAACTGTGTATCCTCCTAATACACCAATGCATTTAGTTCCTAGATCTATTGCCACTAATAGCAAGACCTTAATCACTGTATGTTGTTTATCACCGTTTGTTGATTTTGAGAAACGTAAGAAGAGAATCACACCTACATGGATAACTGAGGGGGAAAGGGGTTTTGAGCAAACTAAAGAATGTTATTTAACTGAGGTCATGCCTTTCTTTAAACAATTAAAAGGTCAATTTGAGAGTCTTCAAAAAGGGATAAATTCATATATTAAAGAAATGGAAAAGGAATTTGATGCAATGATAGTTGAGGTCAATGATTATGAACAGGAACTCAAATATAATGAAGTTGAAAGGAAGAACTTGCATATCTTAAATGAGAATTTGATTTCGAGTTGTGTTGCTCAAGATGTGTTTTATACTGTTACTAAGCACTTTATTACTGCTTCTCGATTTCATGAATTATCTATTGCATTAATAGTTTCCCATGATCGTGTCATTGAGCTTGAAAAAAAAAACTCATAACTAAATGAGAAAATTGATCAGGATGATCACGATAATTTGGTAAAACATCTTTCTAAACTAGAAGATTTGCAACTAAAATATCAACATCTTAAAGAAAATGTCAAAACCTCAAATATCAAGACATCCTCAGATGTTCCAGAGTTTGATGCAGTTTTTCGGATAAACAAACGTGACGAATGATTCAAGCTCATTGTAACACGATCAGAAAGTTGAAAGCCCAAATTTCTCAATTAAAGGGTGAAAAGAACAATGTGACTGCCTCCCAAATGCCTCCTCTGTTAGATTCTCAGTATTCTCAAACTTTCAAAACTTGGTTAATGCTTTACAAAAGGAAAATGAGAGTTTTCTAGAAGAAAATGAAAAGGTTAAACGACACTTTATAGAGTTATATGATTCAATGAAAGTCACTCGTGACAAGAACAACGAAAAAATAACGTCTTTACAAAAGGAAATTGAGAATCGAGGAGTGCGGAAAAGGAAACCGCCACTTGTCTTTAATGAGAATGTTGCACCAAAGTCATCCTCGATCGCAAATATATCTTGATCAAGTAAATACATTCCTCCTCATCTTAGGAATAATGAACTTGTGTTTCATAACTATTGTGCTCACCTTAAGGATAGTCTAGAATGTCTCCGTGAGATTGTGGAAGAGGATTTCATAAATAAGCCTCTTGATAGAGAAATTAGGTTTGCTTGCATTCGTGCCAAACGATCTCGGGAGTCGCTAGAATGTTTAATAGCAACATGTCCTAAATCCTTAGGTGCGAAAGATAAAGTCGTGATGCCTTGTTCTATGCCTAGTGCCAAGCATACAAACCATTCTATGCCCGCTTTAAGAAAGTGAACACTAATGTGCCTTCACGTAGTTCGATCCCCGCACGCCTAGTTCAGAATGCAAAAGTAGACCAACCAACTAATGTTCCCATAATTACCTCTACAGAGTAATCGGTGACATAAAAGCAAGCGGTCAAAGCCTCCAGGGCAATACTAAGCAAGATAGGACCTCGCAAGCTAAGAATGTGCATTGGAAGAGAGAAGACCACCATAGGAACTTTAAGTTTGAGTTGAATAAAACGAATCGTGTTGATTCTAGTATTAGCCATAGGCGTCATCGTAATTAATTCAATTCGATACTATCTCGCAAACCATGTAATGATGATTGCTTGATTTTTGTTACTAATCATGAATGTGGTGTGAATGTTTTGTCTAATGCTGTCAAATGCCAAGTTAAAATTGTTAATGTTAAAAATCAAGCTAAGAAGGCTAAAAGGCAAAGGCGAAAGAAAGTTAGAAAACAGTGGAAATCCACAGGAAGAATATTTAGTAATATAGGTTATCAATGGATACCTACTGGCCGTAAGGTTAATGAGTTCTGCCCTCAATTTGCTAAGACAATGCCCACTAGAAAATGGATGCCTACTGGTAGAACTATTCCATTAAGAAGTGATCATACTTTGAATAGGTCAAATACGGACACTAGCACTTCATCTATTTCTGATGATTCCATTGTTTCTACTTCTGATGTGGGTGTTCCAATCACTGTTACTAACCAAGTGGAACCCATTATTGCATGGGGTTCCCAATTATACGATTATCCATTCTTGTCGTGTTCAACCGCAGATCGTTCAAATCGTTCGTGGTACCGGACTCAGTCGTTCCAAGCATATATTGGAGATCGCTCATGGCTCATGAACTTCGTGAGTAAATTCATCGGACTGTTAGATTCGGGAACGACCATTTTGGTGCAATTATGGGTTATGGAGATTATGTTGTTGGTGAAAGTGTAATCTCCAGGGTATACTATGTGGAAGGTCTTGGTCATAACTTGTTCTCTGTTGGTCAATTCTGTGATTCTGATCTAGAAGTGGCTTTTAGAAAACATACTTGTTTCATTAGAGAACTTGATGGTGTGGAATTGTTAAGAGGAACTCGTAGTTCAAATCTATACACTATCTCTATCGAAGACATGATGAAGTCTTCTCCAATCTGCTTGCTATCAAAGGCTTCAAAAACAAAGTCATGGTTATGGCATCGTCGTCTCAATCACTTGAACTTCGGCACCATTAATAACCTTTCCAGAAAGGATCTTGTCAGAGGCTTACCCAAATTAAAATATGAAAAAGATCATCTTTGTTCAGCTTGCCAATTGAGAAAAAGCACGAAATATGCCCACAAACCAAAACCCACAAACTCAGTAATGGAAGTTCTTCATACCCTTCATATGGATTTGTGCGGACCAATGAGAGTGCAAACGATAAATGGGAAGAAATACATTATAGTTGTTGTTGATGACTACTCTCGATTTACTTGGGTAAAGTTTTTGAGGACAAAGGATGAAACCCCAGATGTCATCATCAAACTTATCAGACAGCTTCAGGTTCGAATCAACAATACTGTTAAAATTGTTCGAACAGACAATGGCACATAGTTTGTTAACAAAGACTTAATTCAATTTTATGAAAGTGTTGGAATCAGTCATCAAAGAAGTGTTCCACGAACTCCTCAACAGAACGGTGTAGTTGAAAGACAAAATCGAACTCTTGTGGAAGCCGCAAGAACAATGCTAATTTATTCAAAGGTTCCAATGTTTCTATGGGTGAAGCCATTGCCACCGCTGCTACACCCAAAATCGTTCCCTTATACACACCTCTCATGGAAAACTCCATATGAACTTGTCCATAAACGAAAACCGATCTATCCTACCTTCGTGTGTTTGGTGCTTTGTGCTATCCAACAAATGACGGTCAAGATTTAGGTAAATTAAGAGCTAAAGCGGACATTGGAGTTTTGTAGGTTATGCATCAAACAAGAAGGGTTACCGAATCTACAACAAAAGAACTCGAGATATCATGGAAACTATTCACGCCACGCTCGATGAGTCGTGTCGGCAAATGGCTCCGGGACAATCCATTCTCGACCCGCATCTCAACCTTCATCAAGTAGTCCTATCGGTTCTACTCTTGTTTTAAATCCTCACCAAAGAACTCCTTATGTACCTCCGTCAAGATGATTTAAAGAAATTGTTTGATCCAATGTTTGATGAACACTATGAGCCAAGTGCTAATGATATGTCAATTCCATCAACAGAGGTGCTCCTATCCCCGCCAATGAAGTCAACCCTTCGTTTCAATGTCATTAAGTCAAGAAGCGCTGCCGATCACTCTGTCTCATCAACAAATCATCAATCATCGAATGTACATCATGGAATTTTTTCCGCACCCTTGATGAAGTTAATCCCTTTGCTACTCCAGAAGATGCTCCATTTGAAAACATATTTGCTCACGAATCATCATTAGAACCATCTTCATCGGAGATATCGACTCTGCTACTTCAGCCTCAACAACAACCACATGAACACCTTAGAAAATGGACACATGATCATCCATTGGACAACATCATTGGAAACCCTCTCGTCCAAGATCCACACGGAAACAACTTGCAACCGATGCCTTATGGTGCTTCTTCAACTCCGTACTCTCTAAGGTCGAACTAAAAGATGTTAAACCGCCATGAATGAAGACAATGGTTCAATGCCATGCAAGAAGAAATTCATGAGTTTGATCGACTAGATGTATGGGAATTAGTACCTGCTCCAGATTGTGCTATGATCATTGCTCTAAAGTGGATCTTAAAAGTAAAACTTGACGAGCATGGTGATGTTTTAAAGAACAAGGCTCGATTGGTTGCAAAAGGATACCGTCAAGAGGAGGGTATTGACTTTGAAGAATCATTTGCTCCAGTTGCTCGTATCGAGGCAATCAGAATCTTCTTGGCTAATGCTACAAGTAAGAACATGGTAGTCTATCAGATGGACGTAAAGACGGTTTTTCTTAACGGTGACCTTAAAGAAGTCGTATACGTCAGCCAACCTGAAGGCTTTGTGAATCCAAAGCATCCTACTCATGTCTATCGTTTGAAGAAGGCTCTTTACGGTTTGAAGCAAGCTCCAAGGGCATGGTATGATGTTAGGAATTAGAAATTCCCGGTATTAAAGAGTCGGTCACCTCAAGTATATGTAATCGTTAGAAAGCTCGTAGTCGTAGTAATTCTTATTTTAGGTAGTATTTAGT